>LT934117.1:590727517-590898482 GCA_900231445.1 Triticum turgidum subsp. durum | reverse complement strand
GAGAGAGAGAGAGAGAGAGTGCTACGGTGAGAGAGAGAGAGCTAGGGCAAGGAGCGGCATCAACAGACACTAGTAGGAAGCCTATGGGCTCTCCATGGCTGCTGCCACACGTCACCGAGGAAAGCTAGAGGAGCAGCGGAGGGCGGCGGAGCTGGGAGATGCGGTGGCGACGGCTGGGACTCCCACCGCCCTGGTGGCCGCCCGCCTGAGGAGGCTGATCGCCGCGGCCGCACATGCACATGCGCGCCCTCAGTGCGAGCCCGCTTGTCGAAGGCTAGCTCCGCAAGCACGAGGCGGATCTGGCCTGGGCGAAGGAGGGCAGCGGGACGGTGGATTGGATGATGGCGGCTTGAAGCTCAAACTTCTTCCCGAGACCGTCCAACATCTGCAGTGTCAGGGTACGGTCTGTTACCGGTTCACGGACGTCGGCGAGGGCGGCGGCGAGGCCTTGGAGACGGCGGCAGTATTCGTTGACGGAGAGATCGCCGCGAACACACGCCCGGAATTCCTGCCCGAGATTCATAGCGAGCTCGGCCTCGTTCGCGAGGAAGTATTCGTGGAGGCGCTTCCAGATGGTGAGGGCGGTGGAGCCGGCCGGCGCGACGACGTCGAGGAGAGCCCCTTCCACGGTGGCGAAAAACCACAACGCAATAGTGTTGTCGTCGTCACACCACTGCGGGTTAGGTCTGCATAAATCTTACTCCAGGGACTTGTTGCGAGTCCATTCATCACCCTCCTCTCATTGGCAGCCAATTCTGATACGTTTGCTAGTCAGTTCATCCATAGCTATCTTGCAGAGTTGCATACTTGCATAGTTCACTTGGGCCTATTAGCCTCGCCTGAATAAATGTTCTGGAGTGTTTTAGGTGCACACATTGCTGGAGCCGTGTGGCACTCCTAATAGTCTCAAGCATACCCCAGTAAAACATTAGGAGTACATTTGTTGGTTGAAGTACCAAGATATTTGTGGAACTTCACTGAAGGAGTAAAACATTTCCAGTAGCAAGATTACAGTAAATTTTGTGGAATTTCACTGCTTGAGACCATGTTAATAGTGATGCTTGTGCAGTACCAAGATTCAGTATCAGTAGCCGAGTGTTGGTTGAAGTGACTGTTCAATTGTTCAGTGTTCATTTTGTTATCTTCATTTCAAAAATTTATCTTTCCATTCCTTCTTACCTGTCCTTCATGTAGAGACTATACTGCTTTACTTCAGATAAGTTTTCTTTAAAACCAAATGAATTAGGAGTTGCATCCTTTTAATTTAAAGATTAAGTGCCTAATTTAAAGTTTAATTTCCCTGTAGATTTTGAATGTCTTTTGCTGGTTCTCTACCAGAAAACACACTACTCCATTTTCTGGTGATACTTATCGGGTGATCACAAGATATAAATCCACTATTACCAGTACCATTATCTGGTGATCACAAAACCATTTGAAAATGATCAAAATGTACTCCTTTCAGTTAATGTAGAGTACTGAAACTGCGAAAATTCAATGGCGTGCCCGAGCACGCCTGCTCACGGTATCTTCGGTCGTCCAACTCGCCGCGGGATATGAGATGACGCGGTATTTCAGGGGACGCACACAGGGTAGTTAATGCGTACACTTGGACGGATACACAAAGGTTGTACAGTTTGTGTAAACGGCCGTGCAGGACAAAGCGATGGCGTTACGACACTGTACCAACGTGGGCCGTAGGCACAAACGGCATGAAAACCTTGGGATCCTTTTTCACTGTCTCCCAGCCGACGGCAGCCGCGTCTACGTCGACGGCTGCTTCCTCCACTACGGGAGTGTGGATTTTGTCTAACCCATTGCACGCACAACCCATATCCAGTCCATCCATCTTGCATGCAAGTCAAATCAGCTGTCCTACATGCATGTCAAATCAATAGTGCTTGTACCTCTCTCTTCTCTCTCCCAAACAAACCCATCATTTTATTACCTCTTTGTAAACTTAAATCATTTATACCTTCTAAATCAAAATTGAGAAGTTCTTCACTGTTTTCAGCAAAGTTCTATTACAGTTTTAGTTAACAAAAATGTGTTTAAAAACTATCCAAGACTGATCTTGTTCTAAAGATCTTGATGTCAATAGTTCAAATATATTAAAAGTTCCAGAAATAAAATTATGATTATAAAGATATGAATCATCTAAATGTCAGAAGAAAACTAGAAGTAATAAAGTTTGAGGAGAGAAGAAGGACACCGTGTACGACATGCATGTGTCAGACTGTGGTGATGGAAAGGAGAAAAAGAGGGGCATGCACATGCAAATGGCTCAGATCCTATGTTGCTGCTGCGGCTGAGATATGCGCTGCGCACGCAACTAGTTAGGATTAGCCTTATTCGCCACTACGGCGCCGGCAACTTCACCGCCTCCTACGCCAGCGACACGTTTCTGTGCTCAAACGACACCGCACCGGCCACACCGGCATCCGCTGCCGCGGCGGCCGCGCTGGTGCGCAACGTCACGGCGACCGTGCCGGGGGCGAGGGGGTACTACGGCGAAGCCGACCGGCGCGCGGGTGTACGCGGCGGCACAGTGCTGGAAGTCGCTGAACGCCACCGCATGCGCGGCCGTGTGGGTCCGGCAGTGCCTTCCCGGCGCCGCCGAGGGGTACGGGCTCGACGCCGGTTGCGTCGTCAAGTCCTCGACACAGCCCTTCTACCTGCCGGCCAAAGCCGCCGGAGTACCGCACACATTCTCGGTCTTACCTACCGTTCTCGGTCCAAGTGTCGTGTCTGAATTCTGCTGACAGCAATAACACATTCACATAGTGATATTTCGGGTTTCAGAGCCTGAAACAGCAAAATAAATCGTATGAAACGCCATGAACAAGGTGAAGCTCTTTAGCCAGGTGCAGCACAAGAACCTCGTCAAGCTCCTCGGGTGCAGCATCAGAGGGTCTACGAGTACCTCTGCAACACCAGCCTCGATCACTACCTCTTTGGTAAGAAAAGAAGACAATCCCTGCATTCTGAAGGGAAAAAAAATCATACTTCAAATAGTAGATTTCCATTCTAGTTGATCTTCCATGCTTGGTGATGCAGACGCTTTCAAGAAGAATGCGTTGGATTGGGAGCGGCTGCCGGAGATCATCCTCGGTGTGGTGGAGGGTTTGTCATACCTCCACAGTGGCTCCGAGGTCAGGATCATACATAGAGACATAAGGCCAGCATGCAATGTGATGTTGGATGAGAGGTTCAGGCCTAACATAGGCGATTATGGCCTAGCGAGGAACTCTGTAGCGTCATCAGCTGAGGGACTGTCCCTCATGTCACAGGTATATTCTCCACTGTTTTAAATAGCCCGCTATAGCTCCGCTATAGCACGCTATAGCGTTTACAAAAGGTCTTGCGCTAAGAGACTTTGGTCCAAACAAATGAACAAACATTTTAAATAGCGCGCTATAGCTTCGCTATAGCACGCTATAGCATTTGGAAGAGGTCCGCCGCTAAGATGCTTAGCGCGCTATTTAAAACTATGATATTCTCCCATTTCCCCTCTTGTCAAGTACTAGTGTACTGTAGCATTTCAGACAACCCGATGCTGACATCCTTCCATCTTCAGATATGGAAGCACTACAACACCGACACCCTGATGGAGATCCTGGACCCAAACCTCCGCGACCAATGCTAGGAGGCAGAAGCTCTCAAGGTGTTCCAAGTCGGGCTGTTGTGTGTGCAGGCGTCGCCAAACCTCATACCACCAATGTGGAAGGTGGTGGAGATGCTGGGTAGTGGTGATAGGGTGCTGTCCCAGCCTACCGAGCCCTCAACAACAGAGATCATACTAATTCAGTCTAAGGAATTCCATTTGGCTCAAAAGTAATCTTTTCAACAACATGCAACACAACTTTTGGATTGTTGCAGATGTTTCTCGTGTGCCCTCCAACGCCAGAATTTGAGCATTTTGCCTCTTTCCTTTCTTTTGGGGAAGATCTCCTCTTTGTGGGCAGGTCGTGCTCTTGTGACCTGGCTCTCGGCATATACTATAGAAACGTGTCCGTTTACTTGTGCCGCATTTGTCAGCATCTTGTGCAGTTGCTCGTTGGCTGAACTTCTTGCTTTTTGCACCGTGATCATCGTATGGAGGTTTGTCCCTGCTGCTGGTTGGTCGCCCGACCTTTCTTTTTTGTTCCAGAGCTTTTAACCCTACAAAGTTTCTAATTGCACTTCCGTCTGCATCACTTGCATAGCCGCTGTATTGGGCAATTGCTGGAAGAACTTCTTTACCTTTCTTCTTTGGTTGCTGAATTCTGTCTTCCAATCCCATTCCATCACGCACAGGAGCTATTGGTGTTAGTTACCCATTGCTGTCTTCAACAGGTCCACTGCACACTTATATGCTTATGGACTTGCATCTCCTAGCTTCACCACTTCAAGTGCATGTGTGTACAGATTTGAATGCCTGAATGTTATTGAATTTATGGAAATGCTATCCTTCTGAAGATGTGACAGGTGGGCTGGCAGCAAGTCTCTTGCATCCTTTGTCCACCGTTTCAGAATATGTTTTGCAGGTATATGGTCTATGCCGAGGAAATCGAGGACCTATGTCATGTATACCTCAAATTAGTAAATCTGGTAATTAAGACAAATAAGGTGACTTGTGTCTACAGGATAATAATTTGTTGTAACGCCCCGAGACCGACGCTCCAGAAGACTTCCAGCTATTCTGAGTTTCGTCGTGTGATTTGTTTTGTTTGTTGCATTCATCCTTGCATCATGTGCATTGCATCATGTCATCATGCCATCATATCATTAATTTTTAAAACCTCAACTAAATAAATTGTATGGATTTTTGGTCCATTTAAACCGAGGGAACTCACATGGTGACTCTCTTTATAACATATCCCCCAATATTAGGGAGCTATATTAAATATTCCATTGTTTTGGAATCACCAAAACACACTTACAAAATAATTTCGTTCCTTTTCTGCTTCAAGTTTGGTCTCCAACCTTGCCAATATTTATTTCATCATTTTCCGGAGCTCCACCAAAAAAATCCGAACATTTTTGGACCTTCCCAAACCCTCACTTCCGTTCAAACCCATTTGAATTAAATTCAAATGAGTTTGAATTTAAATCTTTCAATCATGGCCTTTCTATTTTTCTTGGAACGAGCATATTTTTGTGAGTCCGGGAAAATTGTCTCCATGCGCAAATCCTTTCCCTAAACCTCTCTTTCTTTTCTTTCTTTTCTCTGTTCTATTTTATTTTTCATTAGAGTGAGGGAGAGACCCAGCCAGGCCTCTGGCCATTCCCCTCCCCACCAGGCCGGCCCAGTCTCCCTAGGCCCATCCGGCCCAGCCGGCCCCAGCACTTAACCCTAGCCCGACTCCCATCGGTCTCCATCTCTCCCTCGTTCTCCTCCAGCGCCGCTACCCCGTGCCCGATCCCCACGCACAGCCTCGACCCCCCTCGCTCCCGTGGCCGCTCCCCTCGATCCCCCCTTCCTCCTGACGCCGCCAGAGAGAGAGGGTAGCGAGCTCCCATGCGCCTTCTCCCCAGCGGCCTCAAGCCCTCGCCGGAGCTGCACCCAAGCCGCGCCGCCGGCCAAGCCCCTCGCCCCCTCGCACTCCAGATCGGGAGAGGAGCTCCCGATCCATAGTCGGTCGCTGCACCAGGCTTCGTCTCTGCTGCCCGCCTTCGTTCGCCAGTGCCGCGTCTTCCTCCTCTACTCCCGACTCCCCGCTTCGCAGCTGCGCCTCCCCATCAGCATCTCCGGCGCCCCGGTCTCCCGTCGGCCCCTGCTGATGCCATGGTCGCCTCGGCAGCAAGATCGCCTTCGCCTCTCCTGCTGCATCGCCGACCTGCATCGTCTCGGTTTCCCGCGACCTCGCGCCGCAGCCATCCTCTTCACCCCGCGTCCCCACCGGCTCCCGTCGCTGGAGTTCATGCCCAAGGCCGCTGCAACCTCACCTTCGGCCATGCCTTGCTTTCCTGTGCTGTTGTTCGCTGCACGCCAAGACCACCCCTGTGGATTTTGCCTAGTACCACTATGACCCATGTGCGACTATGCGGATTCACCAAGTACCCCCCTCCAGCAAGACCGACGCCTGAACAAGCACACCGGCTCTGTGGATTTCGGCAAGTCCCTCCGACGACCGGCGCTTAGTACCACTACGTTTGCCTTGTAGATCTACACCAAGACCGGACCGACAAGTACCACGACGTCCGTGAACCACTACCGTCGCCCCGAAGATGTTGGATTCGTCAAGTACCTCTCCGAAAAACGAATGTGTACCACTACTTCCACGACGCCCGTGAACGTCTACCTCCACGACGACCCGTGAACGTCTACGAGATGTACCACTACCGTCGACCCGTGAACGTCTACTTCCCTCTACGAACTCGATCCGCCCGAAACGCACGCTTCGAAGGTATAACACCGAGACGATGTCCGTGGACCGAATGCATGTTGTATGAGATGCCCGTTTTTGCATCGTCTCCGTTTGTCACTCGTTTCCATGCCACTATCCCGTGGGTACCCGGTAGACGGGATCACCCCACCATCTTCTGCATGTTTCGCACATCTGCACACTTGCTCTTTTGCACCGGTATCTCAATGAGTTATCGGATCATCGGAATGTTGCCGTGGCACCATTTTCGTTATCGTTGCCGTGACACCATTTTCGTTATCGTTGGCGTGGCACCCCTTTCGTTCCGCCATGGTGACCAAATGCTCCTTAACATGCTTATGTCAACATTTTCATAAAATTTGCATAAACTTGTATATGTCATCCGCATCATGATAACAACATTTAAAATGTTTAAACTTGTTGTTGCATTAGATTGCTAAATGCATATGGGGATTTACCGGATTTGTTGTTTTTATATCCGGCCCCATTTAAATTGTTTAGATGGTATAGTTTATATTATGCTTCACCTCTTGCCATGTTTAACAACAGTTAATATTGTGGTGTTCCTTAACGAGAGAGAACTAAATAATTGATGTGGTGTTTCGTCAATATGCAACTCCGTTGCATATTGAGCTCCACTTAACTTGTAGTATTGTTTGTTGCACTTTGCCATGCCATGCCTCATTAAACCGGACATGCATCATACTTGTTTGTGCATCATGACTTGTTTAGGCTTGTGTGTTTACTATGTTGTTTGTTTCTTTCCGGGTTGCTTCTCACGTTAGCTTCGGTTTCGTTCCGGAGTTGTGAGGATTCGTTCGTCTACGTCCGATTGTCTTCTTCTTGGACTCATTCTTCTTCCTTGCGGGATTTCAGGCAAGATGATCATACCCTCGAAATCACTACTATCTTTGCTATGCTAGTTTGCTCGCTCTTTTGCCATGCCAATGCTACGATGCCTACCATTTGCTTGTCAGCCTCCCAAATTGCCATGTCAAACCTCTAACCCACCATGTCCTAGCAAACCGTTGATTGGCTATGTTACCGCTTTGCTCAGCCCCTCTTATAGCTTTGTTAGTTGCAGGTGAAGATTGAAGTTTGTTCCTTGTTGGAACATGGAGATGCTGTTCCTTGCTGGAACATGTTTACTTGTTGGGATATCACAATATATCTTATTTAATTAATGCATCTATATACTTGGTAAAGGGTGGAAGGCTCGGCCTTATGCCTGGTGTTTTGTTCCACTCTTGCCGCCCTAGTTTCCGTCATATCGGTGTTATGTTCCCGGATTTTGCGTCCCATACGCGGTTGGGCTATAATGGGAACCCCTTGACAGTTCGCCTTAAGTAAAGCTCTTCCAGCAATGCCCAACCTTGGTTTTACCATTTGCCACCTAGCCTTTTCTTTCCCTTGGGTTCTGCAGACTCAAGGGTCATCTTATTTAACCCCCCCGGGCCAGTGCTCCTCTGAGTGTTGGTCCGAACTGGGCAGCCTGCGGGGCCACCTCGGGGAAACTTGAGGGTTGGTTTTACTCGTAGCTTGACCTATCTGAGTGTGCCCTGAGAAAGAGATATGTGCAGCTCCTATCGGGATTTGTCGGCACATTCGGGCGGTGTTGCTGGTTTAGTTTTACCCTGTCGAAATGTCTTGTTGTACCGGGATACCGAGTCTGATCGGAGTGTCTCGGGTGGAGGTCTATTCCTTCGTTGACCGTGAGAGCTTGTCATGGGCTAAGTTGGGACACCCCTGCAGGGTATTATCTTTCGAAAGCCGTGCCCGCGGTTATGGGGAGATGGGAATTTGTTAACGTCCGGTTGTAGAAAACCCGAAGTTGACCTTAATTAAAATACATCAACCGTGTGTGTAACCGTGATGGTCTCTTCTTGGCGGAGTCCGGGAAGTGAACACGGTGTTGGAGTTATGCTTGACGTAGGTTGCTATAGGATCACTTCTTGATCATACTTTTATCGATCGTGCTTTGCCTTCTCTTCTCGCTCTCTTTTGCGATTGTAGCCACCATATATGCTAGTCGCTTGCTGCAGCTCCACCTCATTACTCCATCCTTCCTATAAGCTTAAATAGTCTTGATCTCGCGGGTGCGAGATTGCTGAGTCCCCGTGGCTCACAGATACTTCCAAAACCAGCTTGCAGGTGCTGATGAGTCTGTGCAAATGACGCAACCAAGCTCAGGAGGAGCTCGATGAAGATCTTGTCCTTTGTGTTGTTTCCGTTCTAGTTGATCAGTAGTGGAGCCCAGTTGGGGTCGATCGGGGACCTTTGTCGCATTTGGGGTTCTTCTTTTATTTTGGTTCCGTAGTCGGACCTTGATTGTATCTGGATGATGTAATGCTTTATTCATGTAATTGTGTGAAGTGGCGATTGTAAGCCAACTATGTATCTCTTTCCCATATGTATTACATGGGTTGTGTGAAGATTACCTCACTTGCGACATTGCTTTCAATGCGGTTATGCCTCTAAGTCGTGCTTCGACACGTGGGAGATATAGCCGCATCGAGGGCATGACATTTGTGTAGTTACCTTAACTGCATGCCAGCAAAGCAAGCCCATGTGCTCGAAATTAGCACACTCACATATCAACTTTGCTCCTTCATCAACAACTTCAACTTTGTACATAATCCTGCACCGCTTTTCATATTTTTCTGGATGGTACTGTCACACGAAGTAGGTTTTCCCTTTGTTGACCTTTTCTACTTTGTACTGTCATGCTTCATATATAATTTTCCCGAACTTTTCAAACATGGCTCGAGTGTAGATATTGCTAGGTTGGAACTCCAGCGGTGTGTTTATTTTCATTACTGGGGCTACCTGCACATTCAGAAGTTCCATCAGGCCGATGGTTCGCACCAGGCATTAATGACATATGAGCAGCATTTTCTCTAAAACTTACTAGCTTCGTTCGCCTCTTTTCGTAGTTCTCACTTGCCCCTCTATCAAAAAGAGATCGTCGTGAAGCGGCTCTACCTGCACATTCAGAAGCCCATTTTTCTCGCGTTTCATATATTTGGGTCAAGTAATGGTGTTTTTAGAGACCGTATGTTTCTGTTAGTTGTTTCCATGCAGTCTCAAATTCATCAATTGTCAGCATGTGATGTATTATCTTGTGAAATTCTGACCTGAATTTGCCGCGCTTTGTGTAATATGAACCAATGTGTTCTTTTGCTTTCTTCAGCACATGCCACTTGTACAATCGGTAAGTAGTATCAGGCATGGCCTCTGCATTGATCTGCATATACATGACACGGCATGAATTATGTAAGTCGAATGCAAAGTAGTTGCATGTGATGGTGAAAGATGTACAAAATTTTATTCAATACATACTTCAGATATTTCCTTACCAGTTAGTATTGTTTTTGGATGCTTTCCGCCCATCATGCGGATGAATTCAGTGAATACCCACTGGAAAGTTTCAATTGTCTCATCTCTCACCCGAACACTATCAAATATAACGCTCTGGAAGTGATTATTCACTCCAACAAATAGGCCGAATGGCATATCATACATGTTTGCCTGGTACGTTGTATCAAATGTTATTGTTGTTGGGGAACGTAGTAATTTCAAAAAAATTCCTACGCACACGCAAGATCATGGTGATGCATGGCAACGAGAGGGGAGAGTGTTGTCCACGTACCCTCGTAGACCGAAAGCGAAAGTGTTTGCACAACGCGGTTGATGTAGTCGTACGTCTTCACAATCCGACCGATCAAGTACCGAACGTACGGCACCTCCCAGTTCAGCACACGTTCAGCCTGATGACGTCCCTCGAACTCCGATCCAGCCGGGTGTTGAGGGAGAGTTTCGTCAACACGACGGCATGGTGACGATGATGATGTTCTACCGACGCAGGGCTTCGCCTAAGTATCGCTACATTATTATCGAGGTGGACTATGGTGGAGGGGGGGCACCGTACACGGCTAAAAGATCAAACGATCAATTGTTGTCTCTAGGGTGCCCTCCTGCCCCCGTATATAAAGGAGCAAGGGGGGAGGTGCGGCCGGCCTAGAGGGGGCGCGCCAGGAGGAGTCCTACTCCTACCGGGAGTAGGACTCCCTCCCTTTTCCTTGTTGGACTAGGAGTGGAGGGGAAAGAGGAGGGAGAGAGGAAGGAAAGGGGGAGGGGGGGGGGCGCTGCCCCCTCTCCTTGTCCTATTCGGACAAGGAGGGGAGGGGCGCGCGGCCCTGCCCTGGCTGCCTCTCCTCTTCTCCACAAGGCCCACTATGGCCCATTAAGCTCCCGGGGGGTTTCGGTACTCTGGTAAAATCCCGATTTCACCTGGAGCACTTCCAACATCCAAACATATGCTTCCAATATATCAATCTTCATGTCTCGACCATTTCGAGACTCCTCGTCATGTCCGTGATCACATCCGGGACTCCGAACAACCTTCGGTACATCGAAACATATAAACTCATAATATAACTGTCATCGAAACGTTAAGCGTGCGGACCCTACAGGTTCGAGAACTATGTAGACATGACCGAGACACGTCTCCGGTCAATAACCAATAGCGGAACCTGGATGCTCATATTGGCTCCCACATATTCTACGAAGATCTTTATCGGTCAGACCGCATAACAACATACGTTGTTCCCTTTGTCATCGGTATGTTACTTGCCCGAGATTCGATCATCGGTATCTCAATACCTAGTTCAATCTCGTTACCGGCAAGTCTCTTTACTCGTTCCGTAATGCATCATCCCGCAACTAACTCATTA
This sequence comes from Triticum turgidum subsp. durum, assembly GCA_900231445.1. Lineage (NCBI taxonomy): Eukaryota > Viridiplantae > Streptophyta > Magnoliopsida > Poales > Poaceae > Triticum > Triticum turgidum. The sequence continues at coordinate 590,887,381 of LT934117.1, read as the reverse complement.
GTTGCAATCTCAATACCTAGTTCAATCTCGTTACCGGCAAGGCTTAAGTGATGTGCATTACCGGGAGGACCCAGAGATACCTCTCCGACGATCGGAGTGAAAAATCCTAATCTCGAAATACGCCAACCCAACAAGTACCTTTGGAGACACCTGTAGAGCACCTTTATAATCACCCAGTTACGTTGTAACGTTTGGTAGCACACAAAGTGTTCCTTGATACGTCTCCAACGTATCTATAATTTTTTATTGCTCCATGCTATATTATCTACTGTTTTGGACTATATTGGGCTTTATTTTCCACTTTTATATTATTTTTGGGACTAACCTATTAACCGGAGGCCCAACCCAGAATTGCTGTTTTTTTTGCCTATTTCAGTGTTTCGAAGAAACGGAATATCAAACGGAGTCCAAACGGAATGAAACCTTCGGGAACGTGATTTTCTCACCAAACGTGATCCAGGAGACCTGGACCCTACTCCAAGGGAGCCAAGAGGCGGTCACGAGGGTGGGGCGCGCCCCACCTAGGGCGCGCCCCCTGCCTCGTGGGCCCCCTGTTGCTCCACCGACGTACTCCTTCCTCCTATATATACCTACGTACCCCCAAACGATCAGATACGGAGCCAAAAACCTAATTCCACCACCGCAACTTTCTGTATCCACGAGATCCCATCTTGGGGCCTGTTCCGGAGCTCCGCCGGAGAGGGCCGTCATCACGGAGGGCTTCTACATCATCATAGCCTCTCCGATGAAGTGTGAGTAGTTTACCTCAGACCTTCGGGTCCATAGTTAGTAGCTAGATGGCTTCTTCTCTGTTTTTGGATCTCAATACAATGTTCCCCCCTCTCCCGTGGAGATCTATTCGATGTAATCTTCTTTTTTTGCGGTGTGTTTGTTGAGACCGATGAATTGTGGGTTTATGATCAAGTCTATCTATGAATAATATTTGAATCTTCTCTGAGTTCTTTTATGTATGATTGGTTATCTTTGCAAGCCTCTTCGAATTATCAGTTTGGTTTGGCCTACTAGATTGGTTTTTCTTGCCATGGGAGAAGTGCTTAGCTTTGGGTTCGATCTTGCGGTGTCCTTTCCCAGTGACAGAAGGGGCAACAAGGCATGTATTGCATCGTTGCCATCGAGGATAACAAGATGGGGTTTATTTCATATTGCATGAATTTATCTCTCTACATCATGTCATCTTGCTTAAGGCGTTACTCTGTTTTTAACTTAATACTCTAGATGCATGCTGGATAGCGGTCGATGAGTGGAGTAATAGTAGTAGATGCAGGCAGGAGTCAGTCTACTTGTCTCGGACGTGATGCCTATATACATGATCATACCTAGATATTCTCATAACTATGCTCAATTTTGTCAATTGCTCAACAGTAATTTGTTCACCCACCGTAGAATACTTATGCTCTTGAGAGAAGCCACTAGTGAAGCCTATGGCCCCCGGGTCTATTCTCATCATATCAATCTCCATCACTTTATTACTACTTTGCTTTTTTACTTTGCCTTTTACTTTTTACTTTGCATCTCTATATCAAAAATACAAAAAATATTATCTATCATCTCTATCAGATCTCACTCTCGTAAGTGACCGTGAAGGGATTGACAACCCCTAATCGCGTTGGTTGCGTTGAGCTATTGTTTTTGTGTAGGTACGAGGAACTTGCGTGTAGCCTCCTACTGGATTGATACCTTGGTTCTCAAAAACTGAGGGAAATACTTATGCTACTCTGCTGCATCATCCTTTCCTCTTCGGGGAAATCCAACGCAAGCTCAAGAGGTAGCATTCCTCCGGTAAACGGGAGTTGCATAATCTCATAGTCATAGGAACATGTATAAGTCATGAAGAAAGCAATAGCAACATACTAAACGATCGAGTGTTAAGCTAACGGAATGGGTCAAGTCAATCGCATCATTCTCCTAATGATGTGATCCCGTTAATCAAATGACAACCCATGTCAATGGCTAGGAAACTTAACCATATTTGATCAACGAGCTAGTCAAGTAGAGGCATACTAGTGACACTATGTTTGTCTGTGTATTCACACATGTATTATGTTTCCGGTTAATACAATTCTAGCATGAATAATAAACATTTATCATGATATAAGGAAATAAATAATAACTTTATTATTGCCTCTAGGGCATATTTCCTTCAGTCTCCCACTTGCACTAGAGTCAATAATCTAGATTACACAGTAATGATTCTAACACCCATGGAGCCTTGGTGCTGATCATGTTTTGCTCGTGGAAGAGGCTTAGTCAACGGGTCTGCAACATTCAGATCCGTATGTATCTTGCAAATTTCTATGTCTCCCAACTGGAGTAAATCCGGATGGAATTGAAGCGTCTCCTGATGTGCTTGGTTCTTTTGTGAAATATGGATTCCTTCACCAAGGCAATTGCACCAGTATTGTCACAAAAGATTTTCATTGGACCCGATGCACTAGGTATGACACCTAGATCGGATATGAACTCCTTCATCCAGACTCCTTCATTTGCTGCTTCTGAAGCAGCTATGTACTCCGCTTCACACGTAGATCCCGCCACCATGCTTTGTTTAGAACTGCACCAACTGACAGCTCCACCGTTCAATGTAAACACATATCCGGTTTGCGATTTAGAATCGTCCGGATCAGTTTCAAAGCTTGCATCAACGTAACCATTTACTATGAGCTCTTTGTCACCTCCATAAATGAGAAACATATCCTTAGTCCTTTTCAGGTATTTCAGGATGTTCTTGACCGCTGTCCAGTGATCCACTCCTGGATTACTTTGGTACCTCCCTACTAAACTTATAGCAAGGCACACATCAGGTCTGGTACACAACATTGCATACATAATAGAGCCTATGGATGAAGCATAGGGAACATCTTTTATCTTCTCTCTATCTTCTGCAGTGGTCGGGCATTGAGTCTTACTCAACTTCACACCTTGTAACACAGGCAAGAACCCTTTCTTTGCTTGATCCATTTTGAACTTCTTCAAAACTTTGTCAAGGTATGTGCTTTGTGAAAGTCCAATTAAGCGTCTTGATCTATCTCTATAGATCTTGATACCCAATATATAAGTAGCTTCTCCAAGGTCTTTCATTGAAAAACTCTTGTTCAAGTATCCCTTTATGCTATCCAGAAATTCTATATCATTTCCAATCAGCAATATGTCATCCACATATAATATTAGAAATGCTACAGAGCTCCCACTCACTTTCTTGTAAATACAGGCTTCTCCAAAAGTCTGTACAAAACCAAATGCTTTGATCACACTATCAAAGTGTTTATTCCAACTCCGAGAGGCTTGCACCAGTCCATAAATGGATTGCTGGAGCTTGCACACTTTGTTAGCTCCCTTTGGATCGACAAAACCTTCCGGTTGCATCATATACAACTCTTCTTCCAGAAATCCATTCAGGAATGCAGTTTTGACATCCATTTGCCAAATTTCATAATCATAAAATGCGGTAATTGCTAACATGATTCGGACATACTTAAGCATCGCTACGGGTGAGAAGGTCTCATCGTAGTCAATCCCTTGAACTTGTCGAAAACCTTTTGTAACAAGTCGAGCTTTATAGACAGTAACATTACCGTCAGCGTTAGTTTTCTTCTTGAAGATCCATTTATTCTCAATTGCGCGCCGATCATCGGGCAAGTCAACCAAAGTCCACACTTTGTTCTCATACATGGATCCCATCTCAGATTTCATGGCCTCAAGCCATTTTGCGGAATTTGGGCTCACCATCGCTTCTTCATAGTTCGTAGGTTCGTCATGGTCTAGTAACATTACTTCCAGAACAGGATTACTGTACCAACCTGGTGCGGATCTTACTCTGGTTGACCTACGAGGTTCAGTAACAACTTGATCTGAAATTTCATGATCATCATCATTAACTGCATCACTACTTGGTGTAGGTGTCCCAGAAACCAGTTTCTGTGATGAACTACTTTCCAATAAGGGAGCAGGTACAGTTACCTCATCAAGTTCTACTTTCCTCCCACTCACTTCTTTCGAGAGAAACTCCTTCTCTAGAAAAACTCCGAATTTGGCAACAAAAGTCTTGCCTTCGGATCTGTGATAGAAGGTGTACCCAACAGTCTCCTTTGGGTATCCTATGAAGACACATTTCTCTGATTTGGGTTCGAGCTTATCAGGTTGAAGCTTTTTCACATAAGCATCGCAGCCCCAAACTTTCAGAAACGACAACTTTGGTTTCTTGCCAAACCACATTTCATAAGGCGTCATCTCAACAGATTTTGATGGTGCCCTATTTAATGTGAATGCGGCCGTCTCTAAAGCATAACCCCAAAATGATAGCGGTAAATCAGTAAGAGACATCATAGATCGCACCATATCTAGTAAAGTACGATTACGACGTTCGGACACACCATTACGTTGTGGTGTTCCGGGTGGCGTGAGTTGCGAAACTATTCCGCATTGTTTCAAATGAAGACTAAACTCATAAATCAAATATTCTCCTCCACGATCAGATCGTAGAAACTTTATTTCTTGTTACGATGATTTTCAACTTCAGTCTGAAATTCTTTGAACTTTTCAAACATTTCAGACTTATGTTTCATTAAGTAGATATACCCATATCTGCTTAAATCATCTGTGAAGGTGAGAAAATAATGATATCCGCCACGAGCCTCAACATTCATTGGACCACAAACATCTGTATGTATGATTTCTAACAAATCTGTTGCTCTCTCCATAGTACCAGAGAACGACATTTTAGTCATCTTGCCCATGAGGCACGGTTCGCAAGTACCAAGTGATTCATAATCAAGTGGTTCCAAAAGTCCATCAGTATGGAGTTTCTTCATGCGCTTTACACCGATATGACCTAAACAGCAGTGCCACAAATAAGTTGCACTATCATTATCAACTCTGCATCTTTTGGCTTCAATATTATGAATATGTGTATCACCACTATCGGGATTCAACAAAAATAGACTACTCTTCAAGGGTGCATGACCATAAAAGATATTACTCATATAAATAGAACAACCATTATTCTCTGATTTAAATGAATAACCATCTCGCATTAAACAAGATCCAAATATAATGTTCATGCTCAATGCTGGCACCAAATAACAATCCCAAAGGTAGATGTAGAGGTAGCGTGCCGACCACGATCACATCAACTTTGGAACCATTTCCCACGCGCATCGTCACCTCGTCCTTAGCCAATCTTCGCTTAATCCGTAGCCCCTGTTTCGAGTTGCAAATATTAACAACATAACCAGTATCAAATACCCAGGTGCTACTGCGAGCATTAGTAAGGTACACATCAATAACATGTATATCACATATACCTTTCTTCACCTTGCCATCCTTCTTATCCGCCAAATACTTGGAGCAGTTCCGCTTCCAGTGACTAGTCTGCTTGCAGTAGAAGCACTCAGTCTCAGGCTTAGGTCCAGACTTGGGTTTCTTCTCCTGAGCAGCAACTTGCTTGATGTTCTTCTTGAAGTTCCCCTTCTTCTTCCCTTTGCCCTTTTTCTTGAAACTGGTGGTCTTATTGACCATCAACACTTGATGCTCCTTTTTTGATTTCTACCTCCGCAGCCTTTAGCATTGCGAAGAGCTCGGGAATCGTCTTATCCATCCCTTGCATATTATAGTTCATCACAAGCTCTTGTAGCTTGGTGGCAGTGATTGGAGTATTCTGTCAATGACGCTATCATCCGGAAGATTAACTCCCAGTTGAATCAAGTGATTATTATACCCAGACATTTTGAGTATATGCTCACTGACAGAACTATTCTCCTCCATCTTGCAGCTGTAGAACTTATTGGAGACTTCATATCTCTCAATCCGGGCATTTGCTTGAAATATTAACTTCAACTCCTGGAACATCTCATATGCTCCATGACGTTCAAAACATCGTTGAAGTCCCGGTTCTAAGTCGTAAAGCATGGCATATTGAACTATCGAGTAGTCATCAGCTTTGCTCTGCCAGACGTTCTTAACGTCGTTAGTTGCATCAGCAGCAGGCCTGACACCCAGCGGTGCTTCCAGGACGTAATTCTTCTGTGCAGCAATGAGAATCCTCAAGTTACGAACCCAGTCCGTGTAATTGCTACCATCATCTTTCAACTTTGCTTTCTCAAGGAATGCATTAAAATTTAACGGAACAACAGCACATGCCATCTATCTACAATCAACATAGACAAGCAAGATACTATGATGTACTAAGTTCATGATAAATTTAAGTTCAATTAATCATATTACTTAAGAACTCCCACTTAGATAAACATCCCTCTAATCTTCTAAGTGATCACGTGATCCAAATCAACTAAACCATGTCCGATCATCACATGAGATGGAGTAGTTTCAATGGTGAACATCACTATGTTGATCATATCTAATGATTCACGCTCGACCTTTCGGTCTCCGTGTTCCGAGGCCATATCTGTTATATGCTAGGCTCGTCAAGTTTAACCTGAGTATTCCGCGTGTGCAACTGTTTTGCACCTGTTGTATTTGAACGTAGAGCCTATCACACCCGATCATCATGTGGTGTCTCAGCACGAAGAACTTTCGCAACGGTGCATACTCAGGGAGAACACTTATACTTTGATAATTTAGTGAGGGATCATCTTATAATTCTACCATCAATCAAAGCAAGATAAGATGCATAAAAGATAAACATCACATGTAATCAATATAAGTGATATGATATGGCCATCATCATCTTGTGCTTGTGATCTCCATCTCCGAAACACCGTCATGATCACCATCGTCACCGGCGCGACACCTTGATCTCCATCGTAGCATCATTTTCGTCTCGCCAATCTTATGCTTCTACGACTATCGCTACCGCTTAGTGATAAAGTAAAGCATTACAGGGCGATTGCATTGCATATAATAAAGCGACAACCATATGGCTCCTGCCAGTTGCCAATAACTCGGTTACAAAAAATGATCATATCATACAATAAAATTTAGCATCATGTCTTGACCATATCACATCACAACATGCCCTGCAAAAACAAGTTAGACATCCTCTACTTTGTTGTTGCAAATTTTACGTGGCTGCTACGGGCTTAGCAAGAACCGTTCTTATCTACGCATCAAAACCACAACGATAGTTTATCAAGTTGGTGCTGTTTTAACCTTCGCAAGGATCGGGCGTAGCCACACTCGGTTTAACTAAAGTTGGAGAAACTGACACCTGCTAGCCACCTGTGTGCAAAGCACGTCGGTAGAACCAGTCTCGCGTAAGCGTACGCGTAATGTCGGTCCGGGCCGCTTCATCCAACAATACCGCCGAACCAAAGTATGACATGCTGGTGAGAAGTATGACTTATATCGCTCACAACTCACTTGTGTTCTACTCGTGCATATGACATCTACGCATAAAACCAGGCTCGGATGCCACTGTTGGGGAACGTAGTAATTTCAAAAAATTTCCTACGCACACGCAAGATCATGGTGATGCATAGCAACGAGAGGGGAGAGTGTTGTCCATGTACCATCGTAGACCGAAAGTGGAAGCGTTTGCACAACACGGTTGATGTAGTCGTACGTCTTCACGATCCGACCGATCAAGTACCGAACGTACGGCACCTCCGAGTTCAGCACACGTTCAGCCCGATGACGTCCCTCGAACTCCGATCCAGCCGAGTGTTGAGGGAGAGTTTTGTCAGCACGACGGCGTGGTGACGATGATGATGTTCTACCGAAGCAGGGCTTTGCCTAAGCACCGCTACAGTATTATCGAGGTGGACTATGGTGGAGGGTGATACGTCTCCAACGTATTTATAATTTTTGATTGCTCCATGCTATATTATCTACTGTTTTGGACTATATTGGGCTTTATTTTCCACTTTTATAGTACTTTTGGGACAAACCTATTAACCGGAGGCCCAACCCAGAATTGCTGTTTTTTTGCCTATTTCAGTGTTTTGAAGAAACGAAATATCAAACGGAGTCCAAACGGAATGAAACCTTCGGGAACGTGATTTTCTCAACAGATAAGATCCAGGAGACTTGGACCCTCCGTCAAGAAAGGAGGGAGGCGGTCACGAGGGTGGAGGGCGCCTCCCCTAGGGCGCGCCCCCTGCCTCGTGGGCCCCCCTTTGCTCCACCGACGTACTCATTCCTCCTATATATACCTACGTACCCCCAAACGATCAGATACGGAGCCAAAAACCTAATTCTGAAGGAAATATGCCCTAGAGGCAATAATAAAGTTATTATTTATTTCCTTATATCATGATAAATGTTTATTATTCATGCTAGAATTGTATTAACCGGAAACATAATACATGTGTGAATACATAGACAAACTTAGTGTCACTAGTATGCCTCTACTTGACTAGCTCGTTAATCAAAGATGGTTATGTTTCCTAACCATGAACAAAGTGATGTTATTTGATTAACAAGGTCACATCATTAGTTGAATGATCTGATTGACATGACCCATTCCATTAGCTTAGCACCCGATCGTTTAGTATGTTGCTATTGCTTTCTTCATGACATATACATGTTCCTATGACTATGAGATTATGCAACTCCCGTTTGCCGGAGGAACACTTTGGGTGCTACCAAACGTCACAATGTAACTGGGTGATTATAAAGGAGCATTACAGGTGTCTCCAAAGGTAGATGTTGGGTTGGCGTATTTCGAGATTAGGATTTGTCACTCCGATTGTCGAAGAGGTATCTCTGGGCCCTCTCGGTAATACACATCACATAAGCCTTGCAAGCATTGCAACTAATATGTTAGTTGTGAGATGATGTATTACGGAACGAGTAAAGAGACTTGCCGGTAACGAGATTGAACTAGGTATTGGATACCGACGATCGAATCTCGGGCAAGTAACATACCGATGACAAAGAGAACAACGTATGTTGTTATGCGGTCTGACCGATAAAGATCTTCGTAGAATATGTAGGAGCCAATATGGGCATCCAGGTCCCGCTATTGGTTATTGACCGGAGACGTGTCTCGGTCATGTCTACATTGTTCTCGAACCCGTAGGGTCCGCACGCTTAAGGTTACGATGACAATTATATTATGAGTTTATACATTTCGATGTACCGAAGGTTGTTCGGAGTCCCGGATGTGATCACGGACATGACGAGGAGTCTCGAAATGGTCGAGACGTAAAGATTGATATATTGGAAGCCTATATTTGGATATCGGAAGTGTTCCGGGTGAAATCGGGATTTTACCGGGTTACCGGGAGGTTACCGGAACCCCCCGGGAATCATATGGGCCTTAGTGGGCCTTAGTGGAAAGATGAAAGGGCTGCCCATAAGGGCTGCGCGCCTCCCCCCTCCCCTAGTCCTATTAGGACTAGGAGAGGTGGCCGGCCACCCCTCTCCCTCTTTCCCCCTTGGGAATCCTAGTTGGAATAGGATTGGGGGGGGGGGGTCCTACTCCCGGAAGGAGTAGGACTCCTCCTGCGCCCTCCTCCTGGCCGGCGCCCCCCTCCCCCTTGGCTCCTTTATATACTGAGGCAGAGGCACCCCAGAAACACACAAGTTGATCCACGTGATCTATTCCTTAGCCGTGTGCGGTGCCCCCTGCCACCATATTCCTCGATAATACCGTAGAGGAGTTTAGGCGAAGCCCTGCTGCTGTAGTTCATCAAGACCATCACCACGCCGTCGTGCTAACGGAACTCTTCCCCGACACTTTGCTGGATCGGAGTCCGGGGATCGTCATCGAGCTGAACGTGTGCTCGAACTCGGAGGTGCCGTAGTTTCGGTGCTTGATCGGTTGGATCGTGAAGACGTACGACTACTTCCTCTACGTCGTGTCAGCGCTTCCGCAGTCGGTCTGCGTTGGGTACGTAGACAACACTCTCCCCTCTCGTTGCTATGCATCACATGATCTTGCATGTGCGTAGGAATTTTTTTGAAATTACTACGAAACCCAACAGTGGCATCCGAGCCAGGTTATTTATGTTGATGTTATATGCACGAGTAGAACACAAGTGAGTTGTGGGCGATATAAGTCATACTGCCTACCAGCATGTCATACTTTGGTTTGGCGGCATTGTTGGACGAGACGACCCGGACCAACCTTACGCGTACGCTTACGCGAGACCGGTTTCCCCGACGTGCTTTGCACACAGGTGGCTTGCGGGCGACTGTCTCTCCAACTTTAGTTGAACCAAGTATGGCTACGCCCGGTCCTTGCGAAGGTTAAAATGGAGTCTATTTGACAAACTATCGTTGTGGTTTTGATGCGTAGGTGAGATTGGTTCTTACTTAAGCCCGTAGCAGCCACGTAAAACTTGCAACAACAAAGTAGAGGACGTCTAACTTGTTTTTGCAGGGCATGTTGTGATGTAATATGGTCAAGGCATGATGCTGAATTTTATTGTATGAGATGATCATCTTTTGTAACCGAGTTATCGGCAACTGGCAGGAGCCATATGGTTGTCGCTTTATTGTATGCAATGCAATCGCGATGTAATGCTTTACTTTATTACTAAACGGTAGTGATAGTCGTGGAAGCATAAGATTGGCGAGACGACAACGATGCTACGATGGAGATCAAGGTGTCGCGCCGGTGACGATGGTGATCATGATGGTGCTTCGGAGATGGAGATCACAAGCACAAGATGATGATGACCATATCATATCACTTAAATTGATTGCATGTGATGTTTATCTTTTTATGCATCTTATCTTGCTTCGATTGACGGTAGCATTATAAGATGATCTCTCACTAAATTATCAAGAAGTGTTCTCCCTGAGTATGCACCGTTGCCAAAGTTCGTCGTGCCCAGACACCACGTGATGATCGGGTGTGATAAGCTCTACGTCCATCTACAACGGGTGCAAGACAGTTTTTGCACAAGCAGAATACTCAGGTTAAACTTGACGAGCCTAGCATATGCAGATATGGCCTCGGAACACGGAGACTGAAAGGTCGAGCGTGAATCATATAGTAGATATGATCAACATAAACGATGTTCACCATTGAAAACTACTCCATCTCACGTGATGATCGGTTATGGTTTAGTTGATTTGGATCACGTAATCACTTAGAAGATTAGAGGGATGTCTATCTAAGTGGGAGTTCTTTAGTAATATGATTAATTGAACTTAAATTTATCATGAACTTAGTCCTGGTAGTATTTTGCAAATTATGTTGTAGATCAATAGCTTGCGTTATTGCTTTCATGTGTTTATTTTGATATGTTCCTAGAGAAAATTGTGTTGAAAGATGTTAGTAGCAATGATGCGGATTGGATCCGTGATCTGAGGTTTATCCTCATTGCTGCACAAAAGAATTATGTCCTTGATGCACCGCTAGGTGACAGACCTATTGCAGGAGCAGATGCAGACGTTATGAACGTTTGGCTAGCTCAATATGATGACTACTTGATAGTTTAGTGCACCATGCTTAATGGCTTAGAATCGGGACTTCAAAGATGTTTTGAACATCATGGACCATATGAGATGTTCCAGGAGTTGAAGTTAATATTTCAAGCAAATACCCGAGTTGAGAGATATGAAGTCTCCAACAAGTTCTATAGCTAAAAGATGGAGGAGAATCGCTCAACTAGTGAGCATGTGCTCAGATTGTCTGGGTACTACAATCGCTTGAATCAAGTGGGAGTTAATCTTCCAGATAAGATAGTGATTGACAGAATTCTCTAGTCACCATCACAAAGTTAGTAGAACTTCGTGATGAACTATAATATGCAAGGGATAACGGAAACAACTCCCAAGCTCTTCGTGATGCTGAAATCAACGAAGGTAGAAATCAAGAAAAACATCAAGTGTTGATGGTTGACAAGACCACTAGTTTCAAGAAAAGGGCAAAGGGAAGAAGGGGAACTTCAAGAAGAATGGCAAGCAAGTTGCTGCTCAAGTGAAGAAGCCCAAGTCTAATCCTAAGCCTGAGACTAAGTGCTTCTACTGCAAAGGGACTAGTCACTGGAAGCGGAACTATCCCAAGTGATTGGCGGATAAGAAGGATGGCAAAGTGAACATAAGTATATTTGATATACATGTTATTGATGTGTACTTTACTAGTGTTTATAGCAACCCCTCAGTATTTGATACTGGATCAGTTGCGAAGAGTAGTAACTCGAAACGGGAGTTGCAGAATGAACAGAGACTAGTTAAGGGTGAAGTGATGATGTGTGTTGGAAGTGGTTCCAAGATTGATATGATCATCATCGCACACTCCCTATACTTTCGGGATTAGTGTTGAACCTAAATAAGTGTTATTTGGTGTTTGCATTAAGCATGAATATGATTTGATCATGTTTATTGTAATACGGTTATTCATTTAAGTAAGAGAATAAATTGTTGTTCTGTTTACATGAATAAAACCTTATATGGTTACACACCCAATGAAAATAGTTCGTTGGATCTCGATCGTAGTGATACACATAATCATAATATTGAAACCAAAAAGATGCAAAGTTAATAATGATAGTGCAACTTATTTGTGGCACTGCCGTTTAGGTCATATTGGTGTAAAGTGCATGTAGAAACTCCATGCTGATGGGATTTTGGAATCACTTGATTGTGAATCACTTGATGCTTGCGAACCATGCCTCATGGGCAAGATGACTAAGACTCCGTTCTCCGGAGCGAGCAACTGACTTATTGGAAATAATACATACTGATGTATGCGGTCCGATGAGTGTTAAGGCTCATGGCAAGTATCATTATTTTCTGAACTTCACGGATGATTTGAGCAGATATGGGTATATCTACTTGATGAAACTTAAGTCTGAAACATTTGAAAAGTTCAAAGAATTTCAGAGTGAAGTGGAAAATCATCGTGACAAGAAAATAAAGTTTCTACAATCTGATCGCGGAAACAAATATTTGAGTTACGAGTTTGGTCTTCAATTAAAACAATGTGGAATAGTTTCACAAACTCATGCCACGTAGAACACCACAGCATAATGGTGTGTCCGAACGTCATAACCGTACTTTATTGGATATAGTGCAATCTATGATGTCTCTTACCGATCTACCACTATCGTTTTGGGGTTATGCATTAGAGACAGCTGCATTCATGTTAAATAGGGCACCATCTAATCCGTTGAGACGACGCGTTATGAACTGTGGTTTGGCAAGAAACCAAAGTTGTCGTTTCTTAAAGTTTGGGGTTGTGATGCTTATGTGAAAAAGTTTCATCCTGATAAGCTCAAACCCAAATCGGAAAAATGCGTCTTCATAGGATACCCTAAAGAAAATGTTGGGTACACCTTCTATCACAGATCCGAAGGCAAGATATTCGTTGCTGAGAATGGATCCTTTCCAGAGAAGGAGTTTCTCTTGAAAGAAGTGAGTGGGAGGAAAGTAGAAAACTTGATAAGGTAATTGTACCTTCTCCTTTATTGGAAAGTAGTTCATCACAGAAATTTGTTCCTGTGACTCCTACACCAATTAGTGAGGAAGCTAATGATGATGATCATGTAACTTCAGATCAAGTTACTACCGAACCTCGTAGGTAAACCAGATTGAGATCCGCACCAAAGTGGTACGGTAATCCTGTTCTGGAGGTCATGTTACTTGACCATAACGAACCTACGAACTATGAGGAAGCGATGATGAGCCCAGATTCCGCTAAATGGTTTGAGGCCATGAAATCTGAGATATGATCCATGTATGAGAACAAAGTATGGACTTTGATGGATTTGCCCGATGATCGGCAAGCCATAAAATAAATGGATCTTCAAGAGGAAGACGGACGCTGATAGTAGTGTTATTATCTACAAAGCTAGAATTGTCGCAAAAGGTTTTCGACAAGTTCAAGGTGTTGACTACGATGAGAGATTCTCACTCGTATCTATGCTTAAGTCTGTCCGAATCATGTTAGCAATTGCCGCATTTTATGAAATCTGGCAAATGGATAAACAAAACTGCATTCCTTAATAGATTTATTAAAGAAGAGTTGTATATGATACAACCAGAAGGTTTTGTCAATCCTAAAGGTGCTAACAAAATATGCAAGCTCCAGCGATCCATCTATGGACTGGTGCAAGCATCTCGGAGTTGGAATATACGCTTTGATAAGTTGATCAAAGCATATAGTTTTATACAGACTTGCGATAAAGCCTGTATTTACAAGAAAGTGAGTGGGAGCACTACAACATTTCTGATAAGTATATGTGAATGACATATTGTTGATCGGAAATAATGTAGAATTATTCTGCAAAGCATAAAGGAGTATTTGAAAGGAATTTTTCAAAGAAAGACCTCGGTAAAGCTGCTTACATATTGAGCATCAAGATCTATAGAGATAGATCAAGACGCTTGATAAGTTTTTTCAATGAGTACATACCCTGACAAGATTTTGAAGTAGTTCAAAATGGAACAGTCAAAGAAAGAGTTCTTGCCTGTGTTGCAAGGTGTGAAATTGAGTAAGACTCAAAGCCCGACCACGGCAGAAGATAGAAATAGAATGGAAGTCATTCCCTATGCCTCAGCCATAGGTTCTATAAAGTATGTCATGATGTGTACCAGATCTATTGTATACCCTACACTGTGTTAAGCAAGGGAGTACAATAATGATCTAAGAGTAGATCACTGGACAGCGGTCAAAATTATACTTAGTGGAATAAGGAAATATTTCTCAATTATGGAGGTGACAAAAAGGTTCGTCATAAAAGGTTACGTCGATGCAAGTTTTGACACAGATCTGGATGACTCTAAGTCTCGATCTAGATACATATTGAAAGTGGGAGCAATAAGCTAGAGTAGCTCCGTGCAGAGCATTGTTGACATAGAAATTCACAAAATACTTACGGATCTGAATGTGACAGACCCGTTGACTAAAATTATCTCACAAGCAAAACATGATCACACCTTAGTACTCTTTGGGTGTTAATCACATAGCAATGTGAACTAGATTACTGAATCTAGTAAACCCTTTGGGTGTTGATCACATATCAATGTGAACTATGGGTGTTAATCACATGGTGATGTGAACTATTGCTGTTAAATCACATGGCGATGTGAACTAGATTATTGACTCTAGTGCAAGTGGGAGACTGAAGGAAATATGCCCTAGAGGCAATAATAAAGTTATTATTTATTTCCTTATATCATGATAAATGTTTATTATTCATGCTAGAATTGTATTAACCGGAAACATAATACATGTGTGAATACATAGACAAACTTAGTGTCACTAGTATGCCTCTACTTGACTAGCTCGTTAATCAAAGATGGTTATGTTTCCTAACCATGAACAAAGTGATGTTATTTGATTAACGAGGTCACATCATTAGTTGAATGATCTGATTGACATGACCCATTCCATTAGCTTAGCACCCGATCGTTTAGTATGTTGCTATTGCTTTCTTCATGACATATACATGTTCCTATGACTATGAGATTATGCAACTCCCGTTTGTCGGAGGAACACTTTGGGTGCTACCAAACGTCACAATGTAACTGGGTGATTATAAAGGAGCATTACAGGTGTCTCCAAAGGTAGATGTTGGGTTGGCGTATTTCGAGATTAGGATTTGTCACTCCGATTGTCGGAGAGGTATCTCTGGGCCCTCTCGGTAATACACATCACATAAGCCTTGCAAGCATTGCAACTAATATGTTAGTTGTGAGATGATGTATTACGGAACGAGTAAAGAGACTTGCCGGTAACGAGATTGAACTAGGTATTGGATACCGACGATTGAATCTCGGGCAAGTAACATACCGATGACAAAGGGAACAACGTATGTTGTTATGCGGTCTGACCGATAAAGATCTTCGTAGAATATGTAGGAGCCAATATGTGCATCCAGGTCCCGCTATTGGTTATTGACCGAAGACGTGTCTCGGTCATGTCTACATTGTTCTCGAACCCGTAGGGTCTGCACGCTTAAGGTTACGATGACAGTTATATTATGAGTTTATACATTTTGATGTACCGAAGGTTGTTCGGAGTCCCGGATGTGATCACGGACATGACGAGGAGTCTCGAAATGGTTGAGACGTAAAGATTGATATATTGGAAGCCTATATTTGGATATCGGAAGTGTTCCGGGTGAAATCGGGATTTTACCGGGTTACCGGGAGGTTACCGGAACCCCCCGGGAATCATATGGGCCTTAGTGGGCCTTAGTGGAAAGATGAAAGGGCTGCCCATAAGGGCTGCGCACCTCCCCCCTCCCCTAGTCCTATTAGGACTAGGAGAGGTGGCCGGCCACCCCTCTCCCTCTTTCCCCCTTGGGGATCCTAGTTGGAATAGGATTGGGGGGGGGGGAGTCCTACTCCCGGAAGGAGTAGGACTCCTCCTGCGCCCCCCTCCCCCTTGGCTCCTTTATATACTGAGGCAGAGGCACCCCAGAAACACACAAGTTGATCCATGTGATCTATTCCTTAGCCGTGTGCGGTGCCCCCTGCCACCATATTCCTCGATAATACTGTAGCGGAGTTTAGGCGAAGCCCTGCTGCTGTAGTTCATCAAGATCGTCACCACGCCGTCGTGCTGACGGAACTCTTCCCCGACACTTTGCTGGATCGGAGTCCAGGGATCGTCATCGAGCTGAACGTGTGCTCGAACTCGGAGGTGCCGTAGTTTCGGTGCTTGATCGGTTGGATCGTGAAGACGTACGACTACTTCCTCTACGTTGTGTCAGCGCTTCCGCAGTCGGTCTGCGTTGGGTACGTAGACAACACTCTCCCCTCTCGTTGCTATGCATCACATGATCTTGCATGTGCGTAGGAAATTTTTTGAAATTACTACGAAACCCAACAAATTCCACCGCCGCAACCTTCTGTACCCACGAGATCCCTTCTTGGGGCCTGTTCCGGAGCTCCGTCGGAAGGGGAATCCACCATGGAGGGCTTCTACATCAACACCATAGCCCCTCCGATGAAGTGTGAGTAGTTTATCTCAGACCTTCGGGTCCATAGTTAGTAGCTAGATGGCTTCTTCTCTCTTTTTGAATCTCAATACAATGTTCTCCCCCTCTCTCGTGGAGATCTATTCGATGTAATCTTCTTTTTGCGGTGTGTTTGTTGAGACCGATGAATTGTGGGTTTATGATCAAGATTATCTATGAACAATATTTGAATCTTCTCTGAATTCTTTTATGTATGATTGGTTATCTTTGCAAGTCTCTTCGAATTATCAGTTTGGTTTGGCCTACTAGATTGGTTTTTCTTGCAATGGGAGAAGTGCTTAGCTTTGGGTTCAATCTTGCGGTGTCCTTTCCCAGTGACAGTAGGGGCAGCAAGACACATATTGTATTGTTGCCATCGAGGATAACAAGATGGGGTTTTTATCATATTGCATGAATTTATCCTTCTACATCATGTCATCTTGCTTAAGGCGTTACTCTGTTTCCTTGAACTTAATACTCTAGATGCATGCTGGATAGCGGTCGATGAGTGGAGTAATAGTAGTAGATGCAGGCAGGAGTCGGTCTACTTGTCTCGGACGTGATGCCTATATACATGATCATGCCTAGATACTATCATAACTATGCTCAATTCTGTCAATTGCTCAACAGTAATTTGTTCACCCACCGTAGAATACTTATGCTTTTGAGAGAATCCACTAGTGAAATCTATGGCCCCCGGGTCTATTCTCATCATATCAATCTTCCATCACTTTACTATTTTTTTGACTAACTACTGCAAGGCACAGCCTCACAGTCCTTTATTCCAAATAAAGCAATAGTCCAGTACAAGTTAACTATATACAAAAAAAAGAAACAAAAGAGGGCCAAGAGAGGCAAACTTACCTAAACCTACCTATACAAAGAAGAACTCAAGGCAACCCATCCAACCAGGCTAGAAGGAGGGGTCTAACATGAGCCTTAACTCTATGAGAAAGCAAAGTTAGGTCATGTACAAATTTACAACGCCAAGCACTAAACGTAGATCGTTCCCCCTCTGAAAGTCCTTCCATTCCGGAGTATCCAAATGTTCCAAGCTGCTGTGAACACCACCTCAAAGAAAAAGCATTTACCAAATCTTTGTCTGGCCAAAGAGATGCATTGATGGACATTAGAACCACCAGACCAGTTAATCTGCAAATAAGTCCAGATCCTTATACTGAAGTTGCAAGAAAAAAACAGGTGTTGACGATCCTCATAAATATGCTGGTGGCACAACACACAAAGATTATCAGCATCCCCAGCCCGCCAGTGCCTCCTCACCAGCAGGTCCTTGGTGTTGAGCCTGTCAAAGAATAGGAGCCAGGCAAAAACCTTGATTTTCAGCGTACATCGACTACTCCATAACCATTTGCAAGGCTGAATGGTGACCATAGGAGAGTGCATGATGGTGTAGTAGCTCTTTGATGTGTAAGCTCCCGTGGGTCCTACCCAAGACCAAACATCATTAGCCAACGGGTCCCTATCCAAATTGTTCACCCAGACGGTGAGCGAATCAAGTTCAATAGCAGCCTGCTGGGAGATAGGCAACTGAAAGAAAGAGGCCCTATCGTGGCTGTCAATGAAATCTGCCACAGAAATCTTATCATCCAAAGCATAAGAGAACAACCATGACAATCTTTGTCTCAAAGGCATCGTTGAACCCCCCAAAGTCCAAGCATCAGACCAGAACAAAACCGAGTCCCCTTTGTTAACTGAAACAGAGGCAACAGCTCTGTAATTATCAGCTAACTTAAAAATATCCTTCCACCAAAAGGAGCCACAAAGAACAGTGGCATGAGGGATAACTCCATTATAATATGAATCCCACAACAAGGATACCCAGGGTATATCCGCTTTATTGTAGAATTTATGTAAGTGTTTAATGAGGAGCCCATGGTTCTGAAGCTGCAGGTTGATGACCCCCAATCCTCCTTTCTCCTTGGGTCTGCAAACCATATCCCACGCAGCAAGGGATTGCCTCGGGGTATCAGAGTTGCCTCTCCAAAGACATTGGCGCATAATCCGCTCTAATTGCTTGATGATGCCAGGTGGGATGGATAGGGAGCAGAGGAAGTATATAGGCATTGACGAAAGAACCGATCTCAGCAACTGGAGTCTGCAACCTTGGTTCAACATAGCTGAACTTGCAGTCAAACGCCTCTCAAGTGAATCCACCAAAGGCATCAGATCAAGGATCATGGGCTTGGTCGTTCCCAAGGGGAGGCCAAGATAGGTGAATGGCAGTGATCCAAGAGTACATTGAAAAACCTGAGAAAGCCGAAGAGCCTCATCTTCAGGGACATTAATAGGTACCATCATGGATTTAGCAAAGTTTACTCTGAGACCAGTAGATTCAGCAAAAACCTACAACATATCTCTGAGGGCTACGAGCTGGGCTTCATCCGCAGGGAGTAGCATGATAGTATCATCAGCATACTGGATTATTGGAAAATCCTTGTCATTGCAATCAATCGGCAAGGAGAGAATACCATCAAGCAACATCTTGTTAACAACCGACTGCAACAGGTCTGCTGCCAAAACAAAAAGCAATGGAGAAAAAGGGTCCCCTTGCCTAACCCCACGCTTGCACTTAAAGTGGTTGCCGGGGATGCCGTTAAGAAGTACCTGAGAGTCACCAGAGGACAAAATTTCCTTGACCCAACCAATCCATTTAGGGGGAAAACCTTTTGCCATAAGTAGAGCCAGAATGGCCTCATGCTCAACAGTATCAAACGCCTTAGCAAAATCCAATTTTAAGAGGATGATTGGTTTCTTTGATTGCTTGCACTGATAGATGTATTATTGCTTTGGTTTTTTTACTTTGCTCTTTTTATTTTACTTTGCATCTTTATACCAAAAATACCAAAAATATTATCTATCATCTCTATCAGATCTCACTCCCGTAAGTGACCGTGAAGGGATTGACAACCCCTAATCGCGTTGGTTGCGTTGAGCTATTTGTTTTGTGTAGGTATGAGGGACTCACGCGTAGCCTCCTACTGGATTGATACCTTGGTTCTCAAAAACTGAGGGAAATACTTACTCTACTCTGCTGCATCACCCTTTCCTCTTCAAGGAAATCCAACGCAGTGCTCAAGAGGTAGCAGGAAGATTTCCGGCGCCGTTGCCGGGGAGTCTATGCAAAAGTCAACATACCAAGTACCCATCACAATCCCTTATCTCTCACACTACATTATTTGCCATTTGCCTCTCGTTTTCCTCTCCCCCACTTCACCCTTGCCGTTTTATTCGCCCTCTCTTTTCCGTCTGCCTTCTTCCCGCTTGCTTGTCATTATGGCTAGTCTTATATCTTCTCCTTTTCTCCCGAGAATGAAGTTCTAAATTTTAAGCAAAGGGAGGGAGAAAATCTAAAAGACGCTTGGTATAGGATTTGCAATGCTCAAAATAGATCTACCAGGAAGCAATCTACTTCAGTTCTTCTCTGCAATTTTTATGTCGGTGCTAATCCTTGGTATAGATATATCCTCGATACCATTACCGGAGGGAATTTCTTGGGTATCCACACTTTTGACTCTTATAATGCTATGATAGATTTATTTGGCTCACCACCTCTTTTGGTCAATGGAACTATGGTAACTTTGGAGCATGTAATGCAAAGACTTGAAATTATTGAAAATAAAGTTGCTACCGTAGAGTTAATTGAAAATATTGATAAAAAGATCCACAACCAAATTACACAATATGGATCTAAGGTAGGAGTAACTTTGAAAAATATTAAGGAGAAGGAACCCATAGTTAATGAGAGAATAAATCTAGATTCCACAAGAATCGATAAACTTGAGGGTATCATTACCAACTTGGGAACCACTTTTTCTTCCGTAAAGAATACTCCAAGTCCTCCCGCTAAAATTGCCAAGCTTATGTATGTTCCTAAAAATAAGGGTGGATCCTCTAATAAGGAAACTGCAGATCTTAAATCTATAAGTACTCATCCCAATCTTTTTGCTATCATTAAGGAACCATTTGCTACAAATGAATTTTTCGATCTTGTGCCTAAAAGTTTGATAATAACTAGAAAGAAAGAAATTTCTAAGGATGGTAGATGCCTCATTGAAGAATTGCCTACCAAAGATGGCAATACCTAGATCTATCATTGCTTTTATGCCTAGCTAGGGGCGTTAAACGACAGCACTTGTTGGGAGGTAACCCAATTTTATTTCTAGTTTTTTTGCTTTTTTCTTCTGTTTGGGAATAAATAATCCATCTACCTTCTGTTTAGATGTGGTTTTATGTTTTAATTAGTGTTTGTGCCAAGTTAAACCTACAGGATCTTCTTGGATGATAGTTATATGATCTTGCTGTAATTTCCAGAAACTTTCTGTTCACGAAAACAATTGTTAAAAATCACCAGAACGTGATAAAATAGTGATTCCAATTGCTGCTGATCAATAAAAAATTTTTCCTAGGTCGTCCTATTTTGGTTGATTTCTTGGTGTTCCAGAAGTTTGCGTTAGTTACCGATTACTACAGACTGTTCTGTTTTTGACAGATTCTATTTTTCGTGTGTTGTTTGCTTATTTTGATGAGTCTATGGCTAGTAAAATAGTTTATAAACCATAGAGAAGTTGGAATACAGTCGGTTTAACACCAATATAAATAAAGAATGAGTTCATTACAGTACCTTGAAGTGGTCTTTTGTTTTCTTTCGTTAACGAAGCTCACGAGATTTCTGTTGAGTTTTGTGTTGTGAAGTTTTCAAGTTTTGGGTGAAATCTTTTGATGGATTATGGAACAAGGAGTGGCAAGAGCCTAAGCTTGGGGATGCCCATGGCACCCCAAAGATAATCCAAGGACACCAAAAAGTCAAAGCTTGGGGATACCCTGGAAGGCATCCCCTCTTTCGTCTACTTCCATCGGTAACTTTACTTGGAGCTATATTTTTATTCACCACATGATATGTGTTTTGCTTGGAGCGTCTTGTATGATTTGAGTCTTTGTTTTCTAGTTTACCACAATCATCCTTGCTGTACACACCTTTTGAGAGAGCCATACATGAATTGGAATTTGATAGAATACTCTATGTGCTTCACTTATATCATTTAGAGCACAGTGGTGGATTTGTTTTATAGAAACTATTGATCTCTCATGCTTCACTTAGATTATTTTTAGAGTCTTAAATAGCATGGTAATTTGCTTAAATAATCCTAATATACTTGGCATTCAAGATTTGTAAAACTTTCTTTTGAGTGCGTTGAATACTAGGAAAAGTTTGATGCTTGATAATTATTTTGAGATATGAAGATGGTGATATTAGATTCATGCTAGTTGAGTAGTTGTGAATTTGAGAAATACTTGTGTTAAAGTTTGTGATTCCCATAGCATGCATGTATGGTGAACCGTTATGTGATGAAGTCGGAGCATGATTTATTTATTGATTGTCTTCCTTATGAGTGGCGGTCGGGGACGAGCGATGGTCTTTTCCTATCAATCTATCCCCCTAGGAGCATGCGCGTAATACTTTGCTTTGATAACTTCTAGATTTTTGCAATAAGTATATGAGTTCTTCATGACTAATGTTGAGTCCATGGATTATACGCATTTTTCCCATCCTTCCACCATTGCTAGCCTCTCTAATACCGCGCACTTTTCGCCGGTATCATACACCCACCATATACCTTTCTCAAAACAGCCACCATACCTACCTATCATGGCATTTCCATAGCCATTCCGAGATATATTGCCATGCAACTTTCCACCGTTCCGTTTATTATGACACGCTCCATCATTGTCATATTGCTAGCATGATCATGTAGTTGACATCGTATTTGTGGCAAAGCCACCATTCATAATTCTTTCATACATGTCACTCTTGATTCATTGCATATCCCGGTACACCGCTGGAGGCATTCATATAGAGTCATATTTTGTTTGAAGTATCGAGTTGTAAATGTTGAGTTGTAAGAAAAATAAAAGTGTGATGATCATCATTTTTAGAGCATTGTCCCAAGTGAGGAAAGGATGATGGAGACTATGATTCCCCCACAAGTCGGGATGAGACTCCAGACGAAAAAAAAGAGGCCATGAAAAAAAAGAGAAAAGGCCCAAATAAAAAAATGAAAATGAGAGAAAAAGAGAGAAGGGACAATGTTACTATCCTTTTACCACACTTGTGCTTCAAAGTAGCACCATGATCTTCATGATAGAGAGTCTCTCATTTTGTCACTTTCATATACTAGTGGGAATTTTTTCATTATAGAACTTGGCTTGTATATTCCAATGATGGGCTTCCTCAAAATGCCCTAGGTCTTCGTGAGCAAGCGAGTTGGATGCACACCCACTTAGTTTCTTTTGTTGAGCTTTCATATACTTATAGCTCTAGTGCATCCGTTGCATGGCAATCCCTACTCACTCACATTGATATCTATTGATGGGCATCTCCATAGCCCGTTGATACGCCTAGTTGATGTGAGACTATCTTCCCCTCTTTTTGTCTTCTCCACAACCAACATTCTATTCCACATATAGTGCTATATCCATGGCTCACGCTCATGTATTGCGTGAAGATTGAAAAAGTTTTGAGAATGTACAAAGTATGAAATAATTGCTTGGCTTGTCATCGGGGTTGTGCATGATTTAAATACTTTGTGTGGTGAAGATAGAGCATAGCCAGACTATATGATTTTGTAGGGATAACTTTCTTTGGCCATGTTATTCTGAGAAGACATAATTGCTTTGTTAGTATGCTTGAAATATTATTATTTTTATGTCAATATGAACTTTTATCTTGAATCTTTCGGATCTGAATATTCATACCACAATTAAGAAGAATTACATTGAAATTATGCCAAGTAGCACTCCGCATCAAAAATTCTCTTTTATCATTTACCTACTCGAGGACGAGCAGGAATTAAGCTTGGGGATGCCTGATACGTCTCCAACGTATCTATAATTTTTTATTGCTCCATGCTATATTATCTACTATTTTGGACCATATTGGGCTTTATTTTTCACTTTTATATTACTTTTGGGACTAACCTATTAACCGGAGGCCCAGCCCAGAATTGATGTTTTTTGCCTATTTCAGTGTTTCGGAGAAACAGAATATCAAATGGAGTCCAAACGGAATGAAACCTTCGGGAACGTGATTTTCTCATCAAATAAGACCCAGGAGACTTGGACCCTTCGTCAAGAAAGCCATGAGGCGGTCACGAGGGTGGAGGGCGCCCCCTAGGGCGCGCCCCCTGCCTCGTGGGCCCCTCGAAGCTCCACCGACGTACTCCTTCCTCCTATATATACCTACGTACCCCCAAACGATCAGATACGGAGCCAAAAACCTAATTCCACCGCTGCAACTTTCTGTATCCATGAAATCCCATCTTGGGGCCTGTTCCGGAGCTCCGCCGGAAGGGGAATCGATCACGGAGGGCTTCTACATCATCATCATAGCCCCTCCGATGGAGTGTGAGTAGTTTACCTCAGACCTTCGTGTCCATAGTTAGTAGCTAGATGGCTTCTTCTCTCTTTTTGGATCTCAATACAATGTTCTCCCCCTCTCTCGTGGAGATCTATTCGATGTAATCTTCTTTTTGCGATGTGTTTGTTGAGACCTATAAATTATGGGTTTATGATCAAGATTATCTATGAACAATATTTGAATCTTCTCT
This sequence comes from Triticum turgidum subsp. durum, assembly GCA_900231445.1. Classification (NCBI taxonomy): domain Eukaryota; kingdom Viridiplantae; phylum Streptophyta; class Magnoliopsida; order Poales; family Poaceae; genus Triticum; species Triticum turgidum. The sequence goes on along the minus strand of LT934117.1, from coordinate 590,862,921 downwards.
GAATTCTTTTATGTATGATTGGTTATCTTTGCAAGTCTCTTCGAATTATCAGTTTGGTTTGGCCTACTAGATTGGTTTTTCTTGCAATGGGAGAAGTGCTTAGCTTTGGGTTGAATCTTGCGGTGTCCTTTCCAAGTGACAGTAGGGGCAGCAAGGCATGTATTGTATTGTTGCCATCGAGGATAACAAGATGTTTTTTTTTATCATATTGCACGAATTTATCCTTCTACATCATGTCATCTTGCTTAAGGCGTTACTCTGTTTTTAACTTAATACTCTAATGCATGCTGGATAGCGGTCGATGAGTGGAGTAATAGTAGTAGATGCAGGCAGGAGTCGGTCTACTTGTCTCGGACGTGATGCCTATATACATGATCATGCCTAGATACTCTCATAACTATGCTCAATTCTATCAATTGCTCAACAGTAATTTGTTCACCCACTGTAGAATACTTATGCTCTTGAGAGAAGCCACTAGTGAAATCTATGGCCCCCGGGTCTATTCTCATCATATCAATCTTCCATCACTTTATTATTGCTTTGGTTTTTTTACTTTGCTCTTTTTATTTTACTTTGCATCTTTATACCAAAAATACCAAAAATATTATCTATCATCTCTACCAGATCACACTCCCGTAAGTGACCGTGAAGGGATTAACAACCCCTAATCGCGTTGGTTGCGTTGAGCTATTTGTTTTGTATAGGTACAAGGGACTCCTGCGTAGCCTCCTACTGGATTGATACCTTGGTTCTCAAAAACTGAGGGAAATACTTACTCTACTCTGTTGCATCACCCTTTCCTCTTCAAGTAAATCCAACGCAGTGCTCTAGAGGTAGCAGAGGGGGGCACCGCACATGGCTAAAAGATCAAACGATCAATTTTTGTCTCTAGGGTGCCCTCCTGCCCCCGTATATAAAGGAGCAAGGGGGGAGGTGCGACCGGCCTAGAGGGGGCGTGCCAGGAGGAGTCCTACTCCTACCAGGAGTAGGACTCCCTCCCTTTTCCTTGTTGGACTAGGAGTGGAGGGGGAAAGAGGAGGGAGAGATGAAGGAAAGGGGGGGGGGGGCGGCCCCCCTCTCCTTGTCCTATTCGGACTAGGGGGGAGGGGCGCGCGGCCCTGCCCTGGCCGCCTCTCCTCTTCTTCACAAGGCCCACTATGGCCCATTAAGCTCCCGGGGGGTTCCGGTAACCTCCCGGTACTCCGATAAAAATCCCGATTTCACCCAGAACACTTCCGACATCCAAACATATGCTTCCAATATATCAATCTTCATGTCTCGACCATTTCGAGACTCCTCGTCATGTCCGTGATCACATCCGGGACTCCGAACAACCTTCGGTACATCAAAACATATAAACTCATAATATAACTGTCATCGAAACGTTAAGCGTGCGGACCCTACGGGTTCGAGAACTATGTAGACATGACCGAGACACGTCTCCGGTCAATAACCAATAGCGGAACCTGGATGCTCATATTGGCTCCCACATATTCTACGAAGATCTTTATCGGTCAGACCGCATAGCAACATACGTTGTTCCCTTTGTCATCGGTATGTTACTTGCTCGAGATTCGATCGTCGGTATCTCAATACCTAGTTCAATCTCGTTACCGGCAAGTCTCTTTACTCGTTCCGTAGTGCATCATCCCGCAACTAACTCATTAGTTGCAATGCTTGCAAGGCTTAAGTGATGTGCATTACTGAGAGGGCCCAGAGATACCTCTCCGACGATCGGAGTGACAAATCCTAATCTTGAAATACGCCAACCCAACACGTACCTTTGGAGACACCTGTAGAGCACCTTTATAATCACCCAATTACATTGTGACGTTTGGTAGCACACAAAGTGTTCCTCCGGTAAACGGGAGTTGCATAATCTCATAGTCATAGGAACATGTACAAGTCATGAAGAAAGCAATAGCAACATACTAAACGATCGAGTGTTAAGCTAACAGAATGGGTCAAGTCAATCACATCATTCTCCTAATGATGTGATCCCGTTAATCAAATGACAACCCATGTCAATGGCTAGGAAACTTAACCATCTTTGATCAAGGAGCTAGTCAAGTAAAGGCATACTAGTGACACTCTGTTTGTCTATGTATTCACACATGTATTATGTTTCCGGTTAATACAATTCTAACATGAATAATAAACATTTATCATGATATAAGAAAATAAATAATAACTTTATTATTGCCTCTAGGGCATATTTTCTTCAATTGCATCTCCGGAATAATGGTATTGTACTCTGCTTGCTCCTGTTGACCATAACAAATTCCGTATGCGGCTCTCCTCATCAGGTTGTACTCTGTAGTAGAGCCCAGAATCCTTTGCTCCCAACTCAGCAAAAACATCCATTGTCTTATTCACATCATCGTCTGCTTGTTCTCGACTAATGCTCTTTTGATGAATGGTACGTTGGTCATTGAACCAAAGAAACTACCAATTATATTGTAGACCTTGCCAACACTAATATCATTTTTCACGGAGTTGCTTCACAACGTCACGGGTGTATATATCAATATGCCTGTGCGAAGGCTAGTAAACTTTCTCCCCATATTTTTCTGTTAGTGAATGGTTATGCGCTGGTCTGTACTCGCTTCTGTACCAGCCATTGTCATTTGATCGAAGCAATCGTATCATTGCGGGGCACCTGCATTGGCATGTCCGTGTGTTACTCTTCTTTGGGATTCCCTGTAACCAGCACAACAAACACGAGTGTGTCAATATGTAACTTTCACATGTCTGTCTAAAGCTAGGTTGGGATATGTGATATTGAACTGAAATGAGTACCCCGAGTGGATCAAAGTTGCTTCCTACAGCAGGAATTATGACTGTCTCCGTTTTCTTTTCTGCATATCTGCTCAATGTTTTCTCCAGGGCACTCATTCTGCCAGCACACGGGGGCGTTCATCAGGTGCACACCAACAAGCATTCTGCATTATTCAGAATCACGTAATTCAGAATTGTGTTTGAGCAGGTTCAGAATTGTATCAACATTTGCGTGCAGCGTGTATTGTCTACTGGGAAGATAACCAATTATCATATTTGATGAGATTGAGAAGAGCTAATTTATGTCACTCACGTTTAAGTTTTTCTGGAATTACAAGTGCGCTATACCTTTTCGTCCAGCCAGGATCTTGAGGGTCGTCTTTGCCTGTGGAATGCTCTGAATTTGGCGCGGATAGGGTCATTCCATCGCAGGCGCTGTTCAACTCTAGTTCTAATGTCTCCGAAGCATCGCCGGCATCACCAATGCTTGACTCAGCGGCCATACATAGGAGTTTGGCTTGCTTCGCCGGCCACCAACGATTCTGCGGCGGCGAGATCTGGCAGGGGAAATCTACGGAAAATAAACCAGTACGCGATTGAGATGCGAGTCTAGTTACAGCGGCTACTACCGGGAACAAAATTTGGGGGCCGCAAGACATACCTGTCAAGCGGATCCGAGAGGAACTCGAATGCGTCGTCTCCTACGTCCGCCATCGCCATAGCCATGAGGTTCTTGCCTTATGCGGCGCACCAAGGGGGAGGATAAATTGCTTATTTCGCAACAAAAAAAAGATAGATAAATTGCTCTCAGTGTCGGGCACGACGTTTGCGTAACGGGCCGCAAGCGACTGTCGTCATCCTGTACCGTGACAGGCCATCTGTACCCCTGAGACAGCATAATCGTGGACCACTACTGACCTGTTAGTTTACACGGCACCGTCTGCGTACGCCACTGTTTTCACGGACGTAGGCGACCTCTGTCCCTACGATCGCATTCATTAAAGCACACAACGCGTCGTCCAACAATTCGGCCACGAACCAGGAGCACGCGAGCCCGTCCACGCCATCGCCATCGCCGCTGTCACTGAAACTGTGCATACTGAAACTGAAAATGATCAGATGGAGTACAAAACCATTTGAAAATGATCAAGATGATCGAAATGATCAAATGGAGTACTCCTTTTCAGTTAATGTAGAGTACTTACAGTAATTATTTTTAATTGTCACTCCTACAAGCATCTCTTTCTCTTCTCTTTCTGGCTTATCACTCCATACAATTTAAAGGATCATTCAAGTTCGAGTGAAGTCTGTTTTAAATCTTGAATTCGTACGGCTCGTCGGAACCAAGCCCTAACCTTTCAATCTCTGAAGTTGGTACCCTATACTGTACTCACCGATCCCGATCTATCTTCACCTTGAACATGTTTGACACACTAGGAAAAAAGATGATCCTGGCCGGGATTAATCTGTACTCCCACTTACAACACTGGCCCACGTGTCAATTCCATTCTCCACCCTATCCCCTCTCTCTCTCCTAAGATGGTGGAACACGCAGCCGCAGAACGGCGGAGGCGTTGGTCGGCGGTGAAATTCTTGAGGCAGACGGACCAGTTGAAGTGCCGCCCCTTTGTGCTGGAGCTGGACAGCTCGCTGTACGAGAACGCCTGCAGCAACCCGTCGATGGTCGCGCCCAGGTCTGTGCCGTCCCGTGGGACAACCGTTACAGCTCTCGTGGTGCTCCACGGCCTCCGGTCCGCCCTGGCATTCGCGGGTGCTGCTTCTCCCCTACAAGCTGGCGCGCGTGCTGCTGACGGCGAAGAGAAGGTTGGGCACGAGTCGTGCTGGGTTTGGCCGAGCGCCGCAGGTGCTGCTCGCTGGCATCCTCCTAGCGGAGGAGAAGATGGCAATGAAGAGCTAGAGCTTTTCCTCACCAAGCAATAATCACGGCGACTGGCCAGGACGGATGGATGAAGGACAAGCACACGAACATCCTGCGTGCTTAGGCCAACTCCAACGCGCGGCGTCATCCTGTCCACCCGCGTCCGTTTGGGGGTAAACGGACAAAACATGCCTCCCAACAAGCGGCGTTCGACCCATTTCAGGCCCAAAGTTTGCAGCAGAACGGACACGCGCGGACGCGAGCGACGCATGCCCTTGTCCTGCCCTGGCCCGCCCGTCGGTGAGGCAGACCCCCCTTTCTCTTCCTCTACCTCCCTCCGCGCCCCCGCCATCACCATCGCCGCCGCCACCACCACCCCCGGCCACGTCGTCTTCCACCAGGGCCGTCCAAACCACCACTGTGCCATGCCATACTATCTCCGCGTCGGCCTACCGGAAAGCATTTGGCCGGCGTTCTCTGTGTCGCCGGTGGGAGACAAACTACGGCCGTCGTCGTCGCGCGTCATCCCCAACCTCTTCCGGCCGGCCGTTCGGTCACGCAGGGCACCCTCCACCATCACCGACCCCAAAATCTTGGTTTGCTGCTTGCGAGGGGAGCAGGGCGTGCACTATCCGGCCGCTTTCCGACCATGACCGCAAGGCGTTCGATGGATTGCTCAGAAGGTACAATGGACAATGGTGATGAGTTTTTCTTTCACAATTTCATTTGCTCATCGGATGATGAAGAGCTGGCAGCTGCGTTGGTCGTACATGAACACATCACTAGGAAGCGGCCTCGGTACAGAGGATCAATCCCCGGCCATGCTCCGGCCTTGGACCGCAATAGAGAGAAGGGCCACACCCTTCTCTATGCCGATTACTTTAAGGATGGTCCACTCTTTAGGCCACATCAATTTCGTCGCCGATTCTGAATGAGAAGGCATGTGTTCAATCATATTCGCGAGGGAGTGGTCGCGTATGGCCCATACTTTGAGTGCAAAGTGGATGTCCTAGGCAAGCTTGATTTCTCTTCATACCAGAAATGCACTGCGGCTATCCGCATGGTTGCATATGGAATTCCTGGTGATCTTGTGGATGAGTATGTTCGTATGGGTGTGTCCACATGTCTCCTCTCATTGTACAGTTTTTGCATGGCCGTGGTGGAAGTTTTCGGCCCGGAGTACCTCAGAGAGCTAAATGCCGCTTATACAGAGAAGTTGTTGCCGAGAGGGGCTTTTCGGGCATGCACTAGTAGAAAAGGGGGCCATTTGTCCCGGTTCTAGAGGGCCTGGAACCGGGACTAAAGGCCGTCCACGTGGCCGCTGTTACCAATCGGGGCCTGGAACCGGGACTAAAGACCGTCCACGTGGCCGCTGTTACCAACCGGGACTAAAGGTATTTTTATGATAAAAATTGAATTATTTTTTATTTTAAAATTTCTGAATTATTTTCCAATTTAATCTCTAATCACCCCTCATCACTGCTCAATTTAACCTCTAATCTTTAATCACCCCTCATCATTCCAAATCATCTAACTTCTCGGCCGGTCACCCATCCTCTCACTACTCCAGCCTAAGCACACTTAACTTCCGGGTTCAATCCTATTAACCCTCAGGAGTTTAGCTTGAGCATGAAGTCACACGTTTCACTGCTTGAGTTTGAAACTATTATTTTAAAAAACAATAATTATTTAGTAACACTAATATTTCTTAAATAAGTAGTTTGATCACAGTTTGACCAGATTTGACCAAAATTCAAAAAATTGAAATAATTATTTAGTAACACTAATATTCTTGAATAATTATGTAGTAACACTAATATTTCTTGAATAAGTAGTTTGACCATAGGTTGACCACAGTTTGATCAGATTTGACCAAAATTCAAAAAAACTGAAATAATTATTTACCAACACTAATATTCTTGAATAATTATTTAGTAACACTAATACTTCTTGAATAAGTAGTTTGACCAGATTTAACCAAAATTAAAAAAAATACTAAAATTTGAGCATAACTTTTTTCCTTTTAGAATTTGAGGATTCTAAAAATTTAACAGGCCATAGTTATAGCCATTTTATACGTTTTCGTGCTGAACATTTTGGTATATTATACATTTTTTTCGACATCATATGCAAAAGTTATATCCGTTTTTATTTTTCATGACATTTTTTTTGCAAAACATGTCCAAATTTAAGTTTTTTAATTTTCCTAACTAGTAGGTGTAGTAATATAACTACATCTCGAAGGATTTTATTTTTTGAAGTTTTTATCATTTTATTTATAAAACTAAAAAGGTGATGTGGGGGGGGGGGTTAGAGTTTGAAAATGGGACCTTTAGTCCCGGTTTGAGACACGAACTGGGACTAAAGGTGCACCCTTTAGTCCCGGTTCGTGTCTCAAAACGGGACTAAAGGTCTAATCTTTAGTCCCGGTTTGAGATACGAACCGGGACTAAAGGGCATCGCACCCTTTAGTCCCGGTTCGTGTCTGAAACCGGGACTAAAGGGCTCATTTGAACTGGGACTAATGCCTTTAGCCGCACGAACCGGGACCAATGCTCACATTAGTCCCGGTTCATGACTGAACCGGGACTAATGGGCTTATCTGGCCCGAACGAAAGCCCTGGTTTCTACTAGTGATGCTTGGTAGTATAGATTGTATGCACTGGAAGTGGAAGAACTGTCCATTTGGTTAGCATGGGCAGTACAAGGGGCATGTGAAAGGTGCCACTGTTATACTTGAAGCTGTGGCTTCACAAGATCTCTGGATATGGCATTCTTGCTTCGGCATGGCTGATTCTTATAATGATATTAGTGTTCTTCAGCGGTCTCCGGTGTTTGCAAGGCTTGCGGAAGGGCACTCCCCGGAGGTGAACTTTGAGGTCAATGACCACCATTAACAAGGGATATTACCTAGCTGATGGCATTTATCCTCAGTGGTCCACTCTTATGAAGACCATACCCAATCCACAAGGAGAGAAGAGACAGAGGTTTGCCAAAATGCAAGAGAGTGCCAGGAAGGATGTGGAGCGTGCTTTCGGTGTGCTTCAATCTCGGTGGAGTATCGTTCGTAACCCTGCATTGACATGGAGCACGAAGAAGCTTTGGGAGGTGATGACTGCTTGTGTGATCATGCACAACATGATCGTGAAAGATGAGCGCGATGATAGCATCTACGACCAAGGGTTTGATTTCTAGGGTGAAAATGTTGAACCTGAGCATGCACCTCCTGCAACCGTTAAACAGTTTGTCGAGTTTCATCAGGAGTTGCGTGATTGTCATACTCATGTCCAACTCCAGAATGACTTGGTTGAGCACGTGTGGACTCACATTGGCAACCGATAGATCTATGAGTTTAATTCTTGTCATGCAAACAAACTTTGATTGGGTTGTAAGACAATTTGATGTTTGTTTTCTTGTTATGCAAACAAATTTTGATTGGGTTGTAAAGACTATTTGGGAGCTATATTTGATTTGAACCATTTCATATGCATCATTTTCATTTTATCTATTGTGATGAGCGAACGGACGAGATGCGGCCGAAATGCGGCCGCGCGTTGGGCGTCCGTTCGACGCATCCATGAATCCGAACGGACACAACTTCATTGCCACCCCAAACGGACAAAATTCGAAAGTCTGTTTGGAGTCGCGTGTTGGAGTTGGCCTTATATCGGTGCCACACGGGCTGCACGGCCACGGCGGCCCACGTGCTCCGCCCGGGAGAGTAGGTATTGCGTGCTCTGCCGCACCTTGTCATTGGTGAAGGTGTAGCAAAATTGCCACCCGCCGTACTTGGCATCGACCTACTTCAGCTCCAACACCTCAGTGCTGAGCATGAACGACATCCGTCAACGGGCGTGACGACAACGATGAAGCTTCTCCTGGCCAGACGCAGCCTAGTACTACAAAGCTAGAACTAACTCTGGCTGCCTTGATCCTTGATTCCTAATAGACTATCCATAGTGGGAGTAACATAGATAGTAACATCACACATATAAAATAGATGATGTGGCAAGCAATAAATGAAGAAAGAGAGGAAAGTGGTAACATAGCTAGTTACTAGTAGTATGAGTAACATCACACATATCAAGGCAATATGTGTCTATAGCCTAATAAATAAAGTATTGCATGTTACCACACATATGTTACTCCCCACTATAGAGGTAATAACATAGACTAGTAACATAGGCATGTTACTAGTCTATGTTACTACCCATTGTGACTAGTCGTAGTACGATCTCCTTTCTCTATCCTGGACGTGTACTAGTAGTTGCTACTTGCCCTAGCTAGTAGTTGCTACTTGCCCAATGATCTCCTTTCTACTTTAAATCCAGCAGAAAGGAATGTCGATGTTCTGGGAACGGGGGTCCCCAGACTTGCCTGCCTGCGGCCTGCGGCGTGGCTCAAGTGGGGGCCCAACATGGCCCATCTTCATCAGCACAAGACTCAAGACCCTCGCGAGGGGCCAGGCCTCGCGAGGCGGACGACGCGGCGCATCCTCAGGTGCAGCCTCATCAGGCTGGCTCGCGAGGAGGCAGAGACATCAAGGCGGGGTACCTCGCGAGGTGACCATGACGTAAGCCATGACGACTCAGGATGCCAGGCGGGCACCAGCGCGCGCAGCGTCCTTCTTTCCGCCTTGGTGCAAAGGGGACAAGCGCAGCCGCGGAGTACCGAGGCATCAGGCAAAGGTTGCCACTTCGGTGCAACGAGACCAAGACCAAGAGGACTATGAGAAGGAGGTCACCATGGAGCCCAGCACGGCGTCATCAACAGAGCCTTTGGCAGGCGGAGACTGCTTTTGTCAGGATAAGTGTACTCGCTGTCCCCCTTCGAATTAGCCCGCCATTGTTGGATCCCTTCCCGCTCAATATTTGGGAAGAGGACCAGGGCCTCTATAAATAGGACTAGCCACCCACATAGCAAGGGGTCGGAGAATCGAGAAGTGAGAGAGAGAGAGAGGTGACTGAACCCCTCCTAGCAGTTCATCACCCAGCCAAGAACAGCCCCTCGCGAGGCTGTTCTTCCTTGTATTGTTCATCATCACCGGCCCCAGGAGGCAATCCACCAACCACATTGGAGTAGGGTATTACACCACATCGGTGGCCTGAACCAGTATAAATCTTGTGTCTCTTGTGCAGTTCTTTTAGTAATTTAGTTCCTAGTGAGACGGAGAAGTTGAAGGCGTAATCTCCGCGCGCACCCTAGTGTTCGAACCTTAAGGGTCAGCCGGAACCCCCGAAATCCGACATTTGGCGCGCCAGGTAGGGGTGCGCCGGAATTCGTCTTCCACCACTCCGCTCTCCTCTGACCGTCGCATCCATGCCAGACGCTCGTCGGGCCCGCGCTGAGCGCCCGGCAGCCGTCGCTTCTCACGTTGCCCGGACGGCCCCGTCGGTGGGCGTACCCGTCGTTCCCCGTCGCCCGCCGTCGACACCACCACTGGCCCGGCGGGAAATGAGTGGCGGGCACCACCCTAGCGTCCGCCCGCGCGGAGGAGTGACTGGACCGCAACATCGACGCTTCCGGTCGTTGCGGCCCTCCTGGGCGGCTCGCAGGCGCCACCCACAAGTCGCCACGTCAAGCCTTTTGCCCGCCGGGTCAACGCCGTTTCCGCACGGCAGGGGGCTTCCCCGGACCAGGCGATGCACGAGGACGGCCTGACCTTCAGCTCGGAGGACCACCCCGCCAACCCGGTCGGCTCGGGTGCACTCCCCCTGCTGTGCAGCCCCACTATCTGCCAGGTGGCCGTCACCAGGACCCTCGTCGACGGTGGTGCGGGCCTCAGTGTGCTTTCGGTGGAGACTTTCAGCCTCCTCCGCATACCTCGGGAGCGGCTGCGGCCCAGTCGATCCTTCTTAGGTGTCGGGGGCGGATCATCCGACTCCCTGGGGCAGATCCGGCTCCCGGTAACCTTCGGCACCTACGACAACTTCCGCACGGAGGCGGTCGACTTCGACATCGCCCCCATCGGCCTCCCTTACAACGCCATCCTAGGCTACCCAGCACTGGCTCAGTTCATGGCCGCCACGCACCCGGTATACAACCTCATGAAGATGCCCGGGAGCAGCGGTACCCTCGCCGTGCACGGGGACACCGGGGACGCCCTGCAGGTACTCAAGCTCGCCTTCAAGACGGCAGCACCGGCATGGCCCGTCGACGCGGAGACCCCTGAGCCTAAGGGGGCTGCACCCGCCAAGAAGAAGCAGTTGTTCACCCAGGACAAGGCAGAAACCAAGCAGATACCCTTCGATGAGGACGGGTCCTCTAGAGCCACTTTCACCATAGGCGCCAACCTAGAGCCTGAGCAGGAGGAGGCCCTGGTCAAGTTCCTGCGCGCGAATAAGAAGATATTTGCTTGGGAGCCCGATCAGCTGGCGGGGATCCCCGGGAGTGTCATTGAGCATCACCTCAACGTGTGCCCAAATGTACGCCCCGTGAAGCAGAAGGCCAGGCGGCAGTCCACAGAGAAGCAGGCTTTCATCGCCCAAGAGACCCGCAAGCTGGAGGCCGCCGGGGTCATTCGCGAGGTCCGATACCCGGATTGGTTAGCCAACCCTGTGGTTGTGCCCAAGAAGGGGGGGAAAGAACGCATGTGTGTCGACTTCACCAACCTCAACAAGGCATGCCCGCAAGATCTGTTCCCGCTCCCCCGCATCGACCAGATTGTCGATTCCACTGCGGAGTGCGACCTGCTATGCTTCCTGGACGCCTTCTCCGGGTATCACCAGATCAAGATGGCCATGGAAGACGTTGAGAAGACCGCTTTCTTGACCCCGTGCGGGGTATACTGCTATACATGCATGCCGTTCGGGCTGCGTAATGCAGGGGCAACATTTCAGCGACTGATGCACATCACCTTGGGCCAGCAGCTCGGAAAGAATGTCGAAGCCTACGTTGATGACATTGTAGTAAAATCTCGGGAGGCCAAGACCCTGATACAAGACCTGGAGGAGACCTTCGCGAGCCTCGACGCAGTAAACCTGCGGCTCAACCCAGAGAAATGCGTGTTTGGCGTCCCCTCGGGCAAGCTTTTGGGATTCCTCGTGTCCCATCGTGGCATCGAGGCCAGCCCCGAGAAGGTCAAGGCGGTCGAGGACATGAGTCCACCAAAGACCCTCAGAGAAATGCAGAAGCTCACAGGGCGCGTGACCGGGCTAGGGCGCTTCATCTCCAAATAGGGGGAGCGAGCGCTGCCTTTCTTCCAGCTGATGAAGAAAAAAGGGGCCCTTTGAATGGACTGAAGAGGCAGATAAGGCGTTTCAAGATCTCAAGAGGTACCTGACCAGTCCCCCAGTCATGGTGGCTCCGCGCCCTCAAGAGCCCCTGCCGCTGTACCTCGCCGCCACACCCTACTCAGCCAGCGCAGCCCTGGTGGCGGTTAGGGAGGAGCGCCAAGTCAAGACCGCAGCGGCAGCCCGAGGCAAGACAAAACGGGAACAAGGAAAGCCTGCAGAAGCCATAACCATAGTCGAGGAAGGTCAGCTGCCGAAGAATGCATAGGAGGCAGGAGAGGCAGCCCGACCGGATGGTCCACCTCCCGAGGCCACGTCGCCTCGTGAGGCGCCCTTACCTCCCGAGGGCGCAGCAACCCCAGATGCTCCCAGCCTTGTCGAGCACCCAGTTTACTTTGTTAGCACGGTGCTACGGGGCGCAAGGGCACGGTACCCAATGCCTCAGAAGCTCCTCCTCGCGCTACTAGTAGCCTCGCGCAAGCTGCGTCACTACTTCCAGGCTCACCCCATCAAAGTCGTCTCATCATACCCCCTGGAGAGAGTGCTCAGGAGCCCTAACTCAGCCGGAAGGGTCGCTGAGTGGAACATAGAGCTGCAGGCGTTTCAGCTCGAGTTCAGCACAACCAGGGTCATCAAAGGAGCAGCGTTGGCGGATTTTGTGGCAGAATGGACGGAGGCGCCATGCCTCAAGGCCGACGAGGATCGGTCCCTCTCCCCGGGGAGCGAGGAGCCAGAGGGCTGGGTCATGTACTTCGACGGGGCGTTCTCCAGGCATGGTGCTGGGGCTGGGGCGGTGCTTATATCACCCACTCAGGACAAGCTCTACTACGTTGTGCAGCTCTGTTTCCAGCAAGGTGAAAAGGTCTCCAACAACATAGCGGAGTATGAAGGTTTAATAGCGGGCTTGAAGGCCGCATCTGCCCTGGGGGTGAAACGCCTGACCATCAAGGGCGATTCACAGCTCCTCGTCAATTTCTCCAACAAGGTGTACGAGCCGAAAGATGAGCACATGGAAGCCTACCTTGCGGAGGTCCGCAGGATGGAGAAGCAGTTCTGGGGGCTGGAGTTGCAGCATGTGCCCCGTGGCACCAATCAGGAGGCCGACGACATCGCCAAACGGGCGTCCAGGCGGTTACCTCAGGAGCCTGGCGTCTTCGAGGAGCGGCTCTTCAAGCCCTCGGCCTTGCCGTCATTGTCAAACACGGCTCAGCCTCGGGAGGAGCTCCCCCAGCCACCTGCCTCAGGAGCCTCGGTCTGTGGCCCGGCCTCAGGAGCGCGCCTGCTCCTGACGATGGAACCTCAGGAGGGGTGCTGGATCACGGAGCTCCGGAGTTACTTAACACAAGGGACGTTGCCGGAGAAGGAGGAGGAAGCGGAGCGTGTGGCACGGCAGGCCACGTCATACTGCATCAAGGATGGAGAACTCTACCGGAAGCGACCAAATGATGTATCCCTGCGCTGCATCTCCAGGGAGCAGGGAAAGGAACTGCTGGAAGATATACATGGCGGAGACTGTGGACATCATTCATCATCATGGACCCTCGTCGGCAAGGCATTCCGCAGTGGGTTTTATTGGCCCACCGCACTCAATGACGCCGTCGAACTGGTGAAAGCTTGTGAGGCCTGCCAGTTCCACGCCAAGCAAATCCATCAGCCGCCAGGGGGCCTGCAGACTATACCTGTTTCGTGGCCATTCGCAGTCTGGGGGCTAGACATCCTGGGCCCGTTTCCTCGGGCGCCAGGGGGCTACCGCTACCTCTACGTCGCCGTGGACAAGTTCACCAAGTGGGCTGAAGTAGAGGCCGTCCGCACCATCCCCGCGGGCTCCGCGGTCAAGTTCATCAGGGGCATCGTGAGCCGGTTCGGGGTACCGAACCGCATCATCACAGACAACGGTTCGCAGTTCATCAGTAACCTCTTCAAAACATACTATGCTAACCTTGGAACGCAGATATGCTACGCTTCGGTGGCGCACCCTCGGAGCAACGGCCAGGCCGAACGAGCCAACGCAGAGGTCCTGAGGGGCCTCAAGACCAGGACGTTCAAGAAGAAGCTGGAGGCCTGTGGCAGAGGTTGGTACGACGAGCTTCAGTCCGTGCTGTGGTCCATCCGCACCACCGCGACCAAGCCGACTGGGGAGACCCCATTCTTCCTGGTCTATGGAGCGGAAGCAGTCCTCCCTCACGAGGTCAGACGTCGCTCCGTGCGGGTCCTGGCGTTCGACGAGGCGCAGCAGGATGCCATGCGGGGGATGGACCTTGTGTTGGGGGAGGAACGTCGCCGAGAGGCCGCGCTGCGGGCGGTGAGGTATCAGCAAGCGCTGCGGTGATATCACTGCCGCAACATCCGCCCCAGGACTCTTGAGGTAGGAGACCTCGTGCTCAGGCGGGTCCTCTCCAGGGAGGGATTGCACAAGCTCTCTCCCATGTGGGAGGGCCTGTTCAAGGTTGTTCATGTCTCCAGGCTTGGCTCTGCGCGCTTGGAGACTCAAGAGGGAGTGCCGATCCAGAATGCGTGGAACATCCAGCACCTCCGGAGGTTCTACCCCTAAAAAGGCCCGGAGCCTGTGAAGCAAGGCGAGTGCCTGTGAAGATCATCACTTTTGGAAAGGCCCGGAGCCTGTGAAGCAAGGCGAGTGCCTGTGAAGATCATCGCTTTTGGAAAGGCCCGGAGCCTGTGAAGCAAGGCGAGTGCCTGTGAAGATCGTCGCTTTTTGAAAGGCCCAGAGCCTATGAAGCAAGGTGAGTGCCTGTGAAGCTATCGCGCTTTGGAAAAAAGGCCCGGAGCCTGTGAAGCAAGGCCAATGCCTGTGAAGCTTGCCGCCCCGTGACACTCTCACGTAATAATGAGTGGGGCTGTACACGCCCCGAAGTCTTAGGAGCGCCGGCCTCAGGCCCTGGGGCTCCCTCCCACGCCCAGTGGCAGCACTTAGCTCCGCGCTGGTGAGAAGACGTCGAAGACTAGACTAGGTGCCGGACGTGGCTTTTTCATTTGCTTTTCGCAGTTGACGTGCTTGTTTGCATTTGAAGTCTTATTAAAGTTATCGCTGTTGCTGATTTGTGGTTAGTCGATTTTCGCTCCTCGCTTTGGTTTCTCTCGTAAACAACCTCGCGAGGGATGGTGCTCGGGCGTCCTCACGAGCGTTTCTGCCCTAGCCGCGGGAGGGTTTCCTGGCCCTGGCGCATTACAGGAGCACCCCTTCTAGTCCGTGCCCCTCGGGCACCGCGACGTGCACACAGGGCCTGGGTCGGTCGCCCCACCCCCCGGCAGGGGTCGAAAACTATCTACGCACAAGCGAGTAATTAAGAGGCGCAAAAATGAGATCGAGGTAGTAGTTGAAACGGCGATATTTCCAACACGCCCCAGCGGGGCTCCATGCAGCTGTTCTGTCTGACGCAGGAAACAAAGGGAAAAGGAAGGGACGGGCCCGGCGCAGCCCTCCTCACACCGGCCCGCGGAGGCGACACGGGCTGCCTCCGGGCTTCAGGCGGACTCCCTCTCGCGCTTCACCGGGGCACGACGGCGGGCGGATGAACCACCACCTCCCAAGCGAGCTCGGCGGCGCGGGGGCGGACTGCTGCCGCCGCTGGAGGAGTCGCTTGAGGAAGAGTCGACGAAGCTTGAGGAGTCGCGGACGCCGCCATCAGCGCGGGCGCTATCTCCTCCATCGCCATCGGAGCGGGGCCCGCGGACATGGTTGTCGTCCTCGGGGCAGCACCCCGCGCGGCGACCATCTTCCCCAAACACCCTCACATAGAGGGTGGCATCGCCGTCGAATCTGAAGTGCAGAGTGCACCGGCGCTCCAGGCCGCGAGCGCGGGCGAACGCCTGCCAGCCATGAGTAAAGGCCAAGCCTTCGCTGGCAGAGACCTCCTGCACGACCCATGAAGACCTGCTGCAGCAGCCCTCCGCCTGAAGCCAGAGGCCACCAGGGGCACCGGCCGGGAGTTCACCCAGGAGGAAGAGAGGGAGCGGGAGCCGGGCGCAAGTCGGCTCCGCCGACCAGACGACGAACTCCGGCAGCGCCTGCACAACACGAAAGCGCGGCCTGGGAGAGCGCGCGACCCAGGCGCATCCTTCGGCCACGACGGCACGCCCGCCGCCGCGCTGGGAGCCGCCCCCATGGCCACCAAACGCTGCCGGGGTGGCCACCAGATGCTTCCGAGGGCGACCACGACCGCACTTGGGCGGGGGAGAGGCAGGACCAACCTGGAGGGCCTTCCCCTTCTCTGCGGCCGAGTACTTCCTCGATGGAGCCATCACACCAAGACGGAACAAGAATTGAGGCGAAAGAGAGAGCAAGAAGGGATGGACTAGAAGGGCATGCGCGGTGCTGTGCTTATAGCTGGCGAAGGCCAACCGCCGGCCTCCACGATCACAGGTAATCGTAACACGTTCTGCATGTAGGGACTCGTCCAACTCGCGCGGTCACCGAGGCGTCATGGGGAAATGGAGACGCCACACCCGATCAACCGCCACGTGGTGCCCAAGGCCGTAGGCTGTTAGGGCCCGCGGCGCTTCGCCCTTGCCCTTTCGCCTCTCGGCACGGCCAAGTCCGTGCACGCCTTGGGCCCGGGGGCTACTGTCGGCGTTCTGGGAACGGGGGTCCCCAGACTTGCCTGCGTGCGGCCTGCGGCGTGGCTTAAGTGGGGGCCCAACATGGCCCATCTTCATCAGCACAAGACTCAAGACCCTCGCGAGGGGCCAGGCTTCGCGAGGCGGACGACGCGGCGCATCCTCAGGTGCAGCCTCATCAGGCTGGCTCGCGAGGAGGCGGAGACATCAAGGCGGGGTACCTCGCGAGGTGCCCATGACGTAAGCCATGACGACTCAGGATGCCAGGCGGGCACCAGCTCGCGCAGCGTCCTTCTTTCCTCCTTGGTGCAAAGGGGACAAGCGCAGCCGCGGAGTACCGAGGCATCAGGCAAAGGTTGCCACTTCGGTGCAACGAGACCAAGACCAAGAGGACTACGAGATGGAGGTCACCATGGAGCCCAGCACGGCGTCATCAATAGAGCCTTTGGCAGGCGGAGACTGCTTTTGTCAGGATAAGTGTACTCGCTGTCCCCCTTCGAATTAGCCCGCCATTGTTGGATCCCTTCCCGCTCAATATTTGGGAAGAGGACCAGGGCCTCTATAAATAGGACTAGCCACCCACGTAGCAAGGGGTCGGAGAATCGAGAAGTGAGAGAGAGAGAGGTGACTGAACCCCTCCTAGCAGTTCATCACCCAACCAAGAACAGCCCCTCGCGAGGCTGTTCTTCCTTGTATTGTTCATCATCACCGGCCCCAGGAGGCAATCCACCAACCACACACTGGAGTAGGGTATTACACCACATCGGTGGCCCGAACGAGTATAAATCTTGTGTCTCTTGTGCAGTTCTTTTAGTAGTTTAGTTCCTAGTGAGACGGAGAAGTTGAAGGCGTAATCTCCGCGCGCACCCCAGTGTTCGAACCTTAAGGGTCAGCCGAAACCCCCGAAATCCGACAAGGAGGGGGTGGCGGCGGAGCACACCCGAATTCTCTTGTCCGCGACCCCACGCATGGTGGAGCGGCCATGTCGAGGGATGCTAGCGGGAGGCGTTCCCTTGCCATTGCCATGAACACCGGCTGGCTGGGGTTGAGCACGAGGTGCAGTTCGTACAGAGAAATGAAGAGAACAAGGAGATAAGATGAATATGACATGTGGACCCATGTACTCAGTGAGAGTAGAGAATGATCCTGGCCGAGATCGTTGTTTTCCTAGCGTGCCAAATTGGTGTAACCGGATCCAGGGTTAAGATAGACCGGGATCAAAAAAAGGTTAGGGTTTTCCCTGAAAAAAGGTTAGGGTTTGATTCCGACGAGCCACATGAATTCAACGTTTAAAACAGACTTCACTCTTCAAGTTCCTTTTGCAAATTCAAGCTTTTGTAATGAACTGCTTATAAGATGGAGTATGTTCCTTTTGCCTCCCTTGTTAAGCAGTAGTTGTAGTGTACTCCCTTTCATGGAGCTGCTTGCAGTAATTACAAAATTCAGTTTACAAAATTTTGCAAATTCTGTAATTTTGCACATGAAGCTTCAGTAATTTAGTGTAAGTTTCAGTTAATTATCTGTTTTTTTAGTTACAGTAGGACATATCTTCTCTCTTCTCTCTTCTCTTTCTCTTATCTTTCTCTTTTTGCATCTGTAATTTAGTGTAGGGCTTGCAAGTACTCCCCTTGTGCCCTCCATTCTCTTCTCTGAATGCAATCCTCTCCTCTCCACAAATGGAGCAAAATTCATTTGTACTTTAATTTTCATTTTTTTCATTGATTCTATGAATGTTCCTTTTGGACGTACTTAGATCCCTGTTGGTCATATTATGTTTGGTTGTTCTCTTTCAGCTAGAAAGACCCTGCTGAACCATTGATGCTAGAACAAATCGCAGATCATTGCCATTGCCTTGAAGATGTAATTTTGCATTTCTCATGCCTTCTGTTTTTCGCCAACTTCTACTCATGTATTCAGCGGCAAAGGCAGAGGAGCAACAGTAGAGGATCAATTCGAGAAGGATGCACAACGGGGACAGACCTGGGACTCCCGATTGGAGCGGAGAAAGACGGCCGACAAGGGAGCTGTGGCCGGCAAGAACGGGACTTGGGGCTCTCGATTGGAGCTGAGGAACGCGGACGGCAAGGGAGTTGTGGCCGACAGGGACGGACGCCGGAGCTGCGAACGGCAGAGGGGCGGAGCGATGGAGGAAGACGAAGATCCCAGCGACAAGTTTTTTTCCAAATCAGGGGTAGTTTGGAACTTTTCCTCCTGTTCACCTGGTCGAAGAAATGCCCCAACGACAAATTATAAATCTTTTGCCTCGGTTTCCAAAAAAAGGGTACTCCCTCCCTTTATAAAACTAAAAGGGAATGTCATTTTGAAGGTTGCCAAATAAAATTAACCTGGATATATGACATCTACCGAATAACTCAATTGAACCTTGGTGAGCATAATAGTGTTTTGTACTGCAAGGTTAATTCCCAAAACGCTAGGAGTACTATGTCATGGAAACCACTAGCTACCTAGCATAACTACACATATAACTAACTGTTGAATATAACCAATTATTAGGGTGAACCTGGATAAAAAAGGGGGTCCTTCCTGGTTCCATGAGAAACAAATAAGAGTTACCAGCAAGTATCAATTGCAAAACATGTCTGTTTAGTTTCTCTTTCTTTTAAAAATAAAATAAAAAACAAGGATATTACAGACAACATTGCAATTGCAAGCACGAACAAACAGAGGATGACTCCTAGCACACGCCAAGAAAATAAGAAAGCAGCTAATCAATAAGCACAGACAAACAAATCTGACATCACAATAAACACTTGCTACATAGCTCAAAATGTTAATAAATTCCCCACCCACCCAAATGGAGATGTTGCGTCACTGACAACACATGTCAGAAACAATACTCACCCAACTCTCCACAGGTATGATGGTAACAGCAGGTTATGATCTTAACAGAAGACAACCGCGGGCAACAGAAAACAGAAGGTGGGTACTACAACCGACATAATATATAGTTCATACAGAGTTTTAATAATACAGCTTGTATAATAGACAAGCCGGATAGAGTAGGCGGTGAGACAATGAAGAAAGGAACTCCAGAACAGGGTCTAGAGGGCCATAATAATCCTAAAATAAATAAAATACAGGCAAAGGAAGGGGCAGACCAGCAGGCATGATAATCCACTACCCCCTCCACTAATCCATCCATGCAACCTCATGAAGAAACAATCATCATGGCGTCATCTTCTTTAGGATCTTCAACATCTTTAGCATGCTTCTTGCTAGGGCATTTCATCAACAGCACCCCTGGTCATTTAGGCATTTGCTGCATGTTGGAAATATGCCCTAGAGGCAATAATAAATTGGTTATTATTATATTTCCTTGTTCATGATAATCGTTTATTATCCATGCTATAATTGTATTGATAGGAAACTCAGATACATGTGTGGATACATAGACAACACCATGTCCCTAGTAAGCCTCTAGTTGACTAGCTCGTTGATCAATAGATGGTTACGGTTTCCTAACCATGGACATTGGATGTCGTTGATCACGGGATCACATCATTAGGAGAATGATGTGATGGACAAGACCCAATCCTAAGCATAGCACAAAGATCGTGTAGTTCGTATGCTAAAGCTTTTCTAATGTCAAGTATCATTTCCTTAGACCATGAGATTGTGCAACTCCTGGATACCGTAGGAATGCTTTGGGTGTATCAAACGTCACAACGTAACTGGGTGACTATAAAGGTGCATTACAGGTATCTCCGAAAGTGTCTGTTGGGTTGGCACGAATCGAGACTGGGATTTGTCACTCCGTGTAAGCGGAGAGGTATCTCTGGGCCCACTCGGTAGGACATCATCATATGCGCAATGTGACCAAGGAGTTGATCACGGGATGATGTGTTATGGAATGAGTAAAGAGACTTGCCGGTAACGAGATTGAACAAGGTATCGGTATACCGACGATCGAATCTCGGGCAAGTAACATACCGATAGACAAAGGGAATTGTATACGGGATTGATTAAGTCCTTGACATCGTGGTTCATCCGATGAGATCATCGTGGAACATGTGGGAGCCATCATGGGTATCCAGATCCCGCTGTTGGTTATTGACCGGAGAACGTCTCGGTCATGTCTGCATGTCTCCCGAACCCGTAGGGTCTACACACTTAAGGTTCGGTGACGCTAGGGTTATGAAGATATGTGTATGCAGTAACCCGAATGTTGTTCGGAGTCCCGGATGAGATCCCGGACGTCACGAGGAGTTCCGGAATGGTCCGGAGGTAAAGAATTATATATAGGAAGTGCTGTTTCGGCCATCGGGACAAGTTTCGGGGTTATCGGTATTGTACCGGGCCCACCGGAGGGGTCCCGGGGGCCCACCGGGTGGGGCCACCTATCCCGGGGGCCACATGGGCTGTAAGGGGTGCGCCTTGGCCTATATGGGCCAAGGGCACCAGCCCCTATAGGCCCATGCGCCTAGGGTTTCCATATGGGAGGAGTCCCACTAGTGGAAGGCACCTCTAGGTGCCTTGGGGGGGAGGGAAACCTCCCTTGGGCAGCCGCACCTAGGAGATTGGATCTCCTAGGCTGCGCACCAACCCCCCTTGGCCCTCCTATATATAGTGGGGGAGAGGAGGAACTTCATACACCAGCCCCTGGCGCCTCCCTCTCTCCCCGTTACGTCTCTCTCTCGTAGTATAGGCAAAGCCCTGCTACTGTGACGCCCTGCATCCACCACGACGCCGTCGTGCTGCTGGATCTTGATCAACCTCTCCCTCCTCCTTGCTGGATCAAGGCATGGGAGACGTCTCCGTTCCGTACGTGTGTTGAACGCGGAGGTGCCGTCCGTTCGGCACTTGATCATCGGTGATTTGAATCACGATGAGTACGACTCCATCAACCCCGTTCACTTGAACGCTTCCGCTTAGCGATCTACAAGGGTATGTAGATGCACTCTCCTTCCCCTTGTTGCTGGTCTCTCCATAGATAGATCTTGGTGACACGTAGGAAAATTTTGAATTTCTGCTACGTTACCCAACAGTGGCATCATGAGCTAGGTCTATTGCGTAGATTCTATGCACGAGTAGAACACAAAGTAGTTGTGGGCGTTGATTTTGTTCAATATGCTTGCCGTTACTAGTCTTATCTTGATTCGGCGGCATCATGGGATGAAGCGGCCTGGACCAACCTTACACGTACTCTTACGTGAGACAGGTTCCACCGACTGACATGCACTAGTTGCATAAGGTGGCTAGCGGGTGTCTGTCTCTCCTACTTTAGTCGGATCGGATTTGATGAAAAGGGTCCTTATGAAGGGTAAATAGCAATTGGCATATCACGTTGTGGTTTTGCGTAGGTAAGAAACGTTCTTGCTAGAAACCCATAGCAGCCACATAAAACATGCAAACAACAATTAGAGGACGTCTAACTTGTTTTTGCAGGGTATGCTATGTGATGTGATATGGCCAAAAGGATGTGATGAATGATATATGTGATGTATGAGATTGATCATGTTCTTGTCAACGGAATCATGACTTGCATGTCAATGACGAGACAACTTCAAGAAGACACGATGATGGAGATCATGATGATGGAGATCATGGTGTCATACCGGTGACAAGATGATCATGGAGCCCCAAGATGGAGATCAAAGGAGCTATATGATATTGGCCATATCATGTCACTATTATTTGATTGCATGTGATGTTTATCATGTTTATACATCTTATTTACTTAGTACGACGGTAGTAAATAAGATGATCCCTCATTAAAATTTCAAGAAGTGTTCTCCCCTAACTGTGCACCGTTGCTACAGTTCGTCGCTTCGAAGCATCACGTGTTAATCGGGTGTGATAGATCCTTTCGTTCACATACAACGGGTGTAAGCAAGATTTACACATGCAAAAACACTTAGGGATAACTTGACGAGCCTAGCATGTGAAGACATGGCCTCGGAACACAGAGACCGAAAGGTCGAGCATGAGTCGTATAGAAGATACGATCAACATGAAGATGTTCACCGACGTTGACTAGTCCGTCTCACGTGTTAATCGGACACGGCCTAGCTCACTCGGATGATGTAATCACTTAGATGACTAGAGGGATGTCTATCTGAGTGGGAGTTCATAAGATGAACTTAATTATCCTGAACATAGTCAAAAGGATTTTGCAAATTATGTCATATCTCACGCTTTAGTTCTACTGTTTAATTATGTTCCTAGAGAAAATTTAGTTGAAAGTTGATAGTAGCAATTATGCGGACTAGGTCCGTAAACTGAGGATTGTCCTCATTGCTTCTTAGAAGGCTTATGTCCTTAATGCACCGCTCAGTGTGCTAAACCTCGAACGTTGTGTGTGGATGTTGCGAACATCTGACATACACGTTTTGATAACTACATGATAGTTCAGTTAAACGGTTTAGAGTTGAGGCACCAAAGACGTTTTTGAAACGTCACGAAACATATGAGATGTTTTGAGGGCTGAAATTGGAATTTCAGGCTCGTGCCCACGTCAAGAGGTATAAGACCTCCGACAATTTTCTTAACCTGCAAACTAAGGAGAAAAGCTCAATTGTTGAGCTTGTGCTCAGATTGTCTGAGTACAACAATCGCTTGAATCAAGTGGGAGTTGATCTTCCAGATGAGATAGTGATGTTTCTCCAAAGTCATTACCACCAAGCTGCTAGAGCTTCATGATGAACTATAATGTATCAGGGACATATATGATGATCCTTGAGATATTCGCGATGTTTGACACCGCGAAAGTAGAAATCAAGAAGGAGCATTAATTGTTGATGGTTAGTGAAACCACTAGTTTCAAGAAGGGCAAGGGCACGAAGGGATACTTCATAAAACGGCAATTCAGCTGCTGCTCTAGTGAAGAAACCCAAGGTTGAACCCAAACCCGAGACTAAGTGCTTCTGTAATAAGGGGAACAACCACTGGAGCAGAATTACCCTAGATACTTGGTAGATGAGAAGGCTGGCAAGGTCGGTAGAAGTATATTGGATATACATTGTGTTAATGTGTACTTTACTAGTACTCCTAGTAGCACCAGGGTATTAGATACCGGTTCGGTTGCTAAGTGTTAGTAACTCGAAATAAAAGCTATGAAATAAACGGAGATTAGCTAAAGGTGAGCTAACAATATGTGTTGGAAGTGTTTCCAATGTTGATATGATCAAATATCGTACGCTCCCTCTACCATCGAGATTGGTGTTTGCGTTGAGCATAGACATGATTGGATTATGTCTATCGCAATACGGTTATTCATTTAAGGAGAATAATGGTTACTCTGTTTATTTGAATAATACCTTCAATGGTCTTACACCTAAAATGAATGGTTTATTGAATCTCGATCGTAGTGATACACATGTTCATGCCAAAAGATAGTAATGATAGTACCACCTACTTGTGGCACAGCCACGTAAGTCATATCAGTATAAAATGCATGAAGAAGCTCCATGTTGATGGATCTTTGGACTCACTCATTTTTGAAAAGTTTGAGACATGCGAACCATGTCTGTTGGTATATATGCATGAAGAAACTCCATGCAAATGGACCGTTTGGACTCACTTGATTTTTGAATCACTTGAGACATGCAAATCATACCACATGGGCAAGATGACTGAAAGCCCCGGTTTCAGTAAAATAGAACAAGAAAGCAACTTGTTGGAAGTAATACATTTTTGATGTGTGCAGTCCAATGAGTGCTGAGGCATGTAGTGGATATCGTTATGTTCTTACTTCACAGATGATTTGAGTAGATGTTGAGTATATTTACTTGATGAATCACGAGTCTGAATTATTGAAAGGTTCAAGTAATTTCAGAGTGAAGTTGAAAGATTGTCGTGACAAGAGGATAAAAGATCTATGATATGATCATAGAGATGAATATCTGAATTATGAGTTTGGCACGGAATTAAGACATTGTGGAAATTGTTTCACAACTAATACAGCCTGGAACACCATAGTGTGATGGTGTGTCCGAACATCATAACTGCACCCTATGGGATATGATGCATACCATGATGTCTCTTATCAAATTACCACGATAGTTTATGGGTTAGGCATTAGAGACAATCACATTCACTTTAAATAGGGCACCACGTAATTCCGATGATATGACACCGTATGAACTATGGTTTAGAGAAACCTAACCTGTCATTTCTTAAAAGTTTGGGGCTGCGACGCTTATGTGAAAAAGTTTCAGGCTGATAAGCTCAAACCCAAAGCGGATAAATGCATCTTCATAGGACACCCAAAACAGTTGGGTATACCTCCTGTCTCAGATCCGAAAGCAATAAGGGATTGTTTCTAGAATCGGGTCCTTTCTCGAGGAAAAGTTTCTCTCGAAAGAATTGAGTGGGAGGATGGTGGAGACTTGATGAGGTTATTGAACCGTCTCTTCAACTAGTGTGTGGCAGGGCACAGGGAGTTGTTCCTGTGGCACCTACACCAATTGAAGTGGAAGCTTATGATAGTGATCATAAAACTTCAGATCAAGTCACTCCCAAACCTCGTAGGATGACAAGGGTGCGTACTACTTCAGAGTGGTACGTAATCCTGTCTTGGAAGTCATGTTGCTAGACAACAATGAACCTACGAGCTATGGAGAAACGATGGTGGGCCTGGATTCCGATAAATGGCTCGAGGCCATATAATCCGAGAGAGGATCCATATATGAAAACAAAGTGTAGACTTTGGAAGAACTACTTGATGGTCGTAAGGCTGTTGAGTACAGATGGATTTTAAAAGGAAGACGGACAATGATGGTAAATGTCACCATTAAGAAAGCTCGACTTGTCGTTAAGATGTTTTCCGACAAGTTGAAAGAGTTGACTACGATGAGACTTTCTCACTCGTAGCGATGCTAAGAGTCTGTTGGAATTATATTAGCGATTACTGCATTATTTATGAAATCTTGCAGATAGGATGTCAAAACATTGTTTCCTCGATGGTTTTTGAGGAAAGGTTGTATGTGATACAAACCGAAAGGTTTTTGTCAATCCTAAAAGATGCTGATAGGTATGCAAAGCTCTAGCAATCCTTCTAAGGACTGGAGTAAGTATCTCGGAGTTGGAATGTATGCTTTGATGATGATCAAAGATTTTGGGTGTATACAAAGTTTATGAGAAACTTGTATTTCCAAAGAAGTGAGTGGGAGCACTATAGAATTTCTGATGAGTATATGTTGTTGACATATTGTTGATCAGAAATGATGTAGAATTTCTGGAAAGCATATAGGGTTATTTGGAAAGTGTTTTCAATGGAAAACCTGGATTAAGCTACTTGAACATTGAGCATCAAGATCTATAAGGATAGATCAAAACGCTTAATGGTACTTTCAAATGAGCACATACCTTGACATGATCTTGAAGGTGTTCAAGATGGATCAGTCAAAGAAGGAGTTCTTGCCTGAGTTATAAGGTATGAAGTTAAGACTTAAAGCTCGACCACGGCAGAATAGAGAGAAAAGACGAAGGTCGTCCCCTATGCTTAAGACGTAGGCTCTACAGTATGCTATGCTGTGTACCGCACCTGAAGTGTGCCTTGCCATGAGTCAGTCAAGGGGTACAAGAGTGATCCATGAATGGATCACAGGACAGCAGTCAAAGTTATCCTTAGTAACTAGTGGACTAAGGAAGTTTCTCGATTATGGAGGTGGTAAAAGAGTTCGTCGTAAAGGGTTACGTCGATGCAAGCTTAACACCTATCCGGATAGCTCTGAGTAGAGATACCGGATGCATATAATGGAGCAACAATTTAGAATAGCTCCAAGCAGAACAGTTGTTTGGAATAGCTCCAAATAGAGCGTGGTAGCTACATCTAGGAGATGACATAGAGATTTGTAAAGCACACAAGGATCTGAAAGGTTCGGACCCATTGACTAAAACCTCTCTCACAAGCAACATGATCAAACCTAAAACTCATTGAGTGTTAATCACATAGTGATGTGAACTAGACTACTGACTCTAGTAAACTCTTGGGTGATAGTCACATGGCGATGTGACCTGTGAGTGTTAATCACATGGCGATGTGAACTAGATTATTGACTCTAGTGCAAGTGGGAGACTGTTGGAAATATGCCCTAGAGGCAATAATAAATTGGTTATTATTATATTTCCTTGTTCATGATAATCGTTTATTATCCATGCTATAATTGTATTGATAGGAAACTCAGATACATGTGTGGATACATAGACAACACCATGTCCCTAGTAAGCCTCTAGTTGACTAGCTCGTTGATCAATAGATGGTTACGGTTTCCTAACCATGGACATTGGATGTCGTTGATAACGGGATCACATCATTAGGAGAATGATGTGATGGACAAGACCCAATCCTAAGCATAGCACAAAGATCGTGTAGTTCGTATGCTAAAGCTTTTCTAATGTCAAGTATCATTTCCTTAGACCATGAGATTGTGCAACTCCCGGATACCGTAGGAATGCTTTGGGTGTATCAAACGTCACAACGTAACTGGGTGACTATAAAAGTGCATTACAGGTATCTCCGAAAGTGTCTGTTGGGTTGGCACGAATCGAGACTGGGATTTGTCACTCCGTGTAAGCGGAGAGGTATCTCTGGGCCCACTCGGTAGGACATCATCATATGCGCAATGTGACCAAGGAGTTGATCACGGGATGATTTGTTATGGAACGAGTAAAGAGACTTGCCGGTAACGAGATTGAACAAGGTATCGGTATACCGACGATCAAATCTCGGGCAAGTAACATACCGATAGACAAAGGGAATTGTATACGGGATTGATTAAGTCCTTGACATCGTGGTTCATCCGATGAGATCATCGTGGAACATGTGGGAGCCATCATGGGTATCCAGATCCCGCTGTTGGTTATTGACCGGAGAACGTCTCGGTCATGTCTGCATGTCTCCCGAACCCGTAGGGTCTACACACTTAAGGTTCGGTGACGCTAGGGTTATGAAGATATGTGTATGCAGTAACCCGAATGTTGTTCGGAGTCCCGGATGAGATCCCGGACGTCACGAGGAGTTCCGGAATGGTCCGGAGGTAAAGAATTATATATAGGAAGTGCTGTTTCGGCCATCGGGACAAGTTTCGGGGTTATCGGTATTGTACCGGGACCACCGGAGGGGTCCCGGGGGCCCACCGGGTGGGGCCACCTGTCCCGGGGGGCCACATGGGCTGTAAGGGGTGCGCCTTGGCCTATATGGGCCAAGGGCACCAGCCCCTATAGGCCCATGCGCCTAGGGTTTCCATATGGGAGGAGTCCCACTAGTGGAAGGCACCTCTAGGTGCCTGGGGGGGGAGGGAAACCTCCCTTGGGCAGCCGCACCTAGGAGATTGGATCTCCTAGGCTGCGCACCAACCCCCCTTGGCCCTCCTATATATAGTGGGGGAGAGGAGGAACTTCATACACCAGCCCCTGGCGCCTCCCTCTCTCCCCGTTACGTCTCTCTCTCGTAGTATAGGCAAAGCCCTGCTACTGTGACGCCCTGCATCCACCACCACGCTGTCGTGCTGCTGGATCTTCATCAACCTCTCCCTCCTCCTTGCTGGATCAAGGCATGGGAGACGTCTCCGTTCCGTACGTGTGTTGAACGCGGAGGTGCCGTCCGTTCGGCACTTGATCATCGGTGATTTGAATCATGACGAGTACGACTCCATCAACCCCGTTCACTTGAACGCTTCCGCTTAGCGATCTACAAGGGTATGTAGATGCACTCTCCTTCCCCTCGTTGCTGGTCTCTCCATAGATAGATCTTGGTGACACGTAGGAAAATTTTGAATTTCTGCTACGTTACCCAACACTGCATACCTGGCATGTCAAATTCCACATGTCTTCAGTAATAGTTTGGGAAAGAAGAAATGGTCCACAAACAACCAGCGCTAACACAAGCATTAGTTATTCTATAAAACTCTCCATGCTGAAAGACTACTGAAAAAGCCCAAACTTGATAGGCATGTGCAACGCTCGCCGTATAAATGAATTACTACATGTCACAAGATAAGTGTGAATGGCTGTGGTGAGAAATTCACGGTTAGCAACCCCCTCCCCCTAAAAGAATTTGCTGGCATTTGACTTAATGGATAGTATTATGACCTATGGTATCTTATTTCGGTGGATTTATCCACCCTAAACCCCACACTGTCAATGTGTGTGAAATGATGCTGCCGTCACCCACTCCACCAAGAAAAGAAGAACATGCATGAATCTACTTGGTGGAGTTACCTGGCACGGGTTGGAGATATGCAGAGATCCTACTTGCGTCGTAGCCCTCGGCTACACAATAAGTCCTCTGAGCAGGGAACTCCACCACTTGCTCAGCAGTCTTGTTCTTCATGTCAACAGCAAGCACCCACGCTGTGTGTTGCCTTGGGCTGAAGTCAATCTTGGCGAGGAAGTAAACAATGGCATCATTCTGCAGGCTGAGTGTGGGGAGGCCAACGCAAACAGACGACAAGGAAGGGAAGGTAGCGACGGTACCAGCCCCATCAACCTTTATATGGTTGGAATCGAGCTTGCATTCCATGTGCCATTCCTTGGGCCAGGACCGACGGGCCTTCTTGATGCTCCATGCTGTGGTCGTCCAACGACAGGAGGGGACCTTAGAGGAGCTTGTGTTGTCGGGCTGAAGCAGCATGGCAACATACTTGATGGTGTTGCCAAAGACCGCAATGTCGCGAACAGACCTTGGATTGAAATCCCCCTCGCCGGGTTCGGAAGGCAGCTTCAGGTAGCGAAGCTTGGGGCGTTTGGCGAGAACGTCACAGAAGACGATGTTGCGCCAGAGATCCACCCAAGCCACGGTGCCATTGCTTCCTACGATGGTGAGTGTCTTGCTTGGGAGGTGGAGTTCTGGATATGATGAACCCATCACCACCGGCTTGTTGCTCCAGGTCTTGATAGCAGAGTCATAGATGCAGAGGTGAGGAGATTCTTTACCCCAGAAAATGTAGGATTGTGCGGCAACGACGAAGTCGGCCTCGGCCTCGGCCCCTCCATGTACATGTACATGGGGGCGTAGGCTGACGTGCTTGCTGGTGTTTTTGGAGCTTTTTTTGCTGGGCCTCGGCCCCTCCATGTACATTCCTGAACGCATGATGGCGAGCGAGAGAGGGCTGAGTCGGTGTTGGAAGCCGGGTTGCGGGAGTTGGTGAAGTTTGCGGGCGAGGGCGTCGTAGACGAAGTAATGGCAATTTCGGGGACGCAAGTGACTGGTCGGATAGTCAGGGTCGGCGGTGGCGACGCGTAGGAGGACGAGGCCGCCGTCGGTCCCGGTGGCCAGGATGTAGGGCGTGACGGGGAACTCGGTGCGGTCCATGTGGGAGGCGTGGACGCAGAAGTAGGAAACGAGCGGTGGGGCGACGGCGCAGAAGGTGACCTGGAGTCGGCCCTTGAGCTTGGGGGCCTTCATATCGCAGAAGGCGGTGGTGGCGTTCTTGCGGTCGGCGAAGTAGGCCTTTGGATCGATGAGGACGAAGGGCGGCCGCTTGCCGCCGTCGTCGTCGTCGGGGTAGCCGTAGGCGGGAGGAGCCGGTGGCCACTGCATGTCCTTCTCTTTGCCGTAATCGGCCATCGGATCCTCCCAGTCTTCAAATTGGCCGTCAATCGATCCCAAATCGATTGCCTTGTTCAAGCTGGATGGATCACAAATCGTTGCTTCGTCTCGGCGGGTGTGTGCGTGGATGGATTTATTGGGTGGATTGGCACGATCGATCCGTGTTGGGTGGGAAGATGAAATCGAATTGGAGTGGGAGTCGGGGTCAAAGGGGATCAATGAACGCAGGCCTCCGCCGCCTCCTGCTGCTGGGGGCTAGGGTTTTATTCGGGCCTCCTCCTCCTGACCGCTGCCACTTTGGGCTGCAACTTGGGCCTCCGACCTTAGGCCGCAGCCCAGGGCGAACCATATCCCCAATGTTTTTCTTTTTACCACTAAAAAAAAAACTTCCCTATGTTTTTTATTCCAATTCTTTACCTTTACTAGGAAATTTGTCCTTGCTTTGCAACGGGAGAAAACCATGGGGTGCAGAACCGGCTCCGCGGTAGTGTTGAGTGCTTTTATGGGAGGCCACCATCGAAGGGGGCGTTGGCAAGGAGGAGGGAATTAACCTGGGCAAGAAGATATTGCAATTGATAAGGAGGACCCGGGGGAGGCCAATGGCACGGTTCCAAGTGGTGGCAACAAAGATGTTGAGCTAGTCATCAACCCACGCAACTGCGTGAGCTATAAATTTTCAAGACTTCTTTTTTATACTGAGTGGGTTTATATGTATGGTAGTCAGGATTAATAAAGCTCAAGAGTATCTGACATTAAAAAGGAGGCATCTTGTTCTTTTATTATGTATGCACTTTGTGGCAACCAAATAATATAGATGCAATAATGCGTTGAAGGGAGATGAAACTGTGCTCCAAATAGGTCATGTCAGATCCAAAGAGGTTGACATCCTATCTAAAACAGGAACGTTGTATTGTTTTTTATGTGTAGCCATTTTCAAAGAAACCACTATATAAAAGCGGCATGGCAGATTAGTTGGTGGCATCAGGAAAAAGTATATTATGCTAGGCATCCTAACATAGAAGTTACATCCTATATGAATTAAATTTTTCTGGGCACCGTAAAATTGTTACCTTGGAAATTGGAATAAGAGAAATGTCAAAGTTAAGCCAAAGATGACGGAGCAACAAAAAAGAAAGATGATTAGAATGTGGATTGCTCAATATTTATCGTCGACCGCTAATTCAAGAAGTGCATTGAGCTGCAGATATAAATGATAATTAGAATGTTGAATGCTCAATCTCGATCGTCAACGATTAACTCAAGAAGTGCATAACTTAAGAGCAGCTCACAGGTCAGATCTCCCGTAAACTATTTATGACATGGAGCATCCGTGAAAGAGAAAAACTGATTTAATGAACTGAAGACCGTAAATCTTGAATAAGATATGTGGCACAACATGTACAAAATCGCATGTTGGCCAAGGGATCCAACTTTAAAAAATTGATAATTGTAATTAGAAGTATCTCATTTAACTGTTTCAGGTCATCTAAATCTCGAAATGAAAAGCCATAAATACATGCATACATGTTATATTTTCGTATTTTTTCTGTATGTCCATTTAGTGTATCTCCAAAACTAAAAAAAGGCTGAAACATTTTATAAAAAAGTTCCAACAACAAAGTAATTAATTTACAGCAAGAACATATTATACGGATATTCTCTACCAAAATTCAAGCCTAAACAACAAAGTAATTAATTTACAGCAAGAACATATTATACGGATATTCTCTACCAAAATTCAAGCCTAATTAAGTTTCTTCTTTTCTTGAATGAAACATCACCAAAAATCCTAAAACATATATATTCTTTAAAATTCAGTAATCCATGTCACACAACCGGAAGAGAGAAGAACATGCATATAACTGCTAGTCGGAGGTCATCAAACCAACATGTTCAGTGTTTCAATTAGTTATCTTTTGAACACTCGTAGCCTTGTAATTTGGAACTAATCAAGCCGAAAATAGGAACTAGAATTATGTACTCTGTCATGAAATATATCTGTCAAATCTCAAATTTAACTAATTAGAATAAGGAAGCACTAAGGTCGCATGAAATCAGAAAAGTTCTACTGATCAAGTCAGAAAAGTTCTGCGGATCAAGTCCTCATATCTGTGAGATATTTGGTGTTTATACTATATGAATTCTCTTAAAATTCAACGATGCTTTGTGTCGTTATTAATCATAGCAAAAAGGCCCGTGCGTTGCAACGGGTAAAAAATAAATAAATGATTAGAAACCTAAAGAATACTTTATCACTGAAAGAAAACCTTGCGAGTAGAAATACAAAATTCAAAGCACTCGGCATATTTAAATGAAATCCATTCTCAAATGAAAAATATATTCCGTACTAAATCTATAATTTACCACACGCATCTTCAGCCTCTTTTCTCCTCTCTGCACTCTTTGTCTTGGTTCTTCAGTACGACAAAGCTTCTTTTGTTGGTTCTCCAGTACGCCAAAGCTTTTGTTCTTGGTTCTCCAGTATGGCAAAGCTTCTTGTTCTTGGTTCTCCAGTACGGCAAAGCTCCTTCCATTGATGACGTGTTGCTCCTAAGCTCATCGAGATGATTTTATTTTCTTGCTTTTATTAAGCCCATTGCTACTTCCTCAGCGATAGCCTCAGACCTAGGGTGGGGAAGGACCCGATGCTTGGTTTTTAAGACCTGCAGATCGTCATCATCAGCACACACAACAGAATTGTGATTGTCGCTGGACCATCATCACGCCGACCCTTCTCACTGATGAAGTTGCAAGTCACAAGTACATGAAAGGCAGAAAATAGTCATTAGCGGGTAGAGAGGGAATTGTTGAGATCAACCAAACAGTCTACAAAACAAATGCATAGCTCAGTCACAACTGGGTTTAGGTGAAACAATTGCTAGTATATCCATGTCAATTGTGATAAATCAAACCAATGAAAACAAAACATTCTCAACTGGGGGGAATCCATAAATACGATGGGCATGTATCCATGTTGTCTCAAAATGCAGAAAGTTTGTTCTCTTTATTCTTGTGTCACTTTTCCACCATTAATCTTTCCTTGTTGTGTAAAGATTCCTTTAGAATGACAGAAAATGGGCTTTTCATCCTGGGCGGGCCGGAGAGGCTGCTGCATGACATTCTTTGTGCCGTCCATGACGAAAAAAACCGTGGTAGAAGCGAGGGTGAGGAAAATATCGGGGTGTTCCCCGGTTACGGTGGGTGGTCAGGGCCGAGCGATGTGCGTTTCTCTCGTACACGCACGCGCTTGGGTGCGAGGCGTTGGGATCTAACTGAACCCGAGCGAGGCGTTGGGATCTAACTGAACCCGAGCGATTGCACTGCAGGCTACGCGTTACTGAACCCGAGCGATCGATCGATGGCTGTTAACTGAACCCGATCGAGCGATTCCTTCGCTACTGCTGCTAACTGAAGCCGATCGATGCTGCCTCTGGATAAACAGTGAGCGTTGCTTGGGGGGTTTGGATGAACAGTTCCCGGTGGGGGTGGATGAACAGGACCCCGTGGTGTTGCCTCTGGATGAACAGGACCCCGATCGATCGATCCGGTTGGGGCTGGATGAACAGGACCCCGTGGAGGGCTGGACGAACAGGACCATCCCGTGGAGGGCAGGATGAACAGTAGACGGTGGAGGGCCTGATGAACAGTAGCCCGTGGAGGGGTGGTTGAACTGGAGCCCGTGGAGAGGGCTGGTTGAACAGTAGCCGGTGGAGTAGCACGCGATGGAGGCTGGATGAACAGGAACCCGTGGATGAACAGTCGCAGGTGGAGACTGGAGGAGGTCGACGGTGGATGAACAATAGCCTGTGGAGGCTGGAGGGGGTCGACGGTGGGGATGAACAGTATCCCATGGAGTCCCGTTTTGCGGTACGCCACACCCCTCCCAATGAACATGACCCCCATTTCGACCGCAGCGCTCCAACACAAGTCTGTTTCTTCCGTTTTGCGGTACGCCACACCCCTCCTGATCAACAGGACCCCCGTTTTGACCATAGGAGGTCCATTTTCTCCGTTTTGCGGTACTCCAGACCCCTCCCGATGAACAGGATCCCGTTTCGAACGTGGCCGGTCGAACACAAGGCTGTTTCCTCCGTTCTGCGGTACGCCAGGCCTCGTTTCCATCGGTGTTCCGTCCAAGCCCTCCCGATGAACACGACGATGCATTCCGTTTCGACCCAGCCGGTTGGCTCCCCATGAACACGATGACGACACTATTTCTCCGTTCCGACCCAGCCATGTACACGAGCCCTGGCCGTACGTACGCGCGAGTAGGCATTCGAGACCCCGCTCGTATGTATGTACGTGACCGTATTTACTTTCTTGTACCCTGGCCGCTGTACGTACGTTTACATGCTACGTGCGCACCTCTACATCGACCAGTATGTACGTACACGTTCGCGACCAGAATGACAACGCTACGTAGGCTTCGACTAGGTGAGTCCCGACTGTCAGGCACTTCCTTGCGTGCGAAGATGTAGCTGGTGGATCCCAGCAGTCAGGGGGCGAATCATTTTTTTTGCCCGGACGCACTTCCTTGCGTGCGAAGATGTAGCTGGTGGGTCCCAGCAGTCAGAGGAAAACGTTTTTTTCACGAAATACGATGGCCCGTCCGATGGGTCCCCGCTGTCAGGTGGAGGAATAATTATTTTGCGCGTAATAAGGAGGCACTTCCTTGCTGCGGCTGTGGAGCCAGCTGTCAGCCTCTCCACGTACATTCCACATCCGATGGAAGCCGTTCCTTGACCACATTGACCACGTTGCGCCGAGAGCACCAGGGCGATGGACGACGACGAGGCCTAGGAAGGGGACGACACGGAGCTGGGGAAGACGCGGCAGTGGATGCCCACGCGTAGAGGAGTACGAGGGTTCACTGGTTCGCTGCGGTGTGAGGCCGCCGTCACCACAGAATAACAGGGGGTGTGGGTGAGTAGAGGGATGGCCTGGCAGCGGTGGGGATAGTAGGGGGCGGTGATTCTCCGCAGCAACATAACCGGCCATGGGAGGCAGGAGCATGCGGCACGACCGGCGCTGCTTTGGGCGGCTGGAGCAGGAAGACCAGAGGTTGAAGAAGCACTACGGCCGTTGGATGGACATCGTACGGTCACTAGAGCTAGAATCGTTTATATTGACTAAATTGACAAAGCACTCCGTCCCCGTCAACTTAGTAGGCCCACAAGTCAGCCTCCCACCAAGGTGGGTCCTAACCAGCAGGGGAGTATTCATTTTTTTGTGCGTAATAAGGAGGCACTTCCGGTGGGTTCGAGCTGACAGCGGGGGGGAACGTTTTTTTCATGAAATACGATGGCCCGTCCGATGAGTCCCAGCAGTCAGGGGGAAACGTTTTTTTCGCTAAATACGGTGGCCCGTCCGGTGGGTCCCTGCTGTCAGGTGGAGGAATAATTATTTTCCGCGTAATAAGGAGGCACTTCCTTGCGGCTGCCGTGGACCCAGCTGTCAGCCTCTTCACGACAGTACTCTTCCGATGGAAGTCATTCCTTGACCATGTTGACCACGCCGCGCCGAGAGCACCAGGGCGGTGGACGACGGCAAGGCCTGGGAAGGGGCCGGGGAAGACGCGACAGTGGATGCCCACGCGGAGAGGAGTACGAGGGTTCACTGGTTCGGCTGCGGTGTGAGGCTGCCGTCGCCGCAGAATAACAGGGGGTGTGGGTGAGTAGAGGGATGCCCTGGCCAGCGGTGAGAGTAGTAGGGGGCAGTGAGGCCTACACGGGAGGCGGGAGCAGGCGGTCCCGCTGGCGCTGGATTTGGAGGCTGGAGCAAGAAGATCAGAGATTGAAGAAACACGACGACCGTTGGATTGACATTCAACGGTTACGTCTGCTAGAATCATTTGTTGACGTATATAATAACTAAAAAATCTTGCATACGCGTCAACTTAATAGGCCCATAAGTCAGACCATTCCCTCTTTTTTTTAATAATTTATATATAGCTCATTGCGACTTCTTATGCAATTTATTGCAGTCCGTTTTTTTGTTTGGCCAGGGCCAATTTCGCATATTTCTGTGGGTTCCAAACTATTTTTAATACCGAAATGTCGAGTCAGATTTAAAGTACTTTGAAGATATATTTAAATTAGGTTAATGCCCAGTGAAATAGGAATTTGAAACTGTGAAAAAATTCAGAAATTATAAAGTAATTGCCAATTTGTCATCTGTTTTTATATTTGCAACCAATTTTATATTACTTTCAAGATTTGCAGGCGTCTTGAAAGAGTTGCAGCCCATCAGGGCGCAGAAAAATAAATAGGCCTGGATTGGGTATTCTTTAGAAAAAATAAATTGAGCTCATTTTCACAAAGAAAAAATAGCTGGGCTGGTCACATGGTGAACACAAAATATAAGGCTGAGCTAGATGGGCCACAACCCAGTTCAAACCCTGCTCCGTCTCAACAATAACAAAAAAAATAATGCTCGAGCAGCTACGTCCCAGGTGTCAGCCGATCTTGTGTTGTTCTCTTGTCTTTTGACTTTATACGCTCACAGTGTCGTGGGTCCCAGATGTCAGGAAAACACTAGGGGGAAGCATTTTATTTTTCCATACGCTGACATGGTGGGTCCGTACTATCATCCTCTCCACGTACTTCTACTGATTCATGTTGTTTGTTGACCCTGTTGACAACGCGAGAGGGCGGCGCCACGGCGAACGCACCAAAGCGTGCGGAGGACGACTACGAGGCATCGGACGTCAGCGTTAACGATTTAGGAGACGATGGGAAGGCGATGCGTGCGCTAAGGCGCAGCCAGCCGTGGGAGGCGGAAGCAGGCGGCCCCGCCGACGCTGGTTTGGTTTTGATGGCTGGAGGAAGACAGGACTGAAGAAACATGACAGACTGTAAAAGCGGCATGAGTACTTAATGAAAGTGCGTTATATCGACTAGAGAGGGGTGAATAGGCGATTTTTATGAAATTCTTCACTGAGGAATTTGCTAGTGAGGAAATTCCTTAGCGAAGAACTACTTGCAGCAAAATAAGTACTCAGAAGTAAACATAACAGAATACCAGCATGATCATCATGATGAAATGAAGACAAACACGGAGTACAGAAAGCGTAAACACAGAATAGCACAAGATGAAGACAAACAGACTGAAGAAATTGAACTGAGGAAATTGAGAAAGTCTTCAGTCAAAGTCTTCAAACACAGATATGAACAAACACACAACACAGTAATGACGAAATGAAAGTGTTGAGGAAATAGAACCAGTTGGCTTGGTGAAGACAATGATTTGGTAGATCAGTTCCAACTGCTGTCTCAGTTGTACATCTGGTTGGAGCGGCTAGGTATTTAAACCCGAGGACACACAGTCCCGGACACACAGTCCTCACCGTGTTCTCCTTGAGCTAAGGTCACACAGACCTCGCCCAATCACTCGTGGTAAGTCTTCAGGTGTCTTCCGAACCTTCACAAACTCGGTCACTCGGTGATCCACAATTCCTCTTGGATGCTCTAGACCATGACGCCTAACCGTCTGGAAGAAGCACAGTCTTCAAAGGTAACAAGCGTCGGATCCACTTGGGATCAATCTCTTCAGTGATGCTCAATCACTTTGGGTTTGTAGGTGTTTGGGTTTGGGTTTTGGATTTTCCTCACTTGATGATTTTCGCTCAAAGTCCTCGGAGGATGGGATGCTCTCAATTGACAAGTGTCAGTTTCTCTCAGAGCAGCCAACTAGCTAGTGGTTGTAGGGGCGGCTATTTATTGCCTAGGGAGGAGCCCGACATGATAAGACATAAATGCCCTTCAATGATATGCCCGTTGGATGGATAAGATATTTTGGAACAGCTGGCGCGTAGCACAACAACGGTCGGAAATTTGAGGTACAAATTCCTGAGGGCTATCATGTTCCTCACTGTGTAGGCAATTCGCACTGGCGAATTCCTAACTCCCCGGTCAGAACAAAGTCCTCAGTGAACAGAAGAACTGCGTCTGTCACTGAAGAAATTGACTGAACTGTATGAGATTTCCAATGGCTTCACTCGAAGGGATTGGTAGGTGTAGGATTTTGAGTTGAGCATCACATGGAAATTTTTCCTTAGTATTTCCTCGACCCCTTTAACAGTACGGTGTTTCCTATGACTCAAGAAAGAGAAAATGAAACTACGAAAACAAAAGTCTTCACGCTTCATGTTCCTCGAATGAATACCAAGTCTTCAAGGTTACACCAATTTCTTCACTTTCAAAGTCTTCAGAAAGTCTTCAGTCGAAGAACTTCATTTTTAGGGGTCGACTTTCTCTGTAAATATCAAACTCCTCATAGACTTATAGACCTGTGTACACTCATAAACACATTAGATCCTTAACCTATAAGTCTTCAATACACCAAAATCACTAAGGGGCACTAGATGCACTTACAATCTCCCCCTTTTGGTGATTGATGACAATATAGGTTAAGTTTTCAACGGGGATAAACATATGAAGTGTCAATACTGATATTCAGGAATTTGATTGCGAGATATAGAATAACTCCCCCTGAAGATGTGCATAGTGAGGAATTTGCTTTTGAAGCAATGCACACTTGAAGAGTAGAATCATGGAGATCTCCCCCTATATCTTGTAATTCATACATGCATTTGACATGTAATATGAAGAGTTTGAAATGCATGATGAAATATGGTGACTGATATAATTCAGCATGCGTGCAATAATATTAACGAGGAATAAGCATGCAAAATAACGTAGCAGAAGTATCAGACCACTATCGGGGTTTAAGTTTACAACTCGATCCAATAAAAGTTTCAGAAGAACGAGAGTTGTAACTTAACAAAAAAAAAACACCCATATAGTAGACCCGCTTGAAGACTAACTCAAATTTCTCCCCCTTTGTCATCGAATGACTAAAAGGATGGAAACTGAGGACTAACGCCCCTGAAGATAATCAAGTTGATGAAGGAGCACCAGTGTTGTCGGGGTCGGTTGTTGAAGTAGGGCCTGCCGCTGTGTCGTCCAAGTCTTCATTTTCATCAGTGTCACGCGATGAAGAATGGGAGCTGGCCACCAAAGAAGGAACCTTGAGTCATCATTGGTGGAATAGGATGTAGCCTTGCGAAATTGACCATCCAATGGATGAATGCCTTCATTTATCACAGCAGCTGCCTTGCCCTTTTCATCAGCTGAGGAAAATGTCTGTTTGAGGACTTCAATTGGAGGCAAGTAGCTGCAGTGGTTCAGAGTGTTAGCTTTGTAGTTGAGTGAAGACCTTGTCCTGATGAATCTCATAATCCATGGTGCATAAGGCTTCAGCTCAAATGGTGACATAGCAATATTGGCCAGAGTCCTCATGAAGAAATCGTGAAAGTTGAGGGGAACGCCATGAATGATGTTGAAAAGCATATTATTCATGATGCCAACGACTTCTTCATCATTCGAGTCGTGGCCTTTGATAGGACTCATTGTCTTCGACAGAATGCGATAGACATTCCGAGGCACATACAATAATTCCTTGACGATGAATTTGGTTCGTGGGGCCTGCCCTGACTTCAAAGGCTTCATCAAAACTTGCATGTAGTGATTTGTAAGCTCAGGCTCACTGTAGACACAACGTGCACCTTCAAGGGGAGGACTGAGTGGTAGGGCACGAAGCAATTCAGAAGCTGGTGCCTTGTAATGAGTGTTCTCTGTCATCCAGTCCAGCACCCATGAATTTACATCTTCAGAGTTGCATGTGATGTGCAATGTTGCATAGAACTGAAGAATGAGTTCTTCATTCTAATCACAGATGTTAGTGCAGAAGTTTAGTAGCCCAGCGTCGTGAAGAACACTGAGGACTGGCTCGAAGCACGGCAGAGATTCCATGTCCACGTGAGGAATATGTGCATGATCGAAGACTTTGTCTTTGTTGAACAACACTGAGGAATAGAAATTTGCTTGACTAGCAGTCCAGAAACGCCTCTTCCTTATGCGAGCGAAATCATATGGATTGTAATCAGTGAAGAATACGTGCTCACCAAAGAAGTCTTCAGCCTTGAAATTTTGCTTCCTTGAGAACGGATCCTTTGGCTTTGGCAGAGGAGTGTCAGTGAGTTGCATCACGACCTCAGGAATCACGAGCTCTGGTTCTTCAGGCTGAGGAATTTCTAGTTCCTCTTCAGGTGCAGTCTGTGTTGTCACATTATCAGCAGCAACAGTTTCTTCAGTACTAGTGGCTGGAATGTCTTCACGGACAGATGAGGTGGGATGAGTTTCTTCAGAGCCCATTTGAACTATCGGTGCAGGGGAGTGAGGAATTTGCTGTAGTGGGGTGAAGAGTGGAGAATTGGGATGCTGACTTTCCCAAAAGTCATCATTCATTACTGGCGTTGTACTTCCAATATCCACGTCTTCATCATCCAATTCTTCAACACCAGCCTCTTCAGCTGTGAACTGAGGCATTGGTGAGGATATGACAGGTGTAGAAGGGATCGCATCCACTTCAATTTCTTCATCAATCCGCTCTGACGAAGCAGCAGATTGAGTTTCTTCATCAGATCCGCTTGGGATCTCATAGTCTTCACCAAAAGGAACAAGATCCTTTGATGGCATGGTAGAAATCGGAACATCATCGATCGGATTTTCAAAAGAGCTGGTCATAGGATTCATCTTCTTTGGAGCTGAAGATTCTGAAGCACTTGATGCTTTCCTTTTCTTCACTACAGCTCGCTCTGCAGCCTTAGTCTTCTTCACATCTGATGCAGATGGAAGGATAGGAGTTGGTGTAGGCGCGAGAGGAGCTGAGGAATCTGTTTGAATTTCCTCAGGTGCAACTGATGCAGTTGCCCTGACTTCTTCAGTTTCTTCAGGCGCACCCCTAGTGGATGCCTTGGCAATTTCTTCAGCGGCTGGAATGGAGCCATCAGCCCTGGAACTAGAATTTTCTTCAGCAGCCTGAACTTCATCAGCGGTGCTGGCATGTTCTTCAGTGGGCTGAGCAGAAGCTTCAGCTTGAGGAACTTCTTGTTGCGATGGGGCTGCAACATTGGTGAACTTCTCAGTCAGTTTCACAAACCTGACTTTGGCTCCTTTCCAACCAGCATAGTATGAGTTGAATTTGTCGCTGAGGGATTTGATTTTAGACTGAATCTTGATGAGTTCACCAGTCATCATTTTGACCATGTTGGTCTTCAGAAACTTCTCTTTCTTGTACTGGGTCTTCTTGATTTTCCTGGCCTGGTCATACTTCCATTTCTCCTCTTGGATGAAATGAGTCAGCATGTGATTTTGACCAGGTGTCAACTTGAAGTGAGGCATAGGAGTATGTGGGTCCTTATGCCAGAGATCAATGTAGTCTAGGGTCGCCCTTGGATCCAAAAGCAGTGGCACAGGTGTGCCTTTGGCTCTAGCGGCCCTTACTTGTTCGTCTCTGATGATTTCTGCAAGTTCATCATCATCAACTTCATCTTCTTCAGGTGGCTCTTGGAAGGCGACCTGTTTCTTCTTAGGACTTGGCCGAGGACCTCGTCCAGCTGTTGCCTTGGTCTTCAGCAGAGTGGGGCTAGATGAAGAATTTGGTGCAACTGAGGAACATGCTGAGACACCAGAGGCAATGGAGATGCCTGCAGTCCTTTGGCACGTGGCTAGATGCACAGGTGCTGAGGACTTTGCCGGAGCAGCTGAGGACTTTGGAGGAGGTGTTGAGGATTTTGAAGGAGCAGGAGCAGCTTGAGGAATTGGTCTTGAAGATTTTGAAGTGACTGGCCGTGAGGGCGCAGCTGAGGAACTTAGCCGTGAGGGCAATGTTGGTGAAGCACTTGGCTTACGAGGAGGCTTCTTAGGCATAGATTTCCCCGGCTTAACAGAGGCCTCAGTGACAGCAGCAGCAACAGAGTCTTCATTGAATTTCCTCACTGCTTCTCTGGCTTGTCTAGCCAACTTGGCTTGGCGCTTGGCCCATTCTTCAGGAAAGTCCTCACTGCGTTTGATGCTAGTGGGATCTGCCTCTTGGCCAGGTGCCAGTGGGGCTCTTGGGCATGGAGGATTAAGTGCGAATTTCTTCATATACTATGGAGTTACATATCTGTACTCCCTCCATTCGCGTGCCCATCTCCGTTCTATCCTCTGAATGCGCACCTTGCGCTGATTTTTGTTTTCTTTGTCAAACTTGGCCTCATCAGGTGTGCAGTAATCTTTGTAAATGTCCTCAGGGATTTCAAAAGCAGTCATGACCTCAGGCCTCTTTCCTCCTTGCTGCGGCTTCTTACCATCTGCCATATTCTTCAGCTGAGGAATTTGAACAATCGAATTCTCTGAAGAAGTATGCAGTTTTTCTTCGAGGAACACTGCAAATGAGTTAAGTTGATGAGAACCTAGTGATTCAGTAGCGGACATGTGTACCTGTGAACAGAGTATAGTTGCGAGGAATTTGGAGAGGTCATATGCGTTCTCAGAAGGTTTTTCAAAAAAAAGAAAAAGTTTGAGGAATTTGACCAGATGAGTCTTGAAGAATTTCACTAAGCGTGATTTGTCTTAGGTTCCAGAGTTGTATAGATCGAAGATCCACACAATTGAGGAATCTTGAAGAAAACAATGCTTAGAGAAATGAATCAAGAACAGAAGACTTGTGAGGTGTTTTGTCTGTGAGGATTTGAGGAATAAAAACACCTTTGAAGATTTTGTGGAAAATTATCGAATCAAAGAGGGCAGTAAAAGTAACTTTTAATTACCCTGAATGAAGAACACGACGAATAGAGAGGTGAAACAGTGAAGTTCGTCGGTGTAGATCTTCCACGCCCTAACCCAGCGGAGGAAGATGGCTACAGCGGCGGCGGAGGTGAAGATTTCCGCGGTCGGCGCGAGTACGACGGCGACGAGGTCGAGGCAGTGAAGCTCTTCCTCACCGGCGACGATGGAGTAGCGGCGGCGCTAGGGTTTGGGAAGCTCGAGCGGGAGAGAGAAATCGAGCGGAGTAAAGGAAGTGAGGAAGGGGACGGGGGTATTTATAGCCACGATGAAAAAACTGTTCGCCCGAAGATTTGGGACGAACGTGCCCCTGACCCTTCTCCTTCGCACGACATGTGTCACCCACGTACTGAGAGGTGGAGATCGTGTTAGATCGTGGGTGAATAGAAAAATGCATCTTGGGATGCGGAACGGTTTGAGCGGCAAAAGTAATTTTTTTGGATAAGATTAGTTTAAACGTTCCGTTCGCAATTTCTTCAGCTGACAAGGACACAGTGAAGATTTTGAACGAGTTTCAAATAGAACGCACATGAAGAATTTGTGAATAGATTGGATTGACTATAGCATAGAGGGGAAGGGTCCGATCACATTCACTTAGCAAAAAAACTTGAAGAAATAGCCATAAGTGAATGATGTAGAGGACATAAACTCATATATATATATATATATATATATATATATATATATATATATATATATATATATAACCAATGAAGAAAAATGGCGGAACAAGTGAAGATTTTGCAAAGTTGAAGAATTTGAACAACTGAGGAATTTCAAAACTGAGGAAAAACTCAAATTGAAGATTTTCAACTTTTGTGGTGGCATGACCCACCGTATAAGAATGATGATTTCAGACACCGCGTACAATTGTCGTAGGGTTCTGAGAATCAAATTCT
Source organism: Triticum turgidum subsp. durum (assembly GCA_900231445.1). Classification (NCBI taxonomy): domain Eukaryota; kingdom Viridiplantae; phylum Streptophyta; class Magnoliopsida; order Poales; family Poaceae; genus Triticum; species Triticum turgidum. Next base: position 590,819,374 of record LT934117.1, on the reverse strand, counting down.
TCGTTAATTTCTTCACACATAGAGTGTTATTCTTCATTGATTGACGAAAAACGTTTCTTCATGTGTTGCACATCTAAGTTTTAGGATGAGTGCCTTTTCAAAGCACATTCGAAGACTCTAAGATATTTAGCTCACACCGCAACTTGCTAAATCTCTTCTCATCCAAGGGCTTTGTGAAGATATCGGCTAGCTGTTCTTCAGTCTTCACATGCTCAATAGAAATGTCGCCCTTCAACACATGATCGTGAAGAAAATGATGACGAATCTGAATGTGCTTTGTCTTCGAGTGCTGAACTGGGTTGTGAGCAATCTTGATGGCACTCTCATTGTCACAGAGGAGAGGCACATTCTTCACATTGACGCCATAGTCCTTGAGTGTTTGCTTCATCCATAGCAGTTGAGCACAACAAGAACCAGCAGCAATGTACTCAGCTTCAGCAGTAGACAGTGATACGCAGTTCTGACTAAGGATCGTCCGAGGAAATGACATGTACCAGATGTTGACTTGCGGTCCACACGATCACCAGCATAGTCAGAGTTAGAATATCCAATGAGATCAAAATCCGAGCCCTCGGGATACCATAATCCTAGTGTTGGTGTGTGAGCTAGATATCGAAGAATATGCTTCACAGCCTTATGGTGTGATTCCTTCGGTGCAGCTTGAAATCGGGCACAGATGCAAACACTAAGCATTATATCTGGCCTAGATGCACATAAGTACAATAAAGAACCAATCATGGAGCGGTATACCTTATGATCGAAGTCAATACCATTTTCATCAGTGCATAGATAACCATTTGTGGGCATAGGAATTTTGATGCCTTTGCAATCTTGCATGCCGAATTTCTTCATGACATCCTTGAGGTATTTCTCCTGAGATACGAATATGCCATTGCGCTGTTGACGAATTTGAAGACCTAAGAAGAATTTCAACTCTCCCATCATAGAAATTTGATATTCTTCACTCATCATATAGGCAAATTCATCACTATAACATTGGTCAGTACAGCCAAAGATGATATCATCAACATATATTTGGCGCACAAACAGTTCACCATCATAAGATTTAGTAAAGAGAGTAGGATCGAGTGAACCGGGTGTGAAGCCATTCTTCATGAAGAATTCCTTCAAAGTATCATACCACGCCCGAGGGGCCTGCTTGAGGCCATAGAGGGCCTTATTGAGTCTGAAGACTTTGTCAGGGTTCTTTGGATCTTCAAAACCTGGGGGTTGAGCAACATATACTTCTTCCTCAAGCTTACCATTGAGGAATGCACTTTTCACATCCATTTGATATAAGATGATATCATGATGGTTAGCATAAGCAAGTAATATGCGAATAGCCTCAAGTCTAGCAACAGGTGCAAAAGTTTCATCGAAGTCAATTCCTTCAACCTGTGTGTAGCCTTGAGCTACTAGTCATGCCTTATTCCTCACCACAAGGCCGTTTTCATCTTGCTTGTTGCGGTAGATCCATTTTGTGCCAATGATATTATGCTTGCGAGGATCTGGACGGTTGACCAGTTCCCAGACGTTGTTGAGCTTGAACTGATGTAATTCTTCTTGCATGGCCTGAATCCACTCAGGCTCCAGAAATGCTTCATCTACCTTAGTGGGCTCTGTGATAGAGACAAAAGCAAAGTGCCCACAAAAATTAGATAGATGTGAAGCTTTCGAGCGTGTGAGAGGACCTGGTGCTCTAATGTCATCGATGATCTTTTCCACTTGCACTTCTTTTGCAACACGAGGATGAGCTGGTTGTCGTTGAGGAATTTGATCAGCATTTTCTTCAGCATCAATTTCCTCAGCATTTTCCTCAGGTGCATTAGCTCGACGTTCTTCACATTCTGGAATGAATTCTTCAGCAGATTCTTCAGTAGGGATGACGTCCTCAGTAGCCTTGAGCCTGATAGAATCCTCAGGTGCTGGTTCATCTATCACAGAAGGTAGGTGCTCTCTTTGCGAGCCATTAGTTTCATCGAACCACACATCTACAGTTTCAACAATCTTGTGAAGAACATTGTTGAAGACTCTGTAGGTGTGCGAGTCCTTTCCGTAACCAAGCATAAAACCTTCATGTGCTTTTGGTGCAAATTTAGAGTTGTGATGAGGATCTCTAATCCAGCATTTAGCACCGAAGACTTTGAAATAACTCACATTGGGTTTCTTGTCAGTGAGGAGTTCACAGGCAGTCTTCTTGAAGAATTTGTGAAGATATACTCTATTGATGATGTGGCACGCAGTATCAATTGCATCAACCCAGAAACGACGAGGCGTTTTGTACTCATCGAGCATAGTGCGAGCCATCTCAGCAAGAGTCATATTCTTGCGCTCCACGACACCATTCTGTTGAGGAGTATAAGGAGCAGATAACTCATGAGTAATATCAAGTTCATCAAGATAGTCATCGAGACCCGAAGTCTTGACCTCAGTGCCATTGTCACTTCTGATGTGCTTGATCTTCACACCAAAGTTGGTTGAAGCCCTGGACGAAAATCGTTTGAAGACTTCCTGCACTTCATGTTTGTAAGTAACAAGGTGTACCCATGTGTAACGAGAGTAATCATCAACAATAACAAAGCCATATTGAGATGCTTCATTCGAAACAGAGGAATAATGATTAGGACCGAAGAGATCCATGTGAAGCAATTCAAATGGACGAGTAGTGGTCATGATAGTCTTCGCTGGATGCTTGGCCTTGGTCATCTTTCCAGCTTCACAGGCACCGCATAAGTGATCCTTGAGGAATTTGACATTCTCAATGCCAATGACATGCTTCTTCTTTGCAAGCGTGTGCAAATTCCTCATGCCTGCATGACCAAGTCGTCGATGCCATAGCCATCCTTCTGAAGCTTTTGCAAGTAGGCACACGGTTGGTTGTGAGTCTGCAGAGAAATCAACAATATACAAGTCTCCTCTCCTAAAGCCTTCGAAGACTTTGGAATTGTCAGCTTCTATAATAACAACACAACGATACTTGCCAAAGACAACAACCATATCAAGATCACAAAGCATTGAGACAGACATAAGGTTGTATCCTAAGGACTCAACAAGCATGACTTTGTCCATGTATCGATCCTTTGCGATAGCAACCTTACCTAGACCCAATACCTGACTTTTGCTTTTGTCAGCGAAGATGATATGCTTTAGATGCGATGACGATAAGGGAGCATCCATCAATAGATTCTTGTCACCAGTCATGTGATTTGTACATCCACTATCGAGGACCCACTCAGTGGCTTTGGGTTGATCATCCTGCAGATGAATTAGTGCAGCTTACGAACTCATATATTTCATCAATGAAGAATATGAGGTCAAATTCATCAGATCAATTTCATCAAGCAGTAAGACAGATAAAGCAGTGTGAGGACGTGAGAAATGAAAATTCATTTCTTCATGATTAGCCTGCGTCCTTTCAGGCATTTTGTCAGGTCCCCAGCAAATTCTTCAGACGTTTACGCACGTCTGGAGACCTAACCCTGCATAAGAGATTAGTTCTTTTTCTTCACCACCCACATCTGAAGGGGTGGCAAAGAGTTCATCACTCTGCGAGCTCCATGTGAGAATGGTGGCATAGAGGCCAAACCATTTCGTTTCACATAAAAGGGGTTAGGGTAAGCATATGAATAAGCAGAGAAACTCTTCAAGGACTTATGAACATAATGATTAGAAGAATAATGCTCATATTCATAGCCCTTGGCTCTTCCCTACGAAACAGAGTTGTTAGCACGATGATGTTCATATGAGGACTTTGATCCATGTGAAGAATTTGGTCCATATGAAGAATTTGATCTGGGGTTCCTATTCTTCACAGGTGGTGTCATGAGGACATGCACCTGAAGACTTTCAAGGCACTTTTTGGGAACCCAGATTTTCTTCATAGGGGAACCGTTCCTGCAGTTAGTGCCAACATATCTAGCAAATACTTCACCATTCTGATTTTTGAACAGTTTATAGTTAGAGTCAAATAACTCATCAGAAGAATGAGAAGATTCACATGTATAGCCAGATAAATTAGATGGATCAACTGGTGGTCCCTTTGCAGCAACCCATGAGGTTTTGGGGTACTGCTCAGGCTTCCAATATGAACCATCAGCATTGAGTTTCCTCTCAAAGGCAATATCCTCTTTCCTAGGGTTCCTGTTGAGGATCTGCTTTTTAAGCACATCACAAAGAATCTGATGCCCTTTGAGGCTTTTGTACATGCCTATCATGTACAATTCCTTCAGCCCTGCATCGTCAGTGATACTAGCAATGTCCTCATATGAGGAATTAGTGATAGCATAGGCAGGTGAAGAATTTGTAACATTAGAAGCATTTGAACATTCAGGTGAAGAATTAGCAGATTCTCGTTTAATGCATTTCAAACATGGAGGAACAAATTCTTCCTGAGCAGCACTGATTTGTTGAGCAAGTAATGAATCGCGCTCCTTCTGAAGATCTTCATAACTCACTCTTAGCTTCTCAAGATCTTGCTTTCTTTGAAGAAATTCATAAGAAAGCTTCTCATGATCAGACAAGAGAGTGTTATGATGACCTTGAAGGTTGTCAAACCTGGTCTGAAGTCTCTGAAGATTTACAGTCAAGGCTTTAGTGCGATCCATTTCTTCACCCAACATATCATCACTTTTGTCTAGCATGTTTTGAACCTTTTCAAAAGCCTTTTGTTGTTTTACAGCAATCTTAGCAAGTTTAGAGTAGCTAGGCTTAAGATTTTCATCAGATTTATCTTCACTAGACTCAGAGGAGGTATATCTAGGTACCTTGGCACCCTTTGCCATGAAGCAATAGGTGGGAGCGTAGTCATCATTGCCTTCATCAGCCTTGTTGGTGAGGTCATTTTCTTTAGAGTTGAAGATAGACTTGCTGAGGAATGCAGTAGCGAGGGCTAGGCTCGCCATACCAGACTCAGAGTCCTCAGAACCCTCCTCTTCCTCCTCTTCCTCAGATTCAGCTTCAAAGTCCATTTCCTTGCCAATGAATGCCCGAGCCTTCTTGGAGCTGCTCTTCTTGTGAGATGAAGACTTTGAGGATTTTGATGATGAAGATTTTGAGGACTTCTTATTTTTCTTCGCATCATCAGAACTGTAATCCTTGTATTTTTCTTCTTTGATTCCTTTTCCCACTGAGGACAATCTTGAATGTAATGTCCAGGTTTCTTGCACTTGTGACAAAGCCTCTTCTTGTAGTCACTGGATGAGGAATCATTGCTCCTTGAGGGTTTTCCAAAGCGACCACGTCTTGAGAACTTCTGGAATTTCTTCACCAGCAGTGCTAGATCATGACTCAGTTCTTCAGGGTCACCAAGGCTGCTACCAGAGTCTTCATCTTCGGACTTAGATACTACCTTGGCCTTCAGTGCACGTGATCTGCCATAGCTCGAACCATAGAGATCTCTCTTTTCAACAAGCTGGAACTCATGAGTATTTAGCCTCTCGAGGATATCAGCGGGGTCAAGTGACTTGTAATCAGCACGCTCTTGTATCATCAATGCCAGAGTATCAAATGAGGAATCAAGCGATCTCAGCAATTTCTTCACCACCTCATGGTCGGTGATGTCAGTGGCACCAAGTGCTTGAAGCTGATTTGAGATGTCAGTGAGGCGATCGAAGGTTTGCTGAACATTTTCATTGTCGAGTCTTTTGAAGCGGTTGAAGAGATTGCGAAGAACATCAACTCAAGAATCACGTTGAGTTGAGACTCCTTCATTCACTTTGGACAGCCTATCCCAGATAAGCTTGGCAGTTTCCAAAGCACTCACTCTTCCATACTGTCCTTTGCTTAGATGGCCACATATGATATTCTTCGCTTGGGAATCGAGTTGCTTGAATCTCTTCACATCGGTAGCGTTCAGTGAGGGTGAGACAGAGGGAACACCATTTTCCACAACGTACTAGAGATCGTTATCAATTGCCTCAAGACGCATGCGCATCTTGTTCTTCCAGTAGGGGTAGTCCGTCCCATCGAAGGTAGGACACCCAGCAGAGACCTTGATCATACCTGCGGTCGACATAACTAAAACTCCAGGCGGTTAAACCAAAATCACACGGAACAAGGGATTACCTTGCTCTGATACCAATTGAAAGTGCGTTATATCGACTAGAGGGGGGGTGAATAGGAATTTTTTATGAAATTCTTCACTGAGGAATTTGCTAGCAAGGAAATTCCTTAGCGAAGAACTACTTGCAGCGGAATAAGTACTCAGAAGTAAACATAACAGAATACCAGCATGATCATCATGATGAAATGAAGACAAACACGGGGTACAGAAAGCGTAAACACATGAAGCACAAGATGAAGACAAACAGACTGAAGAAATTGAACTGAGGAAATTGAGAAAGTCTTCAGTCAAAGTCTTCAAACATAGATATGAACAAACACACAACACGGTAATGAGGAAATGAAAGTGTTGAGGAAATAGAACCAGTTGGCTTGGTGAAGACAATGATTTGGTAGACCAGTTCCAACTGCTATCTCAGTTGTACATCTGGTTGGAGCGGCTAGGTATTTAAACTTGAGGACACACAGTCATCACCGTATTCTCCTTGAGCTAAGGTCATACAGACCTCGCCTAATCACTCGTGGTAAGTCTTCAGGTGACTTCTGAACCTTCACAAACTCGGTCACTCGGCGATCCACAATTCCTCTTGGATGCTCTAGACCATGACGCTTAACCGTCTGGAAGAAGCACAGTCTTCAAAGGTAAAAAGCGTCGGATCAACTCAGGATCAATCTCTTCAGTGATGCTCAATCACTTTGGGTTTGTAGGTGTTTGGGTTTGGGTTTTGGATTTTCCTCACTTGATGATTTTCGCTCAAAGTCCTCGGAGGATGGGATGCTCTCAATTGACAAGTGTCAGTTTCTCTCGGAGTATCCAACCAGCTAGTGGTTGTAGGGGGCGGCTATTTATAGCCTAGGGAGCAGGCCGACATGATAAGACATAAATGCCCTTCAATGATATGACCGTTGGATGGATAAGATATTTTGGAACAGCTGGCATGTAGCACAGCAACGGTCGGAAATTTGAGGTACAAATTCCTCAGGGCTATCATGTTCCTCATTGTGTAGGCAATTCGCACTAGCGAATTCCTAACTCCTCAGTCAGAACAAAGTCCTCAGTGAACAGAAGAACTGCGTCTGTCACTGAAGAAATTGACTGAACTGTATGAGATTTCCAATGGCTTCACTCGAAGGGATTGGTAGGTGTAGGATTTTGAGTTGAGCATCACATGGAAAATTTTCCTTAGTATTTCCTCGACCCCCTTTAACTGTACGGTGTTTCCTATGACTCAAGAAAGAGAAAATGAAACTACGAAAACAAAAGTCTTCACGCTTCATGTTCCTCGAATGAATACCAAGTCTTCAAGGTTACACCAATTTCTTCACTTTCAAAGTCTTCAGAAAGTCTTCAGAATACCAAAGTCTTCAGTCGAAGAACTTCATTTTTAGGGGTCGACTTTCTCTGTAAATATCAAACTCCTTATAGACTTATAGACCAGTGTACACTCATAAACACATTAGATCCTTAACCTTTAAGTCTTCAATACACCAAAATCACTAAGGGGCACTAGATGCACTTACACTTAACAACCTTAACTGAAACCAGCAGGGGCACTTAACAACCATAGCTGAAAGCAGTATGAGTACTTATACAGGTTCAACCATACAAAGTACGCCTCGAACAGTGCTACTTTGCCTACAGTTAACCAAGGGTGAGGCCGCCAAGCCCCAGGACAAGGCCCAGGCGCCACCCGCATCCACAACCTTCTGAAAGCGGCTTCATCTCGCAATGTGGTCAATAAACAGGATATTCGCTTTAGAGCTATGGAAAAGCAGGAACATAATCTTCTGTCCTATTCTCCAACATAGACGGGCCTTCATTATTTGAGACCACCCATGAATAAGTATCTTTTCACCTCCAAGGGGAATGGAGTAGGTCGACATAAACAACATGTTGTGACCAAGCGCAAGTCTGACCCGACCATGGTCAAGCATCTTTATAGGAACAATAGAACTGGGCAGTTTTCGTTGCAAGAAGATCACTACTGTAAAACTGTGTATAAGCAATAGTTTCTGAACAACATATATAACAGAAAACAACTCGTACCATAAGTTTCTCGACATAGTTGGACCTGTTCAACGAGTGCAGCAGTGGCACACATATCCCACGTGACCTTCCACCATTGAAACACCCACAAGGACCTCAAGACGATCAATAAAGTGTAGGAACTTGTGGATGTCGTCCCAGTCAACTTCAGTGCCCTCAGTAACAGCCGAGTTGTTACATAATAACAAACGAGCAGCCTGCTTAACTCTACAAAACCTAGACGTGCCACCAATTATAAGAAAATATTAGTTAGAAGTAGCATTTTCGTGAGAGATTCGTTGCTACTTCTAAAGTTAAATTGTGATTAGTTAGACAGAATAGGTGGATTAAGAAGTAATCGAGGCAACAAGCAAGAACTAGATACAAAACTAACATGGATGAATAATTGGAACGACATCGGGGTGGAAGATTGCAGTGAAGATGAGACCAGGTTATGCTATTTCCATCAACATTCGTGCGCCAACTTTCAGTCCGTAACACTTGAGAAAGTTTATCCAAGTTCGACCATAAAAAAAGCAGCGATCTTCTTGGTTCATGAACCCGACTCGAAACTTATATCCATGGCTTGTCTTCACTGTGACCATTAAACTGGTGTATTCAGTTATGGCAAGGCCGAGCATCTTGAGTACATGTGTTCTGGAAGAGCAAATAATGCACTGCAGGAAAAATAATATGAGAACACAATGTATTCCCTATCCAAATCTAGAAATAACTTCCTCCTTCACGCCAGTGTTGACCATCGTACTGGTAGTACCTTTTATCCAAATATAGCAATCCAAATTTTCAAATTAGTCGACAGCATGTTCAAAAAAAACCCCACCCTCCCGGATAGAAAAGAGGATTCTAGGAACATACTGTGCGCGTTTTAAAATCCTGTGTTAGGATGAGAAGGAACAAGTGTGGCATCTCGCCGAGGGCACAGAAACCTGTAGGGTCCTCGCACTTTGGGCACTGCAAATGAAACACACTAGATTCAGTACGAAGAAAAATGCATCAACGGCGGCGACTGCCATCCTAGGATTACCCGCAACCAAGGGACTTGGATTTATCGGGGATGGATGAAGAATTCGTAAATGGTTCTCCATGAGAAAACTCTATGCAATCGCCGAGAGGGGGTTTTCTCTGAACAAGCAGACGAGGGAGAAGGGGATTCAGGCCCAGTAAAATATTGCCGCTTCGTCCGTCCAGCTTACTGCTAAAGCTGGAAGGGGGGGGGGTTGTGATTTGACGGCTCATTGGACATTACTGCGGGGCTACGACCAGGGTGTGTCTACCGTGTAGTTGTGCACTCTAATTTGTGCATATGGCATGTGGACCCCGTTGTCGGATGCCCCACATATCAGTGAAAGGAAGTAGAAAGACATGAGTAACTAGTTACACAAAAATATATTTTTGACAGAGAGATACCCCCTCTGTAAAGAAATATACAAATATTTTATATCACAACTTTATACATAAGAAAAATCAAGGGGAATATATATAACATATATAATTATAAAAAATAGAGTTGTTTTTAACACAGTATAGACGAGTTGGTGATGATGGTGTGCCTGCCATCCTGTAATAAATCGGACGGATGGGAAGGAAACTATGGCAATTTTGCAAAAAGGTACCCACACACCTCTCCACATTTGCAAATAAGGCCTTCCCTCGTTCATCCTTTTCTCTCACAAGATAAAATACTCATACAAATGCATCTTGATGTTACGTGCAACGCACGGGCATTATGGGGGTTCAGCTGAGAATATAATACTTGGACAGGCTCACGGTTCTGGACTTTGGAGCGCAGGCCCACCATGCATGTTTGGGGGCCCATGTGTTCTACCTCAGCGCTTTTCATATTGCAAGCGATCGGTGCGGCGTTGGTTTTAGATGCTGTCGCAAGGCGAATACACAAAATTGAATAAAGCACAGCAGTTGTTGGAATGAAATCGAACGATAGTTCCTAACCAACAATGAGAGTTGCAATTCTATCAACGATATACCATGTGATAAATAATACTGTCGTATTATTTATACACACGGGACACTTGTTTCACCATGCCAGATTATTATATCAAAATCTCTCGTAGGATAGATCAGTTCGGCAGTTGCGTGTTGCTACTTAAGAATTTCAAAGTTGATTTGGACCAGCTCTCCTTGCCGAGAAAGTTTGATTTTGAGATCATCCCCTACCACAAGATATGATTTAGATTTGAACCTTGACCATCATTTAGCATCAATCATCATGCAACCATCCTTTGTACTTACGATATATTGAGCAGGTTCATTCACACCAAGTGAGGGAGTCCCGGATTAGGGGGGATCCGGACAACCGGACTATATCCTTTGGCTGGACTGTTGGACTATGAAGATACAAGATTGAAGACTTCGTCCCGTGTCCGGAGGCAAGCTTGGCAATACGGATATGTAGATCTCCTTACTTGTAACCGACTCTGTGTACCCTAGCCCCCTCCGGTGTCTATATAAACCGGAGGGTTTAGTCCGTAGGACCAAGAACAACAATCATACCATAGGCTAGCTTCTAGGGTTTAGCCTCTTCGATCTCGTGGTAGATCAACTCTTGTAATACTCATATCATCAAGATCAATCAAGCAGGAGTAGGGTTTTACCTCCATCGAGAGGGCCCGAACCTGGGTAAAAACACCGTGTCCCCTGTCTCCTGTTACCATCCGCCTAGACGCACAGTTCGGGACCCCCTACCTGAGATCCGCCGGTTTTGACACCGACATTGGTGCTTTCATTGAGAGTTCCACTGTGCCGTCACCGTAAGGAAGGATGCCTCGTCTCGTTGTCAAAAACAACATTACCGCCGGGGAGCCCTGGCTGTTGGCCAAACTCTCTGGCTAGGCAGTTTTATCATGACCGCCCGTTCGGCCGCTGCATCGACGATGACTTCTCGGGTCATCGAAAACAGCTTCCACGTCGGCTCGGAATTTTCCGAGCAGATGGATCCAATGAAGCTCTCTTCCCTAAACGAGCTCTTGGATCGCATTGCCGCCTTGGGAGTCGCTATGGACTATGATCGGATTGGGCTTAAACCCGATCAAAGGGAGATTAACTCTCCACCGGTCACCCATCATATTGCGGTGGTGGAGGAACAATGCGGCGATTCTTCCTCTATCTTGAGGACTAACTATGTCCGGATTCCTAAGCTCTCCGAGCCGGATACCCGTTTACGGGAGGACATCACCCAAGCCCTGAACCTAGAGTCAGGCAGCGGGCCAGACTTATCGGGCAACATCCCGGAACCCGAACTTCCAAGATTGGAAACTCATCGGCCCCTGGGTCTCAGATCGGGTAAGGGTTCGGACTCAAATCCACCCACCCACCCAAATGATCTTTCCCACATCAGGCAAGAGCCCCAGAAACAGTACATCATTATTGGGCCAGATTCCTCCTTGTGATGAACAAGGTTAAGGACTGTCGCGAGGAAGACACAGTCTCATTTTTCTGCAATAATTGCACGGTCAAGGGAATCCTTAACGCCATAAGTCGTCGTGACATATCACGCTTCGCTGACTTGGCGACCATAGTACGAAAGTACTGTGCGATGGAAAGCGCCTGGAAAACCGAAACAAAATTTTGGGATAATCCGGCTCCGAATATACACCCAGTCCAAAGTAAAAGGGTGCACTATCATAAGACACCCGAGTTAATAACAAAGAAGCAAAAACCCTCTATAGGGCGTGGAACCGTATTGGAGGGATGGCTCAACGGACCCTGCAAAATTCATAGTACAGCGGATACCATACCAACACATAGCCTCAGAGCATGTTGGGTACTCCGGCAGGTGGCCAAAAGTGGTGAGGATCTCCTCATCCCAGATGCCACATAGCACCATCCCGGGGATAAGAATAGGGTATTAATAGTCTTTGAGACTTTCGCATCAAATAATAGGCGCAAGCGAACACTCCGCAGCCTTGCCAAAATCTGCCACATGGCAGCAATAAATCCATGGAGTGAGACGGCTATTACCTTCAATGCCAATGACGAACCTAAATTCCGAACAGCCCGAGCACGAGATGCACTGGTCCTCAGTCCAATTGTGGACGGCTTTCGACTCACCAAAGTACCCATGGACGGCGGCAGTGGATTAAACCTCATCTATGAGGAAACTCTTCAAAAAATGGAAATAGACTGGAACTGGATTGAGCAAAGCAGCACAACCTTCAGAGGAATTATCCCCAGTCGGGAAGCATGCTGTGCTGGGAAAATCACACTAGATGTGGTATTCGGCACGCCGTAGAACTATAGGTCCGAAGAAATTACATTCCAAGTGGTCCCGTTCAATAGCGGATACCACGCCCTTTTAGGGCGGGAGGCATTCACGATCTTCCAAGCCATACCCCATTATGGGTACATGAAGCTCAAAATGCCCGGGCCCAATGGAATCATCACTCTCGCTAGTAATCCGGACACAGCACTCCGCGCCGAAAACAAAACAGCTGCATTGGCCCTCGAGGCATTATCCGAAGCCCTTGCGGCCGAGGAATTAACTGCGCTGCGCTCCATAGTGGACAGGGACGACGTGATACTTGACAAGAGATCCAAGTCCACCTCTTTTAAACCAGCGGATGAAATAGTCAAATTCCAAGTCCACCCAACAGACACAAAAACAGCCTCCATCGGGGCACAGTTAAACCCCGCCGTGGACACCGCACTACGAGAGTTCCTGCTCGAGAATTGGGACATATTCGCCTGGCATCCCTCAGATATGCCAGGAATCCCACGCAGGCTGGCCGAGCACAGCCTTAATATTCTAAAGGGATTCAAGCCGGTCAAGCAGACCCTTCGGCGTTTCTCTGAACCTAAGAGAAAAGCTATGGGAGAGGAACTAGCCAAGTTATTAGAGGCCCGATTCATTAGAGAAATAAAACACCCGGACTGGCTAGCAAACCTGGTGATGGTACCAAAGAAGGAAAAATCCTAGCGCCTATGTGTCGATTTCAAGGACCTCAACAAGGCTTCCCCAAAGGATCCCTTCCCCCTCCCTCGCATCGATCAAATTATCGATGCTACCGCAGGACACGATTCATTGTGTTTCCTCGACGCATACTCCGGCTACCACCAAATCAAGATGGCAGAGTCCGACCAAGCCGCAATGGCATTTATCACACCATACGGCCCCTTCCGTTTCAACACAATGCCTTTTGGGCTCAAAAACGCCGGCACAACATATCAACGCATGATTCAGACGTGTCTGGAGAAACAGATCGGCAAAACAGTAGAGGCATACGTAGATGATGTGGTCGTCAAAACTAAACACGTCGACTCTCTAATAGACGACTTGAGGCTCACATTCGACAACCTCCGAACATACGACATCAAGCTCAATCCGGAAAAATGCATTTTTGGTGTACCCGCCGGAAAGCTCCTGGGCTTCATTGTCTCCAGTAGAGGAATTGAAGCAAATCCGGCCAAAATCCGAGCTCTGTCACAGTTGGCTATACCAACGGACCTCAAACAAATCTAGAAATTAACCGGATGTGTGGCGGCTCTAAGCCGCTTTATCTCCCACTTAGGAGAAAAGGCATCACCCCTTTATCGCCTCCTTCGGCGCACTGAACACTTTGAGTGGACGGATGCTGCCACAGCCGGATTGGAAGAAATAAAAGCCATACTGGCAACCAACCCAATCCTGGCCATGCCAAACATCAGCGAACCAATGCTGTTGGACATTGCGGCAACTCATCAGGTTGTAAGCGCTGTGCTCGTCGTCGAACGAGAAACGGACGGACATAAATTCCCCCGTCAAAAGCCGGTATATTATGTATCCACTGTCCTCACTCCATGCAAATCGTGGTACCCACATTATCAAAAGATAGCCTATGCGGTATTCATGGCATCCCGGAAGCTACGACACTACTTTCAAGAGTGTTCAATTACAGTAGCCTCGGAAGTGCCACTTAATGATATTATAAACAACCGCGACGCCATGGGCCGGATTGCCAAATGGGCCATTGAGCTCCTCCCGTTCGACATAACATACAAACCCCGGTGGGCTATTAAGTCACAGGTATTGGCTGACTTTGTCACCGAATGGACGGAAGCCGAACTCCCTAAAGAGTACGACGCATACTCCAATTGGATCATGCACTTCGACGGCTCCAAAATGCTGGCTGGTTTGGGGGCTGGCGTCGTCCTGCGTCCCCAACCGGAGATACAGTTCAATACGTACTCCAGATACTGTATACAGACTCCAACAACGCAGCCGAATACGAGGCCCTGTTACATGGTCTTCGGATGTCAGTTTCCACGGGCATTCAACGCCTGGAGGTCCGTGGGGATTTGAACCTCGCAATATCCCAAATAAATGGAGACTTCGATGCCAAGGATCCGAAAATGGCGGCCTATCGCAACGCCGTCCTAAAAATGTCAGCTCGGTTCGAGGGGCTCGAATTTCACCATGTGGCTCGGGAAAACAATCAGGCGGCGGATATCCTCGCCCGCATTGGTGCAAAACGCAATGCGGTCCCCCCAACATCTTTTTGGAGAGGTTGTTTAAGCCATCCGTGGTATGGGAAGGGGACACCGGTAAAAATAGTCCGGATCCGGCCAAAATGCCCGATAGCGAACACTCTGACATAATCGAAGGCTCGGCCACCGAAATAACACCTTCAGCCATCATAATAATGGCCATCATCGCCCCGTGGACAGAACCATTCCTAGCCTACCTAACTAGGCAGGAACTTCCCGAGGACCAAAACGAGGCACGCTGCATATGTTGGAAATATGCCCTAGAGGCAATAATAAAAGGATTATTATTATATTTCCTTGTTCATGATAATTGTCTTTTATGCATGCTATAATTGTGTTATCCGGAAATCGTAATACATGTGTGAATACTTAGACACCAACATGTCCCTAGTAAGCCTCTAGTTGACTAGCACGTTGATCAACAGATAGTCATGGTTTCCTGACTATGGACATTGGATGTCATTGATAACGAGATCACATCATTAGGAGAATGATGTGATGGACAAGACCCAATCCTAAACATAGCACAAGATCGTATAGTTTGTTTGCTAGAGTTTTCCAATGTCAAGTATCTTTTCCTTAGACCATGAGATCGTGTAACTCCCGGATACCGTAGGAGTGCTTTGGGTGTACCAAACGTCACAACATAACTGGGTGACTATAAAGGTATACTACGGGTATCTCCGAAAGTATCTGTTGGGTTGACACGGATCAAGACTGGGATTTGTCACTCCATATGACGGAGAGGTATCTCTGGGCCCACTCGGTAATGCATCATCATAATGAGCTCAAAGTGACCAAGTGTCTGGTCACGGGATCATGCATTATGGTACGAGTAAAGTGACTTGCCGGTAACGAGATTGAACGAGGTATTGGGATACCAACGATCGAATCTCGGGCAAGTAACATACCGATTGACGAAGGGAATTGTATACGGGGTTGCTTGAATCCTCGACATCGTGGTTCATCCGATGAGATCATCGAGGAGCATGTGGGAGCCAACATGGGTATCCAGATCCCGCTGTTGGTTATTGACCGGAGAGCGATCTCAGTCATGTCTACATGTCTCCCTAACCAGTAGGGTCTACACACTTAAGGTTCGGTGACGCTAGGGTTGTAGGGATATGTATATGCAGTAACCCGAAAGTTGTTTGGAGTCCCAGATGAGATCCCGGATGTCACGAGGAGTTCCGGAATGGTTCGGAGGTTAAGATTTATATATGGGAAGTCTTGTTTTGGTCGCCGGAAAAGTTCCGCGCATTATCGGTATTGTACCGGGAGTGCCGAAAGGGGTCCGGGGGTCCACCAAGGGGGTCCACCTGCCCCGGGGGGCCACATGGGCTGTAGGGGTGTGCGCCTTGGCCTTTATGGGCCAAGGGCACCAGCCCCAAGAGGCCCATGCGCCAAGAGATAAGGGAAAGGAAGAGTCCTAAAGGGGGAAGGCACCTCCTAGGTGCCTTGGGGAGGATGGACTCCTCCCTGGCCGCACCCTTCCTTGGAGGAAGGGCCAAGGCTGCCCCCCTCTCTTGGCCCTATATATAGTGGGGGGAAGGGAGGGCAGCCGCACCTAAGCCCTGGCGCCTCCCTCTCCCTCTCCCACACCTCCTCCTCCTCCGTAGAGCTTGGCGAAGCCCTGACGGAGTACTGCAGCTCCACCACCACCACGCCATCGTGCTGCTGCTGGAGCCATCTTCCTCAACCTCTCCTTCCCCCTTGCTGGATCAAGAAGGAGGAGACGTTACGCTGACCGTACGTGTGTTGAACGCGGAGGTGCCGTCCGTTCGGCGCTAGGATTTCCGGTGATTTGGATCACGTCGAGTACGCCTTCCTCATCCCCGTTCTTTGAACGCTTCCGCGCGTGATCTACAAAGGTATGTAGATGCAATCCGATCACTCGTTGCTAGATGAACTCCTAGATGGATCTTGGTGAAACCGTAGGAAATTTTTTGTTTTCTGCAACGTTCCCCAACAGTGGCATCATGAGCTAGGTCTATGCGTAGTTCTCTTTGCACGAGTAGAACACAATTTGTTGTGGGCGTAGATGTTGTCAACTTTCTTGCTGCTACTAGTCTTATCTTGCTTCAGCGGTAGTGTGGGATGAAGCGGCCCGGACCAACCTTACACGTACGCTTACGTGAGACCGGTTCCACCGACTAACATGCACAAGTTGCATAAGGTGGCTGGCGGGTGTCTATCTCTCCCACTTTAGTTGGAGCGGATTCGATGAAAAGGGTCCTTATGAAGGGTAAATAGAAGTTGACAAATCACGTTGTGGCTTTCACGTAGGTAAGAAAACGTTCTTGCTAGAACCCTATTGCAGCCACGTAAAACTTGCAACAACAATTAGAGGACGTCTAACTTGTTTTTGCAGCAAGTGTTCTATGATGTGATATGGCCAAAGTTGTGATGAATGATGAATGATATATATGTGATGTATGAGATGTTCATGCTATTGTAATAGGAATCACGACTTGCATGTCGATGAGTATGACAACCGGCAGGAGCCATAGGAGTTGTCTTTATTTTTTGTATGACCTGCATGTCATTGAGAAACACCATGTAAATTACTTTACTTTATTGCTAAACGCGTTAGCCATAGTAGTAGAAGTAATAGTTGGCGAGCAACTTCATGGAGACATGATGATGGAGATCATGATGATGGAGATCATGGTGTCATGCCGGTGACAAGATGATCATGGAGCCCCAAGATGGAGATCAAAGGAGCTATGTGATATTGGCCATATCATGTCACTATTATTATTTGATTGCATGTGATGTTTATCATGTTTTGTACATCTTGTTTACTTAGAACGACGGTAGTAAATAAGATGATCCCTCATAATAATTTCAAGAAAGTGTTCCCCCTAACTGTGCACCGTTGCGACAGTTTGTTGTTTCGAAGCACCACGTGATGATCGGGTGTTAGATTCCAACGTTCACATACAATGGGTGTAAGACAGATTTACACATGCAAACACTTAGGTTGACTTGATGAGCCTAGCATGTACAGACATGGCCTCGGAACACAGAAGACCGAAAGGTCGAGCATGAGTCGTATAGAAGATACGATCAACATGAAGATGTTCACCGATGTTGACTAGTCCGTCTCACGTGAAGATCGGACACGACCTAGTTAACTCGGATCATGTTATACTTAGATTACTGGAGGGATGTCTATCTAAGTGGGAGTTCATTGAATAATTTGATTAGATGAACTTAATTATCATGAACTTAGTCTAAATTTTTTATAATATGTCTTGTAGATCAAATGGCCAACGTAGTCCTCAACTTCAACGCGTTCCTAGAGAAAACCAAGCTGAAAGACGATGGCAGCAACTACACGGACTGGGTCCGGAACCTGAGGATCATCCTCATAGCTGCTAAGAAAGATTATGTCCTACAAGCACCGCTAGGTGACGCACCTGTTCTCCCTGCAGAACAAGACGTTATGAACGCTTGGCAGGCACGTACCGATGACTACTCCCTCATTCAGTACGGCATGCTTTACAGCTTAGAGCCGGGGCTCCAAAAGCGTTTTGAGAGACACGGAGCATATGAGATGTTCGAAGAGCTGAAAATGGTTTTTCAAGCTCATGCCCGGGTCGAGAGATATGAAGTCTCCGACAAGTTCTTTAACTGTAAGATGGAGGAAAACAGTTCTGTTAGTGAGCACATACTCACTATGTCTGGGTTACATAACCGCTTGACTCAGCTGGGAGTTAATCTCCTGAATGACGCGGTCATTGACAAAATCCTTCAGTCGCTTCCACCGAGCTACAAGAGCTTTGTGATGAACTTCAATATGCAGGGGATGGAAAAGACCATTCCTGAAGTATTTGCAATGCTGAAATCAGCAGAGGTAGAAGTCAAAAAGGAACATCAAGTGTTGATGGTGAATAAAACCACTAAGTTCAAGAAAGGAAAGGGTAAGAAGAACTTCAAGAAGGACGGCAAGGGAATTGCCGCGCCCGGCAAGCAAGCTGCCGGGAAGAAGCCAAAGAATGGACCCAAGCCCGAGACTGAGTGCTTTTATTGCAAGGGAAGTGGTCACTGGAAGCGGAACTACCCCAAATACTTAGCGGACAAGAAGGCCGGCATCACGAAAGGTATATGTGATATACATGTAATTGATGTGTACCTTACCAGTACTCGTAGTAGCTCCTGGGTATTTGATACCGGTGCGGTTGCTCACATTTGTAACTCAAAACAGGAGCTGCGGAATAAGCGGAGACTGGCGAAGGACGAGGTGACGATGCGCGTCGGGAATGGTTCCAAGGTCAATGTGATCGCCGTCGGCACGCTACCTCTACATTTACCTTCAGGATTAGTTTTAAACCTTAATAATTGTTATTTAGTGCCAGCTGTGAGCATGAACATTGTATCAGGATCTCGTTTAATTTGAGATGGCTACTCATTTAAATCCGAGAATAATGGTTGTTCTATTTATATGAGAGATATGTTTTATGGTCATGCTCCGATGGTGAATGGTTTATTCTTAATGAATCTCGAGCGTAATGCTACACATGTTCATAGTGTGAGTACCAAAAGATGTAAGATTGATAATGATAGTCCCACATACTTGTGGCACTGCCGCCTTGGTCACATAGGTGTCAAACGCATGAAGAAGCTCCATGCTGATGGACTTTTAGAGTCTCTTGATTACGAATCATTTGACACGTGCGAACCATGCCTCATGGGTAAAATGACCAAGACTCCGTTCTCAGGAACAATGGAGCGAGCAACCAACTTATTGGAAATCATACATACTGATGTGTGCGGTCCAATGAGTGTTGAGGCTCGCGGTGGCTATCGTTATGTTCTCACCCTCACTGATGACTTGAGTAGATATGGGTATGTCTACTTAATGAAACACAAGTCTGAGACCTTTGAAAAGTTCAAGGAATTTCAGAGTGAGGTTGAGAATCAACGTGACAGGAAAATCAAGTTCCTGCGATCAGATCGTGGAGGAGAATACTTGAGTCACGAGTTTGGCACACACTTAAGAAAATGTGGAATAGTTTCACAACTCACGCCGCCTGGAACACCTCAGCGTAATGGTCTGTCCGAACGTCGTAATCGCACTCTATTAGATATGGTGCGATCTATGATGTCTCTTACCGATTTACCGCTATCTTTTTGGGGCTATGCTTTAGAGACTGCCGCATTCACTTTAAATAGGGCTCCGTCAAAATCCGTTGAGACGACACCGTATGAATTATGGTTTGGGAAGAAACCTAAGCTGTCGTTCCTAAAAGTTTGGGGATGCGATGCTTATGTCAAGAAACTTCAACCTGAAAAGCTCGAACCCAAGTCGGAGAAATGCGTCTTCATAGGATACCCTAAAGAAACTATTGGGTATACCTTCTACCTCAGATCCGAAGGCAAGATCTTTGTTGCCAAGAATGGATCCTTTCTAGAGAAGGAGTTTCTCTCGAAAGAAGTAAGTTGGAGGAAAGTAGAACTTGATGAAGTATTACCTCTTGAACCGGAAAATGGCGCAACTCAAGAAAATGTTCTGAGGTGCCTGCACCGACTAGAGAGGAAGTTAATGATGATGATCAAGATACTTCTGATCAAGCTCCTACTGAAATTCAAAGGTCCACAAGGACACGTTCCGCACCAGATTGGTACGGCAACCCTGTCTTGGAAATCAAGTTGTTAGACAACGGTGAACCTTCAAACTATGAAGAAGCGATGGCGGGCCCGGATTCCGACAAATGGCTGGAAGCCATGAAATCCGAGATAGGATCCATGTATGAAAACGAAGTATGGACTTTGACTGACTTGCCCGTAGAGCGGCGAGCCATCGAAAATAAATGGATCTTTAAGAAGAAGACAGACGCGGATGGTAATGTGACCATCTATAAAGCTCGGCTTGTCGCTAAGGGTTATCGACAAGTTCAAGGGGTTGACTACGATGAGACTTTCTCACTGGTAGCGAAGCTAAAGTCCGTCCGAATCATGTTAGCAATTGCCGCATTCTATGATTATGAAATATGGCAAATGGACGTCAAAACGGCATTCCTTAATGGTTTCCTTAAGGAAGAATTGTATATGATGCAGCCGGAAGGTTTTGTCGATCCTAAGTATGCTGACAAGGTGTGCAAGCTCCAACGCTCGATTTATGGGCTGGTGCAAGCATCTCGGAGTTGGAACATTCGCTTTGATGAGATGATCAAAGCGTTTGGGTTTATGCAGACTTCTGGAGAAGCCTGCGTTTACAAGAAAGTGAGTGGGAGCTCTGTAGCATTTCTCATATTATATGTAGATGACATACTTTTGATGGGAAATGATATAGAGCTTTTGGACAGCATTAAGGCCTACTTGAATAAGAGTTTTTCAATGAAGGACCTTGGAGAAGCTGCTTATATATTAGGCATCAAGATCTACAGAGATAGATCAAGACGCCTCATAGGTCTTTCACAAAGCACATACCTTGATAAGATATTGAAGAAGTTCAATATGGATCAGTCTAAAAAGGGGTTCTTGCCTGTGTTGCAAGGTGTGAAATTGAGCTCAGCTCAATGTCCGACCACGACAGAAGATATAGAAGAGATGAGTGTCATCCCCTATGCCTCAGCCATAGGTTCTATTATGTATGCCATGCTGTGTACCAGACCTGATGTAAACCTTGCCGTGAGTTTGGTAGGAAGGTACCAAAGTAATCCCGGCAAGGAACACTGGACAGCGGTCAAGAATATCCTGAAGTACCTGAAAAGGACTAAGGAAATGTTTCTCGTTTATGGAGGTGATGAAGAGCTCATCGTAAAAGGTTACGTCGACGCTAGCTTCGACACAGATTTGGATGACTCTAAGTCACAAACCGGATACGTGTATATTTTGAATGGTGGGGCAGTAAGCTGGTGCATTTGCAAGCAGAGCGTCGTGGCGGGATCTACATGTGAAGCGGAGTACATGGCAGCCTCGGAGGCAGCACATGAAGCAATTTGGGTGAAGGAGTTCATCACCGACCTAGGAGTCATACCCAATGCATCGGGGCCGATCAAGCTCTTCTGTGACAACACTGGAGCTATTGCTCTTGCCAAGGAGCCCAGGTTTCACAAGAAGACAAGGCACATCAAGCGTCGCTTCAACTCCATTCGTGAAAATGTTCAAGATGGACATAGATATTTGTAAAGTACATACGGACCTGAATGTAGCAGATCCGTTGACTAAACCTCTCCCTAGAGAAAAACATGATCAACACCAGAATTCCATGGGTGTTCGATTCATCACAATGTAACTAGATTATTGACTCTAGTGCAAGTGGGAGACTGTTGGAAATATGCCCTAGAGGCAATAATAAAAGGATTATTATTATATTTCCTTGTTCATGATAATTGTCTTTTATTCATGCCATAATTGTGTTATCCGGAAATCGTAATACATGTGTGAATACTTAGACACCAACATGTCCCTAGTAAGCCTCTAGTTGACTAGCTCGTTGATCAACAGATAGTCATGGTTTCCTGACTATGGACATTGGATGTTATTGATAACGAGATCACATCATTATGAGAATGATGTGATGGACAAGACCCAATCCTAAACATAGCACAAGATCATATAGTTCGTTTGCTAGAGTTTTCCAATGTCAAGTATCTTTTCCTTAGACCATGAGATCGTGTAACTCCCGGATACCGTAGGAGTGCTTTGGGTGTACCAAACGTCACAACGTAACTGGGTGACTATAAAGGTATACTACGGGTATCTCCGAAAGTATCTGTTGGGTTGACACGAATCAAGACTGGGATTTGTCACTCCGTATGACGGAGAGGTATCTCTGGGCCCACTCGGTAATGCATCATCATAATGAGCTCAAAGTGACCAAGTGTCTGGTCACGGGATCATGCATTATGGTACGAGTAAAGTGACTTGCCGGTAACGAGATCGAACGAGGTATTGGGATACCAACGATCGAATCTCGGGCAAGTAACATACCGATTGACGAAGGGAATTGTATACGGGGTTGCTTGAATCCTCGACATCGTGGTTCATCCGATGAGATCATCGAGGAGCATGTGGGAGCCAACGTGGGTATCTAGATCCCGCTGTTGGTTATTGACCGGAGAGCGATCTCGGTCATGTCTACATGTCTCCCGAACCCGTAGGGTCTACACACTTAAGGTTCAGTGACGCTAGGGTTGTAGGGATATGTATATGCAGTAACCCGAAAGTTGTTCGGAGTCCCGAATGAGATCCCGGACGTCACGAGGAGTTCCGGAATGGTCCGGAGGTAAAGATTTATATATGGGAAGTCTTGTTTTGGTCGCCGGAAAAGTTTCACGCATTATCGGTATTGTACCAGGAGTGCCGAAAGGGGTCCGGGGGTCCACCCAGGGGGTCCACCTGCCCCGGGGGGCCACATGGGCTGTAGGGGTGTGCACCTTGGCCTTTATGGGCCAAGGGCACCAGCCCCAAGAGGCCCATGCGCCAAGAGATAAGGGAAAGGAAGAGTCCTAAAGGGGGAAGGCACCTCCTAGGTGCCTTGGGGAGGATGGACTCCTCCCTGGCCGCACCCTTCCTTGGAGGAAGGGCCAAGGCTGCACCCCCCTCTCTTGGCCCTATATATAGTGGGGGGAAGGGAGGGCAGCCGCACCTAAGCCCTGGCGCCTCCCTCTCCCTCTCCCACACCTCCTCTTGCTCCGTAGAGCTTGGCGAAGCCCTGACGGAGTACTGCAGCTCCACCACCACCACGCCGTTGTGCTGCTGCTGGAGCCATCTTCCTCAACCTCTCCTTCCCCCTTGCTGGATCAAGAAGGAGGAGACGTTACGCTGACCGTACGTGTGTTGAACGCAGAGGTGCCGTCCGTTCGGCGCTAGGATTTCCGGTGATTTGGATCACGTCGAGCACGCCTTCCTCATCCCCGTTCTTTGAACGCTTCCGCGCGTGATCTACAAAGGTATGTAGATGCAATCCGATCACTCGTTGCTAGATGAACTCCTAGATGGATCTTGGTGAAACCGTAGGAATTTTTTTGTTTTCTGCAACGTTCCCCAACAGCATAGTACGGCGATCCAAAGCCTACAGGGTCCACGAGGGAGAGCTGTATAAAAAAGCACTACCGGAGTCCTTCAAAGGTCACTACACCACAGCACTACATCCCCAACAGCCAGGTCGGTCGGGAATACAAGTTTTGCCAACAGACAGTCAGTCGGGAAGGACTATTGCCGACCGACACTGTCTGTTGGGGAAAGTCCAGACGGGAAAACCCTTTCCCGACCGACATGTCTTTCCCGACCGACTACTTGTCGGCTATGGTGTACCTTTCCCGACCAACATTCTGTTGGGCCTACCATGGGCCTTTCCCGACCAACAATCTGTTTGGACTGCCATGGGCCTTTCCCAACTGACTATGGGACAGCGTATTGTTTCCCGACCAACAATCCATTGGGGTTGTCGTGGACCTTTCCCAACCAACGGTCAGATGGGAGTTTGTTTTACCGACCAACAGCTTGACAGCATTTTGTTTAGGCTATCTACATTTAATACCCACCAATTATTTGGCATTTGCCTCACCAAAACAGTGTCCGTCTAGTAATGTATCTCATTACAGTACAATATCAATCAAATTAAAGTAACATGCATGTACTCCAAAAATATTAAACCAAAACCAAACAAAAATAGCACATTAATTACTTCTCACAAACGGAGGAGGTAGCCAATTAAGAGGAAACATTTATGGTTCAGTGACTGAGAGACCGGATAGGTTTACAAAATGATAGCCAATAGATATATGTCCTACAAATCACGCGTCTTCCATTACACAGAATATCCACTTGACCGAGACACCATATATGATAGCTAATAGACACATGTCCAGCGATTCATAGTCCGCTCCATTACACAGTTAACGCAAACTGCGAGCTTCATGGTTCCTGGTCATCTTGTATGTCTTTCCTACAAAGAATCAAGGCAATGGGAAAGTTTCAGCTTATATTCCTAACGAGGGAAAGCTCCTGGTTCAACAATTCGTGGCCAATCTTAAACCCACATACACCTGAATATAGCAGCAACAACAGAATAGGAAAATTGATTCACCTCATACATTTCCCTGCACTCTGTAAAGAATAGGCAAATTTATATAAAACATAGCTTTGCACTATTAAGGTCATTACAGCAGCTCACTTATGGAAACATGACATCAGTGATTACACCACAAGGCAACTGATTTGCAGCATATATAAGAACTTTATTACCCTATAGTAGACTAACTCGAAATTTCTTGCTCTCTAATTCGAGAGTACTATTGTTCAGTTCATCTTCACAGCAGTTTTAAGTTATTAGGAACACCACAACAGCTAAAATATTCCAATATAGCCTTTATGTCAACCATACATTCTGTTCCAGTATAGTAATTAGCAGTAGCACACTTTTATTTTGTCTCAGTGGGATTTGAAACAACTTGTTGAAAAAGAGGTTCGTCTGTTTAATGTTTGTAACGAGTAAATCTTCTGGTATGCATATAAAATTCAAAAAAGCTAAGTGCTCGTAATTATATTTCATCAATTGTGATAGCTTGCAAGAATATGTCGGTTGAAGAAGAGGATATTAACAGTAGGCGAATCAAAATGGAAAAAGTACAGCATAAAGGTCGAATGTTAACAAATCCCTATTGTTGTTCTACAAGATAACATCGCCATATGACAAATAGGTACTTTCTTCTAGAGAATGGTTGAATTAAGTTCATTTCATATCTAACACTGCTTTTACTTAATCTGCTGATATACATCGTTGAAATTGGTAAATCGTATCATTTAAAGTTCCACTGGCAGATTGTAAAAGCATTATATGGATAAGACTTACCTATGTGCATCTGTCCAACTTTTATCCAACACTAGGTGAACTAAGCTGAAAAAATAAAGTCAAAATCGAATTATTTATATACCTCGCAATGGATCAGAGGAACAATGTACAATCTTATAGGGACATCTATCAACCATGAATACCACCTTCCAGCATGGTGTTTGTGTGTGTGTGTGTGTGTGTGTGTTTGATGATTAACCGGCCAAGTTTACATGCATATATCTGAATATTAACGACCTTATTTCTGATAGCATAGAATAACTGTATGTGCTGCTGTGATATGAGTGCTTTGTTTCACGCTTCTCTTGAACAAGAGAAATAGAGACATGATAATGATAGGATCCAGGAGGTATGCACATGAATTAATTTTCAAATAGATATCAGTGTTTTAAATGCAATAACTTGAAGCTTTCCCTTCCCCACTTAAAAACTAAGTGAGATTTATCTTTATAATGTTTCAGTTATGATAAAAGAGAAACTATCTGTGCATACGAGTGCTTTGTTTCACACTTCTCTTGAACAAGAGAAATAGACATGATAATGATAGGATCCAGGAGGTATGCACATGAATTAATTTTCAAATAGATATCAGTGTTTTAAATGCAATATCTTGAAGCTTTCCCTTCCCCACTTAAAAACTGAGTGAGGTTTATCTTTATAATGTTTCAGTTATGATAAAAGAGAAACTATCTGTGCATACAAGTGTTTCAGAAGCTACATTATAGTAGTGGCAAGTCAGGATATAGGTTCCATTTGTTTAATCCATCACTATACATTTAAATTTCCATGGATTGACAGTAGTGACCACAATGCGCATGCAACAGACTGGAAAACACTAACACAAGTATTGTTCGCTCTGTTCGCTTGGTAAGTTTACCTTCTATTATAATAATCTCCAGTATATGATTTGTTCAAATGTCGAATGTCGAAACCTAAGCAGTAAGAAACCAGCATGTAATCTGTCAGTCATAAATTCTGCAAGGTGTAAAATTGAAAATTAGGTTCCAACAGAAGCAACAAAATTCTAGAATGACATATCAACATGTCAATTATAGTAAAAAAATAGCACATAATCGAGTGAAAGGTCCATATAATGTAGTTCACATCAGAAAACAACAAAACAAGTTGTTTCTCAACTTATCATACCAAAAAAATAAGTAATGGGATGTATATTGTTTAGGGGCAGAGTTGTTATGATGCACTGTACCCATATGACTTGTGACCAACTATTATTTACAAGTTCAGACAATTGTTTGCAGAAACAATACAAACCAACTCCAAGATGAAATAAATTGAGTGCCATCAAAATCAGGTCAAGGACAACAAACGTATATCTTGGCAATATTAGATTAGTCATCCTCTCCCAAATATTACAAAGAGTAGTGGTGTACCAGCTTTTTCCTCAACACGCTTCTTTGCAGCTTCAACTCTCTGTTCCCGGATCAATCTGCGGATGCAAAAAGGATAGGTAAAGAATGATTGTTTGCCAATAATCAAACAACTATGACCTAGTAAGAAAAACTAATTTAATGGAGGTCTAGGAAAGATGTGTAGTTCTACTACAAACTGAGTAACTGACCGACAAGGATATGAGGGAATTCAAGATAAATGGAGAAACTACAGTTGCACATCAAAATTCGAAGAAAACAGGAAGGACTCACTGATTACAGGTAGGGGTCGAAGGGCACAGCCGCTTGGAGAAAGGCAACACAGCGGGCAGAGCGCCACCACCGGGAGGAACGCGTAGTCACCACCAAGAAGAACGAGCCTCTGCCCGGAGCGCGAGGGTAGGGGTGGCGGTCTGGCTGCAGAAAAACGGCATGGCAGCATGGGCCGTCGTGTGCGGCAGGCTTGGGGAGGAATGGAATAGTGTGGCAGTCACCGGCAGCCGGTGTGGGGCGGACGCAGGGATAGTGGATCTACGCCGTGTGGGCTGCTAGCGCTCCATGCGGATGAGGCGCGCGAGAGGGGCGAGCCCTCCATGGCTAGACGCACACAGATCGACGGCCGCGTACCCTTTCCTTCGGGGCGGAGCTCAATCTGAGGGAGAGGAGTGGAGGAAGAGGATGGGAGCCACCGCCGCCGCTCAGATCGGGAGAGAAAGAGATAAGGGAGAGAGGGCGGAGAGATAGGGGAAGATTAGGGTGGGCTCTGGGCTGCGGGACGAGGGGCAGTAAATTTTGGATGGGCTTTGCGCCCTAAGTTTCCCAGGCACGCGCGCGGATATTTTGGGAGGCCCAACTGGCGACCCACGATCGGTCGGCATTATTTGCCGACCAACAGTTCGATAGTACTGCACCTTTTACCGACCAATGGTTTGATGCTACACACTTCAGCATTCTCGACCGACTGTTGGGTGATACACGTGAGTATTACCGACCGACAGTTTGATAGAAGTTTTCTCGACCTGTAGTCGGTCGGCGAAAGTGACTTTTGCCAACACACGTCGGTAGGGAATGTAGTGTCGTGGTGTAGTGGGTGCATCTCCGAAGAGGAAGGGTGGAAGCTTTGGCAGAAATTCACGCCGGACTCGGCGGCCACCACGCCGCAGCCCGAGCCCTCGTAAGTAAGGCCTTCCGTACAGGTTTTTATTGGCCAACGGCCAGGGCAAATGCACAAGACTTGGTCCAATGATAACCCACAAGTATAGGGGATCACAACAGTTTTCGAGGGTAGAGTATTCAACCAAAATTTATTGATTCGACACAAGGGGAGCCAAAGAATATTCTCAAGTATTAGCAGCTGAGTTGTCAATTCAACCACACCTGGAAACTTAGTATCTGCAGCAAAGTGTTTAGTAGCAAAGTAATATGATAGTGGTGGTAACGGTAACAAAAGAGTAAAGGAAGCAAAGTAATATTTTTGGTATTTTGTAGTGATTATAACAGTAACAACGGGAAAGTAAATAAGCGTAAACCAGTATATGGAAAGCTCGTAGGCACCGGATCAACGATGGATAATTATGTTGGATGCGGTTCATCATGTAACAGTCATAACATAGGGTGACACAGAACTAGCTCCAATTCATCAATGTAATGTAGGCATGTATTCCGTATTTAGTCATACGTGCTTATGGAAAAGAACATGCATGACATATTTTGTCCTACCCTCCTGTGGCAGCGGGGTCCTAATGGAAACTAAGAGATATTAAGGCCTCCTTTTAATAGAGAACCGGAACAAAGCATTAGCACACAGTGAATACATGAACTCCTCAAACTATGGTCATCACCGGGTGAGGGAGTCCTGGATTAGGGGGTGTTCAGATAGCCGGACTATACCTTCAGCCGGACTCCTGGACTATGAAGATACAAGATTGAAGACTTCGTCCCGTGTCCGGATGGGACTTTCCTTGGCGTGGAAGGCAAGCTTGGCGATGCAGATATTCAAGATCTCCTACCATTGTAACCGACTCTGTGTAGCCCTAACCCTATCCGGTGTCTATATAAACCGTAGGGTTGTAGTCCGTAGGACAGAATCAACTCCATACACAACAATCATACCATAGGCTAGCTTCTAGGGTTTAGCCTCCTTGATCTCGTGGTAGATCTACTCTTGTACTACCCATATCATCAATATTAATCAAGCAGGAGTAGAGTATTGCCTCCATCGAGAGGGCCCGAACCTGGGTAAAACAAAGTGTTCCCTGCCTCCTGTTACCATCCGGCCTAGACGCACAGTTCGGGACCCCCTACCCGAGATCCGCCGGTTTTGACACCGACATTGGTGCTTTCATTGAGAGTTCCTCTGTGTCGTCGCCTTTAGGCCCGATGGCTCCTTCGATCATCAACAACGATACGGTCCAGGGTGAGACTTTTCTCCCCGGGCAGATCTTCGTCTTCGGCGGCTTCGCTCTGCGGGCCAATTCGCTCGGCCACCTGGAGCAGATCGAAAGCTACGCCCCTGGCCATCAGGTCAAGTTTGGAAGCCTAAACTACACGGCTGATATCCGCGGGGACTTGATCTTCGACGGATTCGAGCCACAGCCAAGCGTGCCGCACTGTCTCGATGGGCATGACATAGCTCTGCCGCCGAACAGCGCCTTGGAGGCCGCACACGCATCGGTTTCGACCATTGATTCGGAGCCTACTGCGCCGATCGAGGATCAGCGGTTGGACGCTGCCTCAGGGGCTGCGATCTCAAAGGCGATCGAGCCGAACTCCAGCCCCGCACCCCGCATGGCCCGTGACTCCGAGGAGCCAGACTCCTCCCCGGACTCCGAACCCCCCGCGCCCCTACCAATCGAATCCGATTGGGCACCGATAATGGAGTTCACCGCCGCAGACATCTTTCAGCATTCGCCTTTTGGCGACATCCTGAATTCTCTTAAGTCTCTCTCTTTATCAGGAGAGCCCTGGCCGGACTACCGTCAGCGAGGATGGGATACAGACGATAAGGAAATTCAAAGCCCACCCACCACCCACTTTGTAGCCACTGTCAACGATTTAACCTACATGCTTGACTTTGGCTCCGAAGACATCGACGGCATGGACGACGATGTAGGAGACGAACTGGAACCAGCACCTGTAGGGCACTGGAAGGCCACCTCGTCATATGACATATATATGGTGGATACTCCAAAAGATGGAGATGGCGATGGAACAGTGGGGGATAACGCCCCCAAGAAACAACCAAAGTGCCGGCGTCAGCGGCGCCGCTCTAAATCCCGCCAAAGCAAAAACGATGATTCCGGCACGGGAGATAATACTACCCTGGATAGCGCTGAAGAACACCCACCTCAGCAAGATTCGGCACAGGAAGATGGAGAAGCCAGCCCTCATGAGAGAGCGGCAGACCGAGAGGTCGAGGATGATAACTATACGCCTCCCTCCGAAGACGAGGCAAGCCTCGATGACGACGAATTCGTCATACCATCAGACCCCACCGAACAAGAGCGTTTTAAACGCAGGCTTTTAGCCACGGCAAGCAGCCTCAAGAAAAAGCAGCAACAACTTAAAGGTGCCCAAGATTTGCTAGTTGACAGATGGACTGAAGTCCTTGCGGCTGAAGAGTATGAACTCGAATGCCCCTCCAAGAGTTACCCGAAGCGCAGGCCGCTACCCCGATCAGAGGAGGAGGCACCTACATCACCAGCGCATGACATGGCAGACCGGCCACCTCGCGGCCGCGACAGAGAGGCCTCTCGGCCCTCCACCCAAGCCATCCCCCGACGCCGCTCAACTAAGGCACGGGAAAATGCGCCCGACCTGCGAGACATACTGGAAGATAAGGCAAGACAAACAAGATCGATCTACAGATCGCGCAGGCGCCCTACGACATGTGACAATGATCTTCACTCCGGATACAACAAATCCGGCCGGGCCGAACACAACAGACATAGCTCTTCCGAGCTGCGTCGTGATATAGCCCAGTACAAAGGCGCCGCACACGCGCTATGCTTCACGAATGAAGTAATGGATCATAAAATCCCAGAGGGTTTCAAACCCGTAAACATCGAGTCATAAGTATGCCACAACAGACCCGGCGGTATGGATCGAGGATTATCTCCTTCACATCCACATGGCACGCGGCGATGATCTACACGCCATAAAATACCTCCCGCTCAAACTTAAAGGACCGGCCCGGCATTGGCTTAACAGCTTGCCAGCAGACTCAATCGGTTCTTGGGAGGACCTGGAAGCCGCATTCCTCGACAACTTCCAGGGCACTTACGTGTGACCGCCGGATGCTGACGACTTAAGCCACATAATTCAGCAGCCAGAAGAATCGGCCAGACAATTCTGGACACGGTTCCTAACAAAGAAAAACCAGATAGTCGACTATCCGGACGCAAAGGCCCTAGCAGCCTTCAAGCATAACATCCGCGACGAGTGGCTTGCCCGGCACCTAGGATAGGAAAAGCCGAAATCCATGGCAACCCTCACGACACTCATGACCCGCTTTTGCGCGGGAGAAGACAGCTGGCTAGCTCGCAGTAACAACTTATCAAAGAACCCTGGTAATTCGGATACCAAGGACAAAAGTGGCAGGACACGTCGGAATAAGCAAAAACGCCGCGTTAGCAGCGACATCAATGAAGACACGGCAGTCAATGCCGGATTCAAAGGCTATAAATCTGGTCAGCGGAAAAAGCCATTCAAAAAGAATACTCAGGGCCTGTCCAGTTTGGACCGAATACTCGATCGCTTGTGCCAGATACATGGCACCCCCGAAAGGCCAGCCAATCACACTAACAGGGATTGTTGGGTGTTCAAGCAGGCAGGCAAGTTAAGGGCCGAAAACAGAGACAAGGGGCTGCACAGCGACGACGAGGAGCCCAAGCCGCCGAACAACAATGGACAGAAGGGCTTTCCCCCACAAGTGCGGACGGTGAACATGATATACGCAACCCACATTCCCAAGTGGGAGCGGAAGCGTGCGCTACGGGACGTATACGCGATGGAGCCAGTCGCCCCAAAGTTCAACCCATGGTCCTCCTGCCCGATTACTTTTGATCGAAGGGACCATCCCACTAGCATCTGTCACGACAGCTTCGCCGCATTGGTTCTCGACCCAATCATCGACGGATTTCACCTCACAAGAGTCCTCATGGACGGCGACAGTAGCCTGAACCTGCTTTATCAGGATATAGTGCAGAAAATGGGCATAGATCCCTCAGGGATTAAGCCCACAAGAACGACCTTTAAAGGCGTCATATCAGGTG
Organism: Triticum turgidum subsp. durum; assembly: GCA_900231445.1. Taxonomy (NCBI): domain Eukaryota; kingdom Viridiplantae; phylum Streptophyta; class Magnoliopsida; order Poales; family Poaceae; genus Triticum; species Triticum turgidum. The sequence continues at coordinate 590,787,319 of LT934117.1, read as the reverse complement.
TAGAAGCCAACTGTACAGGCTCAGTAACACTTGACGTGGTCTTCGGATCCCCGGACAATTTCCGAAGCAAAGAGTTAATCTTTGATATAGTCCCGTTTCGCAGTGGCTATCACGCCCTGCTCGGACAAACCGCATTCTCAAAATTCAATGCGGTGCCGCACTACACATATCTCAAGCTCAAGATGACAGGCCCTCGAGGAGTAATTACGGTCAATAGAAACACCGAACGCTCCCTCCGTACGGAGGAGCATACGGCGGCTCTCGCAGCGGAGGTACAAAGTAGCCTTCTCAGGCAATTCTCCAGTCCGGCCATTAAAAAGCCAGACACTGCCAAGCGCGCCTGGAGTAACCCACAGCAGGACCGTCTGACACACTCTGAGCAAGCGTAGCAATGCGGCCCCAACCCCAGCTTTCGCGACATAGCGAAACCAGTACCTCGCGTAGATAACTACGCCCTTGAAATACCATGGGCACAGGGGAAGGGGCACAATAACGGCACACCCAAAATACGGCTTAAAGCGTACTAGGGGCTGCCGGATTCTTTTTTTAATTTTTTCTTACTTTCAGGACTCCATACTTCGGACGACCTGTTCGGCAATTCGACTACCGCACAAACGATGCAAGATCCAGGGAGGCAGACAAGCCATGCCGCATTATGGAACTCCCAGGTGGTCTCTGTTACGAGCGGTATACCTGCTTTAAATACAATTCCGCGGCCGCACTATTTGTATCGTTCGGCTTTGATAAATAGCCTCTCTATAAAAAATGCTTAGCTTTTTGTCTATTTTTTGCATTACTCTCTTTTCTATATGTTCATTAATGACATGTTGCACCCGTACACTACGGTACGACAAGTACGCCAGGGGCTTCAGTACCCTTTAATATGGTGTGAGAAGTCCGTACACTTTCACAAGTGCGGCACCCCGAACTTATAGCACTATATGCATCGGCTCCGAATCATGATTTGGGTCAATAGTTGGGTTTGCCTGGCTCCTATGTTTTGGTGCCTTACCTTCCGCTATATCGGCTAAGGTAGCACTAGGAGAACCACTGCGATTGTGCCCCGGTTGAGCTAGGTTAAGCACCTCAGTGGAGAAAGCTAAAACTGACTGTCATGATGAGGCGAGAGACCGGTCGCTGTCCGAGAGGTTTTTCGAGTCCCTAAAGGCTTATGCCGCTTCGAGCGAGGAGCTGGATAACCCCGGCCAAGGCGTGGATAGCGCCCCGAACTCGGTCTTCCGAACTAGGGGCTTCGCCGAAATTTAAAATTATAAAGTTCTATGGCTAATTGAGAGTGTTCAAGCATTATAGTACGATTGCCTGGTTCGTCGTGCTGAGCGCCTCCCTCGAAGGACCCAACCATGGGAAAAAGAGCGCCCAGGTTTATCACCGAACACCCCAGCACTAGTGGCATGGGGGCAGAAGTCGACGACTGGCCATCTCTCAATTTTTGATAAACGGCCACATAGAAAATAATATTTTAAATTCAATAAGCATTGCTTAGCGCATATGAACAAGTTTTCAGCGCACAGGATAAACACGAGCGAGTTCATTCAAAAATTACATCCTTGGTGCATTCATCCGCCACAAGGCGGGCACCAGCAAGAACATCCTTATAGTAGTTCTCAGGCTTGCGATGCTCCTTCCCCGGTGGCGGCCCGTCCCTCACAAGCTTTTCACCGTCTAGCTTCCCCCAGTGCACCTTTGCACGGGAAAGGGCCCTACGGGCACCTTCGATGCAGACGGAGCGCTTGATGACCTCGAGCCTTGGACATGCCTCCACCAGCCGCCACACCAGTCCGAAGTAGCTCCCAGGCAGGGCCTCTCCGGGCCACAGCCGAACTATGAAGCCCTTCATGGCCCGTTCGGCCGCCTTGTGGAGTTCGACCAGCTGTTTCAGCTGGTCGCTCAAGGGCACAGGGTGTCCGGCCTCAGCATACTGAGACCAGAACACCTTCTCCGTCGAGCTGCCCGCTTCAGCTTGGTAGAATGCGGCGGCATCGGATATGCTGCGGGGAAGATCTGCGAATGCCCCTGGAGAACTCCAGATTCGGGTAAGTAACAAGTAGTTTACTTTTATATTTCTGCTTTGCATAAAGAATGCCTTACCCGCTGCTATCTTCTTCATATCCTCCAACTCTCGGAGGGCCTTTTGGGCTTCGGCCTTGGCAGACTTGGCAGTCTCAAGGGCCGCCGCGAGCTCGGACGCTTGGGTCTTTGACTCAAGCTCCAAACTCTCATGTTTTTTCATCAAAGCCTGAACCTCTTGCTGCACCTCGCCGACCTAAGCCCCAAGTTTCTCTCGCTCGGTGCGCTCCGCGGCCGTTTTCGTTTCGGCCTCGAACAGCGCCTGCTTGAGGGTCGCCACCTCAGTCGTGGCCCCTACAATAAGCAGTACAATCCTGTTATTTTTTTGCAATCACGCCTCTCTATAGGCACTTTTTCTGTAAGGTATTTCTTACCTTCTTTTTCCTCGAGCTGCCGCTTGGCCAGGCCGAGCTCTTGCTCGGTCCGCTCGAGGTCCTGTTTCAGGACACCCACCTCTGCCGTTAGTGCGGCGGTGGATAGCAGCGAAGCCGGCATACGCATATTAACTCTTTATTGTTAGACTCCTGCGAAATTTAATAGATCCTCTATTCGGCTTTTCTTTCCGAACGCCCAACAGAGCATCAGGGGCTACTGTCTATGCGGTAATATTTTTACTTACCTCGAAGCCTGTTAGAAGGCTAGCGCAAGCTTCAGTCAGTCCATCTTGGCGGACTGAACCTTCTGGATCACCGTACTCATAATAGTACGGTGCTCCTCGTCGATGGAGGCGCCTTCAAGCACCTCCAGCAGATTGTCCGGCGCCTCCGGTTGGACGGAGGCTGCCGGCTCAGAAGGCTTGCTCCTCTTGGAAGGAGTTCACCTACCGCGGTCCGGAATTGTTGAAGATTCCGGCATGGTGTCCGGCTTAGAGCCGGACTTGGAACCCTGGGGGGTCTTGTCCCCTTTACTCCTGGAGTCCGGGAGGTTGCCTTGCGCCTCCTCCAGGACCACCTCCTCCTGCCCTGGAGCTTGTCGCGACGCCACTTCGGCGTCGTCCGTAGTGCGGGGGGAGACAGCGGGTGGAACGGAGTTCACGTCCGATGAATCCAGGGAGCCGCTCAACGACTCGTTGAGTTCGGCCCGGGGCGGGCTGCATGATTATATTCGACATTAGGGAAAGCTGTGCAACAAAAGGAATATCATGAGTTACTCTGGTATCTGAACACTTACGATTTCGCCGGACGCCTGGCCCTGTCCGGCCACTCCTCTTCGTCCTCGTCGGCGTCGGGGGCGTAGTCCGGCGGAGGGGTTTTCCTCTTCTTGGACCCTTCGCCCCCCCACTGGGGCGGCCTTCCTTTTCTTTCCTCCCCCCGCTGGAGGGGGAGAGGTTTCTTCTTCCTCCTCCTCGTTTTCACGGGAAGAGGGCGTCTCGGACTCGTCGGATGACGAGTCCGACAGCACCACATTACGGGTACTCTTTCGAGTCCCCATGGCCTTCTTCTTCTTGGCCTTCTTCTCCGGCACCACATAAGGCGCCGAAGCCAGCAGCTTCACTAGTAGAGCTGGGGCTGGGTCTTCGGGTAGCGGAGCCGGACAGTTAATCAGTTCGGCTATCGCCCGCCAAGCCTGTCAAAGGTAAGGGAGTTTTAGATCCCGCATAGAGTCAAACTATGAAAAAAGCTTAACATCCTGTAAAAGGTGTAGATGGCATACCTTGCTAGCGTGACGCTGCAAGCTGTATCCGCGGTCCTCGGAAGCGGATGTGGGAGCCTCGGCGCCCTTGAATAGCATCTTCCAGGCGTCCTCGTACGTTGTGTCGAAGAGCCTGCTGAGGGTTTGATGCTGCGCCGGGTCGAACTCCCACAGATTAAAATCCCGTTGTTGGCACGGGAGGATCCGGCGGACGAGCATAACCTGGATTATATTAACAAGCCGGACTGGCTTGTTCACCAGGGACTGGATGCATGTTTGCAATCCAGTCACCTCTTTTTCGTCACCCCACGACAGGCCCGTCTCTTTCCAAGACACAAGCCGCGTAGGGGGTCCGGATTGGAACTCGGGGGCCGCGGTCCATTCCGGATCGCGCGGCTCAGTGATATAAAACCACCCGGATTTCCATCCCTTTAGGGTCTCCACGAAAGAGCCCTCGAACCATAGGGCGTTGGCCATCTTGCCCGCCATGGCGCCTCCGCACTCCGCCTGGCTGCCGCTCACCACCTTGGGCTTGACGTTGAAAGTCTTGAGCCAGAGGCCGAAATGGGGGCGGACGCGGAGAAAAGCCTTGCACACGACGATAAATGCCGAGATGTTGAGGATGAAGTTTGGAGCCAGATCATGGAAATCCAGGCCGTAGTAGAACATGATACCCCGGACAAATGGGTGGAGTGGAAAACACAGTCCGCGGAGGAAGTGGAGGAGAAATACTACCCTCTCATGGGGCCTTGGGGTGGGGATAAGCTGCCCCTCTTCGGGAAGCCGGTGCACGATGTCCTTGGACAGATACCCGACCTTCCTTAGCTTCTTGACTTTGCCCTCCGTGACGGAGGAGACCATCCACTTGCCTCCCGCTCCGGACATTGCTGGAGAAGGTTGAGGTGGCAAGTGCGGGCTTGGGCGCTGGAGCTCAGGTGCGCGAGAGATGGGTAGGCAAGGGAGGAAGAAGGCGTAGGTAAAAAGGGTGGATCCTTATCCCCTTACATAGGCGGATGCGGTTATGCGTCCCCGCCTGCCTAATAAAACTCGCTTGCCTCCCGAGCGTCGTGATAAATGGCGCAGTTGGGTTACCCATGTCCGTATTGATGAGAATCCCGTAAAAGGGGGGTACACGATCTCTGCTTTGACAAGACGTGCCAAGGAGACCGCCTCGCGAAACATGCTGAGGTGGAAAGGTGAAAACGATTCGGATGAAGGACTTGGCTGTAGTGTGATGATGCACTGTGGAATACGTCAGCAGATTTGATTTATGTTAATATTATTCTCTCTATGGCAATATGTGGAAGCTTATTTTACAGAGCCGGACACTACTCTTGGTGTTTACAATCTTCTATGAAGGACTTGGAGGAGGAACCCGCCTTGCAATGCCGAAGACAATTTGCGCGCCGGACTCGTCGTCATTGAAGCCTGGTTCAGGGGCTACTAAGGGAGTCCTGGATTAGGGGGTGTTCGGATAGCCGGACTATACCTTCAGCCGGACTCCTGGACTATGAAGATACAAGATTGAAGACTTCGTCCCGTGTCTGGATGGGACTTTCCTTGGCATGGAAGGCAAGCTTGGCGATGCGGATATTCAAGATCTCCTACCATTGTAACCGACTCTGTGTAGCCCTAACCCTATCCGGTGTCTATATAAACCGGAGGGTTGTAGTCCGTAGGACAGAATCAACTCCATACACAACAATCATACCATAGGCTAGCTTCTAGGGTTTAGCCTCCTTGATCTCGTGGTAGATCTACTCTTGTACTACCCATATCATCAATATTAATCAAGCAGGAGTAGGGTATTGCCTCCATCGAGAGGGCCCGAACCTGGGTAAAACAAAGTGTTCCCTGCCTCCTGTTACCATCCGGCCTAGATGCACAGTTCGGGACCCCCTACCCGAGATCCGCCGGTTTTGACACCGACACCGGGAGTGGTCCCGATTATTGTCACATCGGGGTTGCCGGATCATAACACATAGTAGGTGACTATAGACTTGCAAGATAGGATCAAGAACTCACATATATTCATGAAAACATAATAGGTTCAGATCTGAAATCATGGCACTCGGGCCCTAGTGACAAGCATTAAGCATAGCATAGTCATAGCAACATCAATCTCAGAACATAGTGGATACTAGGGATCAAACCCTAACAAAACTAACTAGATTACATGATAAATCTAATCCAACCCATCACCGTTCAGCAAGCCTACGATGGAATTACTCACGCACGGCGGTGATCATCATGAAATTGGTGATGGAGGATGGTTGATGATGATGACGGCGACGAATCCCCCTCTCCGGAGCCCCGAACGGACTCCAGATCAGCCCTCCCAAGAGGTTTTAGGGCTTGGCGGCGGCTCCGTATCGTAAAACACGATGATTTATTCTCCTCTATTTTTTTCTCCCCGAAAGCAAATATATAGAGTTGGAGTTGGCGTCGGAAGGTGTCCAGGGGGCCCACGAGGTAGGGGGCGCGCCCTAGGGGGGCGCCCCCACCCTCGTGGACAGGGTGTGGGCCCCATGGTCTTCATCTTTGGCGAGAATTTTTTATTATTTATTGTAAGGTATTCCGTGGAGTTCAGGTCATTCCGAGAACTTTTGTTTTCTGCACATAAAACAACATCATGGCAATTCTGCTGAAAACAGCGTCAGACCGGGTTAGTTCCATTCAAATCATACAAGTTAGGGTCCAAAACAAGGGCAAAAGTGTTTGGAAAAGTAGATACGACGGAGACATATCATCCAACGCTGCGTCGGTTGCCAGCTTTTTGCAAACCAAAGCCATATGCCACCCACCGCCCTCCAAACAATCCCCATTACCTGGCCTTTCGCGGTCTGGGGGCTTGACATGGTTGGACCGCTTCAAGGGGGAACCCATAAGAAAAAATACTTACTGGTCATGGTGGATAAATTCACCAAATGGATAGAAGCCAGACCTGTTAAAATAGCCGAATTCGAACCAGTGATAGACTTCATATCCGGGGTTGTACACCGTTATGGCGTCCCCCACAGCATCATCACTGACAACGGCCCAAACTTTACGGCCGACGAGGTAAAACTCTTTTGCAGCAACATGGGCATCAAGCTCGATTATGCTTTCGTCTATCACCCACAAACTAACGTCAAGTTGAGGGAGCAAATGGTCTTATCATGAGCGGCATTAAACCCAGATTAGTGCGGTCCTTAAAGGAATCTAACATGCACTGGGTAGAGGAGCTCGACTTTGTACTCTGGGGGCTGCGGACCACGCCGAATCATACTACCGGACACACACCCTTCTTTGTGGTGTACGGCGCAGAGGCAGTTCTGCCCTGCGACATAATTCATGACTCACCTCGAGTGCGCATGTACGAAGAAAGAGAAGCCGAGATCGATCGGCAGGACATTCTGGACACCCTGGAGGAGGAGTGCGACGTGGCAAAAGCCCGTTCTGCATTCTTTCAGCAATAGGCTCGAAGATACCAAAGCAGAGAAGTATGGGCCAAAACTTATAACATTGGCGAACTAGTTCTATGCCTGCCGGAGAAGAAAAAGACCAAGCTCGAGCCCAAATGGGAAGGTCCCTTCATTATTGACCAAGTTTTGACCGGTGGAGCATACCGTCTGCGGGATGCATCGGATAATCGACTTGAGCCGAACCATGGAACGCAGCCAGGCTCCGAAGATTCTACGCCTAGTGCCGGACTCTATGTTCATCTCCCTCCTTTGTCCATTTTTTGCATATACATTATCTGTCTTTTCTTTCTTTCTTTTTTTCTTTCTCAAAGCCTTCAAGGGCCAACTTGTGCCTTGCCTGCACACTATTGACGCGCTAACTGCGCTTGTTATACCTGGGGGCTTCTTACACAGAAGCTTAATTATTTATCTGGGCTTCATGCCCCGCACATGTGTTATTCTTCCGCATGTACCTTTTCTTCGCCATTATATGCATCGATATGACTTAAGTTTTGGACAAGCTGCGTTGCCTGGCTCTTGTATTTATGCCCTACATTCCCGTTAATTCGGCTAGGGCATAAGGGGAGCACCTCTGCGATTGTTACTGCCGGGTCAACCGGATGTGTACCTCAGACTGGGTGAAGCCAAAAGCTAGCGTTCTTAAGGGAATATTCGGTCAGTGAACAAAAGATGATTTTTATTTATTTTCCATATGTTCCCCCAGATGTTTTTGCCTGCGTTTCTTCTCGCAGTTCGGACATGCACTTTAGGGCATGCGTACCCAGGGAAAGGAACCCTAAACGGAACTATTCTCCCTGGAAGATGTTTCTTACTACACATGTAATATGACATAACTAGTTGGATACTTGTCTGTTCAAGCACTAATGACCCCTACGCCTGGTTTCCACGCATACCCCGGTTCTTATATAACTGAGCGGGTATTCGGATACACTCCGGACTATCGGGTCCCGAGGTTGAAGCGAAAAGGTCCGCCATGACAAATGATTTACAATTCGGCTAGAAGGCATTATACATGTCACTTTAATTACATAGTCACTTAGAATGACTAAATTCCTCTTCTATACCATCCAACAGGCTGTCTAGCCTACAATCCTGTTGGGAATACTTTGCGGCTAATTCTACTTGCCCATACACTAAGCTAACGGGGATCTCTTTCCCATCAAGCCCCACAGGTCCGACCTCGGCCATGTGGTTTGGGTCAGCCTTGGTATACCGCGTCTTCACCATGGCCCAGGCTTCCCTGGCACCTTGACGGTAGGCCGATATCTTCCATAATCGGAAGCGCCGCCGCACTCCCTTAAGCTTCTCCGCAAGCTCTCCAATGCCTGCTGGTAGGGAGATGGATGGCCACAAGGCCTGGGCAATACCCTGCATTGCCTGCCGAACTTGTTCGTGCAGTTGTGAGAGCTCGGGTAGAAGATCACCCGCAGACCCGGGCATCTCCTCCGCGGGACGACCCGTCAGCATACCTGCAGACATAACTCTGTTAGTCAGCCTCTTCGCCGAACTCTTTCAAGGGTTCATTTAAGCACTTACTAAAAATGCCGCGTCGAAGCCGCTTATTCTCCTTCACGGAATCCGCAAGCTGGGCCCGAACATCCTTCAGTTCCATGCTCAGCTGGGTATTAGCGTCTCGGAGATTATTTTTCTCTTGAATGATGCGTGACAGCATGCGCTCGCCAGCATTTAGCTGTCGTTCAGCACGTTTCGCATCCCCTGGCACGGCCTCCGAATTTACTCCGGAGTCATCTGCAAAAGCTATTGTTAGACTTGCAGGCATGCCGCACAAACATATGGTACCTGCCGTTCGTCGCATGAACCCAGTAGTTACCAGCGGGGTTCTTCTTGGACTCCTCTTCTACGGCAAGTGCGGTCTAAAGCTGGGCTTTGCACTCTTCCAGCTCCTGAGATAATTGGGTATTCTTCTCTGTCAAAACCTGCATAAGTCATGATCCTTAAATCAGTTATTCTAACTGTTTCAAGTCTCAGGGCTACTGATATATATAATCATCAAATTTTCTTACCCGTATATCCTTTACATACTGGTCCGTGGCTCTGGCTAGACCATTTTGAGCTGCACGGATATACACATCTCCTGAGTTGAAGGCATTAAAAGCCTCTTGGGAGAAACAAGCATCACAGAGTACGGCTCGGCGACGCCTGTGATTCATGGCGCTCTCCACTTCGGAATTCGTAGCGGATATTTTATCCGCATCTTCTGTAGAAGGAGCATCCGGCGTGTGCCTCGTGTTCGCTTCCGCCTCTATGTCCGGCCCTCGAGCCCGACTGGTAGAGGCGTGATCGGCGACCTCTCCGGATATTGTCCGGCGAGCGTTCTTCCTTCTAGGAAACACAGGTGTTATTATGTTTTTAAAGACGACAACCACAGAGTAAGGTGTTGCATCATACCTCTGCGCCGGCATCTCCGCACGGATCGCCTTCCTTTTTAGCCTGTCCGGCTTCGAAGCCCCTTGTTGGCGAGTCGCCGCGGGCTCGGCATGGCGTCCCAAGGGCCTTCCCTATAAAACACCATTTGTATACGGTAGGTGAAGTGCATAAAAGGAAATCCTTTTCAAAGGATGGGACTCTGGTCTCATTTACCTGCGAGGCTGGGAGTAGCCGAGGGTAGTCGGCTATAATGGCCACCATGGCATCATCACAGCTTAGCTGATAGAAAATCCTATCAATCAGCTCCACGAATATGTCCAGATCCTCTTTGAGGCCGGGGTCGAGGACCCGTTCAGGATCCTCAGTTGTGGGGGTGAGCTATTGATCTCCCCTACCGCCTTACGCAGTTCCTCCGATGAAACGGCAAGGTAAATATTTATCACAAAAACGAGGGAAGGATGGAAGTAAAAAGAGCGGAGGCTCACCCAGCTTCGAGGGTTGTTCATGGAGAATCCATCCCGTGGCTTGATGCGGAGGAACTCCTCTTCTTCCCCCTTATACAGATCGAATAGAATTTTTGCTAGAGCGGCAATTGAGTCCGGTCCCTTGCGCCCGCAGCGAGTGGCATCATCTTCCCCGTTGAAGTGCCACATGGGGTGGCCTCGATATTTTAGTGGCTGCACCCCCCGCATAATGCATATTGCCATAACCTCGGTTATGGTCAGTCTTGATTTGGCCAGCAATTTTATCCGGCTCATCAGATAAAATACGTCTCTATCATCTTCCTCCTGTGGGCTCCGTGGGCGCCAGCTTCGGCGTTTCTTCAAAGGAGCATTATCAAACTCGGGAAGGCCAATCCGAATAGGATCCGGAAGGGTGACGTCCTCCATATAAAACCACTCTAAAGGCCAGTCTTAGGACGTCTTCTTCGGGGTACCGGATAGGTATCCGGTCCCGGCGATGCGCCATACTTCGGCTCCTCCCACTTGATATATTGATCCCCTCTGTGTACGGGGCACAAGGCAGAACAACTTCTTCCACAGCGCGAAATGAGCTTCGTAGCCCAAAAACAGTTCGCAAAGGGCTACGTAACCGGCGATGTGCAGTATGGAGGCAGGGGTGAGGTTGTGCAACTGGAGGCCATAGAACTCCAGGAGCCCTCGGAGAAAAGGATGGATTGGAAATCCGAGTCCCCTTAACAAATAAGGGACAAGGCATACCGGCTCACCCTTAGAAGGGTTGGGAAAGCTCTCCGCTTGCTCCCCGCCATTATAGGTGGCGAGCCCGGCTCGAACCGGGACCATATACACCAGGGGGAGAAATCCCTGGGTATGTAGCTTCACTAACTGGCCGTGTAGGATGGAACACCTCTCCCAATCTCCGGGCTTGGGGCTGCGGGAGCGAGAGGAGGAGCTGCGCTGGCCGGCCATGTTGGAATGGATATTTTCGGGCGCGCTCCGATGAATGCTCGCTGAGGGAGGACAACGTGGTTTGAATCTGAGAATCCTCGTCTCTTTAATAGACAGTTCATTCACATAGCTAGGTTGGTAAATGTAAAAACGCCCTGGCTCCTCACATTCTCTTGACGTGTGGAAGATGGCCATTATTGGACGCAGAAGCCAAGAAGCGCAACATTTATGAGAAGCCGGACACTATTTAATAGGTACTCAGAGTTTGAAGAATAACCCGCCTTGCAATGCCGAAAACAATTTGCGTGCCAGACTTATCGTCATTGAAGCCTGGTTCAGGGGCTACTGAGGGAGTCCCAGATTAGGGGGGATCCGGACAGCCGAACTATATCCTTTGGCCGGACTGTTGTGAAGGAAATATGCCCTAGAGGCAATAATAAAGTTATTATTTATTTCCTTATATCATGATAAATGTTTATTATTCATGCTAGAATTGTATTAACCGGAAACATAATACATGTGTGAATACATAGACAAACAGAGTGTCACTAGTATGCCTCTACTTGACTAGCTCGTTAATCAAAGATGGTTATGTTTCCTAACCATGAGCAAAGAGTTGTTATTTGATTAATGAGGTCACATCATTAGCTGAATGATCTGATTGACATGACCCATTCCATTAGCTTAGCACCCGATCGTTTAGTATGTTGCTATTGCTTTCTTCATGACTTATATATGTTCCTATAACTATGAGATTATGCAACTCCCGTTTACCGGAGGAACACTTTGGGTACTACCAAACATCACAATGTAACTGGGTGATTATAAAGGAGTACTACAGGTGTCTCCAAAGGTACATGTTGGGTTGGCGTATTTCGAGATTAGGTTTTGTCACTCCGATTGTCGGAGAGGTATCTCTGGGGCCCTCTCGGTAATACACATCACATAAGCCTTGCAAGCATTGTAACTAAGATGTTAGTTGTGAGATGATGTATTACGGAACGAGTAAAGAGACTTGCCGGTAACGAGATTGAACTAGGTATTGGATACCGACGATCGAATCTCGGGCAAGTAACATACCGATGACAAAGGGAACAACGTATGTTGTTATGCGGTCTGACCGATAAAGATCTTCGTAGAATATGTAGGAGCCAATATGGGCATCCAGGTCCCGCTATTGGTTATTGACCGGAGACGTGTCTCGGTCATGTCTACATTGTTCTCGAACCCATAGGGTCCGCACGCTTAAGGTTACGATGACAGTTATATTATGAGTTCATGCATTTTGATGTACCGAAGGTTGTTTGGAGTCCCGGATGTGATCACGGACATGACGAGGAATCCCGAAATGGTCGAGACGTAAAGATTGATATATTGGAAGCCTATGTTTGGATATCGGAAGTGTTCCGGGTGAAATCGGGATTTTACCGGAGTACCGGGAGGTTACCGGAACCCCCCGGGAGCCATATGGGCCTTAATGGGCTTTAGTGGAAAGGAGAAAGGGGCTGCCCAAGGTGGCTGCGCACCTTCCTCCTCCCCTAGTCCTATTAGGACTAGGAGAAGGTGGCCGGCCCCCTCTCCCTCTTTCCCCCTCGGGGAATCCTAGTCCAACTAGGATTGGGGGGGGGGGAGTCCTACTCCCGGAAGGAGTAGGACTCCTCCTGCACCCTCATCCTGGCCGGCACCCCCCTCCCCCTTGGCTCCTTTATATACTGAGGCAGAGGCACCCCAAAAACACAGAAGTTGATCCACGTGATCTATTCCTTAGCCGTGTGCGGTGCCCCCAGCCACCATAGTCCTCGATAATACTGTAACGGAGTTTAGGCGAAGCCCTGCTGCTGTAGTGCATCAAGATCGTCACCACGCCGTCGTGCTGACGGAACTCTTCCCCGACACTTTGCTGGATCGGAGTCCGGGGATCGTCATCGAGCTGAACGTGTGCTCGAACTCGGAGGTGCCGTAGTTTCGGTGCTTGATCGGTTGGATCGTGAAGACGTACGACTACTTCCTCTACGTTGCGTCATCGCTTCCGCAGTCGGTCTGCGTGGGTACGTAGACAACACTCTCCCCTCTTGTTGCTATGCATCACATGATCTTGCGTGTGCGTAGGAATTTTTTTGAAATTACTACGAAACCCAACAGTGGTATCAGAGCCTAGGTTATTTATGTTGATGTTATATGCACGAGTAGAACACAAGTGAGTTGTGGGCGATATAAGTCATACTGACTACCAGCATGTCATACTTTGGTTCGGCGGTATTGTTGGACGAGACGACCCGGACCAACCTGACGCGTACGCTTATGCGAGACCGGTTCCCCCGACGTGCTTTGCACACAGGTGGCTTGCGGGCGACTGTCTCTCCAACTTTAGTTGAACCAAGTATGGCTACGCCCGGTCCTTGCGAAGGTTAAAATGGAGTCTATTTGAAAAACTATCGTTGTGGTTTTGATGCGTAGGTGAGATTGGTTCTTACTTAAGCCCATAGCAGCCACGTAAAACTTGCAACAACAAAGTAGAGGACGTCTAACTTGTTTTTGAAGGGCATGTTGTGATGTGATATGGTCAAGGCATGATGATGAATTTTATTGTATGAGATGATCATGTTTTGTAACCGAGTTATCGGCAACTGGCAGGAGCCATATGGTTGTCGCTTTATTGTATGCAATGAAATCGCGATGTAATGCTTTACTTTATTACTAAGCGGTAGTGATAGTTGTGGAAGCATAAGATTGGCGAGACGACAACGATGCTACGATGGAGATCAAGGTGTCGCGCCGGTGACGATGGTGATCATAACGGTGCTTCGGAGATGGAGATCACAAGCACAAGATGATGATGGCCATATCATATCACTTATATTGATTGCATGTGATTTTTATCCTTTTATGCATCTTATCTTGCTTTGATTGACGGTAGCATTATAAGATGATCTCTCACTAAATTATCAAGATGTGTTCTCCCTGAGTATGCACCATTGCCAAAGTTCATCGTGCCCAGACACCACATGATGATCGGGTGTGATAAGCTCTACGTCCATCTACAACGGGTGCAAGCCAGTTTTGCACACGCAGAATACTCAGGTTAAACTTGACGAGCCTAGCATATGCAGATATGGCCTCGGAACACGGAGACCGAAAGGTCGAGCGTGAATCATATAGTAGATATGATCAACATAACGATGTTCACCATTGAAAACTACTCCATCTCATGTGATAATCGGTTATGGTTTAGTTGATTTGGATCACGTAATCACTTAGAAGATTAGAGGGATGTCTATCTAAGTGGGAGTTCTTAAGTAATTTGATTAATTGAACTTAAAACTTATCATGAACTTAGTACCTGATAGTATCTTGCTTGTTTATGTTGATTGTAGATAGATGGCTCGTGCTGTTGTTCCGTTGAATTTTAATGCGTTCCTTGAGAAAGCAAAGTTGAAAGATGATGGTAGCAATTACACGGACTGGGTCCGTACCTTGAGGATTATCCTCATTGCTGCACAGAAGAATTACGTCCTGGAAGCACCGCTGGGTGCCAGGCCTGCTGCTGGAGCAACACCTGATGTTATGAACGTCTGGCAGAGCAAAGCTGATGACTACTCGATAGTTCAGTGTGCCATGCTTTACGGCTTAGAATCGGGACTTCAACGACGTTTTGAACGTCATGGAGCATATGAGATGTTCCAGGAGTTGAAGTTAATATTTCAAGCAAATGCCCAGGTTGAGAGATATGAAGTCTCCAATAAGTTCTATAGCTGCAAGATGGAGGAGATCACTTCTGTCAGTGAGCATATACTCAAAATGTCTGGGTATAATAATCACTTGATTCAGATGGGAGTTAATCTTCCAGATGATTGCGTCATTGACAGAATTCTCCAATCACTGCCACCAAGCTACAAGAGCTTCGTGATGAACTATAATATGCAAGGGATGAACGAGACTATTCCCGAGCTCTTCGCGATGCTGAAAGCTGCGGAGGTAGAAATCAAGAAGGAGCATCAAGTGTTGATGGTTAACAAGACCACTAGTTTCAAGAAAAAGGGCAAAGGGAAGAAGAAGGGGAACTTCAAGAAGAACGGCAAACAAGTTGCTGCTCAGGAGAAGAAACCCAAGTCTGGACCTAAGCCTGAAACTGAGTGTTTCTACTGCAAGCAGACTGGTCACTGGAAGCGGAACTGCCCCAAGTATTTGGCGGATAAGAAGGATGGCAAGGTGAACAAAGGTATATGTGATATACATGTTATCGATGTGTACCTTACTAGAGCTCGCAGTAGCACCTGGGTATTTGATACTGGTTCTGTTGCTAATATTTGCAACTCGAAACAGGGACTACGGAATAAGCGGGCACTGGCAAAGGACGAGGTGACGATGCGCGTGGGAAACGGTTCCAAAGTCGATGTGATCGCGGTCGGCACGCTACCTCTACATCTACCTTCGGGATTAATATTAGACCTAAATAATTGTTATTTGGTGCCAGCGTTGAGCATGAACATTATATCTGGATCTTGTTTAATGCGAGACGGTTATTCATTTAAATCAGAGAATAATGGTTGTTCTATTTATATGAGTAATATCTTTTATGGTCATGCACCTTTGAAGAGTGGTCTATTTTTGATGAATCTCGATAGTAGTGATACACATATTCATAATGTTGAAGCCAAAAGATTCAGAGTTGATAATGAAAGTGCAACTTATTTGTGGCACTGTCGTTTAGGTCATATCGGTGTAAAGCGCATGAAGAAACTCCATACTGATGGACTTTTGGAACCACTTGATTATGAATCACTTGGTACTTGCGAACCGTGCCTCATAGGCAAGATGACTAAAACACCGTTCTCCGGTACTATGGAGAGAGCAACAGATTTGTTGGAAATCATACATACCGATGTATGTGGTCCGATGAATATTGAGGCTCGTGGCGGATATCGTTATTTTCTCATCTTCACAGATGACTTAAGCAGATATGGGTATATCTACTTAGTGAAACATAAGTCTGAAACATTTGAAAAGTTCAAAGAGTTTTAGAGTGAAGTTGAAAATCACCGTAACAAGAAAATAAAGTTTCTATGATCTGATCGTGGAGGAGAATATTTGAGTTACGAGTTTGGTGTACATTTGAAAAATTGTGGAATAGTTTCGCAACTCACGCCACCCGAAACACCACAGCGTAATGGTGTGTCCGAACGTTGTAATCGTACTTTACTAGATATGGTGCGATCTATGATGTCTCTTACTAATTTACCGCTATCGTTTTGGGGTTATGCTTTAGAGACGGCCGCATTCATGTTAAATAGGGCACCATCAAAATCCGTTGAGACGACGCCTTATGAACTATGGTTTGGCAAGAAACCAAAGTTGTCGTTTCTTAAAGTTTGGGGCTGCGATGCTTATGTGAAAAAGCTTCAACCTGATAAGCTCGAACCCAAATCGGAGAAATGTGTCTTCATAGGATACCCAAAGGAGACTGTTGGGTACACCTTCTATCACAGATCCGAAGGCAAGACATTCGTTGCTAAGAATGGATCCTTTCTAGAGAAGGAGTTTCTCTCGAAAGAAGTGAGTGGGAGGAAAGTAGAACTTGACGAGGTAACTGTACCTGCTCCCTTATTGGAAAATGGTACATCACAGAAAACTGTTTCTGCGACATCTATACCAATTAGTGAGGAAGCTAATGATGTTGATCATGAAACTTCAGGTCAAGATACCACTGGACCTCGTAGATCGACCAGAGCGAGATCCGTTCCAGAGTGGTACGGTAATCCTGTTCTGGAAGTCATGCTACTAGATCATGATGAACCTACAAACTATGAAGAAGCGATGGTGAGCCCAGATTCCGCAAAGTGGCTTGAAGCCATGAAATCTGAGATGGGATCCATGTATGAGAACAAAGTATGGACTTTGGTTGACTTGCCCGAAGATCGGCAAGCAATTGAGAATAAATGGATCTTCAAGAAGAAGACTGATGCTGATGGTAATGTTACTGTCTACAAAGCTCGACTTGTCGCAAAAGGTTTTCGACAAGTTCAAGGGGTTGACTATGATGAGACCTTCCCACCCGTAGCGATGCTTAAGTCTGTCCGAATCATGTTAGCAATTGCCGCATTTTATGATTATGAAATTTGGCAGATGGATGTCAAAACTGCATTCCTGAATGGATTTCTAGAAGAAGAGTTGTATATGATGCAACCGGAAGGTTTTGTCGATCCAAAGGGAGCTAACGAAGTGTGCAAGCTCCAGCGATCAATTTATGGACTGGTGCAAGCCTCTCGGAGTTGGAATAAATGTTTTGATAGTGTGATCAAAGCATTTGGTTTTATACAAACTTTCGGAGAAGCCTGTATTTACAAGAAAGTGAGTGGGAGCTCTGTAGCATTTCTGATATTATATGTGGATGACATATTGCTGATTGGAAATGATATAGAATTTCTGGATAGCATAAAGGGACACTTGAATAAGAGTTTTTCAATGAAAGACCTCGGTGAAGCTGCTTACATATTAGGCATTAAGATCTATAGAGATAGATCAAGACGCTTAATTGGACTTTCACAAAGCACATACCTTGACAAGATTTTGAAAAAGTTCAAAATGGATCAAGCAAAGAAAGGGTTCTTGCCTGTGTTACAAGGTGTGAAGTTGAGTCAGACTCAATGCCCGACCACTGCAGAAGATAGAGAGAAAATGAAAGATGTTCCCTATGCTTCAGCCATAGGCTCTATCATGTATGCAATGCTGTGTACCAGACCTGATGTGTGCCTTGCTATAAGTTTAGCAGGGAGGTACCAAAGTAATCTAGGAGTGGATCACTGGACAGCGGTCAAGAACATCCTGAAATACCTGAAAAGGACTAAGGATATGTTTCTCGTATATGGAGGTGACAAAGAGCTCACCGTAAAAGGTTACGTTGATGCAAGCTTTGACACTGATCCGGACGATTCTAAATCGCAAACCGGATATGTGTTTACATTAAACGGTGGAGCTGTCAGTTGGTGCAGTTCTAAACAAAGCGTCGTAGAAGGATATACATGTGAAGCGGAGTACATAGCTTCTTCGGAAGTAGCAAACGAAGGAGTCTGGATGAAGGAGTTCATATCCGATCTAGGTGTCATACCTAGTGCATCGGTACCAATGAAAAACTTTTGTGACAATACTGGTGCAATTGCCTTGGCAAAGGAATCCAGATTTCACAAAAGGACCAAGCACATCAAGAGACGCTTCAATTCCATCCGGGATCTAGTCCAGGTGGGAGACATAGAGATTTGCAAGATACATACGGATCTGAATGTTGCAGACCTGTTGGCTAAGCCTCTTCCACGAGCAAAACATGATCAGCACCAAAGCTCCATGGGTGTTAGAATCATTATAGTGTAATCTAGATTATTGACTCTAGTGCAAGTGGGAGACTGAAGGAAATATGCCCTAGAGGCAATAATAAAGTTATTATTTATTTGCTTATATCATGATAAATGTTTATTATTCATGCTAGAATTGTATTAACCGGAAACATAATACATGTGTGAATACATAGACAAACAGAGTGTCACTAGTATGCCTCTACTTGACTAGCTCGTTAATCAAAGATGGTTATGTTTCCTAACCATGAACAAAGAGTTGTTATTTGATTAATGAGTTCACATCATTAGTTGAATGATCTTATTGACATGACCCATTCCATTAGCTTAGCACCCGATCGTTTAGTATGTTGCTATTGCTTTCTTCATGACTTATACATGTTCCTATAACTATGAGATTATGCAACTCCCGTTTACCGGAGGAACACTTTGGGTACTACCAAACGTCACAACGTAACTGGGTGATTATAAAGGAGTACTACAGGTGTCTCCAAAGGTACATGTTGGGTTGGCGTATTTCGAGATTAGGTTTTGTCACTCCGATTGTCGGAGAGGTATCTCTGGGCCCTCTCGGTAATACACATCACATAAGCCTTGCAAGCATTGTAACTAAGATGTTAGTTGTGAGACGATGTATTACGGAACGAGTAAAGAGACTTGCCGGTAACGAGATTGAACTAGGTATTGGATACCGACGATCGAATCTCGGGCAAGTAACATACCGATGACAAAGGGAACAACGTATGTTGTTATGCGGTCTGACCGATAAAGATCTTCGTAGAATATGTAGGAGCCAATATGGGCATCCAAGTCCCGCAATTGGTTATTGACCGGAGACGTGTCTCGGTCATGTCTAAATTGTTCTCGAACCCGTAGGGTCCGCACGCTTAAGGTTACGGTGACATTTATATTATGAGTTTATGCATTTTGATGTACCGAAGGTTGTTCGGAGTCCCGGATGTGATCACGGACATGACGAGGAGTCTCGAAATGGTCGAGACGTAAAGATTGATATATTGGAAGCCTATGTTTGGATATCGGAAGTGTTCCGGGTGAAATCGGGATTTTACCGGAGTACCGGGAGGTTACCGGAACCCCCCGGGAGCCATATGGGCCTTAATGGGCTTTAGTGGAAAGGAGAAAGGGGCTGCCCAAGGTGGCTGCGCACCTTCCCCCTCCCCTAGTCCTATTAGGACTAGGAGAAGGTGGCCGGCCCCCCTCTCCCTCTTTCCCCCTCGGGGAATCCTAGTCCAACTAGGATTGGGGGGGGGGAGTCCTACTCCCGGAAGGAGTAGGACTCCTCCTGTGCCCTCATCCTGGCCGGCGCCCCCCTCCCCCTTGGCTCCTTTATATACTGAGGCAGAGGCACCCCAGAAACACACAAATTGATCCACGTGATCTATTCCTTAGCCGTGTGCGGTGCCCCCAGCCACCATAGTCCTCGATAATACTGTAGCGGAGTTTAGGCGAAGCCCTGCTGCTGTAGTGCATCAAGATCGTCACCACGCCGTCGTGCTGAGGGAACTCTTCCCCGACACTTTGCTGGATCGGAGTCCGGGGATCGTCATCGAGCTGAACGTGTGCTCGAACTCGGAGGTGCCGTAGTTTCAGTGCTTGATCGGTTGGATCGTGAAGACGTACGACTACTTCCTCTATGTTGCGTCATCGCTTCCGCAGTCGGTCTGCGTGGGTACGTAGACAACACTCTCCCCTCTCGTTGCTATGCATCACATGATCTTGCGTGTGCGTAGGAATTTTTTTGAAATTACTACGAAACCCAACATGTTGGCCTATGAAGATACAAGATTGAAGACTTCGTCCCGTGTCCGGATGGGACTCTCCTTGGCGTGGAAGGCAAGCTTGGCAATACGGATATGTAGATCTCCTTCCTTGTAATCGACTCTAAGTAACCCTAGCCCCCTCCATGTCTATATAAACCGGAGGGTTTAGTCCGTAGGACCAAGAACAACAATCATACCATAGGCTAGCTTCTAGGGTTTAGCCTCTTCGATCTCGTGGTAGATCAACTCTTGTAATACTCATATCATCAAGATTAATCAAGCATGAGTAGGGTTTTACCTCCATCGAGAGGGCCCGAACCTGGTAAAAACATCATGTCCCCTGTCTCCTGTTACCATCCGCCTAGACGCACAGTTCGGGACCCCCTACCCGAGATCCGCCGGTTTTGACACCGACACCAAGGCTGCGCATGGTAAGAGAAACTTGGCCGCTGTCGCCCGGATTGTTGAACGACTCCCTCGTTGCTCTAGGAATTCTCTGTTTGCAAACAAGAAGACATACCCAAACAGTTAGATCAACACAGTGAATCATGCGAAACAACATGGAAAGAAAAAAGGATGAAACACTTGGGCGGCCAATGCTTACCAAGAAGGTGGACATGTCGGTTTTTGTAAGGACTTTGGTATATGAAGTGCGAACTACAGCCCAGTCTATTGCCGGTGCAACTGCTCATTCGGTTGTTGCTGCACGGGCCGGAGCAGATGCAAGTGCAAGTGTTGGTGTAGGTGCTGAAGCCGTCGCCGCTGCCGGAGATGGTGCTCCTTGTAGAGCCGGTGCCGGTGTCGGAGCAGGTGCCAGTGTCGATGCCCGATCCTCCAGTAGATCAGCCTGATCCGCTGACGCGGTCGGTGCCCAATCCTCAGCTGGATCAGACTGAGCTGCTACCGCTGTCAGTGCTAGAGCATCTGCCGATGCTCGATCCGTTGCTGAAGGTGGTACCGATGTGCGAGACGACGGCGATCTTGTCTGGTCTGCTATGATCATCTTTCTAACTTGACTAGGCTTCGTGACCGTGATCCAGTTTTTTTCTTCATTTCTTTTAAACGTGAGAAGGACTAATTTTGGCGTTTTTGTTAAACCAAACTGCAGTTCATCATAGGGATTCAGCTTGTACTCAGACAACAGACTGATCCAATTTTTTCCAGTAATATAAGTGATGGACAGTGCCTTCGTTACTGACACGACATAAGAAGTGAAACCTGCAAAAATAGCCATCGTAGAGCAAACCAAACGGTTTATTCTGTGATGAATGTCACATGGCAAAACCTGCATCATAAAATTGCAGGAAAAGAAAGAAAACATGACATTAAATCAATAAGATTTAGACAGTAAATCAATAAGATTTACTTGATGTGACACGAGTGAATCCTTACTAGGAAATCACTATGTTGAAGTACTAAACAGAAGATTGATCGTCCAACTATGGGTGGCATGCAGGGGCCCCGCCTACTCCCACAAGTAGGACAATCCAAAGGTTGTGACAAATTGTATGGACCAAACATCCAGGGGACTGGAAATCCTGGTGGGTGCGATAAACCCTGCAATGCATACATATATTGGAGTGTAACCATAATTGATAAACCGTCCTCACAAAAAAGATGATTTGGATACTTCAAAATATACAGACTGAATTGAGTGGACAGACATTAACATAGACCGTTCTCCGGACTGACCACACACCAAAAGCGGCAGTACTAATAAACAATATAGGGTTCACAAACACAAATCAAGTGCTGAACAATAGTACTTACTACAGAAAAGCAAAGTTGCACTAATTAAACTCTGCGGACTATTTCTTGCCACCGACCTACGGGATGAACCCCGCATAACTGACTAGGCTATGGACTTCGTGAGAGATGTCTACATGCACCATCACCATCTCGTCAACCTTGGAGAACCTAACAGAGTGGTCTTTCCACTCATAAACATGATCATGAAGACAGGCCACATCAGATTTGTTGGGAAGCTTTACAACAACCACACCCTTCGTAATCGAAGCAAACACTCATGTTTGTTGCACCGATAGCCCCCCTCCGGTGGATCTTCGCTCCAGTATTTTTTATGTATTCCATAGAAAATCTCCAAAAAGTTTCGTCTGATTCCAAGAACATTTATTTCTTCACAAAACAACACCATGGTAGTTATGCTAAAAACAACGTCATTCCGGGTTAGTTTCATTCAAATCATGCAAATAAGAGTCCAAAACAAGAGCAAACGTGTTTGTAAAAGTAGATACAACTAAGACGTATCAGCCGTTTCGATTGACATAAACGATGTGGGCATCCTAGGTAAATCAGCAGGAGCAACCTAGAAAAATCTAAGAGTGTAACACTAGTAGCAGCATGCCTAATACAAGACACCAAAATAATGATTGTAGTGTTAAAGCCCCTTCTCTTTGGATTTTGATTGGTTTTCTTGTATGTCTTGCTTTGCCAGGCATTTAAATGTCTGATTTGCTTCTACTAGGTGGTATTCATTTTTTTCTTTAGTCTCATTAACTTTACAATTTTTGTAAAAAAGCATATGTTTCGCTTTTCAGTTTGACCCCCGACAATATATTGTAGGGTGAAGAATTGATTATGTATATGTTCCAACAAAATGTGTGGCAAAATCACTGTAATTTTTGGTGTTATGAGCTAGAAGATTCTGAAAGCGCACTAGTTAAGAATTTATACATATTTATACCTCAAACAAGGAAGCATCTGTTTGATCTTTGCTATTGAGACTCAATATTTCCTATCAGATATATAAAATGGTAGGTTGAAAGCCTAATATAAATTTATTAGAAACAAAATATTTACAAGGATTACATGTATGCAATTTTTATGGGGCTATCTAATGTTAGATATCCAGGCCTCTAATTATTTGTATTTATTTTTCCTGGCTATATGGATACCAATATCATTAGTTCTTTAACATTATTACATTTGTATATGCCAGGCACCACTAAATTCAAAATACAGTCGTGTCGGCAAGTCATATTACAACAGTTATCACATCCATAAGAAATAGGCACTCCTAGCATTGCCTTGGGAGCTAATGTTTTGTCATGAACAGAGAAAGGCCAAAGTTGTTCGCAAGAGTTGTCAGAGTGGTTACCTTGCCACACCAATTGATAGATTATCACGTTCTTCATTATCATTGGCTTAATATACTGCCGTGTTTCTAATTTGAGGGCTGCAATTGCACCTGAGTTGAGGGAATGGTAAATGGAAGATAATGATTATAAATAGTTTAATATTTAGATATTGTGTATGAAAATATGAAGTAATTATAAATATCATTTACAACCACCAACGATCTAACTGGATGATTGATTTCATGGAAATCGAAGAAGAAATATCTTAGAAATTGAGTGCAGCTGGTGGCGCCTCAACCCATTGGAGTCAAGAAAAGTAGACATGGTTTGTCCAAAATCGTTTGAGCTATGAATAATATATAGGGAAGGCTTACAATATTTTCTGCTGCCATGGGGCATATGTTTTGCTGTGGTAGTTCCTAAGTTCTAAACTCCAAGTGCCTAGTTTCATATGTAATAATTTGCCAGACAATTTCATAATGCAATCAAGTTTTTGGTTGTAGCATCCTGAAAGATTTGTTTTAAGGGTACAAAATCTTCCATGTGTTATATTTACTTAATGGATAATAATAGACATGCTTGCGAGACGATCAATCTTAGACATAAAAAGGAATCCATGTGATATCTATCATTTGTAATGAAGTGCACAATAAAGGGTTCTATTTTTTTGTGCCACCTTTTCTACTTTTTGTGCATCAGATCTGATAATATACATCGTCAAATTTCATTCCATTCTTTATCGAAATATGTTGCAAGTGGAGTTGGTTTCAGTAATTTTTACCTTTTGTTAATGGTTATCTTTTTTTACATGTGAAATTTGACATGTTTATCTATGCAACTGGTACAAATTTTGAGAAGCCCATGGCAACACACGGGTATTATAATAGTATATATAATTTTAATCACGATGGACCAAATGCATAGGATAAAATTTCTGGTGGAATTCCAGCTTCAATCGGCTCCAATTAATCCCATGTTCCAATATCTCCAATAGCATGTACCAAGATAATGCCCCCCCCCCAAGATAAAGGGAATACATTCTTCTTAACTCCATCCTTGGATAAAACTCAAGATTAAACAATCCACAGACTTCATCTATATAGATTAGGTGCATAAGGATTAGCTAGCAATTTCTCTAAAATACCCGAGGGAATCTCATAATAAATATTTTTAGTATCTTCAGTAGGTTGAGGAGTGGATTTTACCACTTCTAGTCGAGGTGAAAATACCCCGAACAAACCCCACAATGGAGTATTTTCCATAGTGTCAGGTAACAGTAAATTTCAGCACATAATAAAAATGTTTCCTTCCCAAATTCCACTTACCAAAGGCGTTTTGCTCCCTGGCAACAGTGCCAGAAAAGAGGCTTGATGACCCACAAGTATAGGGATCCATCGTAGTCCTTTCGATTAGAAAGAGTGTCGGACCCAACGAGGAGTAGAAGGAAATGATACGCGGTTTTCAGCAAGGTATTCTCTGCAAGTACTAAAAGTAGCGGTAACAAGTAGTTTGGTAGCAAGATAATTTATAACGAGTAACAAGTAATAATTATAACAAGAGTGCAGCAAGATGGACCAATCCTTTTTATATCAAATGACAAGATGGAAAGTTCTCTTATATTAAGAAATGCATTCTCGAGGACACATGGAAATTTTCATCTTGTAACATTATGTTTAGTTGATTCATGTTTACTACTTTGATAATTTGATATATGGGTGGACCAGCGCTAGGGTGTTGTTCTTACTTGAACAGTAAAACCTCTTATGATTACCCCTCTTGAAACCATTCACATCTATGAAAGAAGAATTAAGATAAATCTAACCATAGCATGAAAAATATGGATCCAAATGAGCCCCTTAAGGAATAACTCATAAACTAGGATTTAAACTATGTCACTCTAGCAACCCATCATCTACTTATTACTTGCCAACGCCTTCCCCTATGCCCAAACATAGTGACGTGTCATGTAGTCGACGTTCACATGACACCACTAGAGGAAGAACTACATACATATCATCAAAATATTGAATGAATACCAACTTCACATAATTACTTATAACAAGACTTATCCCATGTCCTTAAGAACAAAAGTAACTACTAACAAATCATATTGTTGTTCAAGATCAGATGGGTATTGATTATGCTTAAGGATCTGAATATATATAATATTTCACTAATAAATCAACTAGCATCAACTATAGGACGTAATCAACACTACTAGCAACCCACAAGTACTAATCTAAGGTTTTGAGACAATGATAGAATACAAGAGATGAACTATGGTTTGAGAGGAGATGGTGCTGGTGAAGATGTTGATGACGATTGGTCCTCCCATGACGAGAGTATCATTGGTGATGTCGATGGCTTCTATTTCCCCCGGAGCGAAGTATCCTTGGCGGAATCGCATTGCCGGAGAGCAAACGTGCTCCTGCCCAGGTTCCGCCTTGAGACAGCGGCGCTTCATCCCGAAAGTCTTCTCCCGATTTTTTCTATAGAAAATGGCATCATATAGGAGAAGGGGGCGACAGAGGCCTGCTGGTGGGCCCACAAGCTCACATGGCGTGCCTAGGGGGTGCGCCAACTAAGCTTGTGGCTCACTGGTGGGGCCCCTCTTGGTGATTCTTCTTGTAGTATTTTTTATTAATTCCAAAATAAATATCCATAATTTTTTAGGTCATTTGGAGCTCCGAAGAATAGCTATCTGTGTTGTAGCTTTTTTAGGTCCAGAATTCTGACTGTCGGCAATTTGCCTCTTCATGTGAAACTTGCACAATAAGAGACAAAAGTCATTAGAATTGCCCCATGAAGTGAAATAATGACGAAAACATTATAAATAACAGTAAAAAACATGATGCAAAATGGATGTATTAGGCCCCGCATGGGCCTGGTGCTTGGGTGCCTTGCGGGGCATTCCCCACAACCCCTAGAGGCTGCATGGCCTGCCTGTTGGCTTGAGCAGGAGAGCGATTCCCCGCAGTGCCGGCTTGGGAAGGGCGATTTGTGGCTGTAGCGCTCTTGCTCCCAGCCGCCTATTGACCGTGGGGCCCAAGGTTCTAGGAAATTCAGGTCATAGGGTCTTACTCGGCTTGAGGCTGGGGCGGAGATTTTTTCACCGCGCCCTTGCCCTCTTAGTGCTATGAGTCTTTAGAGGATCCATTAGGACCGTGTGTTCATCAAGAGTTCGG
Source organism: Triticum turgidum subsp. durum (assembly GCA_900231445.1). Lineage (NCBI taxonomy): Eukaryota > Viridiplantae > Streptophyta > Magnoliopsida > Poales > Poaceae > Triticum > Triticum turgidum. The sequence continues at coordinate 590,760,928 of LT934117.1, read as the reverse complement.
TGAAGGCAATGGCAAATCCAATATCGTTCTTGACGCCAGCGGCTTTGTCGATGTAGATCCGCACGAGCGCCCCCCTACCTGGCGGGCCAAATGTTGGCGGGTGTGTGTAGAACACGCACGTGACACCATAGACTTGAGACGTCCTTTTGCTGATTCATGAGTGGGCGCAATGTGAGGACCTATACTACCAAAATGCATGAAGTTGACATGATAATCTACCCAGGTTCGGGCCGCATGGTTGCGTACTACCCTACTCATGCTTTCTGTGTGTTTATGTTTGGTGGGTGGTCAGCTACAAGTCCTTCCCGAGAACGGGAAGCGTTGTGTGCTCCTACTGGTGTTCTACCAAGTGTCCAACCTTTTTCGTCTATAGCATGGTCCTCCTTTTATAGGTCAAGGGGTACCACATTGGCTTAGTTGCTAAGGAACTACCCTAAGCCGACAGGGTAGGTCCGTGCATTAAATGCATGACGATGTGTCGTCGCCTTATGTCTTCCAGGAACGAACATCCATCTTGTCACCGCCGACCATGATGGTGTCCTGGCCTGGTTGCGCCACACGCCGGTGCAGGTGTCACTACCACAGAAGTCATTGCCGATGACTCACCTCTAGTAATTGTTGCATCATCACCACCTTGGTTGCTCGCTTGCAATGTGTTGCATCAGTTTTGGTGAGGTACAACCGACACACCACGTATTGGGCGACTTGGGTTGGATGCCTTCGGGGGGAGGAAACGCCCGTTCCCGGGTCTTGTATCCTTGACACTTCTGACCAGGGGAAGGGCCACTCGTAGCCCGTGCGTGTGAACCAACACTACTAGGAGAAAGCTTATAGATAGAGCCATAGCAGTAATGCGGGGTGAAAGGGCAGCACTACAACTATATACCAGTATAGCTCATGACGTCTACCAGCGCTACATGTAAGTTTGTAGTAGTAGCACTGGGTCGCGGCACCCCACTGCTGCTAAGTGCCCCCCTCCCGTACTCATCGGGGATACTCGTAGTGGCAGCGTTGGTCCGAGCCAGCGCTACTGCTAAGGCATTTAGCAGTAGCGTGGCTACCCTGTCAGTGCTATTATTGCGGCCAGCCCGGGTCCAGCTCACCGGCCCAACTTAGCAATAGCGTGGGCTACCTCCCCGCGCTACAGCTAGGTGGACTAGCAGAAGCGAGGGCCGGTTACCCACGCTACTGCTAATCCCACCTTATCCTCTCCGGCCCGCGTCTACGACCTCACTCTTCCTTTCCACTCTCACCGTCTTGTCCATCTGCCCCCGCTGCTGCCGCCGTCGCCCACATTGTTGCTGCCGTCATCGCGCGCTGCCGCTGTCGCCCCCTGGTACGTATCCCTCCCACACTCTCCTTCCATCCCTCCCTTCTCCCTCCCTCTGACCCTCTCCCTCCCTCCCTCCTACATTGCATATATAGATCGATAGATAGATGGTTAGAACTAGGGTATTTTTGATACATTGCATAGATAGACACACGGATGGATAGATGTTAGGGTTAGAACTATGGTATTTTTAGTAAATGTAGGTCTTTTCAATTATATTTTTATTAAAAAAATAGTAATAAAATATAAACTTTTAAGTAAAAAGTAGTAATATAATATAAATTTTTTGTTGCCAATTATATTGATGATATAATTTTTCAATCGGTGGACTATGCAGGATTTCTCGCCGTCGCGTCTCCCTTTCCCGCTCGGTCGAGTCTCGCCACCATGAGTACCTCCCTCTCCTCTTTGTTTAGTTTTTTTTTAAGTTTTATTTTAATATCTATGTAGATGTATGTATGTTTGCTAGAATGGATGCATTATTGATTGTTGCACTTTTGTTGCATTATTGATTTTGAAAACATCCGACAAAATGGATGCATGGATACATTTTGCAGGGAACACCTCCAAGTGGCCTATGTTTTGCCAGAAAGTTGATTCATTTCTGTTCTAGCAAATTTCAAGCGCTCGATATGTCCTGTTTTAGCAAAGGTCATGACAGTCACGAATCAGTGAAGGAGAGTGTTCACCATATATGAGAGAAGAAGAATGCCTACTATTATTGCGCGGGTCGCTCTTCGTCTTCCTTCTCATGATAGACCTTTTGGTAATGGACAGGAAGGAAGAGAAGATCGACCATCACCGACGGTTGAAAAATCAGTGAGGGAGTGTCCACCATATATGAGAGGGGACGAAGAATCCTGACTGTTGTAGTGGGGGTCGCTTCTTGTTCATTCCAAGGTGCTAGACATTTTTTTGTAATGCACTTTGGAATGAAAGGAGGGGCTACCACCACCGATGGTCGCAAGTGCCGGAGAGGAAGAATCCTGACTGTTGTTGTGGGGGTCGCTTCTCCTTCGTTCCCGTGTGCTAGAAATTTTGGTGTAATGCACTCGGGAACGAAGAGAGGAGCGAACATCACTGACGGTCGAATATATCAGCGAGAGTGCCCACCATATACACCACGTGATATGAGAATTTTCAAGGAAGACTCGATAGACCGAAAGTCAACCCATGATGAATAATATTGATATGTGTGTTGAGTTCCTAGTAATTGCCATCAATTTATAATCTTTAAATTTTGAACACAGGAAATGTCTGATCATGATAGGATTCCAAAGTATGAATACTGCTACGATGACCGGGGTATATGCAACATGATGCCTCACCTACAAAATGGTAGGTACTTCACAGTCAAGCTAGAAGAGACCTTTGATGTTTGCACGATACGCAATGATGACAAGTATTTCTTCGTAACTAATCATGACTTGTGATTCTTTGCTACAACGTGTAATTTCTGTTTTTTCTTTAATTTGAGTAGTACATCCCCTACAATGCAAGACCTTATGTCTTGGAGAAACTTGGTTTCAAAGACTTCGAGAATATCGAGACGAGGAGAGCTTACCTGAGGACTAAGCATGGTTATGCTTTTCAAGTTAAGCTTTACAGTGCGCTTAATAACTCTTATTTCGGTTGCTCAAATTGGGGAGCTCTCTGCATGGCCTATGGATTTGCAGAGGACATGCAAATAACTTTTGATATTCGTCCCGAAGATGAAGATATTGCAGATAATATAGACATTCAGATCGATGTGTATATGCCTCCTCTTTTGCCTAAATGTGAGTTTGTCATACTACTTTGTTAAGTTATTTATATTTTTTATTTAAAAATATTTGCTATTCATCGCTACTAAACTTGTTTATTCATAATTGTCAGCTTATTTCTTATATTCAAAAAATAATCGGAAAGTTGTGGAGATGATGTTCTACAACTATGGCTCTGAGCTTAACTGTGAGGAGAAAGGATATCTTGTCTCATTTATAGATGATTTTGACACTTTTAAGACCAAACACTTTCTCAGCCCAAATTATACTGGATATGTGCCACTAGTCCATCGGTTGCTTGATGGTAACCTCATTGCCAAAAACTTGGTATGATTTTGTTAATGATGGTAACTTCGTTGCATACATTTGATAACCCACAAGTATAGGGGATCGCAACAGTTTTCGAGGGTAGAGTATTGAACCCAAATTTGTTGATTCGACACAAGGGGAGCCAAAGAATATTCTCAAGTATTAGCAGTTGAGTTGTCAATTCAACCACACCTGGATAACTTAATATCTGCAGTAAAGCATTTAGTAGCAAAGTAATATGATAGTAGTGGTAATGGTAACAAAAGTAACGGAAGCAAAAGTAATATTTTTGGTGTTTTGTAGTGATTGTAACAGTAGCAACAGGAAAGTAAATAAGCGAGAACCAATATAGGAAAAGCTCGTAGGCATTGGATCGGTGATGGATAATTATGCCGGATGCGGTTCATCATGTAACAGTCATAACATAGGGTGACACAGAGCTAGCTCCGATTCATCAATGTAATGTAGGCATGTGTTCCAAATATAGTCACACGTGCTTATGGAAAAGAACTTGCATGATATCTTTTGTCCTACCCTCCCGTGGCAGTGGGGTCCTAATGGAAACTAAGGGATATTAAGGCCTCCTTTTAATAGAGAACAGGAACAAAGCATTAGAACATAGTGAATACATGAACTCCTCAAATGTAACATCCCAAAATTCTAAATTTTGGAATGTTATATTAAATAAATATTTATGATTGTTTGTTTGATTGTTGTGTGACTGATTGTGTCGTGGCATTTGGAAATTTCAGAGGCATTTGAATTTTATTTGAATTTGGATTCAACTTGGCATTCAAAATTTATTTCAAATACCCGTGAAAAATACTTGTTTAAAAGTATGAGAGGAGCTAACATGACACTCCAAAAAGTCAGGAGAAATTAATGCCAAAAGTTTTTGAATTCAAATAGGAGTTTATTTGGAATTTATAAAAAATGTTTTATTTAGTTTGGATTTTGCCTCTGGAAAAATGTACACGGTGTAGGATTTATTTTTTCTGAGAATTTTGATATATATATATATATGTCCTATATAAATTTATACTATATTTTCTTTATATTTATTTTTTCTGTCTTATTTCAAAAAAAAAATATGCAGCGAGCCGGCCAGGCCAACCGGCCCAGCAGCCAACGCCGCAGCCAGCAAGCAGCGAGGCCAGCGCCCGCGCACCAAACCCTAGCGCTACAGCCGCCGCGCCTATGCCCACGTAGCGCTATCCCCTTTTTATTTTTCTCTTCCTTCTTTCTTTCTCTGATCACTGGACCCCACCTCTTTTTCCTTCTTCTTCACGTACATAAACAGAGTCCGGAACGTACACGCTCTTGACGCCGCCTCCGCGTCCGATCTTCATGGAAATCTTATCCCGAGTCAACCCCTCGTCCAAGCATCATGTCCTATAAATAGCCCCGACCCTCCTCTTCCGAGTCCCCTTGAAATCTCTCGCCAAGTTCACCTCTACAACACGTACTCGCCGTTCCAATCTGACGGCAGAAGCTGTAGTTCATCGGCGGATTTCGACGCCGGTGAGCCACCCCAAGCCTTCTCCTTTTGTGTATCAAATTCTCTCGATCTGTAACATCGTTTTGATAAAGTCTTGCTTTCCTTCTCCATCTACAGCGACCGTATCAACATTGTTGTCTTCGCCGGAGCACTAAGCTTCGCCCCTTCGTTCTGTCGCCGTTCCTCGTCGCCGACCACCTCCGGCTCCACCACCGGACGAGCCACACCCCGCCGTATCTCCCCGACACCTCCGCCGCCACCCACGACCGCCGGAGCCACCGCCCCACCGGAGCCCAAGCGCCACCCCAACGCACGATCTCTCCGTAAGTCCCAGCCACCTGTTCGTTTAGTAAAAAAAGTAGTTTAGTAGATCGTTTCTTTTTGTTAGTTCGATTTTAGTGTATGTTTTTTTCGGTTTAGATCTAAACCGGTTCACCGGTTTCTGTTAGTTATATATTGTATGCGGTTTGTTAGTTAACACCCGAGCATTTGGTAGCTACAGATCGCACCCCCGTAGGCCCAATAGCGCCTGTTTGTTTTTTCTGTATTTTCGTTTCTGCTTTTTAAAACAGAAAAGTTTCAGTTTCGTAAATTCTATATCTCTTAGGTTATTTAAAGTTTTTGATTGATTCTTTTTTGATCTAGTCTGCAAATTTCCTAAAGTTTCTGTATAAAATAGTTTCGGCCATGTTTTAGTTTTTTTAAAAATTGTTTTTATGAGTTTTATTCAGATTAGTATTTCTGCTATAAAATGAGCTAGAATTAATATTTTTAGGCGATTCTTTTTGCCACTGCTTTGTTTTGACCTTGCCTAGTAGTAGGATTAATTTGGGTATTTATAGATTTTATTAAAATTAGTTTTTCACGAAAACAACACTGCGCTAGTTATTTTTAACTTGTTGCTGTTTTCTGTTGTTTTAATTATTTTAAAATTTATTTTCACCTCTTTTATATTTTATTTCCAATTTGTCTCTGTAGTTATAGAGAGTGAACCTTTATTTACAGAAAAATAAAATGTTTTATTTCTTTTTCTTACTAGTTTTGTTTTAAGCATAATTAGAGCTTTAATTTATTCTTTTGCTAGTAAAACTTTATGAAAAATAGTTTCTGTTAAATTAGTTGATTTAAATTTTACTTTCTGTTAAAATTATTAGTTTAGTATTTTATTTGTTAAGTTTTACTTAGGACAAAACTATTTTGTGTTATGTGAGTTTTCTTTAGTAGTTTCGTCGTGTGGTTTTCCTTGGTTTTTATTTGGTATCCCTTGTTGGTTTGCATTTTATTGATGAGTGTTAGAATTCCTTGCTAGTATGTTTGCTTATATGAATGCTATGTTGGACTATATAGATTTTCAACGGAGTGACGAATAGTTCTACCAAGCTATTTTCGAGAGCGTTATTATCTTCATCTACTTACCAGGCAAGTTCACTTTGACCATGTTTTTCATACCTATGTTTTATTTGCATGTAGTAGCACCCTTTCAATAATCCCTCCAGTAGTGATAGTGATTTCTTGTACTTGAGTAGAATGCATGAGGTAGGAACCCATCTCCCTGTTACCAAGCCCGGAACGTTTTTTTATGCTACGCTATAGTAGACGGAGTTTGGTACGAGTGCACGAGAGTGGTGTGAGAATGGAGGACTCTACGTCAATGACGATAACTTCATGATGACATCGGCAAGGACTGCATCGTCATGACATCAAGACTTCAAGACCTCAAGATTTCGAGACTACAAGAATTCAATACACACTACTGGGTGAAGGTTGGTTGACGGGCACCCTGGAGAAACCAGTGGATGGCCGGGATGTATGGAGAAGCGCCATGACATCTTGCAGAAAGCTTCACCTAGACTCAAAGAGACGGAAGAATACTTCATGCCCGGAAGCTTACCTGTGCAACCGCAAGTCACTTTGGGCTCTGGCTTGGTTGACCTTAGTGGTGACTCTGGCTGGGACGGTGCTAGCAGATGTAGAACTACGGTAGGATTGGATGAGCACCGGACATTGGTCAGAGGAACTCTTCGGAAGACCATGTTTCGGTCATCTTGTTCTCAAACACCCTGCAGTGCGAGAACGTAAAAGAGGGATCGAATCTTGCGGGTAAAGTGTACAAACCTCTGCAGAGGGTTAAAACCTAATCGATTAGCCGCGTCCCCGGTTACGGACAATTTGAGCATCTGGACTTGGATCTATCTCAGAACTCTCAACACCGGACTGATAACTTAATTGTGGGCAACTTATGATTATTCTGAGGTATGAGACATCGGTTGGCGGAACCATGTCATGATAGACAACTCCGTAGTACAGACTCCTGATATTCGTTTGTTTTAGGGAAAATAAACCAGCTTTTACACAAACAAAACTCAGATATAGAGCCACAAAGCCATATTGCATATAGTATAGTTTATCATCTGTTTTTCTTACAGTGATCTTGTTGGTACATTCAATGTACTAACCTACACGCCTGCAACGTATTATGTTGCAAATGTTTTCTTCCGACGAGTAAGAGTACGGTACAGGGTTACGGTCTACACTCAACCTGCCGATGGCGTTGATGGGACACCACACCCGATTGTTTGTTTCCGCAGAGGCTTACGAGGTATATATCAGTTTTATGTTATTTATACATGTGATTGCACTTTGATATATACATTGATATACTGTGTGTGCCAACGTACTGATCCAGGGATGGCACGAATACACAGAGACTTGACCGTCTGAGGTCAGGTCACTACATCAAACTATGGTCATCACCAGGAGTGGTCCCGATTATTGTCACTTCGCGGTTGGCGGATCATAACACATAGTAGGTGACTATAGACTTGCAAGATAGGATCAAGAACTCACATATATTCATGAAAACATAATAGGTTCAGATCTGAAATCATGGCACTCGGGCCCTAGTGACAAGCATTAAGCATAGCAAAGTCATAGCCACATCAATCTCAGAACATAGTGGATACTAGGGATCAAACCCTAACCAAACTAACTCGATTACATGATAGATCTCATCCAACCCATCACCGTCCAGTAAGCCTGCGATGGAATTACTCACGCACAGCAGTGAGCATCATGAAATTGGTGATGGAGGATGGTTGATGATGACGACGGCGATGAATCCCCCTCTCCGGAGCCCCGAACAGACTCCAGATCAGCCCTCCCGAGAGGTTTTAGGGCTTGGCGGCGGCTCCGTATTGTAAAACGTGATTATTTCTTCTCCTCATTTTTTCTCCCCGAAAGCAAATATATAGAGTTGGAGTTGGCATCGGAGGAGCTCCAGGGGCCCACGAGGTAGGGGGGCGCGCCCTAGGGGGGAGGGCGCGCCCCCCACCCTCGTGGACAGGGTGTGGCCCCCCTCGTCTTCATCTTTGGTAAGGATTTTTTATTATTTCTGAATAGACGTTCCATGGAGTTTCAGGTCATTCCGAGAACTTTTGTTTCTGCACGTAAATAACACCATGGAAAGTCTGCTGAAAACAGCGTCAGTCCGGGTTAGTTCCATTCAAATCATGCAAGTTAGAGTCCAAAACAAGGGAAAAAGTGTTTGGAAAAGTAGATGCGATGGAGACGTATCAACTCCCCCAAGCTTAAACCTTTGCTTGTCCACAAGCAATTCAGTTGATAGACTGAAAGTGATAAAGAAAAACTTTTACAAACTCTGTTTGCTCTTGTTGTTGTAAATATGTAAAGCCAGCATTCAAGTTTTCAGCAAAGATTATGACTAACCACATTTGCAATAACTCTTAGGTCTCATGTTTACTCATATCAATAGCATAATCAACTAGCGAGTCATAATAATAAATCTTGGATGACAACACTTTCTCAAAACAATCATGATATGATATAACAAGATGGTATCTCGCTAGCCCTTTCTGAGACCGCAAAACATAAATGCAGATCACCTTTAAAGATCAAGGACTGACTAGACATTGTAATTCATGGTAAAAGAGATCCAATCATAGTCATACCCAATATAAATTAATAGTAATGAATGCAAATGGCAGCTACGCTCTCCAGCTAGTGCTTTTAATAAGAGGGTGATGACTCAACATAAAAGTAAATAGATAGGCCCTTCGCAGAGGGAAGCAGGGATTTGTAGAGGTGCCAGAGCTCGGTTTTGAAATAGAGATAAATAATATTTTGAGCGGCATACTTTCATTGTCAATATAACAACCAAGAGATGTCGATATCTTCCATGCTACACACATTATATGCGGTTCCCAAACAGAATGGTAAAGTTTATACTCCCCCTCCACCAACAAGCATCAATCCATGACTTGCTCGAAACAACGAGTGTCTCCAACTAGCAACAGTCCCAGGGGGAGTTTTGTTTGTAATTATTTTGATTTAGTTTGCATAAAGCATGGGACTGGGCATCCTGGAGACCAGCCATTTTCTCGTGAATGAGGAGCGAAGTCCACTCCTCTTGAGAATAACCCGCCTAAATGGAAGATAAGGGCAGCCCTAGTTGATACATGAGCTATTCAAGCATACAAAACAGAATGTTTATTTGAAGGTTTAGAGTTTGGCACATACAAATTTGCTTGGAACGGCAGGTAGATACCGCATATGGGAAGGTATAGTGGACTCATATGGAATAACTTTGGGGTTTAAGGGATTGGATGCACAAGCAGTATTCCCGCTTAGTACAAGTGAAGGCTAGCAAAAGACTGGGAAGCGACCAACTAGAGAGCGACAACAGTCATGAACATGCATTAAAATTAATAAACATTGGATGCAAGCATGAGTAGGATATAATCCACAATAAACATAAATATCGTGAAGGCTATGTTGATTTGTTTCAACTACATGTGTGAACATGCGTCAAGTCAAGTCACTTAAATCATTCAAAGGAGGATACCACCCCATCATACCACATCACAACCATTTTAATAGCATGTTGGCACGCAAGGTAAACCATTATAACTCATAGCTAATCAAGCATGGCACGAGCAAGTATGATCTCTAAATGTCATTGCAAACATGTTTATTCATAACAAGCTGAATCAGGAACGATGAACCCATCATATTTACAAAAACAAGAGAGGTCGAGTTCATACCAGCTTTTCTCATCTCAGTCAGTCCATCATATATCATCATAATTGCCTTTCACTTGCACGACCGAACGATGTGAATAATAATAAGAGTGCATGTGCATTGGACTAAGCTGGAATCTGCGAGCATTCAATAAACAGGAGAAGACAAGGCAATATGGGCTCTTGGTTAAATCAACAATAATGCATATAAGAGCCACTTCAGCAATTTAATTATGGTCTTCTCCTATCGACCCCCAAAGAAAAGAAAAGAAATAAAAAATATTTACACGGGAAAGCTCCCAACAAGAAAAAGAAGAACGGGAAATATTTTTGGGTTTTCTTTTAATTACTACTACAGCAAGAAAAATAAACTAACTAGAAGCTACTACTATTTTTTTGTTTTCTCTTAAAGTTTATTAAACACACAAGAAGAAAGCAGGAAAAAGAAAATAAACTAGCATGGATAATACAATGAAAAAGTATGAGCACCGACATCTAGCAATGAGTGTGTGTGAACATAAATGTAACGTCGGTGGGAAATACGTACTCCCCCAAGCTTAGGCTTTTGGCCTAAGTTGGTTCATTGCCAGGGATGGCCTGACGGATACCCGTAGGTGTAGTTGGGGTTGTACTGAGATGCAGCGATTATCGCCTCCTGAGCTGCAGCGTGGCCTCGAGCTGCCTCCGCCCTCCTCTCGTACTCATCTGCCTCCTCTCTGGTAATAACATATCCCCCTTTTGTCTGATAATCAAAGAAGCAGGAGCAGGGAGAGTAATACGGACAGCACGCCGTTTGTCAAAGATTAGTCGATACTGGAGAGGTGATTCATTCCTCTCGACAAACTGATGATAGACCATAGAATTATAATCTAAATAAGTAGGAGGCAACTCCATATCATCCTCACGAACGTCCACATCAAGAAAATCAGCTAAGCGGGTTGCATAAATTCCACCAAAGAAATCTCCAATAAATCTATTATGATGCAACCTACGTGCAACAATGGCTCCCAAATTATAAGATTGGTCTCCTAACACAGCACTCCTAAGAATACTGAGGTCAGGCACACACATATGACATGCTTCATCCTTACCATTTATGCACCTACCTATGAAGAGAGCAAAATAATGTATAGCAGGAAAGTGAATGCTCCCTATGGTGGCTTGTGCTATATCTCTAGATTCCCCTACAGTTATACTAGCAAGAAAGTTTCTAAATTCAGATTTACGGGGGTCACTAACACTGCCCCACCGTGGAAGTTTGCAAACAGAAGTAAAATCCTCTAAGTCCATGGTATAAGATTTTTCATAAAGATCAAACATGACTGTTGGAGAATTACATGAAGATGAAAATTCAAACCTCCTCACAAATGAACTAGTGAGATGATGGTACTGCGGGCATTTGTCTGCCTCAAAGCTCACAAGATCGGCGTTACGCAAATATGCATTAAATTCCTTTTTGATTCCCGCTCGATCCATAAAATTTTCCGAAGGCCACTCACAAGGCCGCACTGGAGCGTCTCTTGGTGGCTCGTCATCAGCATCACGCATTGCAAGCCTGGGTCCTTGCTTCCTTGAAGAACCACCTTGGAATATTTTCCTAAGCATATTTCTTCCTCTGAATTTTTTTTGAAATTTTTAGTAACTTCAAACAAAAGTGAACCAAGCTCAACAAAATTGATAGCAACTACTCCTACAAGTGCCTAGAGCCTATATCAAACATTAGAACTACTTGGAACCATATAAATTTGACATGCAAGCTCAAGAACATGGTCACCTATGCAGAACAAATTTGCAATGAATAAAGCACTAGAACAAAAACTAATTGGACTAATGGAGGAGTCACATACCAACGAACAATCTCCCCAAGTAGTTTTGTGAGAGGTCCTTTGAGCAAGGAGATCGAAAATCGCAGCAAAGTGAGCTAGAACTCGTGCTTGAGCTGGATATTCGTGTTTGTGGGAGGAAGAAGGAGTGCATGGGTGCAGAAATAAGTGGAGGAGGGCCACCGTGGGCCCACGAGGCAGGGGGCGCACCCTCCACCCTCGTGGCCAGGTGGTTGACCCCCCTGGTGTGTTCTTAGTTCCATAAATCCTCAAATATTCTAGAAAAAATCATATTTCATTTTCAGGGCATTTGGAGAACTTTAATTTTGGGGGTATTTTTATATTGCATGGGTAAATCAGAAAACAGATAGAATAATACTATATTTACTTTATTTCAACTAGATACAGAAAATAGAAAGAGGGTACAGAAGGTTGTGCCTTCTAGTTTCATCCATCTCATGCTCATCAAAAGGAATCCACTAACAAGATTGATCAAGTCTTGTTAACAAACTCATTCCCAATAACATGGAACCAGAGAAATTTCGAATAACACTATGTTACCCCAACGGGGATATGCACATCCCCAATAATAAGAATATCATATTTCTTCTTGACAGTAGGAAGGGGAAATTCAAAACCTCCAAATATAACCGATGGAATTTTTCCAATAGAGTTGATACTATGAACTTGAGGTTGTTTCCTCAGAAAGTGTACCGTATGCTCATTACCATTAACATGAAAAGTGACATTGCCTTTGTTGCAATCAATAACAGCACCCGCAGTGTTCAAAAAAGGTCTTCCAAGAATAATAGACATACTATCGTCCTCGGGGATATCAAGAATAACAAAGTCTGTTAAAATAGTAACGTTTGCAACCACAACAGGCACATCCTCACATATACTGACAGGTATAGCAGTTGATTTATCAGCCATTTGCAAAGATATTTCAGTAGGTGTCAACTTATTCAAGTCAAGTCTACAATATAAAGAGAGAGGCATAACACTAACACCGGCTCCAAGATCACATAAAGCAGTTTTAACATAGTTCCTTTTAATGGAGCATGGTATAGTAGGTACTCCTGGATCTCCAAGTTTCTTTGGTATTCCACCCTTAAAGGTATAATTAGCAAGCATGGTGGAAATTTCAGCTTCCGATATCTTTCTTTTATTAGTGACAATATCCTTCATATACTTAGCATAAGGATTCATTTTGAGCATATCAGTCAATCGCATGCGCAAAAAGATAGGTCTAATCATTTCAGCAAAGCGCTCAAAATCCTCATCATCCTTTTTCTTGGATGGTTTGGGAGGAAAAGGCATGGGTTTCTGAACCCAAGGTTCTCTTTCTTTACCATGTTTCCTAGCAACAAAGTCTCTCTTATCATAACGTTGATTCTTTGATTGTGGGTTATCAAGATCAACAGCAGGTTCAATTTCTACATCATTATCATTACTAGGTTGAGCATCATCATGAACATCATCATTAACATTTTCACTAGGTTCATGTTCATTACCAGATTGTGTTTCAGCATCAGACATAGAGATATCATTGGGATTCTCAGGTGGTTCAGTAATAGGTTCACTAGAAGTTTGCAAAGTCCTATCATTTTTCTTTTTCTTCCTTTTAGAAGAACTAGGTACATCAATATTATTTCTCTGAGAATCATGCTCAATTCTCTTAGGGTGGCCTTCAGGATACAAAGGTTCCTGAGTCATTCTACCAGTTCTAGTAGCCACTCTAACAGCATAATCATTTTTCTTACTATTCATTTCATTGAGAAAATCATTTTGAGCTTTAAGTACTTGTTCTACTTGAGTGGTAACCATAGAAGCATGTTTAGTAACGAGTTTAAGTTGACCTCTAACATTAGCCATATAATCACCCAAGTGTTTGATCATATAAGCATTTTGTTTTAATTGTCTACCAAAATAAGCATTGAAATTTTCTTGTTTGACAATAAAATTATCAAACTCTTCTAAGCATTGTCTAACAGACTTATAGTGAGGAATATCAGCTCTATCATATCTATAGAGAGAATTTACCTTTACTACCTGTGTCGGGTTATCAAGACCAGGAGGTTCTTCAATAGGTAATGGATTAAGATCATACGTTTCTTCAACAGGCGGTAGATTAAGACCATGTATTTCTTAAATAGGAGGTAAATTCTTAACATCTTTAGCTTTAATACATTTTTCTTTCATAGATTTCTTTGCCTCTTGCATATCTTCAGGACTGAGAAATAGAACACCTCTCTTCTTCGGAGTTGGTTTAGGAATAGGCTCAGGAATTGGCTCGGGAAGTGTCCAATTATTTTCATTTGTCAACATATTATTCAATAGGATTTCAGCTTCATCCGGTGTTCTTTCCCTGAAAACAGAACCAACACAACTATCCAGGTAATCTCTGGAAGCATCGATTAGTCCATTATAAAAGATATCAAGTATTTCATTTTTCTTAAGAGGATGATCAGGCAAAGTATTAAGCAACTTGAGAAGCCTCCCCCAAGCTTGTGGGAGACTCTCTTCTTCAATTTGCACAAAGTTGTATATTTCCTTTAAAGCAGCTTGTTTCTTATGAGCAGGGAAATATTTAGCAGAGAAGTAATAAATCATATCCTGGGGACTACGCACACAACTAGGATCAAGAGAATGAAACCATATCTTAGCATCACCCTTTAATGAGAACGGAAATATTTTAAGGATATAAAAGTAGCGAGATCTCTCATCATTAGTGAACAGGGTGGCTATATCATTTAATTTAGTAAGATGTGCCACAACAGTTTAAGATTCATAGCCATGAAAAGGATCAGATTCAACCAAAGTAATTATATCAGGATCAATAGAGGATTCATAATCCTTATCGGCAACACAGATAGGTGAAGTAGCAAAAGTAGGGTCAGGTTTCATTCTATCTTTAAGAGATTGCTTATTCCATTTAGCTAATAACCTCTTGAGCTCATATCTATCTTTGCAAGCTAAAATAGCTGCAGAAGATTTCATATCAAAATCGTAACCCTCAGGAATAACAGGCATATCTTCATCATCACTTTCATCAATATAATCAGTTTCAACAATTTCTTTCTCTCTAGCCCTAGCAATTTGTTCATCAAGAAATTCACTAAGGGGCACAGTAGTATCAAGCATAGAAGTAGTTTCATCATAAGTATCATGCATAGAAGAAGTGGCATCATCAATAACATGCGGCATATCAGAACGAATAGCAAAAGCAGGTTTAGGTGTCGCAAGCTTACTCAAAACAGAAGGTGAATCTAGTGCAGAGCTAGATGGCAGTTCCTTACCTCCCCTCGTAGTTGAGGGATAAATTGTTGTCTTAGCGTCTTTAAAGTTCTTCATAGTGACCAGAAGATATAAATCCCAAGTGACTCAAAGAATAGAGCCATGCTCCACGGCAACGGCGCCAGAAAATAGTCTTGATAACCCACAAGTATAGGGGATTGCAGCAGTTTTCGAGGGTAGAGTATTCAACCCAAATTTGTTGATTCGACACAAGGGGAGCCAAAGAATATTCTCAAGTATTAGCAGCTGAGGTGTCAATTCAACCACACCTGGATAACTTAATATTTGCAGCAAAGTATTTAGTAGCAAAGTAATATGATAGTAGTGGTAACGGTAACAAAAGTAACGGAAGCAAAAGTAATATTTTTGGTGTTTTGTAGTGATTGTAACAGTAGCAACGGGAAAGTAAATAAGCGAGAACCAATATAGGAAAAGCTCGTAGGCATTGGGTCGGTGATGGATAATTATGCCAGATGCGGTTCATCATGTAACAGTCATAACATAGGGTGACACAGAACTAGCTCCAATTCATCAATGTAATGTAGGCATGTATTCCAAATATAGTCATACGTGCTTATGGAAAAGAACTTGCATGTCATCTTTTGTCCTACCCTCCCGTGGCAGCGGGGTCCTAATGGAAACTAAGGGATATTAAGGCCTCCTTTTAATAGAGAACCGGAACAAAGCATTAGCACATAGTGAATACATGAACTCCTCAAACTATGGTCATCACCGGGAGTGGTCCCGATTATTGTCACTTCGGGGTTGCCGGATCATAACACATAGTAGGTGACTATAGAGTTGCAAGATAGGATCAAGAACTCACATATATTCATGAAAACATAATAGGTTTAGATCTGAAATCATGGCACTCGGGCCCAAGTGACAATCATTAAGCATAGCAAAGTCATAGCAACATCAATCTCAGAACATAGTGGATACTAGGGATCAAACCCTAACAAAACTAACTCGATTACATGATAGATCTCATCCAACCCATCACCGTCCAGCAAGCCTACGATGGAATTACTCACGCACGGCGGTGAGCATCATGAAATTGGTGATGAAGGATGGTTGATGATGATGACGACGACGAATCCCCCTCTCCGGAGCCCCGAACGGACTCCAGATTAGCCCTCCCGAGAGGTTTTAGGGCTTGGCCGTGGCTCCGTATCATAAAACGTGATTATTTCTTCTCCTTCATTTTTCTCTCCCCGAAAGCAAATATAGAGTTGGAGTTGGCGTCGGAGGAGCTCTAGGGGGCCCACAAGGTATGGGGCGCGCCCTATGGGGGAGGGCGCGCCCCACCCTCATGGACAGGGTGTGGGCCCCTGGTCTTCATCTTTGGCAAGGATTTTTTATTATTTCTGAAAAGACGTTCCGTGGAGTTTCAGGTCATTCCGAGAACTTTTGTTTCTGCACATAAATAACACCATGGAAAGTCTGCTAAAAACAGCGTCAGTCCGGGTTAGTTCCATTCAAATCATGCAAGTTAGAGTCCAAAACAAGGGCAAACGTGTTTGGAAAAGTAGATACGACGGACACGTATCAACATTCTTCTTAAGTAAACTACACTACTAACTATATATGTTACTATATTGTTTAACAAAAGCTCCCGAGTGAGGTTGTACCTCACATGATGCTTACCGAAGGGAGTATGTACATGGTTAGTTTACGACCATTTCCGTCGATGGCTCACCAAAGTGCATACTCTATTTCTTTGAAAGATGGAAGGATCAATATCAAATGATGACGTAAACTAATGAAGGCGCGCACACAACTGATTGGAGACAACATACGTGTGCGCAAGCCAAAAGTTGGCGACAGGTGGATCACCATTCTCCATTTTCTAGATGGACCAATTTATCTGTTTTATGCTATTTTACCTAGGAGAGAGGACTAGGTCCTAGGTAGTAAAAACAATTAGCTAGTGTTGATTATGACGACAATGATGATGATGATGATGAGTTATGTGCTATAATGTGTTAGCTAGAATGATGAGTTGTCGTATGACTCATAGATGATGATTCTGAGGAGTTGTTATGATGATGCATGAGTTGTTATGACTATGATGAGGATGATGATGATGAGTTATATATGATGATGATGAGTTGTTATTATGATCATGATGAGTTATTATATCATTATATGAAAAAACTGTGGATCATATTCAAGTGGATGAATCCAAAGTGACATAGTTGGATTAGTAGGACGTCCTACTAATCCAACTTGGTCACTTTGGATCCTCCCACTTGAATCTAATCCGTATTTATTTCACAAATTGATATAATAACTCATGATCATAAAGTTATATGATGAGACTACTTTACAAAATCTGTACAAATACAACACAAATACACAAAAGAAAATAAAAATATAGGATATTGTAGCAGTAGCATTGGTTACACCCACACTACTGTTAGGTAGAGTAGTAGTTCCGCAGGTTTGGCCCACGCTACTGCTAGGTAGGTTAGCAATAGCATGGGTTTGACCCACGCTACTACTAAACAATAGTTGTAGTGCCCTACCAGTAGCGCCGGATCCAGCGCTACTGGTAGTGTTTCAAGTCGCGCTACTACTAGGGTTTTCCCTAGTAGTGCAACTATTCATGGTACCGACACCACTACCAATGGGACCCTACCTATAAGAAGTTTCCTAATAGTGACTTAACCTTTCATGTGTGGTGCCTAATTTTTTTAAAATACAATGCGCCATTTAAGCTGCTCATATGGGTATCCTATCTTTTTGTAAAAGGAGCACTAGATCCTTGTCGATGTGTATACTGGTCCTAAGTAAGTCCCCTAAAATCTCACCTAGATACAAACTTTGATACTTTTGTGATATAGGCACATTACTGCTCCATTAATTTTATCTAACTCATGTATCCTCCTTTGCTCGAGAGATTCCATGTTTGAGTGGCAGGTTGGAACAAACTCTTGGTGAGAACACCATCTTGCTCTTGGTTATGAATGCAACCATCAGAATATTTTTGTTCAATGTTGATATATTTTTTTTGATGTTCTTCTGAAGCTCCACATTATACACTTGACACCTCTGTTCATCATGCAAAAGGTAGCAATTACTTGAGAGTTTTTGCCCAATGATTCATGGTTGTTGGTTTGTGACATGCTTCTCATGGTATATCAAAGGTTAAGCTCTCGCTAATTGGATATATCATTTAAGATACATAACGGCTCAACTTTTCGGTTGAACTAGTACAGTGGGTGAAGATGAAGAAATTGGAAAATGATGTTCTAATTGTTAGCCTTGATTTGACCTACCTCATGATTTAATTATTGGAAATAAATCAACGTTAGAATATTTTCATTTTCAGATTTTTTGCTCCATAACACCAATTATATGAATTTGCTTAAGAGTATTTTTATACTAAACTGTTTTACCTCTTTATAGATTCTTGTGCACCAAATAGCTTTTGTGTGACACAATTGTTAGCATACAATCATAAATAATATAATACTATGACAACAATGTCACTATTGTAAACTTAAAATTTCCATCATTATAATATACAAGGGGTAAAGTAGAACCATTTTGTTTTAAAAATCATGTGATTATTTTTATATAGAAATGTTTAGCTGGATTGGGTTTTGCCCATTATTAGGCCAGGGTAAAAATATGAACAAATCACATGCATATAAAATATATTTTCTGCCACTTAGACTACTATGATGTTGTTATATGTGTCCATGTCCATGTTAGTAACTATAAATATCACGAGCGTACGTATGAATGTAACAATTATCCTAATCAAGTATTCTTGCGTACAAGTGTTAAGCTTAGTCATAAATACTAAAAACATCTAGAATTCATGAGGTGTCAATTACACTTTACGTCAGTAGTTTGATATTTCCCATTCTCTCAGACGTCTTCTGCGCTGTCGATCTTGTACCAATCCAATAGACCATTTGGTTAGCTGCTAATCCCCCGAAATTACTCCTAACTGTCATCCTAAAATAACGTGGTTTCCATTATTGGTTGGAACCGACGTCCGTCTACCCATGGCCGACAAATCAGGCGACTCGGCCCTTTAACATCCTCTATGCCCTAGAGTAGCAAGTGGCCAGATGCTCCCGTTTTACATCAATTCATACAATTGTTTGGTGCAGGTGTAAATGCAATTTTGAAGTGCCCCAACATGGTTTGTAGGGGAGTTTTGCTCGTATGATGTGCCAGATTTAGGCTTTTTTGTGACTTTTCCCATTTTATTAATGCTTCATTGGTTTCTCGCAAACATATACATTTGCGAACTTGAATATGTCTGGTTTCAGTTCTTGTCAATCATGCTTCCTTGATTTCGATTGCATGCTTCTAATGTAGACATGTTTTGCAATAAGGCCTGGGCGCGGCATTGAAAATAATGTTGTTGTGAATTTGTTTTGCATATTGGCTAGTGAATGGAAGAAAATTTGTAGCATGTATGAAACATTTAATGTGTATATATGAAGCATCGGAATGTTAGCCATTGGTCAGAAGCATGTTATATATGAGCGAACGAAGCACGGCGATATCAATGAGTAGTATTACAATCGGAACAACACACGGTTACTACGGAAGCAAAATCTCTAGTTTATCGAAGCAAAATCGAGTGCATTTGGAAGCAAATTAACGGTACATTCGGCACATGTTTCCTAATGTTAAAGCTAAATTCAGTACCCGAAGAAACATATATTTTTCTAAATGGAAGCAAATATTATTGTGGCACAAATAATGCAAGATAGGAGCAAATATTATTGATGCACACGGAACAAATATTTCTCAATGAAGACCAATTTCATCTACACTAGGAAACACTTTGATCAATGATGCATATTTTGCTGCATATTGTTACATCGAAGCAGATTTCAATATACTTTCTCAGGGGTTTGTATAAATTTTATTTGAAAAGAAATAATAACAAGTTATTATTGTAGGAGATATGCCCTAGAGGCAATAATAAATGATATTATTTATCTCCAAGTTCATAATTATGTTTATGTTCCATGCTATAACTGCTGTGGTTCTCGAGTCTGCAATATCACGAGGCTCGGAGGAAGACTCATATGCACGTGTGGAATAATAAATGGTAAGAAGTATTCTTAGTCTGGCCTCTAAGACTAGCTCACATGTTGCATGATGGTTCTGTTTTCCTGATCATGGGCTTGTCTATGCCAGCAACTTTGAGGGCACAATGTTAAGAGAACATTTGTGTTGAATCGACCCGGATTGATGTTATGCTATGAGATTCATTCGTCACAAGTTAATGGTACATAACACGGAGATGGTTAACGTTTGCATGATTCCTTAGACCATGAGAGTATCGAGTTTCTTCATGCTTGCTTCATGAACTTTGGGGTTTGTTAAACGTCATCCGTAAATGGGTAGCTATTACGGCGGCTTACGGGTTCATGGAAAAGTATGTCAAGTAACTTGATAGCTCAAGACTGGGATTTGCTCCTCCGATGATGGAGAGATATCTCTGGGCCCTCTCGGTGTTACGGTATCCATGATTGTCTGGCCAGACACTTTGTGATTCGATCACGGGGATGCCGGAACACGGGAATGAGAAAAGAGAACAATACCGGTAACGAGGTAACTGGCATAGTGGACAAGTTGTTGACCCACAGGGATGCCAACATGTCTCACCTCGGGTATTTGTAACATATCACGAAGCAACATGAATAGCACACGGCAACTGGAGGTTCACTCGAATATTCATTCGTGTGCGTATAGGGGTCAATATGGGTGTCCACGGATCCGAAGTCAATAGGTATTGCACTAGCACTAGCACCCATATCACATAAGCCATGATAACAATGATCTCCTATTTTAACAGAAATAACAGGCATGCCTACCACAGGCCTATGTTTATCTTTAGCACAAGGTATGGCAATTCTAGTAGTTTCTTCACAGAAATAAATAACATGCCCATCAGTATTATCAGACAAGAGATATTTAACAATAGCAATATTAGGTTCAACTTTAATTTGCTCAGGAGGTGTATAAGTTCTAATATTGCTTTTACGAACCACAGTTGAAGCTTTAGCATCATCCTTTATTCTTACAGGGAAAGGTGGTTTCTCAACATAAGAAGTAGGAACAATAGGATCATTATAAGTGACAGTCTTTTCCTCAACTTTAGTAGGTGCATCTACTTTTACTTCTATGGGAGGATGATATTTAAACCACTTCTCCTTGGGGAGATCAACATAAGTAGCAAAGGATTCACAGAAAGAAGCTACTATCTCAGAGTCAAGTCCATATTTAGTGCTAAACTTACGGAAAACATCGGTATCCATAAAAGATTTAACACAATCAAACTTAGGTGTCATACCTGTCTCCTTACCTTCGTCGAGATCCCAATCATCAGAGTTGCGTTTAATTACATCCAATAAATTCCATTTGAATTCAATAGTCTTCATCATAAAAGAGCCAGCACAAGAAGTATTGAGCATGGTGTGATTGTTATCAGAAAGCCGAGCATAAAAACTTTGAATAATTATTTCTCTTGAGAGCTCATGATTGGGGCATGAATATAACATTGATTTAAGCCTCCCCCAAGCTTGAGCGATGCTTTCTCCTTCGCGATGCCAAAAATTATATATATAATTACGACCACGATGAACAAGATGCATAGGAAAAAAATTCTGATGAAATTCCAATTTCAATCGTTTGTAGTTCCAAGATCTCGTATCATCACATAGCCTATACCATGTATAGGCGTCTCCCTTGAAAGATAAATGGAATACCTTCGTCTTAATAACATCACCGGCTATACCTACAAGCTTAAATAATCTACAAACTTCATCCACATATATTAGGTGCTCATCAGGATGCTTTGTTCCATCTCCTGCAAAAGGATTAGCTAGCAGTTTTTCTAACATACCCGAAGGAATCTCAAAGTGGACATTTTCATTTTCATTTTCATTTTCAGTAGGTTCAGTAGGTTGAGGAGCAATTCTTTGCTCTATTGGTCGGGGTGAAGATACCCCGAACAAGGCCCTCAGAGGGTTACTTTCCATAGTAACAAGTGACAGTAAATTTCAGCAGACTATATAAATTTTTTCTTACCAAATTCCACCTACCAAAGGCGCTTCACTCCCCGGCAATGGCGCCAGAAAAGAGTCTTGATGACCCACACGTATATGGGATCTATCATAGTCCTTTCGATAAGTAAGAGTGTCGAACCCAATGAGGAGCAGAAGGAAATGATGAGCGGTTTTCAACAAGGTATTCTCTGCAAGTACTGAAATAAGTGGAAACAGATAGTTTTGTGATAGGATAATTTGTAACGAGCAACAAGTAACAAAAGTAAATAAAGTGCAGCAAGATGGGCCAATCCCTTTTGTAGCAAAGGACAAGCCTGGACAAACTCTTATATAGAGAAAAGTGCTCCCGAGGACACATGGGAATTATCGTCAAGCTAGTTTTCATCTCGTTCATATGATTCGCGTTCCGTACTTTGATAATTTGATATGTGGGTGGACCGGTGCTTGGGTGCTGTTCTTACTTGAACAAGCATCCCACTTATGATTAACCTCTATTGCAAGCATCCACAACTACAACAAAATTATTAAGGTAAACCTAACCATAGCATGAAATATATGGATCCAAATGAGCCCCTTACGAAGCAACGCATAAACTAGGGTTTAAGCTTCTGTCACTCTAGCAACCCATCATCTACTTATTACTTCACAATGCCTTCCTCTAGGCCCAAATAATGGTGAAGTGTTATGTAGTCGACGTTCACATAACACCACTAGAGGATAGACAACATACATCTCATCAAAATATCGAACGAATGCCAAATTCACATGACTACTAATAGCAAGACTTCTCCCATGTCCTCAGGAACAAACGTAACTACTCACAAAGCATATTCATGTTCATAATAAAATGGGTATTAATGTGCATAAAGGATCTGAACATATGATCTTCCACCAAATAAACCAACTAGCATCAACTACAAGGAGTAATCAACACTACTAGCAACCTATAGGTACCAATCCCAGACTTGGAGACAAGAATTGGATACAAGAGATGAACTAGGGTTTGAGAGGAGATGGTGCTGGTGAAGATGTTGATGGAGATTGCCCTCTCCCGATGAGAGGAGCGCTGGTGATGACGATGGCGATGATTTCCCCCTCCCGAAGGGAAGTGTCCCTGACAGAACAGCTCTGCCGGAGCCCTAGATTGGTTCCGCCAAGGTTCCGCCTCGTGGCGGCGGAGTCTCATCCAGAAAGGTTTCTTATGATTTTTCCCTGGACAAAAGACTTCATATAGCAGAAGATGGCCACCGGAGAGCCAACAGGGGCCCCACGAGCCAGGGGGCGCGCCCTGGGGGGGTAGGGCGCGCCCCCACCCTCGTGGACAGGTGGTGGCCCCCTGACGTATTTCTTCCGCTCAGTATTTTTTATTATTTCCAAAAATAGCTTTCGTGGAGTTTTCAAGACTTTTGGACTTGTGTAGAATAGGTCTCTAATATTTGCTCCTTTTCCAGCCCAGAATTCCAGCTGCCGGCATTCTCCCTCCTTATGTAAACCTTCTAAAATAAGAGAGAATAGACATAAGTATTGTGACATAATGTGAAATAACAGCCCATAATGCAATAAATATCGATATAAAAGCATGATGCAAAATGGACGTATCAGGGACCTTTAGTCCCGGTTTGAGACACAAACTGGGACTAAAGGGCATTGCACCCTTTAGTCCTGGTTCGTGTCTCAAACCGGGACTAAAGGTCTAATCTTTAGTCCCGGTTTGAGATACGAACCGGGACTAAAGGGCATCGCACCCTTTAGTCCCGGTTCGTGTCTCAAACCGGGACTAAAGGGCTCATTTGAACTGGGACTAATGCCTTTAGCCGCACGAACCGGGACCAATGCTCACATTAGTCCCGGTTCGTGACTGAACCGGGACTAATGGGCTTATCTGGCCCGAACGAAAGCCCCATTTTCTACTAGTGATGCTTGGTAGTATAGATTGTATGCACTAGAAGTGGAAGAACTGTCCATTTGGTTGGCATGGGCAGTACAAGGGGCATGTGAAAGGTGCCACTGTTATACTTGAAGCCGTGGCTTCACAAGATCTCTGGATATGGCATTCTTGCTTCGGCATGGCTGGTTCTTATAATGATATTAGTGTTCTTCAGCGGTCTCCGGTGTTTGCAAGGCTTGCGGAAGGGCACTCCCCGGAGGTGAACTTTGAGGTCAATAACCACCATTAACAAGGGATATTACCTAGCTGATGGCATTATCCTCAGTGGTCCACTCTTATGAAGACCATACCCAATCCACAAGGAGAGAAGAGACAGAGGTTTGCCAAAATGCAAGAGAGTGCCAGGAAGGATGTGGAGCGTGCTTTCGGTGTGCTTCAAGCTCGGTGGGGTATCGTTCGTAACCCTGCATTGACCTGGAGCACGAAGAAGCTTTGGTAGGTGATGACTGCTTGTGTGATCATGCACAACATGATCGTGAAAGATGAGCGCGATGATAGCATCTACGACCAAGGGTTTGATTTCAAGGGTGAAAATGTTGAACCTGAGCATGCACCTCCCGCAACCGATAAACAATTTGTCGAGTTTCATCAGGAGTTGCGTGATTGTCATACTCATGTCCAACTCTAGAATGACTTGGTTGAGCACGTGTGGACTCACATTGGTAACCGGTAGATCTATGAGTTTAATTCTTGTCATGCAAACAAACTTCGATTGGGTTGTAAGACAATTTGATATTTGTTTTCTTGTTATGCAAACAAATTTTGATTGGGTTGTAAATACTATTTGGGAGCTATATTTGATTTGAACCATTTCATATGCATCATTTTCATTTTGTCTACTGTGATGAGCGAACGGACGAGATGCGGCCGAAATGTGGCCGCGCGTTGGGCGTCCGTCCGACGCATCCATGAATCCGAACGGACACAACTTCATTGCCATCCCAACCAAACAAAATTTGCAAGTCTGTTTGGAGTCGCGTGTTGGAGTTGGCCTTATAACGGTACCACACGGGCTGCATGGCCACGGCGGCCCACGTGCTCCGCCCGGGAGAGTAGGTATTGCGTGCTCTGTCGCACCTTGTCATTGCTGAAGGTGTAGCGAAATTGCCACCCGCCGTACTTGGCATCGGCCTACTTCAGCTCCAACACCTCAGTGCTGAGCATGAACGACATTCGTCGGGCGTGACGACGACGAAGAAGCTTCTCCTGGCCAGACGCAGCCTAGTACTACAATGCTAGCACTAACTCCGGCTGCCTTGATCCTTGATTCCTAGTAGACTATCCACAGTGGGAGTAACATAGATAGTAATATTACACATATCTAGATAAAATAGATGATGTGGCAAGCAATAAATGAAGAAAGAGAGGAAAGTGGTAACATAGCTAGTTACTAGTAGTATGAGTAACATCACACATATCAAGGCAATATGTGTCTATAGCCTAATAAATAAAGTGTTGCATGTTACCACACATATGTTACTCCCCACTATAGAGGTAATAATGTAGACTAGTAACATAGGCATGTTACTAGTCTATGTTACTACCCATTGTGACTAGTCGTAGTATGATCTCCTTTCTCTATCCTGGACGTGTACTAGTAGTTGCTACTTGCCCTAGCTAGTAGTTGCTACTTGCCCTAGCTAGTAGTTGCTACTTGCCCAATGATCTCCTTTCTACTTTAAATCCAGCAGAAAGGAGGGGGTGGCGGCGGAGCACACCCGAATTCTCTTGTCCGCGACCCCACGCATGGCGGAGCGGCCATGTCGAGGGATGCTAGCGGGAGGCGTTCCCTTGCCGTTGCCGTGAACACCGGTTGGCTGGGGTTGAGCACGAGGTGCGGTTCGTACAGAGAAATGAAGAGAACGAGGAGATAAGATGAATATGACATGTGGACCCATGTACTCAGTGAGAGTAGAGAATGATCCTGGCCGGGATCGTTGTTTTCCTAGCGTGCCAAATTGGTGTAACTGGATCCAGGGTTAAGATAGATCGGGATCAATAAAAGGTTAGGGTTTTCCACGAAAAAAGGTTAGGGTTTGATTCCGACGAGCCACATGAATTCAACGTTTAAAACAGACTTCACTCTTCAAGTTCCTTTTGCAAATTCAAGCTTTTGTAATGAACTGCTTATAAGATGGAGTATGTTCCTTTTGCCTCCCTTGTTAAGAAGTAGTTGTAGTGTACTCCCTTTCATGGAGCTGATTGAAGTAATTACAAAATTCAGTTTACAAAATTTTGCAAATTCTGTAATTTTGCACATGAAGCTTCAGTAATTTAGTGTAAGTTTCAGTTAATTATCCGATTTTTTTCCAGTTACAGTAGGACATCTCTTCTCTCTTCTCTCTTCTCTTTCTCTTATCTTTCTCTTTTTGCATATGTAATTTAGTGTAGGGCTTGCAAGTACTCCCCTTGTGCCTTCCATTCTCTTCTCTTCTCTTCTCTGAATGCAATCCTCTCCTCTCCACAAATGGAGTAAAATCCATCTATACTTTAATTTTCATTTTTTCATTGATTCTATGAATGTTCCTTTTGGACGTACTGAGATTCCTGTTGGTCATATTATGTTTGGTTGTTCTCTTTCAGCTGCAAAGACCCTGCTGAACCATTGACGCTAGAACAAATCGCAGATCGTTGCAATTGCCCTGAAGATGTAATTTCGCATTTCAACTCGTATGTGTTTTGTTTGCATCAGATTGAGATGATATACTCAAAATTATTCAGCACACGGTAGCCAATGATAGAGCATTTATAGCTTGTGTTTATACTGAACTCTGTTTTTGTTTATACTGGCAAATTAGATGCAGAGCAGCAGACTGTTGATTTGTGCTGATTTCTTGTTGAATTCCACACAAATTTTCAGGTCTTCAGCGGCAAAGGGAGAGGAGCAGCAGCAGAGGGTCAAGAGGAGTGGAGCAGCAGCAGAGGATCAATTCGAGAAGGATGCACAGCGGGGACAGACCTGGGACTCTCGATTGGAGTGGAGAAAGACAGCCGGTGAGGGAGCTGTGGCCGGTAAGAACGGGACTTGGGGCTCTCGATTGGAGCTGGGGAAGGGGGACGGCAAGGGAGTTGTGGCCGGCAGGGACGGACGCCAGAGCTGTGAACAGCAGAGGGGCGGAGCCTGGCGGAGGAACAGCAGAGGGGCGGAGCCTGGCAGAGGGGAGGAGCGATGGAGGAAGACGACGATCCCAGCGACAAGTTTTTTTAAAAAAATTGGGGGTAGTTTGGTACTTTTCCTCCTTTTCACCTGGTCGAAGAAATGCCCCAGCGACAAATATATCGGTACAGAGCATAAGGCAAATCTTTTGCCTCGGTTTCCAAAAAAGGGTACTCCCTCCCTTTATAAAACAAAAAAAGAATGTCATTTTGAAGGTTGCCAAATAAAATTAACCTGGATATATCACATCTACCGAATAACTCAATTTAACCTTGGTGAGCATAATAGTGTTTTGTACTGCAAGGTTAATTCCCAAAAAGTTAGGAGTATTGTGTTGCACATGCGTCACGCCTTAAATCATGGAAACCACCATCTAGCTAGCATAACTACACATATAACTGACTGTTGAATATAACCGATTATTAGGGTGAACCTGGGAACTCTCCAAGCAATTATTGTGAACCTAGGATAAAGAAGGGGGTTCTTCCTGGTTCCATGAGAAACAAATAAGAGTTACCAGTAAGTATCAATTGCAAACATGTCTGTTTAGCTTCTCTTTCTTTTAAAAATAAAATAAAATAACAAGGATATTACAGACAACATTGCAATTGCAAAGCACGAACAAACAGAGGATGACTCCTAGCACACGCCACGAAAATAAGAAAGCAGCTAACCAATTCTGACAGAAAAATGACAGGTTGCAAGCACAAACAAACAAATCTGATATCACAATAAACACTTTCTACATAGCTCAAAATTTTGATAAATTCCGCACCCACCCAGATGGAAATTCATGTCTAGAACAGGGTCTCCAGACAATGAAGAAAGGAACTCCAGAACAGGGTCTAGAGGTCCGTCTATGGCCCTCTAGACCCTGTTTTCTGTTGCCCGTGAACCGCTGCAAGCCGCGCCGAACCGCCAGATTCCCCGAACCGGCCCACGGGCCCGATGTGAGCACCACCGCCTATCCCTCGCTCATGCGCTATTTAGCTAGCACCCGCTCACTCTGTTTTTTTATCTGAAAATGGCTAAGTCCCATATTTTTGCATCGCATGTGCCCTTGTTCATCATGCCATATCTCTATGCTCATAACTCCGTTTGGCGTGTATGATATGTCAAATTGTTTGTCTCTGAGTGTTCTTCACGATGAAGTAGGTTTAATGCATGTTAGGATGCATTGTGACATGTTAATCCCTATTGCAAGAGTGCTATATGACGTTAACCTGCTGAGAATGTTATAACTTGCTGATTTGTCATTTTCATTTCATTTTGTGTGTGCATCCTATGAGCATGATGTCTATATGTTTTTGGAGCATATCCATGCCATCTTTACAGTGGTGCAACCCTTGTATTTTACTGTGCCTTGTGGTGACTAGCACGAGCATGCAAATTAGGGCACATGATGTTTCTGTTTTCAGACACTTAGTATTTTTGCCAAGTCTTTTCCTGTTACATTATGTTGCTAAGTTGTCTTGTGGCTACAAGTAGATCCGTGCATATTTTGAGGTAGATCAGTAAGAGTGTTTTGAAGATATGGTTATGCTCTATCCATTCATGCCTCTGGTTGTAATTATGGAGTAGTGTAGTATGTCTTTTCCATGCTCTATGTTTGCTAAATATTATTCCTGGCAGATTGTTAACATGAAGTTCAGTTTTGCCATGTGTTTTGCTAGTGATCCATGTACCCTATGGACTTGCTCTTGCCATGCTTAGCTTCATGAATATCTCCACTTATTGTTGGTTACCTTGTGATGCCATGAAATGCTTTGTGTTGAGTGACATGAGCTTGCAAAGTTGCTACCATGAATCTGTTTATGCCATGTCATGTTTTCCTACCAAGTCTGAATCTGTTCTTATCACTTACCATGTTTGCCTTGGTGCTACGCTCCGTCTCTGATGTTTCCAGGGTATATGGGTATATATATAGGCGAAAGAGGTCGGTCAGGGGAGCCACGAGGGGCCCACGAGGGTGGAGGGCACACCCAGGGGGGTAGGCGTGCCCCCTGCCTCGTGCCCTCCTCGTTGCTTTCTTGATGTGGACTCCAAGTCCTCTAGATCACGTTCGTTCCAAAAATCACGTTCCCGAAGGTTTCATTCCGTTTGGACTCCGTTTGATATTCCTTTTCTGCGAAACACTGAAATAAGCAAAAAACAGCAATCTGGGCTGGGCCTCCGGTTAATAGGTTAGTCCCAAAAATAATATAAAAGTGTATAATAAAGCCCATTAAACATCCAAAACAGAATATATAATAGCATGGAAAAAATAAAAAATTATAGATACGTTGGAGACGTATCAGTAAGCTAGCCATCATGCATGCTTAGTCGCTACTGCAACCTCACCACTTTACCCCTTTCTTACCCCTTTAAGCTTTGCTAGTCTTGATACCCATGGTAATGGGATTGCTGAGTCCTCGTGGCTCACAGATTACTACAACACCAGTTGTAGGTACAGGTAATGCAATGATCATGACGCGAGAGCGATGTTTATTGTTTTGGAGTTCTTGTTCAGCTTCTTCTTTGTTCGGGGGATAGGTTCCTGGTCGGCAGCCTGGGTTAGCAGGGTGGATGTCGTTTGAGCTTTTGTTTGTGTTACATCCATAGTCGGAGGTTGTTCTATGTATGTTGTATGATGTATGCATGTGGCATTGTGTGCCTTTTTATGTATCCCCAACTATTTATGTAATGGTCCGATGTAATGATATCCACCTTGCAAAAGCGTGTCAATATGCGGTTCTATCCTTGGTGGGACCTTCGAGTCTCTTTAGGATAGTATCGCATATTGGGCGTGACAGGATGTCACCAAGATGTTTGATTGGGCAGATAAGAACAACAGGGTCATGACTGATGAAGAGTTCAAGCAGAAGCAGATGGATGTGGACAAGGAAATGGAGAAGCTAGATATCAACAAGGAGAAGGAGAGTGCTTCCTTAGACAAGATGGAGGAGGAGATGGAGAAGCTGGCTCAGGAGCACAAGGAGCTGAAGTGCATTCTTAGATCTCAGGGAGAGATCATTAGGAACACCAGGAAGGAGAGGAATGAGATGCAGAAAGAGAGGGACTGGCTGATAGAGGAGAAGAAGAAGCTGGAGTTTCTGGTGGGTGATCTCATGAAAGCTGGTCATGGCAACAAGGACAAGCTTGCCAAGATCAAGTCCATCCTTGATGAGTGAACAATGATGTTCATCACCTCAGTTTGCAGTTATGTTAAGCTAATATGTGGCCTTGGAACAATATAGCTGGCCCTGGGGTTGTATATTTTGGGAATCCCCTAGTTATGTAATTACTGTAATGATTATCTGCAAAACTACCTCCAGTTAAGTTATGTAATGTCTGTAATGACTAGCTCCAAAACTACCCAAGTTATGGAATGTTGTGGTATTTATATGTTAAGAGCTATGCTATTATGAATCTGACCCAAGTTATGTAATGTTGTGGTCTTTATATGTTAAGAGCTATGCTATTATGAATCTGCTTATTTGGACTGAACAAATGGTCAAGACCAAATTGGACTTAGCAAATGCTCAGGACCAAAATGTTTTAGAACTAAATGACCACCTAAACATGACCACCATTTAGTCTTTAGGGGTGGGTCGGTCTCGACAAAGCCACCTCAATGTACCATTTAGGTTTAGGGTGGCTCGGGCTCGACAAAGCCACCCAAACCTATCATTTAGTCTTTTTGGGTGGCTTGGTCTCGACAAAGCCACCGCAACCTATCCTTTAGTCTTTAGGGTGGCTCGGGCTCAACAAAGCCACCCAAACCACCATTTAGTATTTAGGGTAGCTAGGTCTCGATAAAGCCACCCAAACCACCATTTAGTCTTTAGGGTGGTTCGGTCTCGACAAAGCCACCCAAACCAATCATTTAGTCTTTAGGGGTGGCTCGGTCTCGACAAAGCCACCCAAACCTATCATTTAGTCTTTAGGGGTGGCTCGGTCTCGACAAATCCACCTCAACGTACCATTTAGGCTTTAGGGTGGCTCGGTCTCGACAAAGCCACCCAAACCACCATTTAGGCTTTAGGGTGGCTCGGTCTCGACAAAGCCACCCAAACCACCACTTAGGCTTTAGGATGACCAGGAAATGTCAAAATGTTTTCGAAAAAATAAGCATGAAACAAGTAAATTGTTGATCACAGAAATTGAAGGAAATATGCCCTAGAGGTAATAATAAAGTTGTTATCTATATTTCCTTATATCATGATAAAGGTTTATTAGTCATTCTATAATTGTATTAACCGGAAACTTAGTACCTGTGTGAATACATAGACAAAACACAGAGTGTCCCTAGTATGCCTCTACTAGACTAGCTCGTTAATCAAAGATGGTTATGTTTCCTAACCATAGACATGTGTTGTCATTTGATGAACGAGATCACATCATTAGAGAATGATGTGATGGACAAGACCCATCCGTTAGCTTAGCATAATGATCGTTTAGTTTTATTGCTATTGCTTTCTTCATGACTTATACATGTTCCTCTGACTATGAGATTATGCAACTCCTCAATACCGGAGGAACACTTTGTGTGCTATCAAACGTCACAACGTAACTGGGTGATTATAAAGGTGCTCTACAGGTGTTTCCGAAGGTGTTTGTTGGGTTGACATAGATCAAGATTAGCATTTGTCACTCCGTGTATCGGAGAGGTATCTCTGGGCCCTCTCGGTAATCCACATCACTATAAGCCTTGCAAGTAATGTGACTAATGAGTTAGTTATGGGATGATGCATTACGGAACGAGTAAAGAGACCCGCCGGTAACGAGATTGAACTAGGTATGATGATACCGACGATCGAATCTCGGGCAAGTAACATACCGATGACAAAGGAATGACGTATGTTGTTATGCGGTTTAACCGATAAAGATCTTCGAAGAATATGTAGGAGCCAATATGAGCATCCGTGGCTTCACATGATCTATGGATTTGGCATTGCTTATTTGATTTGCCGGGGATATCGAGAGGGCATTTCATGTATTGCAAGCTCGGTTTGCCATTGTTTGAGGTCATGCTCGCTTCTGGGATAAAAAATCCCTCCAAAACATCATGACTACTAGGAACAGATGAGACCAATGCATTTCTTGAGACCTACCGGAAGATCGAGAACGGTGATTCGCATAGTGGTAGTTAACCTTGTTGTCTACTAAAAGAAAGCAGTGGTAGTTAACCTTTTCGTTTATTAAAATGTTACATATACCCAATATAAATTATTTGAAAAAGAAACATAAATTCCCTCAACCGGTTTTTTGCTGTTTTGTTTCTTTTGCCAGTTTTCCGGTTTTTCCTGTTTTCTTTTCTATTTTTGTCATTTTTCCTCTTTTGTTTCTGTTCCTATTTCTTTCTTTTCCCCCTTTTCTCATTTTTAACCTTTGTTTTCAAAAAAATTAGAAATTCCAATTTCTGTTCATCATTTCAGAAATTGTTCACGGTTATAAAATTCGGTTCACTTTTTCCGAAATTTGTTCACAATGCAAAAATTGTTCAGAATATATCACAAAAATTGTTCAATGTGTATTTAAATATTGTTCAACATACATAAAAGAAATGTTCATTGTGTTAAAAAAATCAGTGTATATAAAATATATATATATATATGTTCAGCGTATATAAAATGTATTCAATGTGTATTTTTTACTTTTGTTCATCATACATCAAAAAATATTAAATGTATATTTAAAAATATTAAATGGTTAAAATTTCGATTTTTATTTTATCTACTTTTTTTATCCACCTCTGTATCCAGTACTTAAATACGCGCGGGGCCTACAAGCCACCGAAACTAGCCAGCTGAAGTGGTTGGGAACAATTAGTTTCCTCAAGAATGCGTTCTTTTTTCTGGATTTTAGTTTTTTTTTGAAGTAATTTTCTGGATTTTAGTAGCGACTGGATATGAACGCCACCGAATGGGCTGGCCCATTAAGACCGCACCCTGCGCGAAAGCAAGCAGATAGGCCAGTGTAGCCCTCTCCCGGAACTTTTTCCCGATGGGCCGGTCCAGCTGGGCAGGCTGCCTGAACGGACGATCTCACTGTCTCGCACGCATCTTAAAGATGCTTCATCTATATAATGAGGCAAACCCTAGCCAGAACCCCGATCTCGCTCCCACCCCTCCGCCGCCCGACCACCCCTCCGCCGCCGCAGCCGCCGATGAAGACGACCAGGAAGAGGAAGAGGCGGGGGGAGATCCCCTCGTCCGGCCGAGG
>LT934117.1:590710750-590726674 GCA_900231445.1 Triticum turgidum subsp. durum | reverse complement strand
CTTGCAAACGTTCGGGGGTTTTCAAATTCCTCCGCCAGATGGCTCTGCATCCCCATCCGGTAAGATACTGGAGATCCTGAGCACAGCTGTTCCCACCACTACTGCCTTATCTTGTTGTTATTTGTTACATGCACAGCTATGCTTGTAAGTGCTCAACCAGTGACTTCTGATTTCAGCTCAAAAGTCGAGATCCAATTCTAGCTCGTCCCCTAGGAAGTGCAGGCTCAGGAATAAGAAGGGTTCACCACCTCCTGTCAGTGTGGTGCGGAACAGCCCTTCGTCGTCCTCCTCCTCCTCCACCTCCTATCACACCGTGACGGGGAAACACAAGAATAAGCACAATGACATCACAGAGCTGGTTCAAAAATACCTAAAAAGGTACAGGTGTTTGTTAGGTTACTTCAATCATGCTATTTCTTTTCTGAACTGTTGGTGGTGGTTGTTGCAGTGCTGGAAGTCACCTGATCAAAGAAATGTGGGAGCAGCAAACGTTCGTTATGAGGATTGATTATTACGCTCTCAGGAGGATTGACAACCTAGACAAAAAGGCTGCTGACAAATTATGTAACTAGATGAGCCAAAAGTATGCACCCTGCTTTTTATATATGTGTACTTATGTGCAATATTTAGTTTTTTTGTTTCTGGACTGAGGGACTGATGATTTCAAATTTGTCGCCCCAATCTTAGTGTCATACTATAAAATCCGATTGACATGCTATTTGGCTAATTGACATACTATTAAATCTCACTCGGCAAGTCAAAGTTTAAACAACTGGATTGTTTTGCTTTAACTGGATCAGTTACAATCTGTTTGGCTGTTATTTTTGCCTTTCAATCTAGATGATATGTTATTTTTATACTAAACTGTTTTACCTCTTTATAGATTCTTGTGCACCAAATAGCTTTTGTGTGACACAATCGTTAGCATACAATCATAAATAATATAATACTATGACAACAATGTCACTATTGTAAAATTAAAATTTCCATCATTATAATATACAAGGGGTAAAGTAGAACCATTTTGTTTTAAAAATCATGTGATTATTTTTATATAGAAATGTTTAGCTGGATTGGGTTTTGCCCATTATTAGGCCAGGATAAAAGTATGAACAAATCACATGCATATAAAATATATTTTCTGCCACTTAGACTACTATGATGTTGTTATATGTGTCCATGTTCATGTTAGTAACTATAAATATCACGAGCGTACATATGAGTGAAACAATTATCCTAATCAAGTATTCTTGCGTACAAGTGTTAAGCTTAGTCATAAATACTAAAAACATCTAGAATTCATGAGGTGTCAATTACACTTTACGTCAGTAGTTTGATATTTCCCATTCTCTCAGACGTCTTCTGCGCTGTCGATCTTGTACCAATCCAATAGACCATTTGGTTAGCTGCTAATCCCCCGAAATTACTCCTAACTGTCATCCTAAAATAACGTGGTTTCTGTTAATGGTTGGAACCGACGTCCGTCTACCCATGGCCGACAAATCAGGCGACTCGGCCCTTTAACATCCTCTGTGCCCTAGAGTAGCAAGTGGCCAGATGCTCCCATTTTACATCAATTCATACAATTGTTTGGTGCAGGTGTAAATGCAATTTTGAAGTGCCCCAACATGGTTTGTAGGGGAGTTTTGCTCGTATGATGTGCCAGATTTAGGCTTTTTTTGTGACTTTTCCCATTTTATTAATGATTCATTGGTTTCTCGCAAACATATACATTTGCGAACTTGAATATGTCTGGTTTCACTTCTTGTCAATCATGCTTCCTTGATTTCGATTGCATGCTTCTAATGTAGACATGTTTTGCGATAAGGCCTGGGTGCGGCATTGAAAATAATGTTGTTGTGAATTTGTTTTGCATATTGGCTAGTGAATGGAAGAAAATTTGTAGCATGTATGAAACATTTAATGTGTATATATGAAGCATCGGAATGTTAGCCCTTGGTCAGAAGCATGTTATATATGAGCGAACGAAGCACGGCGATATCAATGAGTAGTATTACAATCGGAACAACACACGGTTACTACGGAAGCAAAATCTCTAGTTTATCGAAGCAAAATCGAGTGCATTTGGAAGCAAATTAACGGTACATTCGGCACATGTTTCCTAATGTTAAAGCTAAATTCAGTACCCGAAGAAACATATATTTTTCTAAATGGAAGCAAATATTATTGTGGCACAAATATTGCAAGATAGGAGCAAATATTATTGATGCACACGGAACAAATATTTCTCAATGAAGACCAATTTCATCTACACTAGGAAACACTTTGATCGATGATGCATATTTTGCTGCATATTGTTACATCGAAGCAGATTTCAATCTACTTTATCAGGGGTTTGTATAAATTTTATTTGAAAAGAAAGAATAACAAGTTATTATTGTAGGAGATATGCCATAGAGGAAATAATAAATGATATTATTTATCTCCAAGTTCATAATTATGTTTATGTTCCATGATATAACTGCTGTGGTTCTCGAGTCTGCAATAACACGAGGCTCGGAGGAAGACTCATATGCACGTGTGAAATAATAAACGGTAAGAAGTATTCTTAGTTTGGCCTCTAAGACTAGCTCACATGTTGCATGATGGTTCTGTTTTCCTGATCATGGGCTTGTCTATGCCAGCAAATTTGAGGGCACAATGTTAAGAGAACATTTGTGTTGAATCGACCCGGATTGATGTTATGCTATGAGATTCATTCGTCACAAGTTAATGGTACATAACACGGAGATGGTTAACATTTGCATGATTCCTTAGACCATGAGAGTATCGAGTTTCTTCATGCTTGCTTCATGAACTTTGGGGTTTGTTAAACGTCATCCGTAAATGGGTAGCTATTACGGCGGCTTACGGATTCATGGAAAATTATGTCAAGTAACTTGATAGCTCAAGACTGGGATTTGCTCCTTCGATAATGGAGAGATATCTCTGGGCCCTCTCGGTGTTACGGTATCCATGATCGTCTGGCCAGACACTTTGTGATTCGATCACGGGGATGCCGGAACACGGGAATGAGAAAAGAGAACAATACCAGCAACGAGGTAACTGGCATAGTGGACAAGTTGTTGACCCACAGGGATGCCAACATGTCTCACCTCGGGTATTTGTAACATATCACGAAGCAACATGAATAGCACACGGCAACTGGAGGTTCACTCGAATATTCATTCGTGTGCGTATAGGGGTCAATATGGGTGTCCACGGATCCGAAGTCAATAGGTATTGCACTAGCACTAGCACCCATATCACATAAGCCATGATAACAATGATCTCCTATTTTAATAGAAATAACAGGCATGCCTACCACAGGCCTATGTTTATCTTTAGCACAAGGTTTGGCAATTCTAGTAGTTTCTTCACAGAAATAAATAACATGCCCATCAGTATTATCAGACAAGAGATATTTAACAATAGCAATATTAGGTTCAACTTTAATTTGCTCAGGAGGTGTATAAGTTCTAATGTTGCTTTTACAAACCACAGTTGAAGCTTTAGCATGATCCTTTATTCTAACAGGGAAAGGTGGTTTCTCAACATAAGAAGTAGGAACAATAGGATCATTATAAGTGACAGTCTTTTCCTCAACTTTAGTAGGTGCATCTACTTTTACTTCTATGGGAGGATGATATTTAAACCACTTCTCCTTGGGGAGATCAACATAAGTAGCAAAGGATTCACAGAAAGAAGCTACTATCTCAGAGTCAAGTCCATATTTAGTGCTAAACTTACGGAAAACATCGGTATCCATAAAAGATTTAACACAATCAAACTTAGGTGTCATACCTCTCTCCTTACCTTCGTCGAGATCCCAATCCTCAGAGTTGTGTTTAATTCTATCCAATAAATTCCATTTGAATACAATAGTCTTCATCATAAAAGAGCCAGCACAAGAAGTATCGAGGATGGTGTGATTGTTATCAGAAAGCCGAGCATAAAAATTTTGAATAATTATTTCTCTTGAGAGCTCATGATTGGGGAATGAATATAACATTGATTTAAGCCTCCCCCAAGCTTGAGCGATGCTTTCTCCTTCGCGAGGCCAAAAATTATATATATAATTACGACCACGATGAACAAGATGCATAGGATAAAATTTCTGATGAAATTCCAATTTCAATCGTTTGTAGTTCCATGATCTCGTATCATCACATAGCCCATACCGTGTCTAGGCGTCTCCCTTGAAAGAGAAAGGGAATACCTTCCTCTTAATAACATCACCGGCTATACCTACAAGCTTAAATAATCTACAAACTTCATCCACATATATTAGGTGCTCATCAGGATGCTTTGTTCCATCTCCTGCAAAAGGATTAGCTAGCAGTTTTTCTAACATACCCGAAGGAATCTCAAAGTGGACATTTTCATTTTCATTTTCATTTTCAGTAGGTTCAGTAGGTTGAGGAGCAATTCTTTGCTCTACTGGTCGGGGTGAAGATACCCCGAACAAGGCCCTCAGAGGGTTACTTTCCATAGTAACAAGTGACAGTAAATTTCAGCACACTATATAAATTTTTTCTTACCAAATTCCACCTACCAAAGGCGCTTCACTCCCCGGAAACGGCGCCAGAAAAGAGTCTTGATGACCCACACGTATAGGGGATCTATCGTAGTCCTTTTGATAAGTAAGAGTGTCGAACCCAACGAGGAGCAGAAGGAAATGATAAGCGGTTTTCAGCAAGGTATTCTCTGCAAGTACTGAAATAAGTGGTAACAGATAGTTTTGTGATAGGATAATTTGTAACGAGCAACAAGTAACAAAAGTAAATAAAGTGCAGCAAGATGGCCCAATCCCTTTTGTAGCAAAGGACAAGCCTGGACAAACTCTTATATAGAGAAAAGTGCTCCCGAGGACACATGGGAATTATCGTCAAGCTAGTTTTCATCTCGTTCATATGATTCGCGTTCCGTACTTTGATAACTTGATATGTGGGTGGACCGGTGCTTGGGTGCTGTTCTTACTTGAACAAGCATCCCACTTATGATTAACCTCTATTGCAAGCATCCACAACTACAACAAAATTATTAAGGTAAACCTAACCATAGCATGAAACATATGGATCCAAATGAGCCCCTTACGAAGCAATGCATAAACTAGGGTTTAAGCTTCTGTCACTCTAGCAACCCATCATCTACTTATTACTTCACAATGCCTTCCTCTAGGCCCAAATAATGGTGAAGTGTTATGTAGTCGACGTTCACATAACACCACTAGAGGATAGACAACATACATCTCATCAAAATATCAAACGAATACCAAATTCACATGACTACTAATAGCAAGACTTCTCCCATGTCCTCAGGAACAAACGTAACTACTCACAAAGCATATTCATGTTCATAATAAAAAGGGGTATTAATATGCATAAAGGATCTGAACATATGATCTTCCACCAAATAAACCAACTAGCATCAACTACAAGGAGTAATCAACACTACTAGCAACCTATAGGTACCAATCCCAGACTTGGAGACAAGAATTGGATACAAGAGATGAACTAGGGTTTGAGAGGAGATGGTGCGGTGAAGATGTTGTTGGAGATTGCCCTCTCCCGATGAGAGGAGCGTTGGTGATGATGATGGCGATGATTTCCCCCTCCCGAAGGGAAGTGTCCCCGATAGAACAACTCTGCCGGAGCCCTAGATTGGTTCCGCCAAGGTTCCGCCTCGTGGCGGCGGAGTCTCATCCCGAAAGGTTTCTTATGATTTTTCCCTGGACGAAAGACTTCATATAGCAGAAGATGGCCATCGGAGAGCCAACAGGGGCCCCACAAGGCAGGGGGCGCGCCCTGGGGGGTAGTGCGCGCCCCCACCCTCGTGGACAGGTGGTGGCCCCCTGACGTATTTCTTCCGCTCAGTATTTTT
Source organism: Triticum turgidum subsp. durum (assembly GCA_900231445.1). Lineage (NCBI taxonomy): Eukaryota > Viridiplantae > Streptophyta > Magnoliopsida > Poales > Poaceae > Triticum > Triticum turgidum. The sequence goes on along the minus strand of LT934117.1, from coordinate 590,720,791 downwards.
TATTATTTCCAAAAATAACTTTCATGGAGTTTTCAGGACTTTTGGACTTGTGTAGAATAGGTCTCTAATATTTTCTCCTTTTCCAGCCCAGAATTCCAGCTGCCGGCATTCTCCCTCCTTATGTAAACCTTCTAAAATAAGAGAGAATAGACATAAGTATTGTGACATAATGTGAAATAACAGCCCATAATGCAATAAATATCGATATAAAAGCATGATGCAAAATGGACGTATCAGGACCTTTAGTCCCGGTTTGAGACACGAACCGGGACTAAAGGGCATTGCACCCTTTAGTCCCGGTTCGTGTCTCAAACCGGGACTAAAGGTCTAATCTTTAGTCCCGGTTTGAGATACGAACCGGGACTAAAGGGCATCGCACCCTTTAGTCCCGGTTCGTGTCTCAAACCAGGACTAAAGGGCTCATTTGAACTGGGACTAATGCCTTTAGCCGCACGAACCGGGACCAATGCTCACATTAGTCCCGGTTCGTGACTGAACCGGGACTAATGGCTTATCTGGCCCGAACGAAAGCCCTATTTTCTACTAGTGATGCTTGGTAGTATAGATTGTATGCACTAGAGGTGGAAGAACTGTCCATTTGGTTGGCATGGGCAGTACAAGGGGCATGTGAAAGGTGCCACTGTTATACTTGAAGCCGTGGCTTCACAAGATCTCTGGATATGGCATTCTTGCTCCGGCATGGCTGGTTCTTATAATGATATTAGTGTTCTTCAGCGGCCTCCGGTGTTTGCAAGGCTTGCGGAAGGGCACTCCCCGGAGGTGAACTTTGAGGTCAATGACCACCATTAACAAGGGATATTACCTAGCTGATGGCATTTATCCTCAGTGGTCCACTCTTATGAAGACCATACCCAATCCACAAGGAGAGAAGAGACAGAGGTTTGCCAAAATGCAAGAGAGTGCCAGGAAGGATGTGGAGCGTGCTTTTGGTGTGCTTCAATCTCGGTGGGGTATCGTTCGTAACCCTGCATTGACATGGAGCACGAAGAAGCTTTGGGAGGTGATGACTGCTTGTGTGATCATGCACAACATGATCGTGAAAGATGAGCGCGATGATAGCATCTACGACCAAGGGTTTGATTTCAAGGGTGAAAATGTTGAACCTGAGCATGCACCTCCCGCAACCGTTAAACAGTTTGTCGAGTTTCATCAGGAGTTGCATGATTGTCATACTCATGTCCAACTCCAGAATGACTTGGTTGAGCACGTGTGGACTCACATTGGCAACCGGTAGATCTATGAGTTTAATTCTTGTCATGCAAACAAACTTCGATTGGGTTGTAAGACAATTTAATATTTGTTTTCTTGTTATGCAAACAAATTTTGATTGGGTTGTAAAGACTATTTGGGAGCTATATTTGATTTGAACCATTTCATATGCATCATTTTCATTTTGTCTACTGTGATGAGGCAACGGACGAGATGCGGCCGAAATGTGGCCACGCGTTGGGCGTCCGTCCACGCATCCATGAATCCGAACGGACACAACTTCATTGCCATCCCAACCGAACAAAATTTGAAAGTCTGTTTGGAGTCGCGTGTTGGAGTTGGCCTTATAACGGTGCCACATGGGCTGCATGGCCACGGCGGCCCACGTGCTCCGCCCGGGAGAGTAGGTATTGCGTGCTCTGTCGCACCTTGTCATTGGTGAAGGTGTAGCGAAATTGCCACCCGCCGTACTTGGCATCGGCCTACTTCAGCTCCAACACCTCAGTGCTGAGCATGAACGACATTCGTCAACGGGCGTGACGACTACGACGAAGCTTCTCCTGGCCAGAGCAGCCTAGTACTACAAAGCTAGCACTAACTCCAGCTGCCTTGATCCTTGATTCCTAGTAGACTATCCACAGTGGGAGTAACATAGATAGTAATATTACACATATCTAGATAAAATAGATGATGTGGCAAGCAATAAGTGAAGAAAGAGAGGAAAGTGGTAACATAGCTAGTTACTAGTAGTATGAGTAACATCACACATATCAAGGCAATATGTGTCTATAGCCTAATAAATAAAGTGGTGCATGTTACCACACATATGTTACTCCCCACTATAGAGGTAATAACATAGACTAGTAACATAGGCATGTTACTAGTCTATGTTACTGCCCATTGTGACTAGTCGTAGTACGATCTCCTTTCTCTATCCTGGACGTGTACTAGTAGTTGCTACTTGCCCTAGCTAGTAGTTTCTACTTGCCCAATGATCTCCTTCCTACTTTAAATCCAGCAGAAAGGAGGGGGTGGCGGCGGAGCACACCCGAATTCTCTTGTCCGCGACCCCACGCATGGCGGAGCGGCCATGTCGAGGGATGCTAGCGGGAGGCGTTCCCTTGCCGTTGCTGTGAACACCGGCTGGCTGGGGTTGAGCACGAGGTGCGGTTCGTACAGAGAAATGAAGAGAACGAGGAGATAAGATGAATATGACATGTGGACCCATGTACTCAGTGAGAGTAGAGAATGATCCTGGCCGGGATCATTGTTTTCCTAGCATGCCAAATTGGTGTAACCGGATCCAGGGTTAAGATAGATCGGGATCAATAAAAGGTTAGGGTTTTCCCCGAAAAAAGGTTAGGGTTTGATTCCGACGAGCCACATGAATTCAACGTTTAAAACGGACTTCACTCTTCAAGTTCCTTTTGCAAATTCAAGCTTTTGTAATGAACTGCTTATAAGATGGAGTATGTTCCTTTTGCCTCCCTTGTTAAGCAGTAGTTGTAGTGTACTCCCTTTCATGGAGCTGCTTGAAGTAATTACAAAATTCAGTTTACAAAATTTTGCAAATTCTGTAATTTTGCACATGAAGCTTCAGTAATTTAGTGTAAGTTTCAGTTAATTATCTGATTTTTTTCCAGTTACAGTAGGACATCTCTTCTCTCTTCTCTCTTCTCCTTCTCTTATCTTTCTCTTTTTGCATCTGTAATTTAGTGTAGGGCTTGCAAGTACTCCCCTTGTGCCTTCCATTCTCTTCTCTTCTCTTCTCTGAATGAAATCCTCTCCCCTCCACAAATGGAGTAAAATACATCTATACTTTAATTTTCATTTTTTCATTGATTCTATGAATGTTCCTTTTGGACGTACTGAGATTCCTGTTGGTCATATTATGTTTGGTTGTTCTCTTTCAGTTGCAAAGACCCTGCTGAACCATTGATGCTAGAACAAATCGCAGATCGTTGCCATTGCCCTGAAGATGTAATTTCGCATTTCAACTCGTATGTGTTTTGTTTGCATCAGATTGAGATGATATACTCAAAATTATTCAGCACACGGTAGCCAATGATAGAGCACTTATAGATTGTGTTTATACTGAACTCTGTTTTTGTTTATACTGGCAAATTTGATGCAGAGCAGCAGACTGTTGATTTGTGCTGATTTCTTGTTGAATTCCACACAAATTTTCAGGTCTTCAGCGGCAAAGGGAGAGGAGCAGCAGCAGAGGGTCAAGAGGAGTGGAGCAGCAGCAGAGGATCAATTCGAGAAGGATGCACAACGGGGACAGACCTGGGACTCTCGATTGGAGCGGAGAAAGACAGCCGGTGAGGGAGCTGTGGCCGGTAAGAACGGGACTCGGGGCTCTCGATTGGAGCTGAGGAAGGGGGACGGCAAGGGAGTTGTGGCCGGCAGGGACGGACGCCAGAGCTGTGAACAGCAGAGGGGCGGAGCCTGGCGGAGGAACAGCAGACGGGCGGAGCCTGGCGGAGGGGAGGAGTGATGGAGGAACACGACGATCCCAGCGACAAGTTTTTTTTAAAAAATTGGGGGTAGTTTGGTACTTTTCCTCCTTTTCACCTGGTCGAAGAAATGCCCCAGCGACAAATATATTGGTACAGAGCATAAGGCAAATCTTTTGCCTCGGTTTCCAAAAAAGGGTACTCCCTCCCTTTATAAAACAAAAAAAGAATGTCATTTTGAAGGTTGCCAAATAAAATTAACCTGGATATATCACATCTACCAACTAACTCAATTTAACCTTGGTGAGCGTAATAGTGTTTTGTACTGCAAGGTTAATTCCCAAAAAGTTAGGAGTATTGTGTTGCACATGCGTCACGCCTTAAATCATGGAAACCACCATCTAGCTAGCATAACTACACATATAACTGACTGTTGAATATAACCAATTATTAGGGTGAACCTGGGAACTCTCCAAGCAACTATTGTGAACCTAGGATAAAAAAGGGGGTTCTTCCTGGTTCCATGAGAAACAAATAAGAGTTACCAGTAAGTATCAATTGCAAACATGTCTGTTTAGCTTCTCTTTCTTTTAAAAATAAAATAAAATAACAAGGATATTACAGACAACATTGCAATTGCAAAGCACGAACAAACAGAGGATGACTCCTAGCACACGCCACGAAAATAAGAAAGCAGCTAACCAATTCTGACAGAAAAATGACAGGTTGCAAGCACAAACAAACAAATCTGATATCACAATAAACACTTTCTACATAGCTCAAAATTTTGATAAATTCCGCACCCACCCAGATGGAAATTCATGTCTAGAACAGGGTCTCCAGACAATGAAGAAAGGAACTCCAGAACAGGGTCTAGAGGTCCGTCTATGGCCCTCTAGACCCTGTTTTCTGTTGCCCGTGAACCGCTGCAAGCCGCGCCGAACCGCCAGATTCCCCGAACCGGCCCACGGGCCCGATGTGAGCACCACCACCTATCCCTCGCTCATGCGCTATTTAGCTAGCACCCGCTCACTCTGTTTTTTTATCTGAAAATGGCTAAGTCCCAGATTTTTGCATCGCATGTGCCCCTGTTCATCATGCCATATCTCTATGCTCATAACTCCGTTTGGCGTGTATGATATGTCAAATTGTTTGTCTCTGAGTGTTCTTCACGATGAAGTAGGTTTAATGCATGTTAGGATGCATTGTGACATGTTAATCCCTGTTGCAAGAGTGCTATATGATGTTAACCTGCTGAGAATGTTATAACTTGCTGATTTGTCATTTTCATTTCATTTTGTGTGTGCATCCTATGAGCATGATGTCTATATGTTTTTGGAGCATATCCATGCCATCTTTACAGTGGTGCAACCCTTGTATTTTACTGTGCCTTGTGGTGACTAGCACGAGCATGCAAAATAGGGCACATGATGTTTCTGTTTTCAGACACTTAGTATTTTTGCCAAGTCTTTTCCTGTTACATTATGTTGCTAAGTTGTCTTGTGGCTACAAGTAGATCCGTGCATATTTTGAGGTAGATCAGTAAGAGTGTTTTGAAGATATGGTTATGCTCTATCCATTCATGCCTCTGGTTGTAATTATGGAGTAGTGTAGTATGTCTTTTCCATGCTCTATGTTTGCTAAATATTATTCCTGGCAGATTGTTGACATGAAGTTCAGTTTTGCCATGTGTTTTGCTAGTGATCCATGTACCCTATGGACTTGCTCTTGCCATGCTTAGCTTCATGAATATGTCCACTTATTGTTGGTTACCTTGTGATGCCATGAAATGCTTTGTGTTGAGTGACATGAGCTTGCAAAGTTGCTACCATGAATCTGTTTATGCCATGTCATGTTTTCCTACCAAGTCTGAATCTGTTCTTATCACTTACCATGTTTGCCTTGGTGCTACACTCCGTCTCTGATGTTTCCAGGGTATATGGGTATATATATAGGCGAAAGAGGTCGGTCAGGGGAGCCACGAGGGGCCCACGAGGGTGGAGGGCGCACCCAGGGGGGTAGGCGTGCCCCCTGCCTCGTGCCCTCCTCGTTGCTTTCTTGATGTGGACTCCAAGTCCTCTAGATCACGTTCGTTCCAAAAATCACGTTCCCGAAGGTTTCATTCCGTTTGGACTCCATTTGATATTCCTTTTCTGCGAAACACTGAAATAAGCAAAAAACAGCAATCTGGGCTGGGCCTCCGGTTAATAGGTTAGTCCCAAAAATAATATAAAAGTGTATAATAAAGACCATTAAACATCCAAAACAGAATATATAATAGCATGGAAAAAATAAAAAATTATAGATACGTTGGAGACGTATCAGTAAGCTAGCCATCATGCATGCTTAGTCGCTACTGCAACCTCACCACTTTACCCCTTTCTTACCCCTTTAAGCTTTGCTAGTCTTGATACCCATGGTAATGGGATTGCTGAGTCCTCGTGGCTCACAGATTACTACAACACCAGTTGTAGGTACAGGTAATGCAATGATCATGACGCGAGAGCGATGTTTATTGTTTTGGAGTTCTTGTTCAGCTTCTTCTTTGTTCGGGGGATAGGTTCCTGGTCGGCAGCCTGGGTTAGCAGGGTGGATGTCGTTTGAGCTTTTGTTTGTGTTACATCCATAGTCGGAGGTTGTTCTATGTATGTTGTATGATGTATGCATGTGGCATTGTGTGCCTTTTTATGTATCCCCAACTATTTATGTAATGGTCCGATGTAATGATATCCACCTTGCAAAAGCGTGTCAATATGCGGTTCTATCCTTGGTGGGACCTTCGAGTCTCTTTAGGATAGTATCGCATATTGGGCGTGACAGGATGTCACCAAGATGTTTGATTGGGCAGATAAGAACAACAGGGTCATGACTGATGAAGAGTTCAAGCAGAAGCAGATGGATGTGGACAAGGAAATGGAGAAGCTAGATATCAACAAGGAGAAGGAGAGTGCTTCCTTAGACAAGATGGAGGAGGAGATGGAGAAGCTGGCTCAGGAGCACAAGGAGCTGAAGTGCATTCTTAGATCTCAGGGAGAGATCATTAGGAACACCAGGAAGGAGAGGAATGAGATGCAGAAAGAGAGGGACTGGCTGATAGAGGAGAAGAAGAAGCTGGAGTTTCTGGTGGGTGATCTCATGAAAGCTGGTCATGGCAACAAGGACAAGCTTGCCAAGATCAAGTCCATCCTTGATGAGTGAACAATGATGTTCATCACCTCAGTTTGCAGTTATGTTAAGCTAATATGTGGCCTTGGAACAATATAGCTGGCCCTGGGGTTGTATATTTTGGGAATCCCCTAGTTATGTAATTACTGTAATGATTATCTGCAAAACTACCTCCAGTTAAGTTATGTAATGTCTGTAATGACTAGCTCCAAAACTACCCAAGTTATGGAATGTTGTGGTATTTATATGTTAAGAGCTATGCTATTATGAATCTGACCCAAGTTATGTAATGTTGTGGTCTTTATATGTTAAGAGCTATGCTATTATGAATCTGCTTATTTGGACTGAACAAATGGTCAAGACCAAATTGGACTTAGCAAATGCTCAGGACCAAAATGTTTTAGAACTAAATGACCACCTAAACATGACCACCATTTAGTCTTTAGGGGTGGGTCGGTCTCGACAAAGCCACCTCAACGTACCATTTAGGTTTAGGGTGGCTCGGGCTCGACAAAGCCACCCAAACCTATCATTTAGTCTTTTTGGGTGGCTTGGTCTCGACAAAGCCACCGCAACCTATCCTTTAGTCTTTAGGGTGGCTCGGGCTCAACAAAGCCACCCAAACCACCATTTAGTATTTAGGGTGGCTAGGTCTCGATAAAGCCACCCAAACCACCATTTAGTCTTTAGGGTGGTTCGGTCTCGACAAAGCCACCCAAACCAATCATTTAGTCTTTAGGGGTGGCTCGGTCTCGACAAAGCCACCCAAACCTATCATTTAGTCTTTAGGGGTGGCTCGGTCTCGACAAATCCACCTCAACGTACCATTTAGGCTTTAGGGTGGCTCGGTCTCGACAAAGCCACCCAAACCACCATTTAGGCTTTAGGGTGGCTCGGTCTCGACAAAGCCACCCAAACCACCACTTAGGCTTTAGGATGACCAGGAAATGTCAAAATGTTTTCGAAATAATGAGCATGAAACAAGTAAATTGTTGATCACAGAAATTGAAGGAAATATGCCCTAGAGGTAATAATAAAGTTGTTATCTATATTTCCTTATATCATGATAAATGTTTATTATTCATTCTATAATTGTATTAACCGGAAACTTAGTACCTGTGTGAATACATAGACAAAACACAGAGTGTCCCTAGTATGCCTCTACTAGACTAGCTCGTTAATCAAAGATGGTTATGTTTCCTAACCATAGACATGTGTTGTCATTTGATGAACGAGATCACATCATTAGAGAATGATGTGATGGACAAGACCCATCCGTTAGCTTAGCATAATGATCGTTTAGTTTTATTGCTATTGCTTTCTTCATGACTTATACATGTTCCTCTGACTATGAGATTATGCAACTCCTCACTACCGGAGGAACACTTTGTGTGCTATCAAACGTCACAACGTAACTGGGTGATTATAAAGGTGCTCTACATGTGTTTCCGAAGGTGTTTGTTGGGTTGACATAGATCAAGATTAGCATTTGTCACTCCCTGTATCGGAGAGGTATCTCTAGGCCCTCTCGGAAATCCACATCACTATAAGCCTTGCAAGCAATGTGACTAATGAGTTAGTTATGGGATGATGCATTACGGAACGAGTAAAGAGACCCGCCGATAACGAGATTGAACTAGGTATGATGATACCGACGATCGAATCTCGGGCAAGTAACATACCGATGATAAAGGAATGACGTATGTTGTTATGCGGTTTGACCGATAAAGATCTTCGAAGAATATGTAGGAGTCAATATGAGCATCCGTGGCTTCACATGATCTATGGATTTGGCATTGCTTATTTGATTTGTCGGGGATATCGAGAGGGCATTTCATGTATTGCAAGCTCGGTTTGCCATTGTTTGAGGTCATGCTCGCTTCTGGGATAAAAAATCCTCCAAAACATCATGACTGCTAGGAACAGATGAGACCAATGCATTTCTTGAGACCTACCGGAAGATCGAGAACCGTGATTCGCATAGTGGTAGTTAACCTTGTTGTCTACTAAAAGAAAGCAGTGGTAGTTAACCTTTTCGTTTATTAAAATGTTACATATACCCAATATAAATTATTTAAAAAAGAAACATAAATTCCCTCAACCGGTTTTTTTCTGTTTTGTTTCTTTTGCCAGTTTTCCGGTTTTTCCTGTTTTCTTTTCTATTTTTGTCATTTTTCCTCTTTTGTTTCTGTTCCTATTTCTTTCTTTTCCCCCTTTCTTCTACCTTTTCTCATTTTTTAACCTTTGTTTTCAAAAAATATTAGAAATTCCAATTTCTGTTCATCATTTCAGAAATTGTTCACGGTTATAAAATTCGGTTCACTTTTTCCGAAATTTGTTCACAATGCAAAAAAAATTCAGCGTATATCACAAAAATTGTTCAATGTGTATTTAAATATTGTTCAACGTACATAAAAGAAATGTTCATTGTGTTAAAAAAATCAGTGTATATCAAAAAAAATATGTTCAACATATATAAAATGTATTCAATGTGTATTTTTTACTATTGTTCATCATACATCAAAAAATATTAAATGTATATTTAATAATATTAAATGGTTAAAATTTCGATTTTTCTTTTATCTAATTTTTTTTATCCACCTCTGTATCCAGTACTTAAATACGGGCGCGGCCTACAAGCCACCGAAACTAGCCAGCTGAAGTGGTTGGGAACAATTAGTTTCCTCAAGAATGCGTTCTTTTTTCTGGATTTTAGTTCTTTTTTTGAAGTAATTTTCTGGATTTTAGTAGCAACTGGATATGAACGCCACCGAATGGGCTGGCCCATTAAGACCGCATCCTGCGCGAAAGCAAGCAGATAGGCCAGCGTAGCCCTCTCCCGAAACTTTTTCCCGATGGGCCGGTCTAGCTGGGCAGGCTGGCTGAACGGACGATCTCACTGTCTCGCACGCATCTTAAAGATGCTTCATCTATATAATGAGGCAAACCCTAGCCAGAACCCCGATCTCGCTCCCACCCCTCCGCCGCCCGACCACCCCTCCGCCGCCGCAGCCGCCGATGAAGACGACCAGGAAGAGGAAGAGGCGGGGGGAGATCCCCTCGTCCGGCCAAGGAAAACAGGCCAGATATACCCCCCCCAGTCCATCAAGTGGCGGCGGTGGTGGTGGCGGCGCGCATCTACCGGATCCGGGCGACGGCGAGGCTCAAGTGGAACCAGCCTCCACAG
>LT934117.1:590688874-590710425 GCA_900231445.1 Triticum turgidum subsp. durum | reverse complement strand
CGCCAGACGGCTCTGCATCCCCATCCGGTAAGATACTGGAGATCCCGAGCACAGCTGTTCCCACCACTACTGCCTTATCTTGTTGTTATTTGTTACATGCACAGCTATGCTTGTAAGTGCTCAACCAGTGACTTCTGATTTCAGCTCAAAAGTCGAAACCCAATTCTAGCTCGTCCCCTAGGAAGTGCAGGCTCAGGAATAAGAAGGGTTCACCACCTCCTGTCAGTGTGGCGCGGAACAGCCCTTCGTCGTCCTCCTCCTCCTCCACCTCCTATCATACCGTGACGGGGAAACACAAGAATAAGCACAATAACATCACAGAGCTGGTTTAAAAATACCTAAAAAGGTACAGGTGTTTGTTAGGTTACTTCAATCATGCTATTTCTTTTCTGAACTGTTCGTGGTGGTTGTTGTAGTGCTGGAAGTCACCTGATCAAAGAAATGTGGGAGCAGCAAACGTTCGTTATGAGGATTGATTATTATGCTCTCAGGAGGATTGACAACCTAGACTAAAAGGCTGCTGACAAATTATGTAACCAGATGAGCCAAAAGTATGCACCTTGCTTTTTATATATGTGTACTTATGTGCAATATTTAGTTTTTTTGTTTTTGGACTGAGGGACTGATGATTTCAAATTTGTTGCCCCAATCTTAGTGTCATACTATAAAATCCGATTGACATGCTATTTGACTAATTGACATACTATTAAATCTCACTCGGCAAGTCAAAGTTTAAACAACTGGATTGTTTTGCTTTAACTGGATCAGTTACAATCTATTTGGATGTTATTTTTGCCTTTCAATCTAGATGATCTGTTACTTTTGCGGCTTTCTGATGCTGATGCATAAAACCTGTAGCATAACATTTTCTTTATTTTATTATATTGTTAATTTTGTTCAACTTGAATATCCCAGTGAAGATTCTTAGACCAGGAAGTGCCGCATGACACTGTAAACAACAGCTGTTGTTTAATCTCTGTTATTTCTACCTGTGTTCATACGGCACTTCCTGAAGTTTAATCTCTTTTATTATATTGTGTTATTGTGCCGTATGACACTATAACATTTTCTTTATTTTAATGCGTGTTATTGTGTTATTTCCTTTTTTGTTTTCACTGAGATATTCTTTTTTTAATTAGTGAAAGAATCTTATGGAACATAAAATATTTAGCTTATGAGCCTCCAAAATCTGAACATAACATATCTATTATTTTGTTTGCATCTTGCAGGCAGTCGTGGAAGATGCTGCCCGAGATGTTATATTGGAGCTCTTTAAGAAAGAAGAGTACAAGCAGAGGTTTTCCGACGAAGAGATCTTGGCTACAACTATCTTTGAGAAGTTTGAGCTTGAAATTCTTAATCTTCCTAGCAGGTTCGTTCTTCACAACTTTGGCTATAGTTTACTTGTTTTTTCTGTTTGATTTTGAATCTGCAGCCTTTTATTGTGAATTTCACTATATGTATCTTTCAGATTCCTCATTATTGATTTTTTTTTGTTTTACAGCATTTCATCGCTTGAATCAATAATTTGCAAGCTTCGAGGACATGCTCTCAGGACTTTATTCAAAGGTCATTCCTTCAGGCAGAATATCGTAGATATGCATGAGGAATTGCGGCTTTTGCTGAATTGTTGTTTCCATAAACTGCTCGAAGCCCACCGCCATGACCATTCGTGGAGTGGACAATGGACCATTGGTGATTGGTATGTTCTAGATGATGGGAGGGTTGAGATCGAAGTCTCTCCTGTGATGTACAAGGACCATGATCAACTGCTTATGGCCTGCAAATCTGATTTGAAGATCTTTGCGACGTCAATAATCTCAGTATTTGCAATAGCAGGCTCTTTCCCTGCCTATTTGCATCATTTGTCGGACGAGCTCAGTATCGAGGCGCAGAAAATGACGTATGATGACTATTTTGGCAGTAAGAAGAAGCGGGAATCATGGGTTTACTACGTTGGCCATGGATGGTATATGGAATATCTAGAGTTCCATCCTGCCTTGCTGTCTGCGCTAGCACGACTTATGCTTATTGAGGGATGGTATCTTTGCATAAATGATCTCCAGTATGAGGTTTGGGCAGAGTTCAAAGGTACACTATGCGCAGAATTGGACTGGGTGGATGTCATTGCCATGCAGGTTGCGACGGAGGTTGATACGCTGAAGTGGCTCACATTTTGGCACCAAGCTAAGAAGCCAGATCTGCTAGACTCAAAAACTTGGGAGCCACAGTACAGCAATACTTGGGCGAAAAAGCTTTTGTTTTTGAGGCATCTGTGCTTTCATTCTTACCGGCACACCAAGGTAGTTTATTCATGATTTTGACTTGTGTCAATTGTTCTTGCAGCACTTGGATCTTTGCTATGCTCTGACCATATTTTTACCTGTGTTCCAGCTTCCAGGGGATGTTCAGACCGCTAAGAACGAGGATGAGACGGAGCTCAATGCGGCTCGGTTGGAACCCAAGTTTTTCCCTGAATTCGTGAAGCATCTCCTCCGTGAGCGGACGATGACAGAGGGTTTTTTTCGACACTGGAAGGTCTATCGCAGGCGGAAGTTTGACTGGTAGATACCCTTGTGATCTATAGTTTTTCAACTATTTATGGAAAGATAGCATGTTTTTGTGGTGCAAATTTGCTGTTCAGTTCTATCATGCTTCTGCTGGACTGTTCATGGTAGATACCATTGTGATCTAATTTTTCAACTGGAATGGATAGGTAGCATGTCTTAGTAATACTGTGTTGCAAATTTGCTGCTGTTCAGTTCCATATTAAAAGTCCCGTAACTAAATTTGTAAGTGTAGCAGAAGCATGATGCTGTCATGTCCAATTTGGAATGTCTTAAAATCATTCCTTTTAGTGATCTGAACATTATTGTGTCTTGTTTTACCGCTACCATGAATGTAATATCATTTCAACAGTTTATATAGAGAGCAATTGTGCAAGTAGTTGTTGTACTGTCTGCAATCTGCATAATCTTCTGTTCGAGAAGATGTGCACTCTTGTAATCTCCATTGGTTCACTACAAACCACCCCTATTTTACACAATTTCTTCTCCTGTCAATTGTACACTTGTGCTCTTACAGTGTCTAGTTGAATCAACTTTACGACTTGTCATTCCTAACATTTATGTTGGTACAACTATGTAGATGCTGATTGCACAAGCTGGAGCTGGAGTGTGGACTGAAAATCATCACTGTCTGTAGGATCCAAGCCAGGTTCACTGGGTACGCGTAGGAGTCTTGCTGGCCGAAGAGGTTGTAATGCCCGTCAAGTTCTTGACTGTTCAGAGGCACATTGTCTGCCTGGTACTTTCAGCTTGAGTTACTCTTTACTTTCTGCTTAGGTGATTTGTTGGTGAGCAGATTATGAGGTTGTATGGCAGACGATCCGTTTCGCACCAGGCTTTTGCTTTGACTGCTACTTTTTAGTATACTGTCACTATTTAGCGGTGCCTGATCGTATTTGTCTTCATGAGTTATTGGTTGACTGCTGATTTCAGTATGCTGTCACTATTTAGCTGCGCCTGATCGTGTTAGTCTTCGTGAGTTATTGGTTGTCCTTTGGATTGTCTTTGTGAACTACCGAGTGTTGTTTGCAGTATGTTTGCAAACTGTGGATTGTTGTTTTCCGGTGATCCCCTTGCTGTCTTGCAGCACTTGTTCAGTGCGCTTTGCATGGAGGAGCTATTTTGGAGTACTGAGCATCTGCTCCCTATACCGGTTTTGGAGTACTGAGCATCTGGTCCCTATACCGTTTGGCTCTCTACCTGATGTGTCGTGAAGCCTGAATTTTGGTTGGACTTCCAACTTCCTTGACCTTCCGGCACTGGGCAGGACATTTTGAACGCTTAGTTTCAATATACTGCTACTATTTAGTCGTGCAAGCTAGTTCTACACATGATTTTTTAAGTGTTGAGGTGCTCCCTCTGATTCTGAGGGAGAGAAACATTTCGTCTATTCGTAATACCGGTACTCTATGGAGTGCGCTACGTGCCCTATTCAAAGTGGATGATGCCCAGGCGATTGCTGTGGAGAACGCTTGGCTTCATCTGAGGCTGCTGAGGAGGCCTCTCCAGCCTGATGCATCTGACAGATCAGACACCTTGGGTCCTGCCCGTGGGCGGAGCTGTCTTCCTGGGAATTCCCAGGAATACCAAAGATTTTTGCACAAAAAAATTTACTATTTTTTTTTGAGACAACCTCGCGAAGCTTGTATTAAGACGCCACAATGTTTACAGGGACAAACGAAAGTTCTGCGGGGTGCCCTAACCAAACATGGCGGCCAACCCCGAGGGATAAAGCATGCTTCGCTAAGTTGTGAGCTTCAAAATTCGAACTCCTAAACTCATGACTAAATTTACATATCTCAAAATCATTCGATCGGCGAACTATCTCATGTATAATGGCACCATAACCCGATGAGTTTTCCTCCTTCAGATCGTCAACCACCACCTTGCAGTCAGATGCAACATGTATCCTCCTCTGATATAAATCATCTGAAAAAGCTAAAGCCTCCCTGATGGCCAGGGCCTCGAGTGTCTGGGGATCAGCAATATACCTGAAAAACATCGTAGATGCTCCTTGGAACGTTCCGTCCGAGCTTCTGCATATCGCCGCCACAGCTCCGAATCTTGCTTGACCAAAAACCGCTGCATCTACATTCACCTTGACACACTCCTCAATTGGAGCCTGCCATTGTGTCGGTCTTGCTTGCACCACCGTTGCCGGTCTTTCTGTTATGCCATTGACAACCTGAAGATCTGCGAGGTAACTAGTAATGAAACCATCTGTAGCACTAGGTGATTTGAAAATGTCCTCATGAATCGCCTTTCTTCGTGCTCCCCAGATGGCCCATATGGTAACAATTGACCTCAGAAAATTGTTGCTGTCTAATATTTCATGTAAAGCAAACAGCCACTCTTTTGGATTGATTTCCTGTCTCTCCACCAACTGTTGCACCAAGTCTCCCAGCGCCAAGGCCCATATGCTGCTCGCCATGGGGCAAGTTAGTAGAGCATGTCTCCAAGTATCAACAGCACCACAGATAAGGCAAGTCTCCTCTGTCGCCATGTTACGATGCTTCAAAAGTGTTCCAGTTGGCATGGACTGACGGGCCAAACGCCACACAAACATGCGCGGTTTAGAAGGTACCTGTATATGCCAAATGCTGCTCCATTTATTCTGCTCTTGCTGGTCATTGGACGCTCCCTCCTCTTCATTTAGCCATGCTTCCCGGTGCAATTTTGTTCTTATAATCATTCTGTATGCCGATTGCACACTGAAAACCCCCCTGCTCTCCTCATGCCAGGCCCAGAAGTCGTCCACATTACGTGTACACAGTGGGATTCGCAAAATCTCTTCAGCATCAAAATGAGTGAATGTCGACCTAACCAAGTCCTCCTTCCACGAAGCAGAAGTAGCATCAATTAGCTGTGCCACCTTCGTCGGCGGGTTCTGCTGTAAAGAAGCGATGGGCCTCTTGACACTAGCCCTTGGAATCCAATTTTGCGACCAAATCTTCGTGGTTTTTCCATCCCCAATTCTTCTAATGACCCCCTGTGATAGGATATCGCGTCCATCCAGAATTGAATGCCAAATCTGTGAAGGTCTGTAACCCAGCTCGGCCTCAAACAAAGTGCAAGTAGGAAAGTATGCAGCTTTTAGTATCCTAGCACTCAACGAAGTGTCATCAGTTAACAACCTCCATGCTTGACGAGCCAGTAATGCTAAGTTAAAAATCTTGAGGTCTCGGAAGCCCAAGCCCCCGAGGTGTTTCGGTCTTGTCATTGTTTCCCATGATACCCAGCTCGGTTTCCTGCAACCATTCTTGCTACCCCACCAGAATTGCCGTATGATCGAAGTGATACTCTCGCAGAGACCCCGTGGCAATCTAAAACATGACATGGAGTAGACCGGTATTGCTTGTGCCACAGACTTGATTAGGACTTCTTTACCCGCCGAAGACAAATTCTTTTCCATCCAGCCTTTTATCTTCTCCCACACCTGATCACGAAGGTACTTGAACGTGCCGTTTTTGGAGTGGCCTACCTCTGTTGGCATGCCTAGATAGCGCTCACTCAAAGATTCATTCTGGACTTGCAGCGCGTTTTTAATTGCCTCCCTTGTGCTTGCCGGGCAACCTTTGCTAAAGAATATGGAAGACTTCTCATGATTAATTCTCTGCCCCGATGCATCACAATAAGTGCCCAGTAGGTTTGACACCTCAGCTGATCCCTCTACATTGGCCTTGAAAAGCAACAGGCTGTCATCTGCAAACAAAAGATGGTTAACGATGGGAGCTGTTGGTGCCACCTGAATACCTGCGAACGATGACTGAGAACTGGATTTGAGGAGGCACGAAAGGCCCTCTGCTGCAATCAAGAATAAGTAGGGGGAGATGGGATCTCCCTGCCAGATACCTCTGGAAGGTTTAAAAGGCTCTAGTATCTCACCATTGAATAAGACCGAGAACGAGACTGATGAAACCATGCTCATAACAATATCTATTCACTGCCCTGCAAAACCAAGCTTTGTCATTATAGCTCGCAGATAAGACCATTCGAGTCTATCATAGACTTTCATCATGTCCAACTTTAGAGCATAGAAGCTGTTTGACCTTGATCTAGATTTCTTCATCATAAAGTGAAGACACTCATAAGCACAAATGATATTGTCCGTTATCAACCTCCCAGAAACGAAATTTGACTGCTCCTCAGATATAATATCAAGCAAGATCATTTTCAATCTATTTGCTACAACTTTGGAGGCAATCTTATATAGAACCGCTTGGCCCATGAGCCCAAATGCCCCACGGCAGCCACGCACGGTGGCAGACAGAGTCTGGTTAGGCGCGCGAGCATCCAGTCTCCCTCCCTCGATTCCCAAATCGGTCGATCCCCTTTCCCAAACCGCTAAACCCAGCTGTCTCCTGCCTCTCCGTTGATCCACTTTGTAGGTCCGGCTCTGGCGGCTGGCCATCTCCTGCTCCGGCAACCGATCCTCCCCTCCCCTCCATACTCCTGCCGGCCATCTCCCTCCCCTGCGCTCGCCGGCTTGCCCCTCGGTCTCCTGCGTCCGGCACTCTCCTCCGCGGCGGCGCGGCTCCGCCATGCTGGCCAGGCCGCCTTCGGCCTTCCCAGCGCGGCGGCAGCCGGCAGCGCCCTCCGACCATCGTCCTTGGGGCTCCCCGGCTCCCTGGCATGGCAGCAGCGTCGTCCAGCAGCAGTCCGTCCATTCTGCAGCCATCCACAGACCACAATATTGCTTCTTTCCCTCTCTTTGTAAACAAATCTGAATATTATGTAGTGATTACTTGTAAATTAAAATTGAATGTGATTCATTGGCTGCTTATGATCATAAATGATTGCCACTGATTTCTATTTTGTTTATGTGATTGCGATGTAGATGAAGAAAAAGGATGTTAGCATATTTGAAATGTGGGACAAATCTTTGAAGGCAAGAAAAATAACTTCTACATCCACACCAACTCCTATTTCCGTTTAGGTTGAGAGCAATCTACAGCTAGCACTAGTGCAAACACATGATGAAGCTCCGCAACCGGAGAGGGCGAGAGGCTCCCCGACCCCAATTGTAGAAGATGATGAAGCGGTTGATGAAGATGATGAATCAATGCCCCAATTTGAAGCAGATTTGGCACCTCTTGAACATGATCCCGGCAAGCGACTTCCCATATCTTCGTATCATGCCAATGACCAGGATAGAGTTAGAAGGAGATACATTGACTTGGGTGCTTGTCAACCAAAGGATCATAAGTTTGAGATCAAAGATTTTAGTGGACATTTCCGTCGCTTTTGCCCTACTTGGTTTAAGGAACACAAGTGTCTTCAGTATAGCGTGCAAGAAGAGGCTGCCTTTTGCTTTGTTTGCTACTTGTTTAAGGATAAAACAAAAAGTCCCGGAGGAGATGCATTTGTGAACGGAGGGTTTAATAATTGAAACATTAAAGCAAGATTGAAGAGGCATATTGGTGCTGTTAGCAGTGCTCACGCTAAAGCTCAAGAAAAATATGATATGTTCACTACACCTACAACATCAATTAGGGAGTCAATTGCTTCAAACACCACACAATACAAGGTTCTATATAAGCTCCGCGTGACATGGACACTCAAGTGTTTGAGATTCCTATTGCACCAAGGTTTGGCATTTAGAGGGCATGATGAAAGTGATGACTCACTAAATAAAGGAAATTTCCTTGAGCTTTTAAATTGGCTAGCAGGAAACTTTGAAGAGGTTGATAGGGTGGTTCTAAAAGATGCTCCACAAAACTGTAAGATGACTTGCCATGATATACAACAACAGTTGATCAAATGTTGTGCCCAGCTGACTACTAAACTACTCATTGAAGATCTTGATGGTGGACATTTTGCAATACTTGCAGACGAGTCTAGTGATATGTACCAGAATGAACAACTAGCTGTTTGCTTGCGTTATGTGGATAAGAAAGGAAGGACAGTTGTGAGATTTCTTGGTCTTGCCCATGTTGAAGACACTTCCTCTTTGTATCAAGAAATGGGTCTTGGAAGGCCATGTGACACTCATTGGGGCTCTCACTACAAGACTGCTAACCATGTTATCTCTATGTATCCTGCAATAAGGCGTGTTCTCATCAAGATTGCAAAAGAGTATAACGGCACAGAGGTAGTAGCAGCAATGACTATGTTGACATCATTTCAGACATTTGAATTTGTTTTCATGGCACACTTGATGAAAGAAATATTTGAATACACCGATGACTTGAGTAGAGCTTTGCAAAAGAAAGATCAAGATATTGTTAATGCTATGGAGGTTATTGATCTCACAAAACTGCACTTGCAATGTTTGCGAGAAGATGAAGCGTGGAATAATTTTCTTTAGAATGTCACTTCTTTTTGTGTAAAGCACAAGATCAAAGTTGTTGACATGGAGGCTCCTTACTATCCTGCTGGGAGACCAAAAAGAGGGTTCTTTAATGGTGCAAGGAATTACCAACGCTTCAAGGTTGAAATGATTGTGGGTGTCATTGATAGGCAACTTCAAGAACTTGATGCAAGATTTGATGAGGTAAACACTGAACTACTTACTTGCATGGCAGCATTCAGTCCACGTGATTCCTTTGCTGCTTATGATAAAGAGAAGTTAGTTAGGCTTGCTAGAAAGTTTTATGCTAAGGATTTCACAAATGATGAATTGTCAAGACTTCCATGGCAATTAAGCATGTACATTTCTCATGTGCGTATGGATAAAAGGTTTAGCAATTTGAAGAATCTATGTGAGCTTTCAGTTTTGATGGTTGAGACAAGAAAGAATGAACAATATTATATTGTTTACAAACTTCATAAGTTTGTGCTCATTCTTCTGGTAGCCACTGCCAGCGTTGAGAGGGTATTTTCCTCAATGAAATACATGAAGAATTCACTAAGAAACAAAATGGGTGATGAATATTTGAACAATCGCTTGGTTACGTTCGTTGAGAGGGAATTCTTCTTTCTTTCTTTTTTTGCGGGGAATTCTTCAAGCAAGTGAAAGATGAGGATGTCATCAATCTCTTCCAAAAAGTGATCATAAAGTTATATTGCAATTTCCTTTGCTATTTGTAATCTTTCTTAATTGTTAGAGATATTGCCACAATGATATTTTGCTACTATTATCGATGTATGGTCATTGAGTCATTGATGTTGCTATCTTACTGTACGTTTAAGGTTTTATTATATTGCTTTGGCCAAAAAAAAGTTTTACATGAATACCCAGGAGCAAGTTCCTGGCTCCGCCACTGGTCTTGCCTGTTCTTATGTTAGCTCGTAGCAGCATCTGGGTTGTGCTTTGTAAGCCTTGTATCCCTGTTTTGCAAGGCTGGTGTGCGGGCGTGTCATGCATGGTGTTTGTACCATGGTCTAGTGTGTGTGTGTCTCACTTGGTGTTTGTACCAGGGATTTGATTTGCGGCTTCATTGGCTTGCCTGAGCCTAGTTGGATGGCTGGACTACCTATTGCCATCTTGCTGTTGTTACTGCTGACTACTTGGGTGCCCCATGTTGCATCAACAACAGATCAACGTGCTCAGCTGGAATGTGAGGGGTCTAAACAACCCAGACCGAAAAGCCACTGTCCATGAAGCGATCGCAGCATCATCATGCCAAATTGTCTGCTTGCAAGAGTCCAAACTCGACAATGTTGATCAATTCACCGCTGCCTTCCTTGGGGGAAATAGGCTTCGCTGTTTCGCGCAGCGCCCGGCAACTGGGACAAGAGGTGGCATCCTCTTGCTCTTCTATTAACAAATTTACCTGCATCCTTGTTCTCCCTGCATCGAATGAGTGCATGCATTGCCGCCTTGTGACCAAAGCAAAACATCCTAGAGCAGCACAAGCAAAGGAAGGAGTTGCCTAGCAACAACCATCATCGCCGCATAGTTAGTTATATCGTGTCATCTTCCCTATAATGCACCCCTTCCCTGTCTCCTAGCCAAATCCTTGTCGCTGAAAGATCCCAAGGGGGCAGAGCGGCAGCGTCGATCAACGGTCTCGCCATGCAGGCAGCCGCCGCATCGACGCCGGCGCCGCTACACGGCCGTCGAGCCCCGGTGCGAGTGGGCGCGCACGGCTGACGCCGATACCCTCGTCGTCGACGTCTCCGGTGCGCATCGCCTCCGGCTTCCTTCGCTGCTGCATTGTGAGCCTGTGACAGTGTGACTTGTGTGTGTTCTGAAGATGTCTGTCTTGCCATGGTCGCAGGGTTCATGAAGGAGGAGCTGAGGGTGCTCTGCAACACGAGCCGGAAGCTCAAGGTGGGCGACGGCTGCGGCGCGCGATGGGCGCGGTTCCTCAAGTCGTTCCCGGTTCCTAAGAGCGTCCACACCGGCGGCATCAGGGCCGTGATGGACAAGGACCAAGCCGTGCTCTACGTCATCCTGCCCAAGGGGTGAGCACCGCCGCCACCACCGTCGTCATCGTCCATGGCCACGCAGAAGGAACAGCAGCAGCCTGGAGGCGCTCAGCCCCCGTCTGACGGCGAGCAGAAAGGCGATGGCTCGTCGGGCGGCAGCAGCAGCAGCAGCAATGGCAGCTTCTGGAGCGCCCAAGAGGACGCGGAGAAGAAGAGGGCTCAAGAGAAGAATAATATGGTGCCGAAGGAGACCAGGATTCAGATACAGGAGGAGGAGATTGCCACACCGGATGCACCGAGAAACGATGGTGGTGGTGATGACAAGAGGTGGTGGGAGAAGCTTAGGCCTCTGCATGTGGTTGGATTTGTTGTCCTCGTCCTCGCGGTGGTAGGAGCTGGTGCGCTGTATGCAATGCTGCTACTGTGATTGTGAAGCATGTATAACATAAATGGCTTCAGTTTGTAACTGTCATCTGGGAACAGGTTCACAGATGAGCAGACAGCTTGTGAAAATCAAGGAGGAGCCGAGAGATGCAGAACAATTTTCACCTCCGTTTATAACCGTGACACACAAGGCTCGAGACCACAGCCTGTAAACAATAAGAAACCACCCACCAAACATAGATACAACATGTCAACACGTAGCAGTTCACCATAGCAAGACTAACCCTATCCAAACTCGGGCGGTACGTACGATAAAGAATCGGATTATTCAAAACAAATGTGGCTCATTTGGCGCTCTGCCCCCACAAAACAATAGGTAGTAGTATCAGGCTGCTGTTCGCTTTCGTGGCTCTTCACTTTGTGCTGGCGAGCTGGGTGCGGATGAGCTTGGCCGCGGCAACCATGTTGGTCAGGGCGGGCTTCACCTCGGTGTATTTGCGGGTCTTGAGGCCGCAGTCACGGTTCACCCACAGGATGTTGGTGTCGAGCACCGCAAGCATCTTGTTGACGCGGTCGGCAATCTCCTCCGTGGAGGGGATCCTGAGGGAGTGGATGTCGTAGACGCCTGGGCCAATGCCGGCTCCGTAGGTCACGCCCTCACGGAAGACCGACAGGAGCTTCTCGTCGGAGCGGGAGTTCTCAATGGTGATGACGTCGGCGTCCATGTTGATGATGGAGTGGATGATATCGTTGAAGTTGGAGTAGCACATGTGAGTGTGAATCTGCCCAGGAAACAAAAAGTCTCGTAAGGGATGGATGATGATGGTAACAAAGATTTTCTGAATACCTTCATGGCATTCCAAGTAGATTACCTGAGTGGTATCTTGCACACCGCAGTTGGTGATTCTGAATGAGTGGACAGCCCAGTCCAAGTAGAAAGCATGCTCCGACTTGCGAAGTGGCAGACCCTCTCTTAGAGCAGCCTCATCGATCTGGATCACCTGTAGATGACCGAAGCGTATTTGTTACACATGCCACGCGGACATAGTAATGATATGGTAACAAGACAGCTAAACTTATATACAAACCTGAATACCACCAGCTTCGAGATCCTCAACCTCCTTTTTAATGGCAAGAGCAATCTGGTAGCATGTCTCAAACCTGTATACCAACAAGTGGCGTACCGATTAGTAGCAGTTAAAACAGCTCCACGTGAAGGCCGTCAAATCAAAACAGCTGTAAGAAGCTAGGGAGCAGTATCAACCTTGGCTGGTCGTTCCTCACAAATGACCAGTTGAGGATTGTGACAGGACCAGTCAGCATTCCCTTCATTGGGCGAGGGGTCATGTCCTGAGCCATCTTGGACCAGAACACTGTCATGGGGTTGGGGCGGCTGACATCACCATAGATGATCGGTGGCTTCACGCAACGTGATCCATAGGATTGCACCCATCCATTGGCAGTAAATGCAAAACCAGACAATTGCTCGCCAAAGTACTCAACCATGTCATTTCTCTGAAATGTACATAGAAATTAGTCAAAAAAATGCACATACACTAAGTTACCAGAGAGCAAATACGATATGCTTAAGCAAATTCCTATTTCAATGATCCATAGACAGATATAGCTTCATTTCAAAACGTCCAAACATGTTGCAAATGAGTCTGCCACAAAGAATATTAATTAGCATTGCTCACCTCAGGCTCTCCGTGGACGAGCACATCAATGTCAAGCTCCTCTTGGATCTTGACAACCTTGCTAATTTCTTCCTTGATAGCACTGCCATACTCCTCCTCAGAGATCCTGCAGTGACACAAATATTCAATAAAAACGCAGGAAATATTACAAGAAAAGTCTACTCAGAGATCCTGCAGTGACACAAATTTTCAATTAAAATCATGGAAATATCACAAGAAAAGTCCATCTAGAGGGACTCACTTCTTCACCTTGTACTCACGGCGGACCCTCCTGAGGTCCATTGTCTGAGGGAATGAACCGATTGTTGTAGTTGGGAGGATAGGAAGGTTGAGCTTCTTCTGCTGAGCGTCCAGTCTAGCAGAAACAGGGGTAGCACGGCGGTGGTCAGAGCCCTTCAAAGCAGCCGCCTGTAAGAAATGAACTTCCTGTTAATAATTGGCATGTGCAAACTCTTAATGTTTGATACATATGAACGAAGTTCAGTGAACTTACAGCCTTCTGAACCTCCTCGTTGTTCACTCTGGGTGACGACCTCCTTGAGGCCTGAGCAGCAGCATTGGCGGCAAAGTAGGCCTGTATTTGACAATATTCAACATTAAATGTCAGTAAAGGTAGTTAGGAGTTGCAATTAAAGTGGTGCAAGGAAGCATCAGGCTATAATGAGAGAGAGAAAAGAAAGAATGGCATACCTCATCCTTGAGACCAGCCAAAACCTTGCCAAGTGCATTCACCTCAACCACCTTTTGGGCAGCAAATGCGAGCCATGACTTGATCTCACTGTCAAGCTTAGTCTCGTTCACAAGATCAACAGCAGTGTGCATCAGAGAGCAGGAAGTGGACACCACAAGCTTGCCTGCAAGAAAGTATTACAATTGCTTTAATACAGAAAGCAATGACAATGGATAACAGATACCACCTCTGAGTCACACTGTAGGTCGTTTTAGAATATGTATTAATGGAACATTTTAAGGTTTGATCACAGCTATCAGTATAGAACAAATACCAACATCAATATCATGAGATATATGTTTATAATCAATACTTGGTTTTATTTGAAGCAACATATTTTCATAGGAACTGATGGTCAAAGTTACACCTAAAGAACTGTCAATGTTGAAAACGTCCTAAACTGTGACCTGGAGATGGTAAATAATAAATATATTGTTTACTGCTTACCCTTGCCAACAACAGCCTCAAGAGACTGGAGAGTGCTGAGAGATGCAGCAAGATCATCAGCCCAGATGTACCTTCCATCTACAACACCAGCAAATAAGTACTTCCCAGATGGGATACCAGCGCTCTTGATAAGTTCAAGTGTCTTAGTTCCACGAACAAGATCAAAACCATAGGCAGTCACGCCACTCAATGATGTGAGGGTCCTGTGGTTACAAAAGAATTAGTTGCTGTTTTACTGTTTTAATAGAACAACTTGAAACACACAAAACGGCTGAGTAGAATTGATTAGCACTGGAGAAACGTACTTGTAAGATTCAGCAGGAACATCGGCAAAGTATGTCTCAATAAGCACATTCAATCCAGAGAGTGCCGATTCGAGTTCAGCATATGCTGAAGAGAACGCGGCCAATTCGTGAGCAGCAAGGTCCTTAACAAGGGTGGGCTCATCAAACTGAATCCATGAAGCACCAGCTGCCTTCAGCTCAGCCACAACTTCCCTGCAATTTATATAACAAATGACATTATCAACTGAAGATTCAAGTTAAAAGAAAAGGAGTTGGTTGTGTCAGCCGATGCTTACTTGTAGATGGGAAGAATGCTATCAAGAAGTGAAAGAAGAGATAATGATTTCTCCACACCCTTCGCTGCCTTGGAGAGCAGCAAGTATGAGACAGGTCCAACAAGCACTGGAACAGTGTCAACCCCGAGCTGCATGGAAGAACATGTAAGCATGCAGGCATCATTTTGTGAAGACAAATAGCATGGCAAATGAATTTCTATATTCAGGACCTTGAAATGAATTTCTATATTCAGTTAGGTGCAAATGGTAATGCATTATTCTGTGGACGACAGAAAAAAACATGCTTGTTCCAGAACTATAAATTTCAACTTCAGGTATAGGTTACAAAATCAACTAGTCAGCGTTTTGCAGTATGGGATTGCTAAGATATTGGGTCTCATCCAGATGTGGTTAAAGGCTCTACTTTAACCAAAAAACATGTAACTAGCAAAGCAAGACATACAAACTAGCACTGTGGGATCAGATTTAGATAGCTAGCACAAAATAGTACTAGTAGAGGTCAGAAGATATTTTTTACTACCAAATCATGTGCAAGGAAACTACTATGAAAAGGAGGCTGAGACAATGCTGTGGGTGAAGGAACATACCGCCTTTGCCTCCTTGTATTCAGAGACAGCCTTGTGTGAAGCATATGAGAACTTGGTTGCTGGGCTCAATTCAGGCACAATGAAGTGGCTGCAAAAGAGTAACAAAGCCAGTAAGCAAAACTGCATGACCAATGCCCTAAAAAGATTTCACCTCTGATCACCATTCAAGAGATGCAGATTGACTTACTAGTTAGTGTCAAACCACTTGGTCATCTCCATAGCAGGGACAGTGGCATTGCCCCTGGCCATTGAGAAGTAGGTGCTGTGGCCAATCTCTCCGCCAGTCCAAGAGTAGCGGTCCGGGACGGCACCAAGCATGGCCGTTGTGTCAAGCACCTGGTCATAGTATGAGAAGGTGCTGCTGGGAATGTACTTAATCCCAGCCTCTGACATCTGCTTCCAGATGCTGGCCCTGAGGTCGGCAGCAACCTTCTCCAAATCCTCGGCGCTGCTCTTCCCATCCCAGAAAGACTCCAAGGCAAACTTGAGCTCCCTCTTGGGGCCCATGCGAGGGTAGCCAACAATGTGGGACGCCATCTTTCTACACCATCAAAAAATTAAAATCAATTAATTTGCAGGAACATTGGTTGGTAAGGAACTTTCCAAAAATACTTGCACGTATAGCAAAATATATATTTCTGCAACCTAACAGACAAGGGATCCAAAATAAAAATCAATTAATGCACATACAGGAAACTATAAGTATATCTGTAAGCTAACAGCCAAGGGATCCAAAATTATCACAACATATTTCTCCACGCAAAATCAGTGCTTGATCTTCTTTGTTCTGTTCTTGTACATATATTTTTTAATTACTGTGGCATGGGCTCCTCCAGTAAGAATTAAGGGGCTTAAGAAATACCTTTGGCTAAGCCAGAATGTTTCTTTATACTGGGAATGTTTAGCCATACCATGAAGGCAGGCTGTACGCACTAAAGGCATCCATTTAGGATCCAACCAACTCCCATGATGTGGGTACAGGACAGCTAAAATCGGCCGGAAAGAAAGCAGGGTCCCTCTCAGGCAAGAAGGCATCATACTACTACAAACAACATAACATTCAGGGGATCGGATGGCTGGGATCAAAATGTGTGAGGACGAGGAGGACATGCAGAGTTTAAGTTGATCACAGGATTTAAGTGGTTGTTTGGATAATAAATATTAGCATTGAGTTTATATAAAACGAGTTTTTACCTGATTTTTAGGAAAACCAGTTTTACTAACTTCTTTGTTAATAGTCAGTTTACAGAAGACCACGTTTGGGTTGAAAAGTGGGTTTGTCCAGTTCCCTATTCTCCGGTGATTTTCTTGTTCTCGACTTTCCGTCAATGGAACGCAGGTAATGGAGCTGGGTAGTTGATCTCACCGGACGGCCGCGTACATGCACACGTAGAAAGTTGCTACCATGGGCAAGCATCTGCCGGCTGTGAAATGTACGAAACGTACACGTACGCGAGAGACACAAGAGGATTCATGGCAAAAGCCTCCTCGGATCCACCTTCCTCTTGGTCGTTCACGCTGCATGCACGTAGGCATTCATGGCCATGGCACCCCTGTCTGTGGCTATGTACCCTCGCCGTTGGGGTTAAGGACGAGAAAACCTTTGTGCCCACGGGTGCAAACCCTTTGGTCGACGCCAAGCTGCAGGCATATATGGCTCCTCCTGCTTTGTTGTCACGTGCCGACGGCTCGCCGCGAACGCTCAACGAGCTGACCTCGGCGGCGGTGACGACGACCAGGACGGACGACACGGAGGACGCGTCAGCCGTGGCGCGGCGGCCAGACGAGGACGTACAACCACGTGGTACGACTCACCGGCGAGCTGATCACAGCCGCCGTCGTCTCACTGACCCTCGAGCAGGCCGGAGATATGTATTCAAGGACGTGGCAATGGCCACCAGCCTCGGTAGCTTCTCTTCGCTCATGAACGGGCCCGCTGGGATCGGCAACAGAGACGAACGAGGATACGCAAATCGAGTTTTTACAAAAACGACTAATAGTCGTTTTTCCACAAACGCAAAATTCTAGGTTATAGAAAATTCGGTTTTCCAAATCCACAAATTAGTTAGGCTAGCCAAACGTGATTTTAGGTTGTTAGGCCGTTTTCTTAGTTTATATAGAACGGATTTTCTACAAACCACCTATCCAAACAACCTCTAAATGTGAAATAAAATAGTAGCAACACTGATCAGAGAATGTCCTGGTACTACGGATATGCATAATTGATCAGAACTAGAGGCAAATTAAATTGACGGACGGATTAGAACTACTAGCGAGGAAACAAACTGATCATCAGAAATGATAATAATAACAATTAGCACATAAAACCAGCGCTCCCTGACAGTCGTTCTACAGATACAGTACACAGCCAATGCAATCTTAGATCGTAACTAGGAGGCACAGCAGAACTGATACCAGGAACCTAACCACCGCATGGATCTCGGATCCACCGAGGGCGCGACCGAGAGGCTCGGATCTGACACCGAGCAGCCACCGCCATGCAGCGGGGGGATCCGGGTGGCGGGGCGGCCGCGGCCAACCGAAATTCAGTTCGGGTTTAAGCCCGAACCTCATCAGAAAACCCAAATGCCCGACACCGCTAGCGGGGCGGGGAGATGCCGGCGTCGGCGCTTAGCCTACGACGCGGGGCGGCGGCGACGCGCGCGATCGGCGTCGGCGCTTAGGCTACGGCGCGGCGCGGCGCGGGGGATTTCGCAGCCGCGCGCGCGCATTGGGTCGGACACGGCGGGAGGGGAGGGGGAGCGGTGGGGCGGCGGCTTACCCTTGGAGGAGTCGTGGATTGGCACCGGAGATGATGAGGAAGACGATAGAGAGAGAGAGAGGATGGATGTGGGCACGGGAAGGGCGGTTGGTGCGCTCAACTAATCTCTGTTACCACTAACATGTTGTTGTTGAGTGATTCAAAGTTGCTGGTACTCCACACACCATCCATCCATAAAAAAAACTAATTTATTTTATTTTATACCCAAGCCTCTATTCTAGGCAAGTTTTTCGCCTTCAGGTTCAGCCATTTGGATGAAAGTGACTCTTGTTGAGTCTTGGGTTTGCCACGTGCTATTATTCTGGTACCGGGCGGGGTAGAACTGCTTGGTGGATTCACATATTTCATTCAAATTTTTTGAACTGCTGTGTCCTCGACTTGGTTGCTTTAGCGTTTTTTGAGTGTGTGTGTGTGGGGGGGGACAGGCTGACGTGGCTATTTTCCTTCTATGGGTCGTCGCTGTTCGTTTGTGCTCCTCTTTGTGTATGTGCCGTCGCTTTCGACTATTTGCTTTGTTATCTGCTGTCATTTTTGTTTTTTTTAACGTGGCTATTTTATTACCGTGTGCCATTGCTCATTTTACCTTCACAATGTAGGTTTTCAAATTTTACCTTATTTTTTCTTACTGCAGCGTTCTATCTTGGAGTAGGGCAATTTATACGTACGTGCTTTGCAGTGTGGGTGCTGTGGCGTTGCATGCATGCAGGCTAATTGGATGATGCCGCGTTGATGCATGCAGGCTAATTGAGTGATGCCACGTGATACCCGACCGATCAATGGGGGCTGACCAGTTGGCTTACACTTGATTCCATGTGCAAGAGGACAAGATGTATGGGTGGGTCGCAGTGGGATCAGTGACCAATTGGAACTGGTCAGAATCGTTGCACTCCCTTCCAGGTGTAAAACGACAAGAAATGTCAGTGGATCCATGCGACGGGAGCGGTGTTATGGTTGAACAACGGTGCTTGGTCACATCGGTCTGGTTGCGCCGCCCGGATTTGTCGGACGGTGTTCAGGCTGGGAATTAGAGCATCTCCAACAGCCGCGCTAAAGCGCCGCGCGCAAAAAAACCTGTTTACCGCGCGCGCTGCGGCTGGTTTTGCGCATCCGCCTGCGCTGGCTCCATCAGCCGCGCTATAATGCAGCGTGCGCCGCTCCAGCAGAGCGCAAAAATACAGCGCGCGTGACTCAGCAGGCATTTTGTATATATGATATTTTGGACAAAAATGAACATGTGAAATTTGACACAAACAAGTTGATGAATAAAAGTTCATACCCACAAGTTCATCCAACCAAGTTCAAATGCAAACTAAAAGTTCAAGACATGAAAGACACATCAATCTTCATCTTCCTCGTCTTCGTCTTCATCCTCATCTTCCGAAGACGACTTTTCCGCCTCCGAAGATGAATCTTCCTCCCTCTCCTCATCACGCACCGCATCATGTGAAGCTCCGACGGTGTTGGCAAGATCTTCAACGGCATCTTCATGAGAATGTGTGTGAGAAGGCATATCGAAAGACATTGCACCCATGGCGGCCGGAGGTGCACCCATGCCTCCCATGAGAGAAGCAAAACTCATGCCTCCCATGGCGGCCATGGCGGTCGGAGGTGCACCCATGCCTCCCATGGCGGCCGGATGTGCAACCATGACTTCCATGGCGGCCGGAGGTGCACCCATGCCTCCCATGGCGGTCGGAGGTGCACCCATGCCTCCCATGGCGGCCGGATGTGCAACCATGACTCCCATGGCGGCCGGAGGTGCACCCATGCCTCCCATGGCGGCCGGATGTGCACCCATGCCTCCCATGGCTCCGAAGCCACCCATGCCTCCCATGGCGCCGAGTCCACCGCCACCCATGGCGCCGAGGCCACCGCCACCCATTGCACGAACCAATGCTCTTTTTTGGATCAAGACTTCTTGTTGGGCAAGATTGACATACTCTTTTTGCACCGCATTGAGGTTAGATGTGTCCAAGAAGAACAAGTGCTTCTCCCATTCCAACAACTTAGCTCGCTCCTCGTTGCTCATTTTCCTCTCCTCCAAAGTCACCTTTCTCTCCTCGGCCGCTACCCTTCTCTCGGCCGCCAACCTCCTCTCCTCGGCCACGGCATCTTGGTTCCTTGCCATTTTCCTCACCTCATTGGCTTCGACCCTTGCCTTCACAATAGCTTCCATAGCATTTTTGAGCTCATCATCTCCTTTCCTTTTCTTCTTTTCGGTTTTGTCTTTCTTGCACCCATCCGGTCGTTTTGGCTTCGAGTATGAAACCGAGTTGGGTGTGGGGCTTCTCTTGCCGTCATCACTTGATGCATCCTCCTCCTCATCATCATCATCATTCTCAATTGCTCGCTTCCGTTTGTTGCTCAAATGCAAATCCTCCAAACCAACACGCTTCTTCCATTTCTCATCATCCTTTAACACTTCGTAGCAATGAGGCAAGGTAAAGACCCTGCCTTTCTTGATCTTCCCCTTCTTGGTTGTCCTTGTCTCTTCTTTGAACACGTTTTGTGCAATGTTGTTCTACAAGAAAAACAAAACAAGTTAGCACTTCGGTCACCAAAAACAAGTATGATGAACATATATGAGATACCACTTACTCGATCATCCTCATTTCTGCCACTTGGGTTAATCTTGTCAACTGCCTTTTGTACGGCCGCCCACTTTTGACAATCCGCGTTGATTGTCGACCATCAGGACCGAAGTGATCTCTTGAAGCGGTCATTTCCACTCAAGTTGTGAGCATCAAAGTGTTCTTTCATTCACCCCCAATACGCGTCTCTACTCTGATCACCTCCAATGGATGGATCCCTCGACACTTGCAAATAAGCATGGCATAGTAACTTGTCATCGTTGGTTGAGTAATTGCCCGCTCTTCCTTTCGGCGCCTCGACAATTCCCTCACCCTCCTCGTCCACCTCAAACTCATGGTCTTCGAAATGGGTGTCATTGGTTTGAGACCAATGCGAATTGTTGGACCCAACACCCATAGTGGACATGTATGCATCATCGTTGAGACTATAAAGTTTTTTGAACAATGCAAATAATAAGCTATCTATATGTGATGATGATGCATTGAAAAAATAAGAAGAAAAGAAAAGTTGGAAATTTTTTCACCTTGGGGGCATTTCGTCGAACACGTGGTGCGCGTCGGCGGCCGGCTCAACGAGTGAGCTCGCCGGCGCTTCGGAAGCCGCCGCGGCCGTCGAACGCCCTGCAAGCTTCTTTCCCCTCGCCTTCGTGGTGCCGGAGCCGTCCATCGCCTTGTTTTTCTTCGCGGATGTTTTGCCCTTCTTCGTCCGCGCCGCATTGGGGACCATCTTCGACAGTGCGGCGGCGGCACGGGACGACGCCGGCGCGACGCCACCCGGCGCCGTGGTCATCCGCGGCGGCAAGAAGAGGCTGCGCGCGAGGCCGACGCTCGGCGAAGCTCCGGCGGTGGCGACGCCAGCGCTTCCCGCGCTAG
>LT934117.1:590670405-590688660 GCA_900231445.1 Triticum turgidum subsp. durum | reverse complement strand
CCATGGGTGGGTGGCAGGGCGCCGGCGCCGGCGCGTGCGGGGCGTAGGACGAGGAGAGGAGAGAGTGCGGCGCGAGAGCTCGAGTGTGCCGCGCGCTGTAGCTGGCGCCCGAAATACACCGCGCGGCTAAGTGTTTTCGATCATGCGCCCAACCCGTTATAGCGCGCGCCGTTTTTGCGCGCCCACTGGAGCGACCCGCCGCGTTGCGCGCGCTAAAACGGCCTAATTTACGGCGTGACCCTAATTTTGCGCGGCTGTTGGAGATGTTCTTAAAACGATGAGATAGGTGGGCGGTGCCATGCAGCGTCGGCGGTGATATGAGTGGACAGTGATGATTGGTCGAAGCGGTGTGGTTGTGTCGCCCGGATTTCCTGCACGGTGTTCAGGCTGTCACTTTCACCGTATAATGTATCGCTGCCGCTTTGGTCGTTCTTTCCAGATCGTGTGTATTTCTGTCCGTCGGTGCTGGTTTACTCGTGCTTTCTAGAGTTGTCCGGCATGCTATAGGGCTATAAATATGCTGCTTTTCTTCCTCCTGTCTTGCATGTGATTTCGAGCATAATTAGTTTGCTGCCAAAAATTGGTATGCCAATATTTGGCATTGTGCCAAATATTGGTAACTACTTGATTGGCTATGAGTTGTTTTGCCTCTCTCACATAAAGTTGCCAATAGTTGACAAGTCTCGGTATTGCCAATAGTTGGCAGTGCCAATATTTGGCAAGCCAAATATTGGTAGCAAATCAATTATGCTCGATGGTTGCTCCTTCATCCTCTCGTGACGGTCTCCGACGTCCTGGCCGGCCTCGTGGCTTGCGTCGTCTTACGGTTGGTCGTCTCGGTGGTTCAAGGCGTCGTACTGTTTCCACTGATTCGCCGGCTACGCCTACGTCTGCTCGCCGTCGTTCGTCTTCTCGGCTTGACCGTCACGCGCCTGGGTCGCCTTCTTCGTGTGCTTCTTCGGTGCCGTCTTCCGTTTCAGTGGATATTGCTATGCCTTCTGGTTTGTCTTTTTTTTTGTTCTATTTGTTTTTGCTGGTTTTGCTCGGTTTCTTCCTCCTCTCCGTTTTCTCCGCGTGTCCGGTGCTCTCTCTCGATCCTCTCATCACTTCTCGAGGGCTCCCGTCGAATCCGGTGCCACCGCCCACCGTCGTAGGTGACTATAAATGATCCTTCTCCCCGACGGTCCCTACCTCAACTCCTTCCCACCCCATCCCTATGCTCCGCCCCCGCCATCTTCTCTCGGTGTGGCCATATGGCATATGGGAAGCGGGCATGCAGGGCACGGGCGCACGGCTGGGGCGGGGCCACCAGCGGCGGCCATCTCCATCACCGCATCATGATTCCGTCTCGGAGCAGCAGCGGTGGCGATGTCCCGGCATCCTCTTTCCCAACCGTCGAGGAGGACTGCCGTGGCTCTTTCCATGGGGCTTCCGAGATGTTGACCGGGTTCTTGCACCGGCGGCTGCCTGAGAGGGACGCCCAGAGATACATGGCCTTGAATTGGACCATCACCAGCATCTGATCCTCTTCGTGGTGGCCATGAGGTAGGGCGTCGTCAAGACCCAGGCCCGCAAGTTGCAGTTCACCTGTAAGCACGCACGATTCCCTTTGCCCCCTTCTTCCCTCTGTAGAATTTATTATTCGATCAGGCTGCGATGTGGAAGCTCATCTTGAACTGAAATTGGTGTGTGACTGTAAGTCTGTAATGAACGAGGGTGAAGTTTGGAAGTAACAGTTTTGTATTATCTGCCGCTAGCTTTTGTTAGTTCCATGCCATGATTAGGTCTATCTTGATGTGCAAACTGCAAACTAGACAGCACAGTCTGTAGTATGGGGCGTGTATGCAGTCATCTAACTTTTGATTGATTGTACAAGTGTTGTCCTTTTATCCGTAAAACCCGCATTAAAAAGACAGATAAATCTGTATAATTTTTCCAGTA
This sequence comes from Triticum turgidum subsp. durum, assembly GCA_900231445.1. NCBI lineage: Eukaryota > Viridiplantae > Streptophyta > Magnoliopsida > Poales > Poaceae > Triticum > Triticum turgidum. Next base: position 590,686,719 of record LT934117.1, on the reverse strand, counting down.
CATACAGAACTGAACTTATTTCATTTACAATTACAGAGCTAGCTGTACTTATTCCATGTTTTCTCGTGTAATTATCCAGTAAGTAAAATAATGTTCTATACGAATAATAAACAGGCATTTATCATTGTGTAGGATTCGATTGGTTCTTTATTATTTTGTACACAAGCAGACACGTTCCCATGATGAAGTTGAGTATGTATGCACAAGCCTCACCTTACGTGAGAGGAATTGTGTACCATATGGTGTGGATACGACTCAATGGTTCTTTTTTTGAATCCCAGACTGATGTTTTACTCTGCCTTTCTTAGTTTATGGGAGTTATTTGATTCCATATAGACCTCACAATCGACTGTCGATTTTCTTCGCTTTGGAGCTTTTGACAAGGAATATTAATGTTTCAACAGGTCACTATATCTGTTGGTTATGTAAGTGCACATGGACTACAAAAGGTGAACTCACATGAGGTCTTTTGCTCTTCCCTGTTCTGCAGCTATTTTTCCAGGTTTTTTTTGGTAATCTTAACATCCATGAAATGGCAGCAAGATGCATGTTAATGGTACTCTTAACCACATATTTATTTTAGATTGTTAAGCTTTTGGTAAATGTTGTTCACCTCCTCCCCACTATTGGTGTGTTTTCTAGAGCTATATCAGTTAATACAAACCTGCAAATAAGTTATACGTGGACATGTATTTCGATGTACAAACTCCATCATATTAACTACTAATGTGACAATCCCTGAACTAATGCTGCCTTCATATACTGAAACTAATGGAAGGAAGTTGTCTTCAGTTTTTTTTCATACCACAGAAGTTTCTCAGCATTCACAAGATGAGGATTGCTGGGGTGTGCCCTTTTAGCTGAATTTTTCACTACTAATGTAAAGTATTATACATCACATACACAAGTGCAATAATGTAAAAAACGCTTCTGCTGGTAGACTAAACATACACAAGTGCAATAATGCCTGCAAGGGCGTCAAGTAGATTAGAAGATCTACGTCCAAGAGGTTGCCATGTCTAGAAAGGCGTGCTTCAGGTTTCTAGGTAAAACTTTGTGTCTTTGTGTTTCCAATTACTACGCGGATGATGTATCTCTTGCCTTTTTAGTATCCATCGACACTTATATGACCGTATGATTGAACAAGAGTTCTAGATTATGTTTAATTTGTACCACTGTTTTTTTGCTCATTCTCTTGCATTTTTTCCTGTTTACACAGCTCCAACATCTCATGTGAAAAATAAGTATTATGTTGCAGCACCAATTAATTTTGTGGAGCTTTTACCTATCATTAGCACCATGGTTCAGCCTCTTGTGAATTTAGCAACCTGCATTTATGGTTCAGCGGCACCCTTTCTCATCGCTTCATGTAAAGATCCGCTAGCTATAGTATGGATATTATCAAGTTGCTGTCAGCTGTCCTTAGCTTTGCTTCCAACAGTTGAATGGAGGAAGGTGGAAGTAGTACTCTCACCTTCCTCTATTTCACAAGTTGTGATGTAACTGAATGTGCGATTGTTTTCCTTCTAATGCATTCTGTCTTACTGAACTAATATATTTTTTATATGATCACACATGTATCCTTTCTATGAACACAAATTCAAGTACATGATAGCATTGAATTTGTATTTTTTTTTCTGCTGCTTAGTGGCGTTGGATCTGAACTGCAGCTTACTGGACCTGATGGAACGAAGCCGCTCTGGCAGAGCTGTAATGTTGTGGCTGTTTTGAGATTCATAGGTCTAAGGAGGATAGATGAGGAAGGAAAGGATTTCGAGCTGTGAGTTGCAACACTCAACCGTAGCAAAACCATTTGTAGCTTCATTGTAAGACTGAATTCTGATGATGCTTAGCTCTATTGAAGCCTTAAAAAGGGGAAAAGGGTTATAGAACTATTGAGATTTGAGCTTTTCTTATTAAAAAAAAGATGTGCTCCAAAACTATTCCGAGATCCTAGAGAACTCTCCGAGAGCTACTCATTTTGCTTTTGGTGTTTCGCTGTGACTATCGCTGTACTACCAATATAAATTCAAATTGGATCTGATTATTGTTTATCTCAAGTTAACTAAAGACATTCTACTTCTGCTGTGTGATGCTATTCTAATCTATATAATGTTGTAAGACAATTCGTACTGTAGGTACACTGTCATTTCTTCAGTTTGGTTTATGGTCCATCGTTAGTTTGAGTAGACGAAACAAAGCAAATAAGATACAACTGAAGAAGATAACAGTCGTCATGGACGCAAGAGAACAATAGACCAATGTTCTTTTTTCTTCCCTCATCAACCCATCGCTGACCGTCTATATACCCATCAATGAATATAATGCGTTTAATCTAGGTGTCAACATGTACTTTCTTCTAAGGCACACCACGCGTGGTAATAATAAATGTATTGCATCTAAGCTTGACATCTCCTTTTGTAATTACAACATTATCTATGTAGTTCTCTCATTTTAAATTGAAATTCATTAGATAAAACAAAGACAACATATATGCATACCACATATCAACGGGGCGTGCGGTAGGCTATCTATCCATGACTTGCCTTTTATAGTTACAACATAGGCTTCCATTTGAAGTTCAAACTCACCAGACAAGATAAATGCAGCATATATACATATGATGTAAAAATGGGGCGTGGCGTGCCGCCGCGTGGGTTTAGCTAGTATATTTTATAGGGACGCCTATTTGTCATCGGTCGATTTTCCATGCCGCACGATATTCAGATCGGACGGCTCCTGGCCGTCTTCGGCCTCTAGCTTGTTTCTCATTTTCATATTTGACCATCGTGCCTTTGCCGCCCCTCTACCGTCGATGACCCCTTACCCGATTTTGGTTGATGATTGCGTTCTATTTCAATTATTCACTTGTTTTTCTCGTCACTGTGGCAAGACCGGATGAGAGAGGGAATTATTTCCCATTTCCAGATGGACCCCGAGTCGAGGTAGGGACAATTCTTTATTTTCTTTGGTTGGTTCCATCTTTATTATTTATTCAAAGTTTTTCTCTTCCCACTCGGTTCATTAGCTGTAGGAAAAATGGAAGCTGCGAAAACGATCACTTCTAAAAGTTTAAAGGCTCTGATCAAGGCAATGAACATTTGCACTTGGAAACAAACAAGAAAGGAATTCAAATCATAGTTTAATGCAGACTTTTTCTCAGTTGAGAAGGGTTAAACTTCTAATTAATTTTATTTTATCTATGGGCATCTATTTGTCGTTTCTATTTTTTTGGCCTGCACGATATTCAGATCCCGCGGCTCCAGGCCGTCTTCAACCTCTAGCTTGTTTCTCATTTTCATCTTCGCCACCCCCCTTCGTCGTGGTGCTTCGCCCCGACCACCCCTCTAAACCCCGACACAATCTCTGCCGCCGGCAACCCCACTCTTCTCTCGCGCGGCACCGAACCCGTCAACCTCAAACTTCCCTCCATGGCAATGTCGTTGCCTCATTATCCCATGATGAACTGGCTTGCAGAATCAGAATTTCGGACAACCTATGAAGCGGGTTTTTTCATCCTTCGCCTCCCTTCGAAGGCAGCTGGTGGCTGCTAGGCAACCCGACTGTGCCTACACGAGTTTGGAGTTCAGAATCGATCTCCGTCACACCCAGCCTTCTGTTCGTCTCGTTGCCGTCAAAACCTCCTGACTGCAGCAGGATGCCGCAGGATGCTCTGCTCCAGTCGAAAAAAATGCAACAGGAGCACACGTGAAGCACCGTTGCAACACGTAGCTACTGTACTATCCAGCAGCTGACCAAAGCACACGTGAAGGTCCGTTGCACGACGTGAAACAAACGGAGATGCGTCCATGCTGCTAGCTGGAATATTCGCCACATCTGGCTTGGTGGGCACGCATGTTATGCACGACCATTTTGTAGGAGATTCCTAAGCTGGCGCCATGGTGCCACTAATTTCAGCGAGGAAATGAAGCAAGTGCTTTGGCCACATGTGCAGCATACGCAAGCACAGAAATCTTCACAAACATGATTTCGTCAGTCACAGATCAAGTGGAAATCTAGCATGTACACAACAATTTTCCGTATCTTTTGCCTTGTTTGATATTGGCTCAAGGCATCTCCAACGTGGACCGTAAATTTGCTCCGACATCCGTCTGCGGACAGGGAAATCAGTCCGCGGACATGAATGATGGAACTGGCCATCCAACGTTGCCGCATATATTTCAAACATTTTTTCAATAAATCGGATGAAATTCATGTAAACACAGTGAAATTCATACAAATCAGACGAAAGCATTTACATTTTGGACATACTTTAGCTTAAAAAAGGTAAAACTATGTGCACATCCGGCAACGCAGAGCTCCATTCCCACAACACGGATATACTACACTAGTCTATGGCCGGCCGCGACGGATCCCTTTGTCTTCCCCATGTCCGGCAGCCCGCTCATCGGACAGCCGGGGGCCCCGGAGATATATTCTTCCCCCGTATCTTCCCTATGTCCGGTTGGGCTGCTCATCGGAGTGGCTAAGGGGATGCTTCAACCGGAGGGGAAGGAGGGCTCCTCCGCTTCGTGAAGCTGAGGTGGGGGTCGACGATGGTCTGCGCTGAACCGGGCAAGTAACCGGTTGTGTACGCCGGCGACGTGCCGGTGGTGGCCTTCCTGGGATCCAAGCGGCGGCGGCATCCCATGTTCTACTTTTCCTCAATGTTGGTGGCGGACGCGGATGCGTTGGCCACTAACTCGTCGATCTCGCGTAGCCGACTTCTTTCTCCATCGACCGGGCGCGGTTCCGCCACGTTGACGGCGGATGGCAGGACGTCTGGCCTCGTCTAGAGCAGCCACGATGCCCATTCCGGCGTGCTCCCCCGCGTGCTTGCATGGAGCAGCTCGCCACTCCTCCGCGAGCTGGCTTGGAGCGGCGAGTTGCTGAACCACGTGTCGGCTTGGAGCAGCAACTTGCTCCGTCGGGCTTCGCAAGGGAGGTGAAGCAACGAGTTGCCTGACTCGTATCCGGCGGGCTCGGTGGGTCACCTAGCCTGCTTTTATGTCGGAGAACTGGTCTTCCTGCTCACTGGATGCCATGGACAGTGTAGAGAGAAAATGGTGCAACTAGGAGATGGGGAGCTGAGTTGTGGTGCAATTTTTGCCCTGCGTCTGGTCTCGTTTAAATAGCGGGCTGACTGGAGGAGCTTGCCTAACAGTGTATTTAACGTCAACCCGCTCATGAAAGGATGTGTGATCGTAGTAGGTTTCTCGGCACACGCACGGGGTTTAATGGAGGCATTTGAATGCGGCGAGGAGGCACATTCAACTGGGCGTGCAGCGGGCGGCGACCTCGGCCGGTGCGCCGCTTTAATGCCGGAGCCAGTGAGATGTAGCGTCCGCTCTGGGCCGACTTCAATGTGGAGTTGCTGCTATACAGCAGCATGAATGCGGGCAGCTGGCGCCGGACGGGAAAGCGCGTGGGCGAGGGTGAAGGGTTTTGGGTGGGTCAGAGTGGCCAGAAGCGGGCGTGGCTGCTGTCCGGACGCACGCAAAGTCCCCCCTAGTTTGTTTCTGTTTGGCGGAAGAAAGTGTGTCAGGACCGTTGAGTTGACCGATACGGGCTCGTATTGGATGGCACAATACGTCCGGACCACGCAGTTTGGACGGTTGCGGGCCGTTTGAGGGTCGGTGCTGGAGATGCCCTTATGCTTTGAGAAAAATATCTTCAAACAATACAACTCAACTATTCAAAGTCCTCCCTCCCCCCAAAAAGGGAAAGTTAGGACTCAACCAAGGGATCTTTCGTTGCCTGTCGACTACGTCGCCTGAGTGACACGTGTCCCCCATAGGCACCCACTACCGCATCATCTTTTTCGCGTGTTATGCTCCCTCGAGAGCCCTTGTCCTGTCGGTCCGTTCATTCTTCTTCCCATGTTCCCCTTTTTCTCAAATTACATCGACGACACATGTTCAATGCTGCATGCCACCATCGGACACCATGGATGCAACTCGCTACAACCACCATGCCGCAAGCTCCACGGAAAAACCACCCTTGCAGCAGCCACCGCTGCAAACTCGTCCCTGCCACTGGTGCTGCAAGCTAGGCGAGGCACGACCGATTCAGAGTGTGCCTCCCAGTCTCAGTCTCAGGAACAAAATGTCGTGTTGCAACTGCGACAAGGCTCTTGTTGCATTGAAGGACGGCGAGCATAATAGATCAGATAGTTTGGCGGCATAGCCGATATTTTCAAAAGATCGGCCGGGCCGACACAGGGCGTGCCAAAAAGGCTATTCAAAGTTACAACGTGTACAAACTGGCCTTTTTCGAAACGGAGGTTTACAAATCCGTGTCCGGCGGTGAACAACGCTGTAAACTTGTGAATTGAAGTCGTCCGTGCAACAATTCTAAGTAGATCGAAGTAGTAGTGCGGAAGTGTGGTGTGGTGGGGGATTAAAGTAGTGATTTCCTTGGAGATGGAATCCTTGTGCGTGGAATCCTGATTGGTGACGATGACAGCCAGACAGCGCTGTTGAGCTATCTGTATGTATGTATGTATGTATGTATGTATGTATGCATGTATGTATGTACTCCCTCCGTCCGAAAATACTTGTCGCATAAGGCCAACTCCACCGCGCGACCCCAAACGGACGTCCGTTTTGTTCGGATTCTGTCCGTTTGGGTACGGCAAAGGAGTCGTGTCTGAGCCGTTTCTGGGATGGGGTGGCCGTGCGCCCAACGCGCGGACGCATCTCGGCTGTATCTTGTCCGCGTACTTTTTTCTTTTCAAGCCCTTCAACTTTTTTTCATCATTCATTCTTGGTACATGGGAATACATCACCAAATTTTGACTAAAAAAGTAAGACCAAACAAAACAAGAACCACAAGAATACATTTTAGAAGATATCCAACTTCCATAACTGCTCCTGTAAGTTGGATTAGCGCCTTCTCGATGCACTCATTGTTGATCTGCGGAGGAGCCGCCTCCATCTTGCGTGTTTCTTTCTTCTTCTTCGAGCCTAAAGAAGTCGATGTTGTTTCCTCGCATCTAGTCTCGTATCTAGCCTCATCTAGCAACAAGTGCACTTGTCTCATCTACAGCCTCTATGCTAGCTAAAAGTGCACGAACATCTACTAAATTGCGCTCTATCAATATATCGATGTACTCTTCTTCCCAATACCAAAACTTGCATCCATGCTACACAATAATTTTTTTAAGTTAGCACAACTAGTCAAATCCAAAAGCACTACCGAAGCTACGAAGATCACATACCCCGTCGTTTAAGCACTTGATGAACACCTGATAACCCACAAGTATAGTGGATCGCAACAGTTTTCGAGGATAGAGTATTCAATCCAAATTTGTTGATTCGACACAAGGGGAGCCAAAGAATATTCTCAAGTATTAGCAGCTGAGTTGTCAATTCAACCACACCTGAAAACTTAGTATCTACAGCAAAGTGTTTAGTAGCAAAGTAATATGATAGTGGTGGCAACAGTAACAAAAGAGTAGTGCAAGCAATAGTAAATATTTTTGGTATTTTATAGCAGCGGGAAAGTAAATAAGCGAGAACCAGTATATGGAAAAATCATAGGCACCGGATCAGTGATGGATAATTATGCCGGATGCGGTTCATCATGTAACAATCATAACATAGGGTGACACAGAACTAGCTCCAATTCATCAATGTAATGTAGGCATGTATTCCGTATATAGTCATACATGCTTATGAAAAAGAACTTGCATGACATCTTTTGTCCTACCCTCCCGTGGCAGCGGTGTCCTATTGGAAACTAAGGGATATTAAGGTCTCCTTTTAATAGAGAACCGGAACAAAGTATTAGCATATAGTGAATACATGAACTCCTCGAACTAAGGTCATCACCGGGAGTGGTCTCGATCATTGTCACTTCGGGGTTGCCGGATCATAACACATAGTAGGTGACTATAGACTTGCAAAATAGGATCAAGAACTCACATATATTCATGAAAACATAATAGGTTCAGATCTGAAATCATGGCACTCGGCCCTAGTGACAAGCATTAAGCATAGCAAAGTCATAGCAACATCAATCTCAGAACATAATGGATACTAGGGATCAAACCCTAACAAAACTAACTCGATTACATGATAAATCTCATCCAACCCATCACCGTCCAGCAAGCCTACGATGGAATTACTCACGCACGGCGGTGAGCATCATGAAATTGGTGATGGAGGATGGTTGATGATGACGACGGCGACGAATACCCCTCTCCTGAGCCCCGAACGGACTCCAGATCGGCCCTCCCGAGAGGTTTTAGGGCTTGCCGGCGGCTCCGTATTGTAAAACGCGATGATTTCTTTTCTCTGATTTTTTTCTCCGAAAGTAGATATATAGAGTTGGAGTTGGCGTCGGAGGGTTTCCAGGGGGCCCACGAGGTAGGGGGCGCGCCCTAGAGGGGGGGGGGGGCGCCCCCACCCTCGTGGACAGGGTGTGGGCCCCCTGGTCTTCATCTTTGGCGAGGATTTTTTATTATTTTTTCTAAGGTGTTCCGTGGAGTTTCAGGTCATTTCGAGAATATTTTTTTTCTGCACCTAAAACAACACCATGGCAATTCTGCTAAAAACAGCGTCAGTCCGGATTAGTTCCATTCAAATCATACAAGTTAGAGTCCAAAATAAGGGCAAAAGTGTTTGGAAAAGTAGATACGACGGAGACGTATCAACTCCCCCAAGCTTAAACCCTTGCTTGACGTATCAACTCCCCCAAGCTTAAACCCTTGCTTGTCCTCAAGCAATTCAGTTGACAAACTGAAAGAAAGAAAGAAAAACTTTTACAAACTCTGTTTGCTCTTGTTGTTGTAACTATGTCAAGACAACATTCAAGTTTTCAGCATAGATCATAACTAACCACATTTGCAATAATTCTCAGGTCTCATAATTACTCATATCAATAGCATAATCAACTAGCAAGCCATAATAATAAACCTCGGATGACAACACTTTCTCAAAACAATCATAATATGATATAACCAGATGGTATCTCGTTAGCCCTTTCTGAGACCGTAAAACATAAATGCATAGCACCTTTAAAGATCAAGGACTGACTAGACATTGTAATTCATGGTAAAAGAGATCTAATTATACTCATACTCAACATAGATTAATAGTGATGAATGCAAATGACAGCTGTGCTCTCCAGCTAGTGCTTTTTAATAAGAGGATGATGACTTAACATAAAAGTAAATGGATAGGCCCTTCACAGAGGGAAGCAGAGATTTGTAGAGGTGCCAGAGCTCGGTTTTGAAATAGAGATAAATTGCATTTTGAGCGGTATACTTTCATTGTCAACATAGCAACTAAGAGATGGCGATATCCTCCATGCTAAACACATTATAGGTGGTTCCCAAATAGTATGGTAAAGTTTATACTCCCCCTCGACCAACAAGCATCAATCCATGACTTGCTCGAAACAACGAGTGTCTCCAACATACATCAGGTCCCAGGGGGGGTTTTGTTTGCAATTAATTTAGATTTAGTTTACATAAAGCATGGGACTGGGCATCCCGGTGACCAGCCATTTTCTCGTGAGTGAGGAGCGGAGTCCACTCCTCTTGAGAATAACCCGCCTAACACGAAAGATAAGGACAACCTTGGTTAATACATGAGCTATTCGAGCATACAAAACAGAATATTTATTTGAAGGTTTAGAGTTTGGCACATACAAATTTACTTGGAACGGCAGGTAGATACCGCATATAGGAAGGTATAGTGGACTCATCTGGAATAACTTTGGGGTTTAAGGGATTGGATGCACAAGCAGTATTCCCGCTAGTACAGGTGAAGGCTAGCAAAAGACTGGAAAGCGACCAACTAGAGAGCGACAACAGCCATGTACATGCATTAAAATTAATAAACATTGGATGCAAGCATGAGTAGGATATAATCCACCATGAACATAAATATCGTGAAGGCTATGTTGATTTGTTTCAACTACATGCGTGAACATGTGCCAAGTCAAATCACTTAAATCATTCAAAGGAGGATACCACCCCATCATACCACATCATAATCATCTCAATAGCATGTTGGCACACAAGGTAAACCATTGTAACTCATGGCTAATCAAGCATGGCACAAGCAACTATGATCTCTAATTGTCATTGCAAACATGTTTATTCATAATAAGCTGAATCAAGAACGACGAGCTCATCATATTTACAAAAACAAAAGAGGTCGAGTTCATACCAGCTTTTCTCATCTCAGTCAATCCATCATATATGTCATCATAATTGCCTTTCACTTGCACGACCGAACATTGTGAATAATAATAAGAGTGCACGTGCATTGGACTAAGCTGGAATCTGTGAGCATTCAATAAACAGGAGAAGACAAAGCAATATGGGCTCTGGGTTAACTCAACAATAATGCATATAAGATCCACTTCAACAATTTAATCATGGTCTTCTCCTATCGACCCCCAAAGAAAAGGATCACACGGGATAGCTCCCAACAAGCAAAAGAAGAACGGGAAATATTTTTGAGTTTTCTTTTTAATTATTACTACAGCAGAAAAGTAAACTACTACTAATTTTTTTGGTTTTTCTTAAGATTTAACGAACACACAAGAAGAAAGCAGGAAAAAGGAAAAATAAACTAGCATGGATATTGCAGTGAAAGAGTATGAGCACCGACATCTAGCAATGAGTGTGTGTGAACATAAATGTAATGTCGGTGAGAAATACGTACTCTCCCAAGCTTAGGCTTTTGGCCTAAGTTGGTCTATTGTCAGAGATAGCCTGGCGGATACCCGTAGGTGTAGCTGGGGTCGTACTGCGATGAAGAATAGTTGGGATCATACTGTGATGAAGAGGACTCTGACTGCCACTGGCTGACAGTCGTCTCTGGATCCCAAGAATAAACAGATTGTCGTGGAGGCACATCTTGTGGTTCCGGTTCCTGGGCTGGTGCAGAGTTCTTGTAAGCTTGGACGGCAGCCGACGTAACGAGATAAGGTCCTACAAAATTAAACAGAGAAGGAGCAGACAACGTAATAGTTTCAGGATAATGTTTATCAAAGTATAACTTATATTTGAGCTCTCCATCCCTGCCCTTTGTCGTGGTTCTAACTCTGACAGTGATGTAGGGGGGTATGTATGGAGAGGCTAGATCTCAGCTATTGGGAAGTTGTAAACACACCAAGATGTACGAGTTCAGGCCCTTCGCGGAGGAAGTAACAGCCCTACGTCTCGGTGCCCGGAGGCGGTCGACTGGATTACTGGCGTGTGAATAACAGGGGTGCGAACCCTTCATACTGAGGAGGGGGGTGGCTTATATAGAGTTCGCCGGTCCTCTCCTGCCCTCAGTAATGCAGGGTTTAAGGTACATTTAAGGTTGGGCGTTACTGGTAATGCCCCTAATAGAGTGCTACAATGACCATAAAGACTAGTTAATAGCCGACCGTTTGCCTGCGGAGTGACTTCAGATCTCCTGGCGGTCGAGTGGCTAGCTTCATGGTCGAGTGGTAGCTTCTTGGTCGAGTGTCTTGAACCCGTCGAGTGAGATACCTTCAAGTCGATTGAAAGGTGACTTCTTCTAGGGATGTCCTTGGGTAGGGCTCTTTGGACGGGTCCGTGCCCCTACCCTAGGTACATAGTTTCATCATTAGCCCCCGAATGGATCGAGGTTAGAGTGGGGAAAGAGTTGGGGATCTTCCCGACTGGTCCTTTGGGCTACACGAGTGCCTCGTTTTGGGCCAATCGTCACGGATGACGTTATCAACCTCTTTCAGTCGCCTTGATCCATTCCAGGCCTATCGTCGAGTGAATTTCCTTACTTGTGACATACTGAGCGCCGGCGCGATCGGGGTCTCCTGTTTTGACAAGTTGTTCTGTGGCCCGCGGATGTCGCAGGATTCGGATTTTGGGAAGCGCGCGGGACGTGAGCGGCCGTAGTAATCGGAAGCGATAAAGCGGAAGCTCCTCGATCCCCGCGTCTCCTTTTTCGCCACGTACTGTGCGCGCGTCTGCTGCGGGATTTGACTGGATAGCCTGGGCCTACCAGTCAGCCACTCGGAAGCGGCCCCTTATAAGTTTCCGGCTCGGGGTTTCCAAACAGTGCGCTCCCTTCTGCTTTCTTCTTCCTCTCTCCCTTCGCAAGTCCTTCCGCCACCTCCGTTCTCACCCTAGCGCCTCAAGCCCGTTCGAGATTTCGCCGGCAACGATGGTGAAGGGCAAGACGACTGCTCTGGAGCGCGCGAAGAAGGCGGCGGCGGCGGGGAAAGGGAAGAGGTCTGCTCGGGGCGGATCTTCCTCTAGGACCGCTCTGCCCAAAGGTTGGATCCAGGGCGACTGGATGCCGTCGGTGCTCCGGCAAGAGGATCTCGATGACATGGTCGAGGGGGGGTCATTCCCCATGAAGCCGCGCATCTTCCGGGGGGAGAGATCGAACCTCAACCCCGCGGCGGTGAGTGCGTGCTCCTAGCCACCCACATCGACCGAGGGTTTTCTCTGCCGCCCCATCCTTTTTTCCAGAGCTTCTTGAACTTCTTCGGAGCGCAGCTCCACCACTTTACTCCCAACTCCATTGTATACCTCGCCGCTTTCATTTCCATGTGTGAGGCTTTCTTGGGTTGCCGCCCCCATTGGGGACTTTTCAAGCACATCTTTACCTGCCATTCTCAATCGGTCAAGAAGGCCAAGTCGAGTGACGAGAGGACGCAGGTGATCCAGTTGTGCGGGGGCTTGGCGATCCAGACGAGGGGGAAGAGCTGTTTTCCATCCATTACTTTCCCGGAGTCGGTCCGTGGTTGGCAGGCGACCTGGTTCTACTGTCAGGACCAGGCGACCCCAGGACAGTCGACTGGTCTTCCTCCTTTCTCCCTCGACCGAGCTGAAAAACCCGCTTCTCTGAAAGTGACGCCGGAGGAAAGGGCCCAAGTCAAAGTGTTGGCCGGTCGAGTGGTCGAGCTTGTCCGTGAGGGTGTGACTGGGATGGACCTGCTGGAGGTCTTCCTCCAGAGGCGCATCCAACCGCTCCAGGCCCGTGACCACCCGATGTGGTTATACTCGGGTCTCGATGACACCACTCGGATCCACCCGGAGGAGGTCACCGACGAGATGCTGGAGGGGTGGCTGTCGAGCATCACGGGGAACAAAGACAACCCCCGAGGAGCCAGGAGGGTAACTCCACTCGACAACTCGTATGAAGTGGACCAGGTATGTCTTTATGCTCCCGACTGAAATCTTGTTTTCTACATTGGTCTTCTTTGAGTTGGTCGATTGACTTTCGTCTTGTCTATTGCTTTCCAGGCGACCACCGAGATGTACTCGGCGCCCAACGGGGCTCAGGAGCCAACTGAGGAAGGGGAGGCGAGCGGAGGTGAGAGTGGGGACAACCAAGGCGAGTGGGAGTCCGACGGTGAAGGAGAGGGAGACGACAACGTCGACTCCAGCGAAGAGGAGGAGGAGGAGGTCGAACCCCCTCGCCCAGAGGGGTGGTCCAAGCACACACACGACCCAGCGCGGGAACGTGGCAAGGCGACTGCTTCTGTTGGGCAGTTGTCGAAATGCCCTCGGACCTCTTCTCCTACACCGACTGGGAAGGTTCCCAAGCACCCACGCACGACGCTGTCCAAGCCGCCCAAGGCTCTGCCCAAGATGAAGATAGCTGTCCCTACCATTTCTGGGTAATAATAAAACTTGTTTTCCTTCGTCGACCATGGACAGATCCTTGGTCGATTCATTGAGCCAACTGACTGACTTTCGAGATTTGCAGCGCTGCTACTTCTGAGGTCTCCGCCAAGGACGACGACCAAGAGATGGAGGATGCTGTTACCTCCAACCCCGGTACGATTACTGACGTTCTGCTTTGAGTCGGCTGATCATTTATTGCAACTCTGGTCGATTGAATGTTTCTCTTGCAGCCCCTCCTCATGTTATCGACCTTCCGGATGACGACGACAACGAACTGCTGAGAATGAGGAGGAACAAGAGATCGTCGGCTGACAAGACCCCCCCCCCCAACCTGCTCCGGCGTCTGAGGCCATGGCTCAGGATGGTGGTGACACCACTCGGGCTTCTGTGACTTTCGCCATTCCTCTGACGAGCGTGCGGCCTTCAGCGTCGACTACGGATCCACCTTCGCTTTTTGCTGCGTACCCCGTCCCTGAGGACCAAGCGGCTGCTGCAAAGGAAGCTATACGCCAGGCGGGGATCATGATGGAGCAAGTGAAGATGGCTCGGGAGGCCAGCCAAGCAGCCTATGACGCGAGTTCGGCTCTTCAGAGCAACGTCCAGGTCAGTCGACTCAACACTTGGTCTGTTATGATATGCTGTTTGAAGAGTCTCTTTTCCGAAGATCTTTTGTATCTGTATCTGTACACCCACTGGGTGTGTCTGCCAATCCTTGGACGAGTGGGGGCACGCTAAGTGCACCCACTGGGTGTAGTCCCCGAGACTACGGTGGACTGCTGGCAGTCGACTGTAGTCTTTACATTGTGTTGCTGTAGCTGTATTTCTTCACTCGGTTTGGTCGGGCCAGGTCGAGTGGAACTGTATCCGGTCAACTGGGGGCAGTCGACTTTTTCTCTTTGTTTTTTTTGGTCGAACCAGTGGGGGCACGCTGAGTGCACCCACTGGGTGTAGTCCCTGAGACTACTGTCGAATGTTTTTGATTCGGCTGTGGTCTTAGAAACGTCATCATTGTCTCTTAGTTACTCGGAAGCAACTTATCTTGGACGTTTGTCGACTGATTTTTCTTTTTACAGAAATCTTGCGAACTTGTAGCTCGCTATACTGAGTTGGAGAATCAGCAGATCCAGCTCAACCTTAACTTGAAGCTTGCTCAGGAGAATTTGAAGAAGGCGCAAGAAGAAGCAAAAGGTATGGCTGGTGAGGTTCTCCATTCTTAACGGGTGGCTTTTCTTTCTTGTCCATTCTTGATGTTGGTTCCACTCGACGCGTCGCAGATAAGCTAGAGGAAGCTCTGAAGAAGAAGGATCAAGACCTTGCAGAGGCACAGAAGGAGGCCTCGAGCAAAACGAAGCTCGCAGAAGAGAAGCTGGCTTCGGTCGGAACTCTTGAATAGGAGAACTCCAGACTGAAAACTGCTCTCGAGACAGCTAATCGAGATGCCAGTCGACTGAAGAAAGAAAAGATGGCTCTGCACGACAAGGCGGGTGAGCTGGCGGGGAAGGTAAAAGATCTGGAGGCTTATCTCGGTGGACTCTCCAAGAAGCTGTTCGTCATGCTCGATGGTAATTATTCCAACCCGGCTGTCTTGTAGTTGCCGAGCCCGCGTACGGCCACTGTCTTATTCTTGAATCGTGTTTGCAGAATTCTGCCAAAGCTTCTAAGAGGAAACCAGTCGAGTGGAGCCAGGCTTGGATCCCGCCAATTCTCTCATGAAGGACGAGGCTGCTATGAACGTGCTCCGACTGGAGTCTCGTGTTACCAGCGTTGTTGATTATCTTGCTCGGCTGAAGGTTGCAATGTCGCGGATCGACACATCACTCTGGCCCGGAACGACACTTCAGAACGACCTCGAGTCCCTGATGGTCCGACTGAATGAAGTCCCGGGTCGAGTGGCGGAATGGAAGAAATCTTCTGCTAGATGTGGTGCTGATGTCGCTCTGTCTCTGGTCCGCGTCCATTGCAAGGAGGCGCGAGAAGAAAAGCTGGCCGCCATCCAAGTTGCCAATACCAGGAAGCACAACTTTCAGGACTTCATGGAGACTTTTATTGCTGCTGCCACTCGTATTGCAGACGGGATCGACTTGGACGAGTTCGTCGCCCCTTCCAGTCCTCCTCCTGAGGAATGAAAAAACTTTTATGCTTCACTTTAAATTTGCCTCGGAATGCCGAGTGGATTTGTAACCGTTAAACTCCGCCGAGCCGAGGGCTTGAGTACTTTGATCTGAGGTCTGGGACCTTTTAGGCTTTATCTGATCTTGATTTCTCGTTGAATATCTTCATGGTTTGATTCGTCGAGTGGATCTTGATCTTCACTCGGAATAACCTTGTATTTGCGACGCAGCTCCGAAGGGGAAGGTAGCAGTCGACTCGCGGATTGGGTTGTGTCTTGTACTTAGGCGAGCACTGGGCTGCAGCTAAGCCTCCGAGTGAGAGGTTTGCTCTCCACTCGGTAGGATTTTTAAACACTTAGGCGAGCGTTGGGCTGCAGCTAAGCCCCCGAGTGGGAGGTTTGCTCTCCACTCGGTAGGATTTTTAAACACTTAGGCGAGCGCTGGGCTGCAGCTAAGCCCCTGAGTGGGAGGTTTGCTCTCCACTCGGTAGGATTTTTAAACACTTAGGCGAGCACTGGGCTGCAGCTAAGCCTCTGAGTGGGAGGTTTGCTCTCCACTCGGTAGGATTTTTAAACACTT
>LT934117.1:590657060-590669507 GCA_900231445.1 Triticum turgidum subsp. durum | reverse complement strand
TGACTGCAGCTAAGCCTCTAAGTGAGAGAACTTAGGCGAGTACTGGACTGCAGCTAAGCCCCCGGGTGGGAGGATTGCTCTCCACTCGGTAGGATTTTTCAAACTTAGGCGAGTGCCTGACTGCAGCTAAGCCTCTAAGTGAGAGAACTTAGGCGAGTACTGGACTGCGGCTAAGCCCCCGAGTGGGAGGATTGCTCTCCACTCGGTAGGATTTTTCAAACTTAGGCGAAACGGATTCGCAGCTAAGTCACCCACTGGGGGATTTCGTATGCAAGCAAGAGTGACAACAATTATTGGGACGCTCTTGTCTTTGGTAAAAATGAACTGTAGAATTTTTTTCTTATTACATCTCGTCCAAGGGAGAACTCAAGTGTAAAAGGGGTGGAGTAGTTCCGCATTCCAAGCTCGTGGCTCGTCGATCTGGTGATCAACATTGTAGAGGTGATATGCTCCATTGTGGAGGACTCTAGTGACGATGAAGGGGCCTTCCCAGGTAGGAGCAGGTTTGTGTGGTTTCTGTTGATCCACTCGGAGGACCAAATCTCCTTCCTGGAAGGCTCGGCTCTTCACATTTCTGGCATGGAATCGACGCAAGTCTTGCTGATAGATGGTCGATTTGATCATAGCAATTTCCCTCTCCTCCTCTAGGAGGTCGACTGCGTCTTGCCGGGCTTGCTCTGCTTCGTCTTTCTTATAAAGCTCGACTCTGGGGGCGTTGTGAAGTAGATCACTCGGCAGGACGGCTTCGGCTCCGTAAACCAGAAAAAAAGGCATTCTTCCGGTCGATCGGTTCGGGGTGGTCCTCAGCCCCCACAAAACCGCGGAAGTTCGTCGACCCAAGCGCCTGCTGCATGCTTGAGATCACGCATCAATCAAGGCTTCAATCCTTTGAGAATCAGACCATTTGCTCTTTCAGCTTGTCCATTCGACTGAGGATGCGCGACCGACGCGTAGTCGACTCGCGTGCCTTGAGAGGCGCAAAAAGCTCTGAACTTGTCTGAATCGAAGTTTGACCCATTGTCGGTGATGATGCTATGCGGGACCCCATATCTGAACATCAGCCCTCTGATGAAACTGATAGCAGTGCAAGCATCGAGATTCTTGATAGGCTTGGCTTCAATCCATTTGGTGAACTTGTCGACTGCCACAAGCACATGCGTGAATCCACTCCTGCCTGTTCTCAGTGGACCGACCATGTCCAGTCCCCAGACAGTAAAGGGCCAGACGAGTGGAATGGTCTTTAGGGCTGATGCAGGCTTGTGTGACATGTTGGAGTAGAACTGGCAACCTCCACACTTGTCGACTATCTCTTTTGCCATCTCATTTGCTCTTGGCCAGTAAAATCCTGCTCGGTATGCTTTAGCCACAATGGTCCGAGAGGACGCATGGTGACCACAGGTCCCCGAGTGGATATCATTAAGGATCATCTGACCCTCTTCTGGTGTTATGCATTTCTGACCGATTCCAGTCGCGCTTTCCCTATACAACTGTCCCTTTATGACTGTGAAGGCCTTGGATCGGCGGACGATCTGTCGAGCCTCTTCCTCGTCCTCCGGGAGTTCTTTCCTCAAGATATAAGCGATGTATGGTACCGTCCAGTCAGGAGTGATAGCCAAGACCTCCATGACTAGGTCGACCACAACAGGAATTTCGACTTCAGTCGGATCTGTGGCACTTTTTGGTTGCGGGGCTTCTTCTGCAAAGGGATCCTCCTGGACTGACGGCGAGCGGATGTGCTCCAAAAACACATTGCTGGGAATGGCTTCTCTCTTGGAGCCTATCTTCGCCAGATCATCTGCTGCTTGATTTTTCAGTCGGGGGATGTGATGAAGCTCTAACCCCTCGAATTTCTTTTCTAGCTTTCTTACTGCGTTGCAGTAGCCAATCATAGCTGGGCTTCTGACGTCCCACTCCTTCATCACCTGATTAACCACCAAATCTGAGTCGCCGTAGACCATGAGGCGCCGGACGCCGAGTGAAATGGCCATGCGCAACCCGTACAAGAGTGCTTCATATTCTGCTTCATTGTTGGAGGAATCGAAGTGAATCTGGAGAACGTATCTGAGCTTATCTCCTCAGGGGGAGACCAATACTACCCCAGCACCGGAACCGTTCAGCATCTTAGATCCATCGAAGAACATGGTCCAGTGCTCCGAGTGAACTTGAGTCGGGAGTTGCTGTTCAATCCACTCGGCGACGAAATCTGCAATTGCTTGGGACTTGATAGCCTTCTTTGCTTCAAACTTGATATCTAGGGGGAGGAGTTCAATCGCCCACTTAGCCACTCGACCAGTTGCATATCTGTTGTGCAAGATCTCTGACAGTGGAGCGTCGCTGGCGACTGTAATGGAATGGTCAGAGAAGTAGTGTGCAACCTTCTTCGTGGTCATGTAGAACCCATATACAAGCTTCTGGTAATGGGGATATCTTTGCTTCGAAGGGGTCAAAACTTCAGACACATAATATACTGGGCGTTGAACTCTGAAGGCCTTTCCTTCTTCTTCCCGCTCGACCGTGAGTACTGTACTGACAACTTGTCCCGTGGCCGCAATGTACAGCAGCAGAGGCTCTTTACTGATTGGGGCAGCAAGCACCGGCTGGGTGGAGAGCAGAGCTTTGAGCTCTGCAAACGCTGCGTCAGCTTCTGGAGTCCACTCGAACTTGTCAGACTTCTTCATCAGTCAGTAAAGAGGCAACGCCTTTTCATCGAGACGAGAAATGAATCGACTTAGAGCGGCCAAGCAACCTGTAAGTTTCTAGACATCGTGTACACGCACAGGGCGCTTCATCCGGAGTATGGTGCCAACTTTCTCGGGATTGGCGTCGATTCCTCGTTCGGAAACGAGAAAACCGAGTAACTTTCCACCTGGAACTCCGAATGTGCACTTTGATGGATTGAGCTTGATATCGTATCCCCTGAGGTTAGCAAAGGTTTCGGCAAGGTCAGTCAGTAGGTCGGAACCTTTCCGTGACTTAACCACAATATCATCCATGTATGCTTCTATGTTCCGACTGATCTGAGTGAGTAAACACTTCTGAATCATCCTCATGAACGTGGCTCCAGCATTCTTGAGGCCGAAGGGCATGGTGACATAACAGAAGCACCCAAATGGGGTGATGAAAGCCGTTTTGATCTCGTCGGGTCCATACAGACGGATCTGATGGTACCCTGAATAAGCATCTAGAAAAGACAAACGCTCACACCCCGCGGTCGAGTCCACTACCTGGTCGATGTGGGGGAGAGGGAAATGATCTTTCGGGCAGGCCCGATTGATATGTTTAAAGTCAATAGACATGCGAAGTGACTTGTCCTTTTTGGGGACCATGACAACATTGGCGAGCCACTCGGAGTGGTAAATCTCTCGGATGAACTCCGCTGCTAAGAGCCGAGCCACCTCCTCGCCAATAGCTTTCCTCTTCTGGACAATGGACCGTCGAAGATGTTCTTTCACAGGCTTGAACTTCGGGTCGACTCGTAGACGATGCTCAGCCAGCCCCCTGGGAACTCCAGGCATGTCAGAAGGCTTCCATGCGAAGACGTCCCTATTCTCACGGAGGAACTGGATGAGCGCTTCTTCCTATTTGGAGTCGAGCGTCATCGAGATGTGAGTCGGAGCAGCGTCGGGGTCGGTCGGGTGAATGTGAGCTGGCTTAGTTTCACCGCACGACTGAAAAGCAGATTCTGAAGCAGGCTTCTTGGCTCGTAGCAATTCATTCGGATCAGCAGTCTTCTGGTACTCTTGTAGCTCAACAACTGCCATCTGAGCGCCAGCAATCTTCGATCCTTTCTGAAAACACTCTTCTGCTTTCTTTCGATTGCCGGTAACGGTGATCACACCTCTGGGGCTGGGCATCTTCAACTTGAGATACACGTAGCATGGCCGAGCCATGAAGCGTGCATAAGCTGGCCGGCCCATAATAGCATGATAAGCACTTTGGAAGTCCACAACCTCAAATGTCAACTTTTCCCTGCGGTAATTCTTTGAATCACCGAAAACCACGTCGAGAGCAATCTGGCTGAGTGACTCGGCTTTCTTTCCAGGAATGACTCCATGGAAGCTCATGTTGCTGGCACTGAGCCTGGACATCGGAATGCCCATCCCTTTCAATGTTTCAGCATACAATATGTTCAGGCCACTGCCACCATCCATTAGGACTTTGGTCAGTCAAGTGCCTTCGACAACTGGGTCGACCACCAAAGCTTGCCTCCCAGGGGTGGCAATGTGCGTAGGGTGATCGGACTGGTCGAATGTGATGGCAGTATGAGACCACTTCAGATAACTGGGTGTCGCCGGAGCAACCATATTCACCTCACGGTTAATGACTTTTAGTCGACTTTTGCTTTCGACATCAGCAAAACTCATCAGGGTGGAATTGATTTGGGGGTATCCGTCGTCGCTATCTTCCTTGTCCTCGACTCTGTCTAACTCTTTTTCCTTATCTTTGGGCTGTTTGCCCTGAAACTGCTGGATCAGGAGCCGGCACTGTCGAGTGGTATGCTTTGGGTAAATGAAATTACCCTCTTCATCTTTCTTGGTGTGGATGTGACATGGCAGATCCAAAACATCATTTCCATCTTGATCCTTGACTTTCTTGGGCTTCCATGGGCCTTTGGGTTTTCCCTTGAAATTTCCCTGGGTTGCGGCCAGGGCCTCCCCAGGGGCGGCTGGCTCGGCCTTCCTCTTCTGCTTCCGACTGGAATTGCCTCCGGTTACCTGGGCGACTGCTTTTTGCTTGCCACTCTGGGGTCGATCTTCATCTTCTCTGTTAGCGTATTTGGTGGCAATTTCCATCATCTGATTTAGGGACATTTCTCCGGTCCGACCGAACTTCAGGTTCAACTCTCTGTTCTTAACGCCCTCTTTAAAGGCACAAACTGCTTGGTGATCCGGTACGTTCTGAACTGTGTGATGCAAAGTGATCCACCTCTGGATGTAATCCTCAGAGTTTCACTCGGCTTCTGCACGCAAGACCGCAATTCTGTAAGGCCTGCGGGTCGCTTGCATGTTCCCTCAAAGGTCGTGACAAACACTCGAGAGAGATCCTCCCAAGTGTAGATGCTGCTGGGTGCTAACTGATTCAGCCATGCTCTGGCCGAGCCCTCTAATAGGAGAGGCAAATGCTTCATAGCCACCTCATCATTGCCACCACCAATCTGTACAGCCACTCGGTAATCTTCGAGCCAAGTGTCAGGCTTAGACTCACCGGTGAACTTGCTGACTCCAGTCGCCAACCGAAAGTTGGGAGGAATCACCGCGGCCCTGATGGCTCGACTGAAACACTCTGGCCCTGAAACACGTATTCTGCTGCTGGCGGGCGCATCTCTGTTCTGGCCTTCCCGATGAGCCCTGTTCCTGTCAACCAAGCCTTGAACGAGGACAGATCTCGCGTCAAAGCCTGGGTCCCTGGGGTCGACGGGAATCCTCTGCCCAACGCTATGAGGGCGTCTGTCATCTCGATGTCGAGGCGCATATGACCCACTCCTCGGGGGAGGGGTTGGCACTCGACGTCGATCATCACGATCGGATCGGTGATCATACTGCTCATTCCTTCTGTACTGATCATGCCGGTCGCCACGTCCCTCATGCCTCGGGGGCGACCGCGGGCTGTGAGCCGACTGGACTGTATCTGTTGCAACGGATCGACTGTGGATCCTATTCCGCGACTGAGAAACAGCGGAATTCTGGTTTCCCGCCGCCCGGAGCAGCGCTCTGATCTGTAACAAGCCCCTGCCAGCCTCCGACTGGGAGGGCTGAATCGATTCTGCTATACAGGCCGCGGCGGCCAAATTCTGAACTGGGGTTCGGTATACCTGCGTCGGCGGGAAGAGCTGGCGTCGACTAGACTCGGGAGCCCGCTGACGCGCTTGCTCGTCGAGTGCTCGCTGGAGATTCTCCAATCGAGTGCGCTCGGCCAAATTAGCCAAGCGCGCGTCCTCCAAGGCCCGGGCCTCGGGGGACTCTCCGACGATAGGGGTGCGGAGGGTGTCCATGTTCCGGCGGTGAAGCTCCTCCCGCTGTGATGACGTGAGAGGTTCGGGGAGATACTCATCGTGGGGATGCAACAGGTCGCCCCCACCCGCGCCTCCATCAGCGCGAGGGAAACCGGGAGGACTGTGCGTTCTATCGACCGCCAGGATCTCAGCCGCGGGGTCACTGTTGTCGCACTCAGATGCGGTCTCCGCGGAGCCAGTCGACAGGTCGAACAGGCCGCAGAGGGATTCGTCGGGCTCGATTGTCGCGACTTGCGGGGCGACCGACTAGCGAGCCACGGCGTGCCTCACCCACCTCTGCAGTCTCGACCGACCGGAGCGCTTGCGCTGGTGGGAGACAGAGCGGGGAGACGATACGGGGGCCGACCGATACTGGGTCGACGGCTGCCGCAGGAGGACGCCACGAACGCATGCGCGGAAATGCGTCGCACCGCGGACGGGAAGCGCGTCGATGTCGAGTGGCGCCCCCTGAAGCCAGGCGGAGTCGTCGGCGATGAACGTGAGCGCGCCGAGGCGGATCTCGCGGCCCTCCACCAAAACTCCGCACGAAACCATGATCAAAGGGATCGGAAAAATCGCAACTTCTCCAATCAGGCGCTAAGATTCCTGCCCCACGGTGGGCGCCAACTGTCGTGGTTCTAACTCTGACAGTGATGTAGGGGGGTATGTATGGAGAGGCTAGATCTCAGCTATTGGGAAGTTGTAAACACACCAAGATGTACGAGTTCAGGCCCTTCGCAGAGGAAGTAACAGCCCTACGTCTCGGTGCCCGGAGGCGGTCGACTGGATTACTAGCGTGTGAATAACAGGGGTGCGAACCCTTCATACTGAGGAGGGGGTGGCTTATATAGAGTTCGCCGGTCCTCTCCTGCCCTCAGTAATGCAGGGTTTAAGGTACATTTAAGGTTGGGCATTACTGGTAATGCCCCTAATAGAGTGCTACAATGACCATAAAGACTACTTAATAGCCGACCGTTTGCCTGCGGAGTGACTTCAGATCTCCTGGCGGTCGAGTGGCTAGCTTCATGGTCGAGTGGTAGCTTCTTGGTCGAGTGTCTTGAACCCGTCGAGTGAGATACCTTCAAGTCGATTGAAAGGTGACTTCTTCTAGGGATGTCCTTGGGTAGGGCTCTTTGGACGGGTCCGTGCCCCTACCCTAGGTACATAGTTTCATCACCCTTAACAAGAAAATCATGGGCAATCATGCTCTTATAATCTAGATAAGCACTATGCAGCAATTTTTCTTCTTTCTCATAATGCCTAATAGCTATGTTAAAGTGTGCAGCAAGACGTGAAGTATAAATGCCTCCAAAGATGGGACCCTTAGTACGGTTAAGACTTAACCGTCTAGCAATAATTCCGCCCATACTAACAGTGTTGTCGCGGTATAGACCATGGAACAAAATAATAATATCAAGAACACTAAAGTTCCCACAGTTCCCACGACCAATCAGGCATCTACTAGCAAGTAAAGAAAAATAGCATAACACAGTAAAATGTATGCTAGTGATCCTCGCATCTGAAACCTTCCTGGTTTCTCCCACAGAGATAAGTTTAATAAATGGTTCCAACTCTTTACTGGGTGGTTCCTCTAAGGTACCCTTAGGGGGTATGTTGCAGATCTTGCAAAATTCATCTAATGGTATTTTCTTAACAACGACATATTAATGAAACTCTACTTGAGGAGGTGATTCCTTAGGGTAAAAGTAGAAGTTTTGCACAAAAGTATTTGTGAGTAAGAGATACTGTGGACGTTGGTCGCGGACGAAGTCGGTGAGGCCAGCATCTTCAATCAATGAATAGAAATCCTCATAAATCCCGGCCTCTCTCAAGAAATTATCAGAGGGCCATTCACACGGCCGGACTTCCGCGGTATGAGGCAAATTATATTTGGGCCTCTGAGCTTCTTCATCTTGTTTATCCTTTGAGCTTCGGCTCGATGAGCCCCTCAGAAGTCTCCTCATTATTTCTGAAATAATCTGAAATTTTTAGTAACTTCAAACAAAAGTAAACGAACTTCAATAAAACTGATAGCAACTACTCCCACAAGTGCCTAGAGCCTATATCAAGCATTAGAACTACTTGGGACCATATAAATCTGACATGCAAGCTCAAGAACATGGTCACCTATGCAGCACAAATTTGCAAAGAATAAAGCACTAGAACAAAAACTAATTGGACCAATGGAGGAGTCACATACCAAGGAAAAATCTCCCCAAGCAGTTTTGCGAGAGGTGCTTTGAGCAAGGAGATCGAAAATCACAGCAAAAGTGGCTGGAACTCGTGCTTGAGTTGATTTTTCGGGTTTGTGTGAGACCGAGGAAGAAGATGGGTGCTGGGATAAGTGGAGGAGGGCCACCATGGGCCCACGAGGCAGGGGGCGCGCCCTAGAGGGGGGGGAGGCGCCCACCACTCTCGTGGCCAGGTGGCAGCTCCTCCCGTGGTATTTTTTGCACAGTAAATCTTCAAATATTCCCGAAAAAATCATATTAAATTGGCATGGCATTCTGAGGACTTTTATTTTTGGGATATTTTTATATTGCACGGATAAGTCAGGAAACAGACAGAAAAATACTAATTTTACTTTATTTCTACTAAATAACAGAAAGTATAAAAGGGGTACAGAATTTTGTGCTTCTAGTTTCATCCATCTCATGCTCATAAAAAAGAATCCACTAATAAGGTTGATCAAGTCTTGTTAACAAACTCATTCTGATAATCATGAAACCGGAGAAATTTCGAATAACACTAAGTTACCTCAACGGGGATATGCACATCCCCTATAATAAGTATATCATATTTATTTTTGACGCTAGGAAGAGGAAATTCAAAACCTCCAAATTTAATCGATGGGATTTTCCCAATGGAGTTGATACTATGAACTTGAGGTTGTTTCCTTGGAAAGTGTACCGTATGCTCATTTCCATTAACATGAAAAGTGACATTGCCTTTGTTGCAATCAATAACAGCCCCTGCAGTATTAAGAAAAGGTCTTCCAAGAATAATAGACATACTATCATCCTCGGGAATATCAAGAATAACAAAGTCCGTTAAAATAGTAACGTTTGCAACCACAACAGGCACATTGTAAGGCCCTCAATGTGGCTATATCTCCCACGTGTCGAGGCACGACTTAGAGGCATAACCGCATTGAAAGCAATGTCGCAAGTTAGGCAATCATCACAACATCCCATGTAATATAGATAATAAAAGGGGAGGTACATAGTTGGCTTACACTCACCATGTCAATCAAGTACATAAATAGCATTACAACATTCAAACACTCATGGCCCGACTACGGCGCCAAAATAAAAGATAACCCAACATGTGACATGGTCCCGATCACCCCCAACTGGGCACCACTACTGATCATCAGGGAAAGACATGTAGTAACGACGTGAGTCCTCGTCGAACTCCCACTTGAGCTCAAGCGCGTCATCTGGAACGGAGTCATCAGGCCCTGCATCTGGTTTGGAAGTAATCTGTGAGCCACAGGGACTCAGCAATCTCGCACCCTCGCGATCAAGACTATTTAAGCTTAAAGGTAAGGCAGGGTAAATAAGTGGAGCTGCAGCAAGCGACTAGCATATATGGTGGCTAACCTGTTCGCAAAAGAGAGCGAGAAGAGAAGGCAAAGCACGGTCGAATAACTAGAGGACAACCTGCGAGAAGCATTACTCCAACACCGTGTTCACTTCCCGGACTCCGCCGAGAAGAGACCCTCACGGTAACTCACACTGTTGATTCATTTTAATTAAATTAAAGTTCAAGTTATCTACAACCGGACATTAACGAATTCCCATCTGCCCATAACCGCGGGCATGGCTTTAGAAAGTTCAAATCCCTGCAGGGGAGTCCCAACTTAGCCCATGACAAGCTCTCATGGTCAACGAAGGAATAGACCTTCTCCCGAGACATTCCGATCAGACTCGGTATCTCGGTTCTTCAAGACACTTCGACAAGTTAAAACAAAACCAGCAACACCGCCCGAATGTGTCGACAAATCCCGATAGGAGCTGCACATATCTCGTTCTCAGGGCACACTCAGATGACACTAGCTACGAGTAAAACCAATCCTCAAGTTTCCCCGAGGTGGCCCCGCAGGCAGCTCAGTCGGACCAACACTCAAAGGAGCACTGGCCCGGGGGGGGGGGGCCTAAAAAAGACGACCCTCGGGCTCCGGAAACCCAAGGAAAAAAGAGGCTAGGTGGCAAATGGTAAAACCAAGGTTGGGCATTGCTGGAGAAGCTTTATTCAAGGCGAACTATCAAGGGGTTCCCATTATAACCCAACCGCGTAAGGAACGCAAAATACGGGAACATAACACCGATATGACGGAAACTAGGGCGGCAAGAGTGGAACAAAACACTAGGCGAGAGGCCGAGCCTTCCATCCTTTACCAAGTATATAGATGCATTAAGATAACAAGATAATATAATGATATCCCAACAAGTAAATAATGTTCCAACAAGGAACAATCTCCAATCTGCACCTGCAACTAACAATGCGATAAGAGGGGCTGAGCAAAGCGGTAACATAGCCAATCAATGGTTTGCTAGGACATGGTGGGTTAGAGGTTTGACATGGAAATTTGGGAGGCATGATAAGCAAGTGATAGGCATCGTAGCATAGGCATAGCAAAAGAGCGAGCATCTAGCAAAGCAAAGATAGTAGTGATTTCGAGGGTATGATCATCTTGTCTGCAAAGTTGTCAGAGTTGACTGGATCCTCAAAAGCAAACTCAACGGGCTCCTCGTTAGTGAACTCGTCTCCCGTCTCTACCCAAACAAGACAAACAAGCAACAAGGACACAATCAAGCACGTGCAAAGCTCAAACAATATGATGCAAAGATGATATGCTATGCGGGATGCAATATGTGATGCATATGCAAGATTTGACAAGGAACGAATGAATCTAGCCTCAACATGGAAATCCAAGTGTGCCACTTGAAAGAAGAGATGAAATCGCTTGAAAACGATATAAAGAACGCCGGAATCGGAGTTACGGTTTGGAAATGGCAAGCAATTCAAATATGACCACGTTCTGCGATTTACAGCAAGTAGCCATCTAAATGCAACGAGATAAACATGCTACAATACTCAAACATGGCATCAAAATACATGGCAGGAATCCATTCATGATCCTTAACAAAAGTCTAGCACTGAGCTACCGCTAATTCATCCATTAACAGGTTCAAACAAGCATGGCAAAAATGCATTTGACAAACAGATTTCAGACTTAGTGAAATTAACACTTGTCTGGAATTTCAGATCAGATAGCGCTCTTTGAAGCATGAAAACTATATGCTACATGACCTGAACATGGCAAAGTAAAGCATGGCATGGAGCTACTCAAAGAGCTTAACAAAAGTCCCTTAGTGACCTTGAGCCAAAAGGGATCAGAAAATACATTTGCAAGCAGGTGAACATGGCAAAAACATAATCAGAACACAGACTTAGTGAAAACTGGAGCATGCTGAAACAGATATCAAGTAGGCATGTTTACGAGCTCGATGCACTCACTATAGAGCAAGGCATGACAAACTAAGCATACACCCATCAAGAATACACAAAATACAAGCTAGACATGGCAAGAACAATAGCATAGCATGCACGGATCAACTACAACATCATCGGCAAAATCGCTAACAAGTAGACAATCTGCCCAGATTCATGAAATGACAAAAGTAGAGCTCGATTGACTCAAGCTAGGGTGCTCCATAATTGAAAACAAAGGCATGGATGGATAGAGCACTACAATATTAACAAAACATCCTTACTGATCATCCTTAAAAGAGGCACGGATCACTAGGAAACAACATGAACATATGGCATAATGAGATGAACAGATCAAGGACTTAGTGGAAATGCTAAGTCCCTGAAATCAGCATTAACGAATGCACCACTTTGCAAGCTCGTGCTAGTCACCACACACATCACAAAAATACATGGGTTGCACCTCTGGATAGATGGCAAAACATATAACAAAACACATGTAGAGCACCTGGGCATATCATGCACACAATAATCATGGCGAAAATGACAAATATCTAATTGGAGCAGCAGATCTGACAATTATCTCAAATAGCAATCTTCTAACAGTATTTCGGGCATCAAGATGAACTCAACTGAAAATGATGCAATGAGATGAAATGATGTACTCTCTGAGGCGAACATTTTGATATGCTATATGCCCAAAACGGAGCTACGGATGAGGAGTTACGACACGATGAACAGGAGAAAAAATTAGGGTTTCGGGCAAAAAAGTCAACTGAGTTTTGGATCTCAGATCTGGATCCGGGCGCGATTTACAAGGTCCGCCGGAGCTGTTCGCCGGAGAAGACCGGAGATGAAGAAGAAGACCGGGGGGCGGCCGGAGAAGGAGTAGATCGGCGGCGGGGCGCGGTTCCGCGGCGAGGCGATGGCGGGCGGTGGCCGGACCGGGTGCGGCGGCG
>LT934117.1:590635775-590656492 GCA_900231445.1 Triticum turgidum subsp. durum | reverse complement strand
CGGGGAAGAAGACGTCGGGGCACCCAAGCGCGGGCGCGGGGCGGCTCGGGCCACGGGGGCCTGCCCCGGGCCGCGCGGGCCGGTGCGGTGGGAGACGGCGGCGGCGAACGGCAGCGTGCCACGTGGCGGCGGGGAGGCAGATCGGACGTGTCCGGCCGGCAGAATTTTGTCCGGTCGCGAGGAGAGGGAGAGAGTTAGGGTTTCACCCGTGAATTTCGGAGGGGGGTTCTATATATAGGCATAGAGGGAGCTAGGGGTGTCCAAATGAGGTGCGGTTTTCGGCCACGCGATCGTGATCAAACGCTCTAGATGATGGGGAAGGTTTTGGTGGGTTTTGGGCCAACTTGGAGGGGTGTTGGGCTGCAACACACACGAGGGCTTTTCGGTCCCTCGGTTAACCGTTGGAGTAACAAACGAAGTCCAAATGGTACGAAACTTGACAGGCGGTCTACCGGTAGTTAACCAAGACCGCTTGGCAAGTCTCGGTACAATCCGGAAATGTTTAATCCCCACACACGAAAGAAAGGTAGAAATGACCACCGGAGGAGAACGAAGCGCCAGAATGCAAAACGGACCACGGGGAAAATGCTCGAATGCATGAGATGAACACGTATGTAAATGCAATGCACATGATGACATGATATGAGATGGATGACAACGATAACAACACACGGAGACAAAAACCCGAACCCGAGAAAATAAAATAACTTAACGCCGGAAACGGCAAGAGTTGGAGTACATATTGGGTAAATTACATCCGGGGTGTTACAACACTCCACCACTACGAAAGGATCTCGTCCCGAGATCTAGGACTGAAAGAACGCCGGGTACTCAGAACAGAGGTGATCCTCGCGTTCCCAGGTAGCTTCATGGTCGGAATGGTGTCACCACTTGACTTTGAGGAATTTGATTGACTTGTTGCGAGTCTTGCGTTCAGTCTCTTCAAGAATAGCCACGGGGTGCTCACGATAGGAGAGATCTTCTTGGAGCTCAATGTCCTCGAAATTGATGGTGCGGTCAGGGGTCTTGAAGCACTTTCAGAGCTGGGAGACATGGAACACGTCATGCACATTTGCAAAGTTTGAAGGAAGCTCGAGTTGATAGGCGAGGTCGCCTCTCTTGCTGACAATCTTGAAAGGTCCCACGTATCTAGGGGCAAGCTTCCCTTTGATACCGAAGCGACGAGTACCTTTCATAGGAGAGACATGGAGGTAAACATGATCTCCGATCTCGAAAGCCAAATCACGGTGCTTACTATCATAGTAGCTCTTCTGGCGGGATTGGGCTGCTTTGAGGTTATCTCGAATGACTTTGCACATTTCCTCTGCCTCTGTGATTAAGTCATTACCCAAAAGCTGACGTTCACCGGTTTCAGACCAGTTGAGAGGGGTACGGCACTTCCTGCCATATAGAATTTCAAATGGGGCCTTGCCCGAGCTTGCTTGAAAACTATTGTTGTAGGAGAATTCAGCATATGGAAGACAATCTTCCCACTTCATGCCGAAGGAAATCACACAAGCCCTGAGCATATCTTCAAGAATCTGATTGACACGCTCGACTTGACCGCTAGTTTGTGGATGGAAAGCTGTGCTGAAGCGGATGTTGGTGCCCATGGCCTTCTTAAAAGAATCCCAAAACTTGGAGGTAAAGATGCTGCCACGGTCTGAAGAGATCACTTGTGGAATACCGTGCAGAGAGACAATTCGAGAGGTATAGAGTTCCGCCAATTGAGCTGCAGTGATTGACTCTTTGATAGGAAGAAAGTGAGCCACTTTAGTGAGTTTGTCGATGACAACGAATATAGAATCATTGCCACGTTTGGACTTTGGAAACCCAGTCACGAAGTCCATCTCAATGTGGTCAAACTTCCATTATGGAATGGCAAGAGGTTGGAGGAGACCAGCTGGCCTTTGGTGTTCTGCCTTCACTCTTCTGCATACATCACATTCATTCACGAATTGAGCAATCTCGCGCTTCATTCGAGTCCACCAATAAGCCTGCTTGAGGTCCTGATACATCTTCGTGCTCCCAGGGTGGATGGAGAGGAGAGAATTGTGAGCCTCGTTCATGATCACTTTACGAAGGTCACCTTTGGGCACAACAATACGATCCTCAAAGAAGAGAGTATCGTTATCATCAAGGCGGTAGCCCTTGTACTTGGGTTGACTCTTGACAATACCAATCTTCACCTTCTTCACCACAGCATCAAGAAGCTGAGCTTGGCGAATCTGGTCTTCCAAGGTAGGAGAGACTTGAAGGTTGGCGAGGAAACCTTGAGGAACAACTTGCAGATTAAGTTTGCGGAAAGCTTCACAAAGCTCGGGTTGATAAGGCTTGAGAACCAGAATGTTGCAGTAAGCATTCCTGCTCAAAGCGTCAGCAATCACATTGGCCTTGCCTGGAGTGTACGCGATACTCGGATTATACTCTTGAATCATTTCGACCCATCGAGTTTGCCTGAGGTTGAGATTAGGCTGAGTGAAGATGTACTTGAGACTCTTGTGATCTGTGAAAATGTCCACTTTCCTTCCCAAAAAGAGATGTCTCCAAGTCAAAAGAGCATGCACAACTGCCGCCAACTCGAGATCGTGAGTGGGGTAGTTCTTCTCATTGGGCTTCAACTGGCGAGAGGTATAAGCAACAACTTTCTTCTCTTGCATCAAAACTGCGCCAAGACCTTGGAGAGAGGCATCACAAAAGACCTCGTACGGCTTGGATTCATCAGGCAGAGTCAGAACTGGAGCAGTGATCAATTTCTCTTTCAAAGTGTTGAAAGCAACGTCACACTCCGGAGATCAAACGTACTTGAAGTGCTTCTGGAGAAGATTTGAGAGAGGCTTCGCGATCTTAGAAAAGTTTTCAACGAATCTTCGGCAGTAGCTTGCGAGACCGAGGAAGCTATGAGGTTGCTTCACGTTCTGAGGAGGTTCCCAATTCACAATTGCAGACATCTTCTCAGGATTCACCGCAATGCCCTTGGTAGAGATGATATGACCAAGATAAAGAACCTCATCGAGCCAAAATTCGCACTTGGAGAACTTGGCGTAGAACTTGTGTTCCTTGAGCTTATCGAGTACCAAACGCAAGTGCTTGGCATGATCTTCCTTGTTCTTCGAGAAAACTAGAATGTCATCGAGATAGACCAAAACGAAGTAATTGGTGTAGGCGTTCAAGATGAAGTTCAGCATGCGAGAGAAAGTTGGAGGAGCGTTGACGAGGCCAAAAGACATGACAGTTGAAAGGACATGCGGTGCCCCCATGTGTGGTTTTGGTAATTGATGACAAACTCTATGGACTAACAGTTGCCTTGAGTTATATTTGAAGCATTTGTCCATAGGATTGTCTTGAAGTCCATGTGTTGGTTTCAAGGAGTTTATGAGATGGCCAAAGTGCTTTTCAAGGAATTATCCAAAGATTGGTCATGTGTGACTTGAGATGGCCAAAGTGATTTTCAAGGGATTATCCAAAGATTGCTCATGTGTGAGTTGAGCTTATTGCAAGCATGTCTTGAAGAAGAAGATTGTGTGATCATTCATGTTTACCTTCAAGACATCATCCAAATGAAGAGAGTTGGAAAGATTCAATGTTGATTAAGACTAAGTCAAGAGTGAATCAAGTTTATCAACTCACAAAGCGTAGAAGAAGTACCGAGAGGGATCAAGTGATCCCATGGTATGGTAAGAATTGTCCATTACTCTTTGTGTACTAACCCATGGTCTACGTGAGAGTTCTTTGTGGGGTTAGGTATGTTTCCATGGTCTTGCGTCAAGAGGAAGATCTCATACAACCCATGGAGGATGACATCAAGTGGTGATCGTCATCAAGTTTGCAGTGTGCAAGTTCAAGTGGAGCAACTCAAAGAGTGGCTCACCCATAATGGAGTATGGGGGAGCAATCAAGCTTGAAGCTTTCCCTCCATTGTGGTGTCAATGGAATTGTGAAGATGTGCTAAAGAGTGGCTTACCCATGGTGGAGTATGGGGGAGCAATCAACTAGTCTTCATCGAGCCAACACAATCAAGAAAGGTGGTCCAACTTGAGGAAGTCAAGATCGTCATCATCTAGCTCAAGTGGACTATGTGCAAGGCAAAGGTTTGCCCTTGATAGGTTTTCTATTTTACCGGTCTCATAGTGGTAGTTGGGAGACCGGGTTGTAGGATCGATTGTCGTACTATCAAGGGGGGCTCTCTAGGGAGTAGCTTGATCGTATCATTAGTCGAGAGCTCAAACCATTGCATCCTTGCATCATATTTCTTGGTTCTTGTTTGGTTCCATTTGTGAGTCTTAGAGCTTATGGTCATCTTGATGACAAGCTTGAGTTCATCGAAAACGGAGTTCGCATGCATCTTCTATGATGTTTTCGGTGTTGGAGGTTTTACCGGTCTTATCCGAGGAAGGGTTCTCACCATTTTATTATGGTCCTTTTCTCATTTGCTTCTTATTGATATTTCTCTCAAGATTGTGTTAGCCCTTGCCATTATCTTTCCAACAAACTTGGTTTCGTTGAATTCGGAGCTCGTTTGCGAAAGTTGTGGCTGTTTTGATATTGCCTGTTTGACACAGAGAGGTTGTACCGCCCCATCGAGAGGTTGTACCGCTTGACCGGTACAAACCGGTGTTTGGAGCGGTTGTACCACTCCAGAATTGGTTCGGAGGTTGTACCGGTCATGTACTGCTCTACCACCGGACTGGTCTCTGTTGTGGTGCAGTTGTTGGGCGGTTGTGGGCCGGTTGTACCGCTTATTGCCTGTTACCGGTTGTACCGGTGCTCATAGAGGTTGTACCGCTCCTATGTTATTCTATACATAACGGGCAGATTCGTGGGGACCTATTTAAGGGGATCTTCTTCCCCAATTGTTCCCTATCTCTTGAGCTCGTTTTTGCCCCCATTGTTTACCTTCTTTGAGCTTGCTAACTCTCAATCCCTACATGGATTCTTGCTAGTTTTTGAGGGGAAGAGAGAGGAGATCTAGATCCACATTTCCACCAATCACTTTCTCCTCTATGTGAGGGGAACCCCTTGGATCTAGATCTTTGAGTTCTTGGTGTTCTCCTTCTTGTTCTTCCCCTCATTTTCCACCCTAGCATTAGTTGCTCCGGTGGGATTTGAGAGAGGACTTGGGCACGTGTGCCCTTGCCATTGCATTTAGTGCATCGGTTTGAGTTCTCCACGGTGATACGTGGAAGTGAAGTTTGAGAAGCTTATTACTCTTGGGTGTTTGGGCACCCCAGAGCTTGTTCCTCTTGGGTGCCTTGGCGCCCTAGATGGTTGGTGTTGTTCGAAGCTCAATCATTGTGGTGTAAAGCTCCGGGCAAGCGTCGGGGTCTCAAATTAGGTTGTGGAGATCGCCTCGAGCAATTTGACGGGTACCGGTGACTTCCGCCCAAGGGTTGCCAAAGTGTACAGGTTCGGTGACCGCCCCAAGGGTTGCCATTTGTACGGGTTCGGTGACCGCCCTCAAGGGTCCCTTAGTGGAATCACGGCATCTTGCATTGTGCGAGGGCGTGAGGAGATTACGGTGGCCCTAGTGGCTTCTTGGGGAGCATTGTGCCTCCACACTGCTCCAAACGGAGATTAGCATCCGCAAGGGTGTGAACTTCGGGATACATCGTCGTCTCCGCGTGCCTCGGTTATCTCTTACCCGAGCTCTTTACTTATGCACTTTACTTTGTGATAGCCATATTGTTTCTTGTCATATATCTTGCTATCACATAGTTGCTTATCTTGCTTAGCATAAGTTGTTGGTGCACATAGGTGAGCCTAGTTGTTTTAGGTTTTTTGCTTGACAAATTAACTGCTAGGTTTATTCCGCATTTGTTCAAGCCTACATTGTAATTATTTTAAAACGCCTATTCACCCCCCCTCTAGGCGACATCCACGATCTTTCAATTGGTATCAGAGCCTCATCTCTCTTTGTTAGGCTTTACCGCCTAGAGAGTAAAGATGTCGACTAGGGGATTAGGATTCTCTAACACTCTTAGTTTCGATGGCACAAATTTTGATGTTTGGGTAATTCGCATGCTTAATCTCTTTAGGGTCATGGACCCAAATTTAGAGTGAAATGTAGATATGGGTTTTTCTCCTCCAAAGGATCCCCAAAGATTATCTTTAGAGGATGAGAAAAACTCTTATCTCAATGCTCAAGCTTCTAATGTGCTTTCCGATGCTTTGAGCAATGTAGTTATATTTCAACTCATGCCGTTCCGGGATGCTCATGAGTTGTGGACAAAGCTTCAAGATAAATATGGCGTGTCCAAGTTTTGTGGGGATGATTGTTCTCCCTCCACATCCGGTCGTATAGTCTTCTCAACTTCTTCTACTTCACCTACATGTGGTTTGGCACAAGGTAATGATATGGTGAGTAGTGTTGGTCATTGCAATGATGATAGTATGTTTATTGTGGATGATCCTTCATCACTATCTTATTGCAATGCTCCTTCTTTGGGCTTTAACACTTCGAGCACTCCAAATGTTTCACATGCTTGTGTTGATAGTCCTTGCATATCATGTAGAAATTGCTTGACTAAATCCCATGATGATATGTTTACTATGTCTCGTTGCCATGATAAAAATGCATATATGTCCTCGAGTTGTTGTGCTAACAATGTAGAGGAAACCCAACACCCCATGGAACAAGATGTGGTCTTGAATGGTGCTTCAACGGATCCTTCATCATCATCTATTGCATTTTGCCTTATGTCCAAGGCTTCAAAGGTATCTCCCACTTTGAATCCCAATATATCTTGTGATGATGGCAAGAGTGATGATGATGTTGATTATTATGAAGAGAATGATAATGTTGCCTCCTTAAAAACTAAGGGGGAAATGATTTTTAAAGCTCTTCACAAAAATAAACTTGCTCGTTCCAACTTCATGGAAATCATGTCTCTTTCCATTGAAGGCAAGAAATACATTGAGGAGTTGGAATCTCATCTAGAGGAGCATCATGTCACCATTGATAAAATGGAAGGTCATGAGCGTGATTACTCTAATGAGATTGTGGACCTCTCTCAAGCTCTTGAACTTGAACAAACCACCAAGGAATCTCTTGAGGA
This sequence comes from Triticum turgidum subsp. durum, assembly GCA_900231445.1. Taxonomy (NCBI): domain Eukaryota; kingdom Viridiplantae; phylum Streptophyta; class Magnoliopsida; order Poales; family Poaceae; genus Triticum; species Triticum turgidum. Next base: position 590,649,437 of record LT934117.1, on the reverse strand, counting down.
GACTTTTGCTCTAGAGTTATCTAGAGTGAAGGAATCTCATGATAGAGCTCTTGAGGTGGCCAATGTTTTTGAAACTAAAAATGCTAAGCTTGAAGTTGCTCATGCTAGACTCCTTGAGGATTTTGAGCACCTCGAAAATGGCTCAAGGGTCGTCAAGGGTGAGCTCATCAAACTCACCGAGTCTCATGATCAACTTGAAGCTTCTTATTTAAAAGAGCTTGCCAACTTGTCCTCTCCTATTGTTGTTAATGATGATGCTTGTGCTACTAACTCTATTACTTGTGAAGCATCCATTTTGAAGGAGAACGTTGAGCTACGGGCTCAACTTGAGTTGCTATCTAGCAATTATGGGAAATTGGAAGAAAGCCATGAAAAGCTCTCAAGCTCTCATGACGATCTTCTAGTATCCCATAATGTGCTAAAGATAGCTCATGAGGCCATGCTTGCTAAGGTAACATCTAGTGAGCCTCATGTGGATACTAGCACTACTTCTAGTCAAAATGCTATATTGCCATGTGCTAGTCCTTGTAATTCATCTACTCACAATATTGGTACATCTTGTGATTAATTGCTTTCCTTGCCTTGTTGCTCTAACGATGAAGCTTATACTTCCTCTAGTACTTGTGTTGAGACTAACCATGTAGAGGAAATTAAAGAGCTCAAGGCCCAAGTCACTTCTTTGAAGAAAGACTTGGAAAAGAGTCATGAAGGTAAATCCACACTCAACAATATCTTGAGTGTGCAAAAATCCCCCAATGACAAAGGTGGATTTGGATTCAACTCCAACAAGAAGAAGTCCAAGGTGAACAAAAAGAAGGGCCAAGAACAAGTCAAGCATTCGGCCAAGATTGTTTGCTTCAAGTGCAAAGTAGAAGGGCATCATGTTAAATCTTGCCCATTGAAGAAGAAGCACATTAGTGACAAGCAACAAGGGAAGCGGCCACAAGTACAGTCTCATTCTCAACCTCAAGTTGAAGAAAGTTCTCTTCCCAAGAAAACTCAAGCAAATGCTTCTCAAGTTGAGAAATCAAGTGAGAAGAAAGTAAAGAGTAGACGTTGCTACCTATGTCATGAAAAAGGTCACGTTACTTCTTCATGCACAAATGGTACCTTATTCACCCCTATTCTAATTGATGATATCTATTCTCTTGGGAAGGATAAGGTTGGCAATGTGTTTGCCAAATTTGTTGGTGCTCAAAGTGGTGTCAAGAAAAGAACCATTTGGGTAGCCAAGCCTATCGTGACTAACCTCTTAGGACCCAACTTGGTTGGGGACCAACTAGCTCATACTTGATCAATAGGTGTTGTTGGAGGTCATTGGAGACTTGGCTACATTATGAAGAATTAAGGGGAGTTCATCATTCTTATTGTCTCAAGCCAAGTCAATTGAATCATCAAGTTTATATCTTATATCCAATGTGCCTCCTTGCGGTAACTTGTACTTAAATTGCTTGCATTGAAAGTTACTTGCCCCCTTTCATGTTTTGGTTTTGGTCCTTACATGTGTTTGTATGTGTTGTGCTTCCAACTTGATTATCTTGAGCAATCAAGTATTTGTGTGTTGGTTTGCACATCATGTACGTGTGTGTCATGCATTGAGCCTTTTGCATCTTGTTCTTTTCTTAGTTGGCTCTTGTGAGAGGTTGATGGAATATCCCATTATGGCGGAGTGATGTGCTTTGTGCACCTCACAATCCTATATATGTGTGTACATGAGTAATACCATCTAGTATTGATATTTCAAGATTATCTAGTCGCTATGTGGTATGTCTTCTCATGAGAAATTCAAATTCTATATTGTCCATTAATTATCTCGTGTTGGATCGTTATTTTGCCTCTTGTTTATCTTTAATTGGTATCACATTATGGGGGAGTAATATGCTATGTGTATATTACTAGCCTAGAAAATGTGTACATTTGAGATATTGTCACCTAGAATTGATATTGTAAATTATCTTGTTCCTAGGTGGCATGTTAGCTCTACAAGTTGCAATTTGCTTTTTGTTTGGTGTGAAGATGATGTCGGATATCCTTGTTATCTATCACCGGGAATTATTTCCAAATACTTCTTGTCTTTTGACAATTGGTACTCACTTATGTGTGGTAGCAATTATTGATCATCTTTACATAGGCCTTTGCTTTTATTTGCTTTATCTCTTGCCTAGGATTGTGTCAACTCCCATTGTATTCCATACCACTTGTGGATCTTGTTAATTTCTTGACCTTGTCTAGTGTTTTCTAGATATAGTGAAAGTGGTGATCCCACCTCGTGCATTTTGTATTCAAATGCAAATTCTCTATAATGCACTAGTCTTGGGGGAGCTATCCTATTCTCTATAAAACACTCATCTTGTGATCCTTATCAAGTGTGTGTTTGTGGAAGGCAAGCCGTTTCTTTTTGGTGCTTTGTGCCATCATGAAACTTTGTAGAGGGCTTGGTTTGTTTGGAACCATTCTCTCTTTTGGGAGTTTGAAATCTTTCTTTTTTAGTGTATCAATGGATATCTCATTCCTTGATGTATCTTTTATGGATATCCTCCAAGTGATGATTTATTCATTTGGTATCTTTTCTTCGCTTGGTTTTTCTTTGTCTTTTGGTCTCGGTTCTTGAAAGTCTTGAGCATGCATATTTACTTCTTGTAGTTTCTTTGGCATGTTTTCTTTCTTTGACCCAATATATAGGGGGAACTCCACCAAGTCTCAAATTGGATGAGATGTGCATGAAATTCATTTTCATATCTATATGCACATATTTATGTGGAGTTTGTCCTATGTGTTGTTGGTTCTCTAACTCTTTGGTCCCAATGAGTTTGGGTACCTTTTTTTGTGTTGTTGTTCTAGGAACAAGTGGAGATGCATTGGATGATCGGCTCACTCACAAGGAAGGTGTTGTCACCATGTGCTTATTGGAATCAAGCTAGGATGATCAATGAACTACTTTGTACCTTAAATTGGTATATACTACATCCTTCCAATGTTATCTCGGTAACAAGTATCTTCATATACTTCATGCACACATTTCTTGCATCAACCTTGTGTAGGTTGTATCATGGCATGTTATCCATTCTTTCTTGTGATACTTGTTTCCTTTCTCAAAGCATCCCAACAATGATGTCTTGTTGCTAGTTGTGATGTCTTTGATGTTCGTGTGGTTGGAATTCATTTATATACAATAAGACCATATCTAGCCATGTGCTATGCTCTCAAGCAATATCTTATTGGTATATGTATGACTTCCTTTTGGATATCTTGTTCCTTCGTGTTGTAACTATTTCGGGTGTGCATCCTTCTTTGTAGATATATATATATCATCATGATTTCGTCTACCTAGAATCTTATACACTTGAGAGAAGTTGCATATCTAGATGATATCCTTTCTTTCACGTCCACCTTGTCTTTCTTATGTTATTTCTTTGGTGGCTCCGTGAAAGCTTTTGCCTTGAGTGTGTGTCTTCTATCGTTGCATCTTGATGTGCTCGTGTGTGGTGAAGATTATTTTCCTCATGCTTATCTTTACGAGGTTTTTGCCATCTTAATTGGCATCCCTCGTCTTGATGCGCCTTTCATCTTCTATCTTCACCGCGGGTTCTCACAAGCATAGGTTCTCTATATGCTTATTAGTAAGCTTGTGAACCCATTTGCTAGTTGTGTGTGGGAATGATAGGCCTTGCACCGTGTGCCTCATTCTTTCAAGACTTTATTGATGCTTAATGCTCATTCATACTTTAGTCTTCTCAAGTGTTTTGCCTTGACTCACACACATCATTTTGGTTGAGCCCTTTCTTAAGTTGCCTCTTTTACTTGTTGCTCAACCATGTGTTTGTTGCAAGTACTAGGTTTTGTTTCCTATATGCTCACTTGCACTTGTTGTAAGTTTCTATTGATTTTGGGGGAGCTGTGATCCTATTTTGTGCACTTTGTATCCAAATACAAAAATTTTTATGTGTGCACAAATCATGGGGAGCTTCTCTAGTTTCTTTAGAACACTCCTTCGCTCATATCATAATATCCTTTATTCCTGTAGCTCGTAGGATCTTTGGTCTAGTTGGTTCAATTGATACCTGTTGATTGCTTGCTTCAATTGGTACCTTTTGATTCCTTGATTCCTTGTTTCTTTCTTTGTTATGTCCTTGTGGCATATCATTTCTTTAGCAATCTTGGTGCCTCAATATAGTTGGTCTTCCTCCAAGTATTACCGTTGGATATGTGTATTGCATTCCACTCTCTTGTTGAGAAATACACAACTTATGGAGGAACATAATTTATATTGGCCTTCTAAGCTTTTCGCCCATTTTGGCAATCGATGCCAATGGGGGAGAAGTTTCAGAGAGTTTTGTGGATAAGTTTAGAGAGTTTTTTTCTTCTTGCTTTGGTTTTGTACCTAAGCATTTGCATCTCATACACATGCATTATTGGTTGTTGCATTGCATGGTGATAAATAATTCCTTATATAAACTCTCTTGAAAGTGATTGTCATCAATTACCAAAATGGGGGAGATTGAAAGGACATGCGGTGCCCCCATGTGTGGTTTTGGTAATTGATGACAAACTCTATGGACTAACGGTTGCCTTGAGTTATATTTGAAGCATTTGTCCATAGGATTGTCTTGAAGTCCATGTGTTGGTTTCAAGGAGTTTATGAGATGGCCAAAGTGCTTTTCAAGGAATTATCCAAAGATTGGTCATGTGTGAGTTGAGATGGCCAAAGTGATTTTCAAGGGATTATCCAAAGATTGCTCATGTGTGAGTTGAGCTTATTGCAAGCATGTCTTGAAGAAGAAGATTGTGTGATCATTCATGTTTACCTTCAAGACATCATCCAAATGAAGAGAGTTGGAAAGATTCAATGTTGATTAAGACTAAGTCAAGAGTGAATCAAGTTGATCAACTCACAAAGCGTAGAAGAAGTACCGAGAGGGATCAAGTGATCCCATGGTATGGTAAGAATTGTCCATTACTCTTTGGGCAAATTTTAACATGGTCCCTCTTACCTCCTTTTTTTACATGTGAGGTAAGAAGGTAAGAGTCAATCAAGCCATTCATTGATGAGATCAACGGCTAAGATCTATTTTATACTCTTACCTCTCATGTGAAAAGAGGGGGTAAGAGGGACCATGTTAAAACTGCTCTACTCTTTGTGTACTAACCCATGGTCTACGTGAGAGTTCTTTGTGGGGTTAGGTATGTTTCCATGGTCTTGTGTCAAGAGGAAGATCTCATACAACCCATGGAGGATGATATCAAGTGGTGATCGTCATCAAGTTTGCAGTGTGCAAGTTCAAGTGGAGCAACTCAAAGAGTGGCTCACCCATAATGGAGTATGGGGGAGCAATCAAGCTTGAAGCTTGCCCTCCATTGTGGTGTCAATGGAATTGTGAAGATGTGCTAAAGAGTGGCTTAACCATAGTGGAGTATGGGGGAGCAATCAACTAGTCTTCATCGAGCCAACACAATCAAGAAAGGTGGTCCAACTTGAGGAAGTCAAGATCGTCATCATCTAGCTCAAGTGGACTATGTGCAAGGCAAAGGTTTGCCCTTGATAGGTTTTCTATTTTACCGGTCTCATAGTGGTAGTTGGGAGACCGGGTTGTAGGATCGATTGTCGTACTATCAAGGGGGGCTCTCTAGGGAGTAGCTTGATCGTATCATTAGTCGAGAGCTCAAACCATTGCATCCTTGCATCATATTTCTTGGTTCTTGTTTGGTTCCATTTGTGAGTCTTAGAGCTTATGGTCATCTTGATGACAAGCTTGAGTTCATCGAAAACGGAGTTCGCATGCATCTTCTATGATGTTTTCGGTGTTGGAGGTTTTACCGGTCTTATCCGAGGAAGGGTTCTCACCATTTTATTATGGTCCTTTTATCATTTGCTTCTTATTGATATTTTTCTCAAGATTGTGTTAGCCCTTATCATTAGCTTTCGAACAAACTTGGTTTCGTTGAATTCGGAGCTCATTTGCGAAAGTTGTGGCTGTTTTGATATTGCCTGTTTTACACAGAGAGGTTTTACCGCCCCATGGAGAGGTTGTACCGCTTGACCGGTACAACCGGTGTTTGGAGCGGTTGTACCGCTCCAGAATTGGTCCGGAGCTTGTACCGGTCATGTACCGCTCTACCACTGGACTGGTCTCTGTTGTGGTGCGGTTGTTGGGCGGTTGTGCGCCGGTTGTACCGCTTATTGCCTGTTACCGGTTGTACCGGTGCTCATAGAGGTTGTACCGCTCCTATGTTATTCTGTACATAACGGGCAGATTCGTGGGGACCTATTTAAGGGGGTCTTCTTCCCCAATGGTTCCCTATCTCTTGAGCTCGTTTTTGCCCCCATTGTTTACCTTCTTTGAGCTTGCTAACTCTCAATCCCTCCATGGATTCTTGCTAGTTTTTGAGGGAAAAGAGAGAGGAGATCTAGATCCACATTTCCACCAATCACTTTCTCCTCTATGTGAGGGGAACCCCTTGGATCTAGATCTTGGAGTTCTTGGTGTTCTCCTTCTTGTTCTTCCTCTCATTTTCCTCCCTAGCATTAGTTGCTCCGGTGGGATTTGAGAGAGGACTTGGGCACTCCGTGTGCCCTTGCCATTGCATTTAGTGCATCGGTTTGAGTTCTCCACGGTGATACGTGGAAGTGAAGTTTGAGAAGCTTATTACTCTTGGGTGTTTGGGCACCCCAGAGCTTGTTCCTCTTGGGTGCTTTGGCGCCCTAGATGGTTGGTGTTGTTCGAAGCTCAATCATTGTGGTGTAAAGCTCCGGGCAAGCGTCGGGGTCTCCAATTAGGTTGTGGAGATCGCCATGAGCAATTTGACGGGTACCGGTGACTGCCCCCAAGGGTTGCCAAAGTGTACAGGTTCGGTGACCGCCCCCAAGGGTTGCCATTTGTACGGGTTCGGTGACCGCCCTCAAGGGTCCCTTAGTGGAATCACGGCATCTTGCATTGTGCGAGGGCGTGAGGAGATTACGGTGGCCCTAGTGGCTTCTTGGGGAGCATTGTACCTCCACACCGCTCCAAACGGAGATTAGCATCCGCAAGGGTGTGAACTTCGGGATACATCGTCGTCTCCGCGTGCCTCGGTTATCTCTTACCCGAGCTCTTTACTTATGCACTTTACTTTGTGATAGCCATATTGTTTCTTGTCGTATATCTTGCTATCACATAGTTTCTTATCTTGCTTAGCATAAGTTGTTGGTGCACATAGGTGAGCCTAGTTGTTTTAGGTTTTTTGCTTGACAAATTAACCGCTAGGTTTATTCCGCATTTGTTCAAGCCTACATTGTAATTATTTTAAAACGCCTATTCACCCCCCCTCTAGGCGACATCGACGATCTTTCAACAGTGTACTCATATGAACCATAGCTTGTTCTGAAAGCCGTCTTGGGAATATCTTGCTCACGGATTCAAATCTGATGATAACCCATACGGAGATCAAGCTTGGAGAATACTTGAGCGCCTTTGAGTTGTTCGAACAGCTCATTGATGTTGGGAAGTGGGTATTTGTTCTTGATGGTCTTCTTGTTCAATGGACGGTAATCAACACAAAGTCGGTCCGTTCCATCCTTCTTCTTCACAAAAAGAACACCACAACCCCACGGAGAAGAACTAGGCCGGATGAGACCCATTCTCTCTTGAATATCGAGTTGCTTCTTCAACTCCTTCAAATCTTCAGGTCCGAGCTTGTAAGGACGCTTGCACACAGGTTCCGTGCCGGGCTCAAGATCAATGACGAATTCAACTGGCCGGTGCGGAGGCATTCCTGGAAGCTCTTCTAGAAAGACGTCTTGATATTCACAAACGACTGGAATTTGAGAGATGGCATCGAGTTCACCCTTCTCATTGAGAGAAAACAGACGGATGGTATTATCCCAAGCGGCAAAGACAATTACATCCTCAGACGAATGAGTTAATTGAATCTGCCTGGCTACACAATCAAGTTGAGCCTTGTGCTTAGATAGCCAATCCATCCCGAGAATAAGATCAATATCCGAGTTGCCAAGAACCATTGGAGAAGCCAGAAACTTGAAATCACCCATCAAGATAGAAATATCCGGAACCACCATACTAGTACTCAGACGCTTAGCTGGAGAGACGACTTGCATAGCTCTAGGTAATGCCTTTGTACTAAAATTGTTATCCGATGCAAATGGGAATGACATGAAGGAATGCAATGCACCAGAGTCAAAAAGTACTTTTGCAGGAACATCGTTAACAGGTAGGTTACTGTGAATTGTCATGGCAGATGTCCTTAGTGTCAGGACTTAGTCGCGAGGCCAACGCATCTATGTGGTAGCTTGAGAGGGGTTGAGCGGGACGAGAGACGCAGGGCGGATCAACACGCAAGACAAGGATTTAGACAGCTTCGGGCCCCGGGAAACATCATCCGGTAATAGCCCTACATGCTGTTTGAGGCTAGGTCTCATTATCATCACGAGGGAGTCGCCGTAAACCGGCTCTCCTCTTTGTGTCTAGCCCTAAGATTGTTGATTGTTTTCTGTCCCCCTTTGGGGAGCCCTGCCCCTCCTTATATATGTTGAAGGGGCGGTTTACATGTGGAGTCCTATTAGGATTAGGACTAGTCTATCTCTAATACAAACCGGATACGAGTCCTGGTCTTAACTCCTTGTAAGGGAAATATTCCTCATGCCTTTCCTCTTAAACCGGCCCACCATAGTACGAACCGGCCTTCTGGGCCATGGGCCTCGTCATCCATCTGACCCGCCCGCCGGGTTACTAATGAACCGCCAAGACCGGGCGGGTATCCGGTGAACCGCCAACCTCCGGGCAGGTTACCAATGAGTCATCCAGTCTGGCCGGTTTATACTTCCGGCCGGTTTACACCACGGGGTATATCCCCGACATTAGCCCCCAGTTTAATTTGGATTTATCCATGTTAAACTGATCTACAACATAAACTCAAGAGCAAATTTGACAGGTTATGCTCCGGGTTTAAAAATTCTTGTAAATCGGCACCTGATCATTCTTGTCATTTCCTTCTTCTAGAAAATCCGGTTTAATAAGCCAGCTTCATACTCAATTTGCTTGCAGAAGATAGAGAATAAAGAATCCATTTGAATCGGCCTTCAATGCTCTTGATTTGACAAAAATATTGGTCTTCAAATATTCAACTGATATCAGCCGGTTTGAAAATATAGAACTTGCCGGTTTATCATTGCCAAAATTGTCGGGTTATAAGAACTGATGATCCCGGGCCATGACCGTTTATAGACACCGGGTTATGATTGTTACCATCGCCGGGTCACACAATTGATCTTCCTGATCTGCTCAAAATTGAAAATTTTGAAGATGTTCCTCCTTTACATGCATAATACCTGTAGCCCCCAAGTCTTAAGAAGAGAATATAGTGATAACTTAAGACTTGCTCCAATCAGTGTTGCAACCTTGAAGAAATCCGGTTTGTTCATCTCAATCATATAAACTGAATACTCCATATATGTAGCCCCCAAGTGCCGGGTTGTCATGCTTGCAGCAACCTGGGACTTGCAATTGCTTATAAAAACTTCAATCAGTGTAGCCCCCAAGGGTCGGGTCATTATGCAATAATTAGCAGGGACTTTATAAATATAATCATGTAGACTTGAGCAGTGATGTGTAGTCCCCAAGGGCCGGCTTAGTAAGATAATAATGAACCGGGACTTGATATATACTTCAATAAAAAATAACATCTGATAATGTAGCTTCCATCGTAGGGCTTGAACCCACGTCCACAAGGTTAAGAGTTTTGTGCTTTACCAACTGAGCAATAAATCCTTCAATTTTATGGACGAAAACTTGTGTACCTTGAATTGTTGACTGGAGCAATTGGTAGCCCCCAAGGGCCGGCTCATTATAATATGATGAGTCGGGTCTTCAATAAGACTAGTAAAAATGACTTTGCATTAGCCCCCAAGTGTCATGGTGCATGCTTGCAGCGACATGAGACTTGCATGTAATCTCAATTTGAATAATGTAGCCCCCAAGTGCCGGGTTGTAAGCCTACAGCGACTCGGGACTATTTCTTCCATTGTAGAATAAATCATATCCTTTGATAAAAGAGTAGACATTGCGCTATAGCGACTTTGAAAACCTTAATAATAAAAATCCAGCATGTTGGCTATTCAAGATAATATAATCCGGTATGAAAACCTTATTCATTCAGCATCATAATGAAATTTCAGCCAAGTTTGGCTATTTGAATAATATAACCCAATGATTTATAAGCGCATGATTCCAATGGCGCAATCCAAATATATACTGGCAACTTGTTGTCCAAAGCCAGGCCGGTTTAACAAACCTGTTTCTGCATACAACAAGTTTAAAGTGTCCTGGCGGTTTACCACCGGACGGGGCATAATACCCAACATATAACCCGGGTTTATAACCAAGGCTGCACTTAAGAATAATCAAATATGAAATATATCATACCTGTGACATTGAATCACATCGTTGGTTTTACCAACTTTTTGTAGTAAGGGTGATAACCCAAATCTTGAGTGCTGATAACTCCTTCCATATTGTGCCGGTTTATGATAAAACCGTGTCGGGTTGTGAAATACACCGGATTAACCATATATAATACTGGCGACTTGTAGTCAAATCAGACCGGGCTGATAGTCTCCGGATTATAACTTGATCGTGTACTGACAACTTGTAGTTGAAAGCCGAGCCGGTTTGATAAACACCAGTTTATTCCATAATAGGATGGTAACAGAAAATCAAACCGGGCAGATAGTCTCCGGATTAAGATTTGACCGTGTCCCATCCATTTGTATTTGACAGTCGAACCGGTTTAAGAAATGTCGGTTTAAAAACGCAACAAAAAGAAAGAAATATCTATCAAAGAAAATTGTGAAGCAAAGGCAATGATAAAACCGTTTGCCAAAAAGAAGCTTATTTGAGCTGATCAGATGGCGTTACCATGGACACGACCAAGCTCCCGATAGGTGTAGCTATGGTTCAAGTCAGCCAGGTCCCCAAATGAAACCGTGGCATTTATGCCGATCAAGTGGCATGGCGATGGTTCGGGTTCGACCAAGCCCCCAAGTGATTCTGTGGCCTTAGGCCGATCAAGAGGCATGACTGGTTCAGACGTGACCAAGTACCCAAGTGATCTGGTGGCTCTCGCCGATCAAGAGGCGTGGCAATGGTTCGGGTTCGACCAATCCCCCTAGTGATTCTATGGCCTTAGGCCGATCAAGAGGCGTGACTATGGTTCAGACGTGACCACAAGTCCCCAAGTGATCTGGTGGCTCTCGCCGATCAAGAGGCGTGGCAATGGTTCGGGTTTGACCAATCCCCCTAGTGATTCTATGGCCTTAGGCCGATCAAGAGGCGTGACTATGGTTCAGACGTGACGACAAGTCCCCAAGTGATGTTGTGGCTTTTCGCCAATCAAGAGGTGTAACTATGGTTCGGATACGACCAAGCCCCCAAGTGATCAATAATATGATAAGCCAATAAGGCATGATACCCATGTTTGAACCGCGCATCATGGCAGCAGGTCCTCTTTGGTACCCTTTAACTTTTGCAAGAGATAATTTCTTCTTGAACCGGGATTTTGAACCGGATTTGAGAGCTTCAAAGCTTTGTGGGAGACATCTTTCCCTTGAACCGGACTATAAACCGGAAGCATCATTGTGAGCCAGAATATTTCCGACGGCCTTTAAATTTTCATTAATATGGCGGTTTAGGTTCCTGCATTAGACAACTTTGCAAGCTGGAGTAATTGCTCTTTTAAAGAAAGCAATATGTAATATAAAATATATTGGATAGATTTCACCTGATATATCCTGCCAGGGGTTATCCACCGTGGAGTTAATGATCACCATGGTGAAGCTGAAATTAATCACGGGCGGTTCGACCATGGGAGCAGACAGATGAGCCGGCCACGGCGTTGTAAGCCAGCGTGGACAGCAAGTCAATCGCAAGAGCGGTAAACCGTGCAGACGGCGAGTCAATCGCGGGCATTGTCCCGGCGAGTTGATGTGTGCTCCACCCAGAATTTTAACTGGGATATACAAAAGCCTAGCAGCGGAAAATCACACTTTCCAGGATGTCATGGGCTGTTAAATCTGCATGCACAAATAATACAAGTCATAGCAGAAAAAATTCTTGAAATATTTAATATCCGGATCAAACGGAATAGGATAAATAGCACCTGGTAGTGTCGTGCAGTTGAAAGTCTTGAAACCTCTTCTCTGTTCTCACATGCTTGCAAATATTGAAAGGCCTTGCACGCATTCATCATACAGTGCTTCAAACACCTCCAGTAATTGTAGAGGCTCGTCAACAGTGTAGCGTTGAAAAAATCAGTAGGCCGGCTCAACGTGGCGACGGCGGCTTGGACGCGGAGGTGACGGCGACTTGAGGCGAAGCCTTCTCAAAATTGCTTTGCACTGTTTCAGAATTGTATCTTCAGGCAACACCGTAGGTGGTTCAGATCAGCGTTTTGCTGGCAAGAAGCAGGGGTTCATAATTTGAACTTAGATCAAATCCTCCAAGAGCTCCACGTGAGGTAGTAGTCCACCAATAAATAGTCAAATCAGCCTTGACGTAATTGAAGACGGCGACGGCTCAGCAGTCAGCAGCACGGCGGGAGTGAGGCCAAAGCAGGCTACAGCAACGCGACCTTGGCATCGGTGACTTGGAGTGAAGACGAGCCACGGCCAAAAAAGGGCGACGCCGGCGAGAGGTGGATGCAGCGGCTCGAGGCAGGCGGCGGCTCGACCGAGCCACAGCAGACAAGGCGAGGCTGGCCGCTGGCTCCCAGGTGAGACTTGACTGCGACTTGTTATAGCTGTGGAGGTGGTCGATGGCTGTTGGTGATTTGGCCTGGTTGCGACAACGATTTTGACGAGGCGGCGGCGATTTGGCCGGTACAGCGGGGCCGCGACCAGGCTCAGATCCTAACCCGGAGGCACGACAGCTTGGACTGGATGTGATCCGAAGGCAGGGTCGCGCGCAGAGTGGCTCAACAGCCAGGGGAAGAGCAGCACGGCGCGGCGGAGCGGAACCAGCAAGCGGCAGGGCTCCGGTAGTAGACACAACAGCCGGTTCATAGCGGAGGTGGACGGCGTCCGCGGCAGCCCGAGAGCAGCGTGCTCGCGATGCGGCGCACGGGTCATGGAAGGAGCAAGCAGGCGGGCTGACGGGCGCGGTGGCGGTTTGTAGGCGAGGGCGCGGGGCGACTCGGAAGTGGTCGGCGTGACCGGTTGTAGAGCCGGTGGTAGGCAGACTTGACGGCAACCGGCAGAGGTAGAGGCGAGACGAGGCGGCAGCGGTGAGTTGGATGCGCAAATCGGCGACAGCGGAGGCGGAGCGAAGCAGGTACGGCCAGAGCGAAATTGGAAACGACTCGGAGTCGGTATACGTCCATCACCAAATCCTCCTCCGATTTGTTGCTGGTTTGACTTTTTTTCTCCAGAGCGAGGTTGGAAACAGCACGGGTGGCGCAGGAGGCTAGGCGCTTCGCAGGTAGCGATAGCGAAGTCCAGGTCGTAGCCAATTTAACCGATACACATCCAGATCGCCCTGTTTTTTTTTCTTCAGCAGCGACGAGGCGGGTCGACTCGGAGGGTGGCCTAACGCACGGGAATCTTCCCTTAATGCTTCAAACGTCTCCGCGTGATGCATCGGAGTTGATTTAGTCAAAACTTCCTCTCATCTTTCCCTA
>LT934117.1:590610228-590630025 GCA_900231445.1 Triticum turgidum subsp. durum | reverse complement strand
CCGGCGGCCTATGCCCCTCCCCTTCGCTTCCCTCCCACAACAAGTGGACCCCCCACCCATCCACCTCTCTCTCCCTCGATACATCTCCGCCGCCATAGATGCCGGCCGATTCCGGTGTTCTCCCGCGACTTCCTCCACCGCGCAGCACCGGTCCGAGCTCGCCTCGCTCCGCTGGGTCTTTTCCCCCAGCGGGATTCGCCGCTATCGGCCACCAGCGATGACCTTAAGCCCTCACCATGGCTAGGGTTTCGGGCGCCTCCACACTGGCGTGGCTCCCACGCCTCCAGCGACTCCTCTCCAACGCCCACCGCGCCCTCACACGCAGCTCCATCTCTAGGATGCTGCTCCTCCGCCTGGTGGCCATGGGGTGAGTTCATCCCCTCCCATATCTCTCCCCCTTTCTCTCTCTAATATCTGGATTGATCCTCCATGGTACATGTATCTGGTTTGATCCTCCATGGTAGATGTGTAGGGCAAGGATTGGATGCTTGAGGTAGGAGGGGTCGACCTTGCCTTGCTGCAGCTCGGGGCGACCACCCATGGAGCTTCCTCCTTTCTATCTTCAGGTGAGTTCACCTCCTCCTCTCTCTGCTCTTGTACGTGGCCATTGAGGCATTGCTCTTGGTTAGGATTTACCACTGTTTGGGCTCAATTGTCTACTGTTTGAGATCAATTTTGTTGATACTGTTAAGTGTGGATTGTTCCTTGAATTGAACAGCAAGGTTAACCATGAATTTGTTAGTTGAATTGATGCCTGACTCAACTGCAGTTGTTAGTTGAATTGTTCAATCTTCAATTTAGGGAGCTGCTACTGAAAGATGAAAAAAAATGGTACTTCTTTGAGGTCCCTGTGCCTCCCGTGCTCATGAACTTGCTACTGTTTGTGCCCAATTTTTTGGTACGGTTTATGTGTTAATTGATCCATGCTATGTTGCATCCCACCCTCCCCTTCGGTGACGGCAGCCAACGCTTGCATTGGAGGAGCTGCTGCTGCACTTCCTTCTCTGATTTTTCTGCTACATGTTGCAGGTGTTTGAGGCATCGACAAGCAACGACAGGGTTCGACATCGGTTGAGCTAGCTGCTGGGGACGCCTCTCTCTCAATTATCTCTATCTCCGTCTCTAACATGATATTTAGAAGCCATCTATTAATCCCGTCGATGCCTAATTCCAAAATCTCATTTCGCTTGCTCTCAATACCCCGTCCCTCTCTACAGTTATGGGATGCGCCGCCGCCGCCAGCACGGTCCCAATGGCCGCCATGAGTCTCCCCGGTCGACGTCGCCGTCCGTCTGTGCTCCAAGCTCAACGGTTCCAGTAAGAGAATAGACAATGCTGACAGTTAGGTGATATTTCGTAGCACTGTTAATGTCAGGTATGTCGAAAATTGCTCTCTTTTTATTTATCATTTACTTAGCCAACTTATTTTACTACCCGGGGTGTTCTGGAGTTTTGTTTGTAAAACAGATTGTGTTTTCGTTTGTTCTGGAGTGTTGGTACTGATGCATAAAACTACTGCATCCAAAATGGCATGGTATTAGTATTTTTATTTTTAAAAGAATGCCACTTGCCTTAAGCTCTCATTAAATCAAAATATGTACTGATGTTATCGACACTTGAATATTAGTATTTTATCGACACTTGAATATGCATTATGATTTAGTGCACGTTCAACAAATGGTCAATGGATCAGTATTTTCTGGAAACTTTCTGTTCCATATGAAGTTTTGATTTCAGCTTGATATATTAATAATATTATTACCATGTTTCTTGTAAATATCTATTTGAGAACTTTGCAACTAAATTGGTGCATGTATATTATAGAAGTAAAACACTTGAAAATAGATTCAGCATGGTTCCTGCACTCCCAACTTTTCATTGTTGACTGCTCGTCAAAAAACAATTATTCATCAGGGGCAGCCATGGTTGTTCGCGACTCCGCAAGAAGATGATCAAGGGTCGGTGGCGCGGCTGCTTCGTCATCATCTTAGACGAGCACCGTCCAACACGATTTTCCGCTGCCGTGTTCCATGGAATGTCACTGCTTTTATCATGGCATCCAACACTTGCAGATGTGACTCAAAAGGGGTTCTCAAGTTGATGAACTTGGATGTCCTAACAGTCTACCATACCAACAACCGTCTCCAAGTACACGAACTTGAAGAATTTCTTAGATTCATACACACCTTCAGTTATAGATACTTGCTTTGTTCTCTAGAATTCCTATACATTTTAAGCGGATGAGCTGCCCATATATCCATTAGGAAATGATGGAGGTGACCCTTTTTAAAATGATGTTTCAGGAAAAAATTCCAGTAAAGATCAGGGTGCCAGCAACGTTTCTATTATGTTTCAGGAGAAATTTGGATTTTTTGGACAGTTATTGCAGCCATCTTTATGAATGAGTATAACAACAACACTATGAGGTAATGGAAGAATGAGGGTGCCTCTTTTTTCATAATATTCGAACATATGGGCTACTCAAGGCTTTATGTTGTTTTTCAATCTAAGGCACGTGAAACTTTACTGTCATTATTTTACATACCAATATCATTGCTTCCTCCAATTTCAATTGATTTTGATTTCTTCATTCATGTGTGTATAGGACAAAGAGGAGATAAAAGGAGTATTGGAAATCTTAAAACCAGCTCCCCCCTTGCACACACACTATATCTTCATGTAAAAATAATCTAGAGGCTTGTTCTCGAAAGAAGCAATTCTTCTCTTCAATTCAAACAGTTGCAAGCAAGATTCTGAAATAACACTGTGCAGTCTTCCTTTCTTTCTTTCTCATGTCTATACCTACTATTAAAGAGAATAACACTTCTTCGTCCTAATTTTTTGTACATTTGTCTTCCTTTCTTTCGTATGTCAAAAGTGCCTTCGTCCCTCAGGTGTGGGACAAGGGGATCGAACTCCTAACCTGGGCTTTGTTACGAGCAACAACTACCACCGAGCTAGCATCAGGTTGTGTTCCTAAGTTCTGATTCGTCTGTCTATTAAATAGTCCCCTCTGCTTTCTAAAACCCTAACTGATCAATTTATATACTCCCTCCGTCCGGAAATCTTGTCGGAGAAATGGATGTATCTAGACATACTTTAGTTCTAGATACATTCATTTGCCAGAGGGAGTATGTCTTTGACTTGAAATCAGTAAACCACCTTGAGGTTCAATAAACAGAGTGTAGTGGGTCCTGTTTAATTACAAATATCATCAGGAATGAATTACCTCCATTGAGGGCATATATGAACGAGGGACAAGGCAAATGGACGCCGGAACCGCATATACATATGAACAAGGCGGGATTCAGGAAGGAAAAGAGAGGAAGCGAGGCGGGATTGAGTTCTCTCGCACCATGCGACGGAGGCGAGGGTCTGATGGATGAGCGGCGCTGCCGAGAGGGAGAGAGACTGCCATGGAGGAGAGTTTGGAGAGCCGCACCGTTGTGGGGGAAGGCAGAAGCACATACGCTGCCGCCTCGGATCTTCCAACGTTTCTGATGCAAAGCTATAGCCACTAGAGGTAATTGAAATCGTTGGCATGGAATATAATGTTAGGTCTGCAAACAAATAAATTTAGTGTTGTATACTGCAATCAAAAAATCTTTGGCGTTCAAACCAATGTGGTTAGTGTTATGCACTGCGGCAAACAATTTTTGACCTACAGACTAAGTGATTGAAAATTTCTGTGTTATGTTACAAAATTTTACTTACGTTAAGCACTTTCAAATTTCAGTGTTGTGCTAACATTTTCTACTTTTGTAATAGACCAGTTTTTGCCTTCTATAATCTGGTCATAATGAAATTATTTTCCTGTGAAAATCTTCAGGCTGGAGAGGTCCTATGCATCGCTGCTGCTATTCATGTCACTGGAAAGCTGAAAACTGCCAAGTCTGATTGTTCTCTTTTAGTGTATATATAGCCACCGTGGGAAGGCTAGCAGGACAAATATATTGCATCATGTGAAGAAGCAAACAAAGCAGCAACAAGGTTCTAGAAGCCCGGTGTAGATGCAGATGATGGCGATGGTCATGAAGACGATCAGGCTCAGCCATCCGCCATGAACGTATGCCCAAGAACAAACAAACAATTAATCAAGTGAATGCATCAAAATGTGTACATACAGGTGACAAGTGCTTGAGCTACTAGCTAGCATTGGGCTGTATATATAGATAGAATATTTCTTGCGCGGTTTTATTTATCTTTTGTGTCTGGTCACCCCGTAATATTACAAAATCACTAAAAAAATCATGTGTTCATAAAATGTTGGGCTTCAAAACATGTTTCAACTCTAATAACAAAACATAAAAAATGATAGACAAACTATTTCATGCACCACTATACCATTCCATAGACGAAGGAAGTTAGGCTAGCTTCTTCACATCCACACTTTATGCTCCGAACAACAATAAGAGTGTAGTCTTATTACCGATGTTTATCATAACTGCTATAAGAAAGGCTTTGCTTTTTTTTTTTGCCCGTTGCAACGCACGGGCATTTGTACTAGTATTATATAATAAAGTATAAATTGATTCCGTGGTTTCACCGTCACAATGCGTTTTTTCCCATGATTTTACGCTTTCAGTTTCAATTTAAAACATATTCAAGGTGATACTAATCTATCTATATCCTACTTATAAGTCAAAGACGCTCATCGACTTGCAACAGCGATTGGGCCGGCCCACCAGTAAGCGCCGAACGCAAGGGGCGACCTCAGCGTCGCCGGGATCTCGTGCACGGCAAGGACACTAGGGCTATACGGTTTCCTTCGCTAGGTGATGAGTACTTTGACCGGTCAACGCAATATATCCTTCGTGTAGCACTCCACGTACTCCATGCAGTGCCTTTTTTGTTTCCTTATTGAGCCATGTAGTCACGAACGAGAAAATTGCACAGGCTCAGGGCACAACTAGAGTAAATCTTTGAGAATAACTCTCTTCCCGTTCACTATAAAAAGAAAAAAAATTAGACGTGCGAACGTATAATCTGATCCCTTGCCACACATCCAAAAACCAATGTATGCATGTTCTAATTTTATGTGATTGTGCCTTCCAAAAAATGCCATGTAGTTTTTAAAATCGTTCATGAATTTTAGAATGTTTATGTGTTTTAACAATAGTGTTCATATATCAAAATAATGCTCACACCAATTGAAAATTGTTCACCTTTTTCTCAAATAAAATTGTTCACGTAATTCTAAAAAGTGTTTACATGCTTGGGTGTATGAGAGATGGTGTATGTACTAGGTGCATGCCGTAGCTCGGGAAGGGCACGTCCAGCTCGACGAGATTAGTTTTGAACGGTTAGACATTCACTTGCGACGATGTTGTTTAATGGCAAGTGTGTGTGGGTTTAGCGTTTAGGTAGTGGCCGAGACCATCACCTTGGGATTGGCCACGTTCAGACACATTGCGATTAGGTGGACACCGTGACCATGGTTGGCAAGAAAGAGGATAAGAGATAACACGGATATGGGCAATGTTAAAATATATAAGATGAACCCGTGAAGGGATTCTAAATTGTGCTTCTATTATACTAGAAGCATGCATTTCTTTTTCTTCCATTGCAACGCACGGGCATGTTTGCTAGTTAGAACTCACGTACTTGAAGTAGCCCATGGTACTATTCAAAATCCATCAGATCTCATAAACCATGCAACTACTAGTACTTGGCCATCACTTCCGTGAGTGTAGCAGCAGCAATGATTCAATTCTCTCGAGAGTTGATGCAGATCCTTCCAAACCGGCTCATCCGGAAAATTGCAAACTTCTCGATCCCTGAAGAGATCCCTTCAAGAGCTCAACACCACCGTGCGCAGGCCCCACGGTGGACGCCAACTGTCGTGGAATTGTCACGGCAGATGTCCTTAGTGTCAGGACTTAGTCGCGAGGCCAACGCATCTATGTGGTAGCTTGAGAGGGGTTGAGCGGGACGAGAGACGCAGGGCGGATCAACACGCAAGACAAGGATTTAGACAGCTTCGGGCCCCGGGAAACATCATCCGGTAATAGCCCTACATGCTGTTTGAGGCTAGGTCTCATTATCATCACGAGGGAGTCGCCGTAAACCGGCTCTCCTCTTTGTGTCTAGCCCTAAGATTGTTGATTGTTTTCTGCCCCCCTTTGGGGAGCCCTGCCCCTCCTTATATATGTTGAAGGGACGGTTTACATGTGGAGTCCTATTAGGATTAGGACTAGTCTATCTCTAATACAAACCGGATACGAATCCTAGTCTTAACTCCTTGTAAGGGAAATATTCCTCATGCCTTTCCTCTTAAACCGGCCCACCATAGTATGAACCGGCCTTCTGGGCCATGGGCCTCGTCATCCATCTGACCCGCCCGCCGGGTTACTAATGAACCGCCAAGACCGGGCGGGTATCCGGTGAACCGCCAAGCTCCGGGCGGGTTACCAGTGAGTCATCCAGTCCGGCCGGTTTATACTTCCGGCCGGTTTACGCCACGGGGTATATCCCCGACAGTTACCCATGATGACATCTGACGAGTCCTCTGCCTGAGCTGCATTCATCAAGTTGACCTTGACGTGCTTGGGGTTATGCTTGACCACAGCTGTACTTGCCGATCTCACAGGAGGAGGAGGAGGAGGAGGAAGGCGCCTCTGATTGAAGCATTTGTTGGCATAATGACCCTTCTGTTGGCACTTGTTGCACGTGACCTCTGAAAGTGGATGGTGATACAGAGCACTCGATCTTGGAGCTTGAGACGAAGTCTTGTTCTGAAAGCCAGGGTTGGGTGGGTGGGAAGATCCACTGACACCTTTGCTCTTCTGCTGATACGGCTGACGAAACGGATGAGGAGGAAGCCAATACTTCTGCTGCTTGGCCACTTGAGTAGAGGAAGAAGGAGTAGCATCTCTGACTCGCTTCTTGGAAGCATCACACCTCAGTTGAGCGGCCTCTTGTTTCAATGTCATGTTGTAGAACTCATCGTACCTCAAGGGCTCAAAGAGAACAAGAGCTAGCTGAATTTCTTCTCTGAGGCCACCCCTGAACTGGTATATCATGCTCTTCTCGTTAGGGACGTCCTGCTTAGCAAAGCGGGCGAGCTTCTGAAACAACTTGTTGACAGACAAAGAGCCTTGCTTCAGGTTGCGGAATTCCTCACGCTTGCTTTCAACCACGCTCTGAGGAATATGATGAGCTTTGAAGTCTTGACGGAATTCATCCTAGGTAATAACACGTCCACCTCTGGAATCCTTGTACTACTGGAACTATTCTGCAGCTTGATCTTTGAGTTGGAAGGATGCGAACTTGACAAAGTCCTCAGGCCTGACATTACTGCACTCGAAATGCTTGCACAGATCCACGAGCCAATCGTCAGCATCAGTTGCCTCAACACAATTGTTGAAAGTCTTTGGCCCGTTAGCAAGGAACTGATTGAGTGTAGCAAAGTGATTCTGATTGTTGCCTTGGTTGCCTTGGTTCGCTTGATTGCGCTCTTGAAGAATTTGCATGATCAACTGTGTGTTTGCATTGGTTGCAGCCATCACAGCTTGCCATGCCTCCGGAGGAGGTGGAGGTGGTGGCGGATCCTGATTCTGATTCTGATTGGTGCTCTTAGCGGGAGCCATCCTGAAGAGGTTGACCACCGTTAGCACCTTGATAGATAAAATGAAGCTGAATCCAACGGAATGAAAATTGCAACATAAAGTCTTCACATCCGAACATAAGAACGAATGGATTCCTCTTGAAATGATCACATATCCATAAATTGAGAAGCCACTTAGAATTTAGGTAGAGAAATAAATCAACAAGGTGCGGATCAAGAACGAATACTCGGTAAGAAAACCCAATCTCAAACCAAATATCTGTGGAAGAAGAACTAGAGCTACAAGAATTCCCACCTATGAAACTCCCGAACCTTTCCGGTTATGCAATCAGGTGTTGGGGATACGGGGGAAGCATAATATCTCACCCAAACTAGCAAATCCTACATCCAGCTGTATCCATCCTTCAACACATAATCAAGAAAAACTTCGGAAACCATCTACCTCAACCTTCGAAAAGCATCCGTTATACAAGTTATGGCGGTACTCCCGAACTCCGCCCCAGTACTGGGTGGCGTCGAGGTTATCTCACCAACGAACTGCATAAAAGAGATTTTCGATGTCGGCATGCTAAACTCAGGTATTCCAGAACTGCGACGATAAAATTGTGACGACAACACCTCGGAGCTCAACTCCCCGGGACACTGCCACAAAACCCCTGACAGGAGGCACCAAGACAATGTTCTCGTCACAAAACCATCGGAACGATTCCAAGATACCCGCGTGATCCTAAAAAAAATTAGTGAAATTTGAGAAGAGAAGAGTCAAAACTCTACGCCAGGATGCCTTACCAGAGCGATGAGGAGACTGGGAAGTAAAAAGAATTCCTAAACTCTCCGATATATAATTCCTAAATGACTCAAAACATTTTTCTAGACACAACTCGGCTGCTAAAAACGATCAAGCAATGGGGCTCCTAAGGTCGGGGCTGGCTCTGATTACCAACTTGTAACGCCCTTGATGCGGCTATATCTCCCACGTGTCGAGGCACGACTTAGAGGCATAACCGCATTGAAAGCAATGTCGCAAGTTAGGCAATCATCACAACATCCCATGTAATATAGATAATAAAAGGGGAGGTACATAGTTGGCTTACACTCGCCACGTCAATCAAGTACATAAATAGCATTACAACATTCAAACACTGATGGCCCGACTACAGCGCCAAAATAAAAGATAACCCAACATGCGACACGGTCCCGATCACCCTCAACTGGGCACCACTACTGATCATCAGGGAAAGACACGTAGTAACGGCGTGAGTCCTCGTCGAACTCCCACTTGAGCTCAAGCACGTCATCTGGAACGGAGTCATCAGGCCCTGCATCTGGTTTGGAAGTAATCTGTGAGCCACAGGGACTCAGCAATCTCGCACCCTCGCGATCAAGACTATTTAAGCTTAAAGGTAAGGCAGGGTAAATAAGTGGAGCTGCAGCAAGCGACTAGCATATATGGTGGCTAACCTGTTCGCAAAAGAGAGCGAGAAGAGAAGGCAAAGCATGGTCGAATAACTAGAGGACAACCTGCGACAAGCATTACTCCAACACCGTGTTCACTTTCCGGACTCCGCCGAGAAGAGACCCTCACGGTAACTCACACTGTTGATTCATTTTAATTAAATTAAAGTTCAAGTTATCTACAACCGGACATTAACAAATTCCCATCTGCCCATAACCGCGGGCACGGCTTTCGAAAGTTCAAATCCCTGGAGGGGAGTCCCAACTTAGCCCATGACGAGCTCTCACGGTCAACGAAGGAATAGACCTTCTCCCGAGACATTCCGATCAGACTCAGTATCTCCGTTCTTCAAGACACTTCGACAAGTTAAAACAAAACCAGCAACACCGCCCGAATATGCCGACAAATCCCGATAAGAGCTGCACATATCTCGTTCTCAGGGCACACTCAGATGAGACTAGCTATGAGTAAAACCAACCCTCAAGTTTCCCCGAGGTGGCCCCGCAGGCAGCTCAGTCGGACCAACACTCAGAGGAGCACTGGCCCGGGGGGGGGGGCTAAAAAAGATGACCCTCGAGCTCCGGAAACCCAAGGGAAAAAGAGGCTAGGTGGCAAATGGTAAAGCCAAGGTTGGGCATTGCTGGAGAAGCTATATTCAAGACGAACTATCAAGGGGGTCCCATTATAACCCAACAGCGTAAGGAACGCAAAATCCGGGAACATAACACCGATATGACGAAAACTAGGGCGGCAAGAGTGGAACAAAACACTAGGAGAGAGGCCGAGCCTTCCATCCTTTACCAAGTATATAGATGCATTAAGATAACAAGATAATATAATGATATCCCAACAAGTAAATAATGTTCCAACAAGGAACGGTCTCCAATCTTCACCTGCAACTAGCAATGCTATAAGAGGGGCCGAGCAAAGCGGTAACATAGCCAATCAATGGTTTGCTAGGACATGGTGGGTTAGAGGTTTGACATGGCAATTTGGGAGGCATGATAAGCAAGTGGTAGGCATCATAGCATAGGCATAGCAAAAGAGCGAGCATCTAGCAAATCAAAGATAGTAGTGATTTCGAGGGTATGATCATCTTGCCTGCAAAGTTGTCAGAGTTGACTGGATCCTCGAAAGCAAACTCAACGGGCTCCTCATTAGTGAACTCGTCTCCCGGCTCTACCCAAACAAGACAAACAAGCAACAAGGACACAATCAACCACGTGCAAAGCTCAAACAATATGATGCAAAGATGATATGCTATGCGGGATGCAATATGTGATGCATATGCAAGATTTGACAAGGAACAAATGAACCTGGCCTCAACTTGGAAATCCAAGTGTGCCACTGGAAAGAAGAGATGAAATCGCTTGAAAACGATATAAAGAACGCCGGAATCGGAGTTACGGTTTGGAAATGACAAGCAATTCAAATATGACCACGTTCTGCGATTTACAGCAAGTAGCCATCTAAATGCAACGAGATAAACATGCTACAACACTCAAACATGGCATCAAAATACATGGCAGGAATCCATTCATGATGCTTAACAAAAGTCTAGCACTGAGCTACGGCCAATCCATCCATTAACAGGTTCAACCAAGCATGGCAAAAATGCATTTGACAAACAGATTTCAGACTTAGTGAAATTAACACTTGTCTGAAATTTCAGATCAGATAGCGCTCTTTGAAGAATGAAAACTATATGCTACATGACCTGAACATGGCAAAGTAAATCATGGCATGGAGCTACTCAAAGAGCTTAACAAAAGTCCCTTAGTGACCTTGAGCCAAAAGGGATCAGAAAATACATTTGCAAGCAGGTGAACATGGCAAAAACATAATCAGATCACATGGCAAAAACATGGCAAACTGGAGCATGCTGAAACAGATATCAAGTAGGCATGTTTACGAGCTCGATGCACTCACTACAGAGCAAGGAATGACAAACTAAGCATACACCCATCAAGAATACACAAAATACAAGCTAGATATGGCAAGAACAATAGCATAGCATGCACGGATCAACTACAACATCATCGACAAAATCGCTAACAAGTAGACAATCTGCCCAAATTCACGAAATGACAAAAGTAGAGCTCGATTAACTCAAGGTAGGGTTCTCCATAATTGCAAACAAAGGTATGGATGGATAGAGCACTACAAGATTAACAAAACATCCTTACTGATCATCCTCAAAAGAGGCACGGATCACTAGGAAACAACATGAACATATGGCATAATGAGATGAACAGATCAAGGACTTCGTGGAAATGCTAAGTCCCTGAAATCAGCATTAACGAATGCACCACTTTGCAAGCTCGTGCTAGTCACCACACACATCACAAAAATACATGGGTTGCACCTCTGGATAGATGGCAAAACATATAACAAAACACATGTAGAGCACCTGGGCATATCATGCACACTATAATCATGGCGAAAATGACAAATATCTAATTGGAGCAGCAGATCTGACAATTATCTCAAATAGCAATCTTCTAACAGCATTTCGGGCATCAATATGAACTCAAATGAAAATGATGCAATGAGATGAAATGATGTACTCTTTGAGACGAACATTTTGATATGCTATATGCCCAAAGCGGAGCTACGGATGAGGAGTTACGGCACGATGAACCGAAGCAAAAAATTAGGGTTTCGGGCAAAAAAGTCAACAGAGTTTTGGATCTCAGATCCAGATCGGGATCCGGGCGCGATTTACGAGGTCCGCCGGAGCTGTTCGCTGGAGACGACCGGAGATGAGGAAGAAGACCGGGGGGCGGCCGAAGAAGGAGTAGATCGGCGGTGGGGCGCGGTTCCGCGGCGAGGCGATGGCGGGCGGTGGCCGGACCGGGTGTGGCGGCGCGCGGGCGAGTCGCCGGCGACGAGGCACTGCCCGGCGAGGTGGGCCGCGGCGGCGCCGACCGGCGAGGCGGCCCAGCCGCGGGGAAGAAGACGTCGGGGCACCCAAGCGCGGGCGCGGGGCGGCTCGGGCCGCGGGGGCCTGCCCCGGGCCGCGCGGGCCAGTGCGGTGGGAGACGGCGGCGGCGAACGGCGGCGTTCCACGTGGCGGCGGGGAGGCAGATCGGACGTGTCCGGCCGGCTGAATTTTGTCCGGTCGCGAGGAGAGGGAGAGAGTTAGGGTTTCACCCGTGAATTTCGGAGGGGGGTTCTATATATAGGCATAGAGGGAGCTAGGAGTGTCCAAATGAGGTGCGGTTTTCGGCCACGCGATCGTGATCAAACGCTCTAGATGATGGGGAAGGTTTTGGTGGGTTTTGGGCCAACTTGGAGGGGTGTTGGGCTGCAACACACACGAGGCCTTTTCGGTCCCTCGGTTAACCGTTGGAGTAACAAACGAAGTCCAAATGGTACGAAACTTGACAGGCGGTCTACCGGTAGTAAACCAAGGCCGCTTGGCAAGTCCCGGTCCAATCCGGAAATGATTAATCCCCACACACGAAAGAAAGGTAGAAATGACCACCGGAGGAGAAGGAAGCGCCAGAATGCAAAACGGACCACGGGGAAATGCTCGAATGCATGAGATGAACACGTATGCAAATGCAATGCACATGATGACATGATATGAGATGCATGACAACGATAACAATACACGGAGACAAAAACCCGAACCCGAGAAAATAAAATAACTTAACGCCGGAAACGGCAAGAGTTGGAGTTCATATTGGGTAAATTACATCCCGGGTGTTACACACATCCTCACAAATACCGACAGGTATAGCAGTTGATTTATCAGCCATTTGCAAAGATATTTCAGTAGGTGTCAACTTATTCAAGTGAAGTCTACGATATAAAGAGAGAGGCATAACACTAACATTGGCTCCAAGATCACATAAAGCAGTTTTAATATAATTTCTTTTAATGGGGCATGGTATAGTAGGTACTCCTGCATCTCCAAGTTTCTTTGGTATTCCACCCTTAAAAGTATAATTAGCTAGCATGGTGGAAATTTCAGCTTCCGGTATCTTTCTTTTATTAGTAATGATATCTTTCATATATAATTAGCATAAGGATTAGTCTTGAGCACATCAGTCAATCGCATACGTAAAAAGATAGGTCTAATCATTTCAGCGAAGAGCTCAAATTCCTCATCATCTTTTTTCTTGAATGGTTTGGGAGGAAAGGTCATGGGTTTCTGAACCCATGGTTCTCTTTCTTTACCATGTTTCCTAGCAACAAAGTCTCTTTTATCATAATGTTGATTCTTTGATTGTGGGTTATCAAGATCAACAGCAGATTCAATTTCTGCATCATTATTATTACTAGGTTGAGCATCATCATGAACATCATCATTAATATTTTCACTAGGTTCATGTTCATTACAAGATTGTGTTTCAGCATCAGACATAGATATATCATTTGGATTATCATATGGTTCAGCAATAGGTTCACTAGAAGTTTGCACAGTTCTATCATTTTTCTTTTTCTTTTTCTTAGAAGAACTAGGTGCATCAATATAATTTCTCTTAAAATCTTACTCGGTTCTCTTGGGGTGGCCTTCAGGATACAAAGGTTCCTGAGTCATTCTACCAGTTCTAGTAGCCACTCTAACAGCGTAATCATTTTTCTTACTATTCATTCCATCAAGCACTTCTTTTTGAGCTTTAAGTACTTGTTCTACTTGAGTGGTAACCATAGAAGCATGTTTGCTAACAAGTTTAAGTTCACCTCTAATATTAGCCATATAATCACCCAAGCATCTAATCATATAAGCATTTTCTTTTAATTGTCTACCAAAATAAGCATTGAAGTCGTCTTGCTTAAACATAAAGTTATCAAACTCATCCAAGCACTGACTAGCAATTTTAGTAGGAGGGACTTCAGCTTAAACATATCTATAGAGAGAATGTACCTTTACTACCTGTGTCGGGATATCGGGAGGTTCTTCAATAAATAAAGGATTAAGATCATATACTTCTTCAACAAGGGGTAGATTAAGACTAGGTATTTCTTCAATAGGAGGTAAATTATTAACGTCTTCATCTTTAATACCTTTTTCTTTCATAGATTTCTTTGCTTCTTGCATATCTTCGGGACTGAGAAACAGAACACCTCTCTTCTTCTGAGTTGGTTTAGGAATATGCTCATTAATTGGAGCAGGAGCTGGCTCAAGAGCTGGCTCAGGAGGTGCCCAATTATTTTCATTTGTCAACATATTATTCAATAGAATTTCAGCTTCATCCGGTGTTCTTTCCCTGAAAAGATAACCAGCACAACTATCCAAGTAATCTCTGGAAGCATCGGTTAGTCCATTATAAAAGATATCAAGTATTTCAGGTTTCTTAAGAGGATGATCAGGCAAAGCATTAAGTAACTTGAGAAGCCTCCCCCAAGCTTGTGGGAGACTCTCTTCTTTAATTTGCACAAAGTTGTATATTTCCCTCAAAGCAGCTTGTTTCTTATGAGCAGGGAAATATTTAGCAAAAAAGTAATAAATCATATCCTGGGGACTACGCACACAACCAGCATCAAGAGAATTAAACCATATCTTAGCATCACCCTTTAATGAGAACGGAAATATTTTGAGTATATAGAAGTAACGCGATTTCTCATTAGTAGTGAACAGGGCAGCTATATCATTTAACTTAGTAAGATGTGCCACAACAGTTTCAGATTCATAGCCATAAAAAGGATTAGATTCAACCAAAGTAATTATATCTGGATCAACAGAGAATTCATAATCCTTATCAGGAACACAGATAGGTGAAGTTGCAAAAGCAGGATCAGGTTTCATTTTATCTCTAAGTGATTCTTTGTTCCATTTCATCAATAACCTCTTAAGCTCATATCTATCTTTGCAGGCTAAAATAGCTAAAGAAGAATCTTTGTCAAAAAGATAACCCTGAGGAATAACAGGCATATTTTCATCGTCACTTTCATCATCATATCCAGATTCATCAATTTCTCTTTCTCTAGCCCTAGCAATTTGTTCTTCAAGAAATTCACTAAGGGGCACAGTAGTATCAGGCATAGAAGCAGTTTTATCATAAGTATCATGCATAGCAGAAGTGGCATCATCAATAACATGCGACATATCGAAACGAATAGCAGAAGCAGGTTTTGGTGTCGCTGGCTTACTCATAACAGAAGGTGAATCAAGTGCAGAGCTAGATGAAAGCTCCTTACCTCCCCTCGTAGTTGAGGGATAAATTATTGTCTTAGCGTCTTTCAAGTTTTTCATAGTGTCCAGTGGATATAAATCCCAAGTGACTCAAAGAATAGAGCTATGCTCCCCGGCAACGGCGTCAGAAAAAGGTCTTGATAACCCACAAGTATAGGGGATCACAACAGTTTTCGAGGGTAGAGTATTCAACCCAAATTTGTTGATTCGACACAAGGGGAGCCAAAGAATATTCTCAAGTATTAGCAGCTGGGTTGTCAATTCAACCACACCCGGAAACTTAGTATCTGCAGCAAAGTGTTTAGTAGCAAAGTAATATGATAGTGGTGGCAACAGTAACAAAAGAGTAGTGCAAACAATAGTAAATATTTTTGGTATTTTGTAGTGATTGTAACAGTAGCAGCGGGAAAGTAAATAAGCGAGAACTAGTATATGGAAACTCGTAGGCATCGGATCAGTGATGAATAATTATGTCGGATGCGGTTCATCATGTAACAGTCATAACATAGGGTGACACAGAACTAGCTCCAATTCATCAATGTAATGTAGGCATGTATTCCGTATATAGTCATACGTGCTTATGGAAAAGAACTTGCATGACATCTTTTGTCCTACCCTCCCGTGGCAGCGGGGTCCTATTGGAAACTAAGGGATATTAAGGCCTCCTTTTAATAGAGAACCGGAACAAAGCATTAGCACATAGTGAATACATGAACTCCTCAAAGTAAGGTCATCACTGGGAGTGGTCTCGATTATTGTCACTTCGGGGTTGCCGGATCATAACACATAGTAGGTGACTATAGACTTGCAAGATAGGATCAAGAACTCACATATATTCATGAAAACATAATAGGTTCAGATCTGAAATCATGGCACTCGGGCCCTAGTGACAAGCATTAAGCATAGCAAAGTCATAGCAACATCAATCTCAGAACATAGTGGATACTAGGGATCAAACCCTAACAAAACTAACTCGATTACATGATAAATCTCATCCAACCCATCATCGTCCAGCAAGCCTACGATGAAATTACTCACGCACGGCAGTGAGAATCATGAAATTGGTGATGGAGGATGGTTGATGATGACGACGGTGACGAATCCCCCTCTCTGGAGCCCCGAACGGACTCCAGATCAGCCCTCCCGAGAGGTTTTAGGGCTTGCCGGCGGCTCCGTGTCGTAAAACGCGATGATTTCTTCTCTCTGATTTTTTCTCTCCGAAAGCAGATATATAGAGGAGAGAATTCCTTATTTGGCCCTTTCTTAAAGTTTGGTTCCTTATTTGGCCTAAATAAAATTTTCTTCCCTATTTGACAGCAAAAGTAATTTTTGTTTCTTATATGACACTTTCGTTCAATTTAGACACTAACGGTGTTAGTGTGAGGTAAAAAGACCACATTGCCCCTGTAATATTTTTGTATCCTGGTCATCCTCAATACAAAGAAAGAAACAACGGGCCTGTGGGCTGTGGCTGTGGCCACTAAAATCTCGTGTGTTGTGTGCCTCCTGTTCTCGCGCGTGTTAGCCGGCGGCTTCGTACGTAAATACCTGTGTACATGCAGATCGTGTATACGTGCATATACTAGGATCATACATTCTTCTAGAACTAGAATTCATGATTGTTGTACATGCAGATCGTGTATACGTGTATACGTGCAGCGTTGGCCGTCGTGGTGGCATCCGGCACCGCGCCTGGCTTGCCTGGCTGACTGCAAAAGCGATCGCCGCCGAGTCGCCGATTCAGTAGAAGCCAAAAGATACGAATTAGCGAAGGGATTAGGGAACGAAACGACGGAAGTCACGGAACGTACGTGCGTTGCGGCTGAAGTTTCGCCTTCAATCAGATGGATCCATTGGACAAGAGGCAGCATATACGCGTATGGATGAACTAACCAAATTATTGGAGCATGCATCACTAAAATATGGATGAACTGGTTGTCTTTTTACTACATGCAGAATAGTTACACAATACACTAGGGCAAAACGGTCTTTTCGCCTTACACATCACACCGTTAGTGTCTAAAATAGACGGAAGTGTCGTGTAAGGAACAAAAAATATTTTAGGTGTCAAATAGGGAAGAAAGTTTTATTTTAGGCCAAATAGAGAACCAAACTTTAAGAAAGGGCCGAATAAGGAATTCTCTCTATATAGAGTTGGAGTTGGCGTCAAAGGGTTTTCAGGGGGCCCACGAGGTAGGGGGCGCGCCCTAGAGGGGGGGCCGCCCCCCACCCTCGTGGAAAGGTGTGGGCCCCCTGGTCTTCATCTTTGGCAATGATTTTTTATTATTTTTTCTAAGGTATTCCGTGGAGTTTCAGGTCATTCCGAGAATATTTGTTTTCTGCACATAAAACAACACCGTGGCAATTCTGCTGAAAACAGCGTCAGTTCGGGTTAGTTCCATTCAAATCATACAAGTTAGAGTCCAAAACAAGGGCAAAAGTGTTTGGAAAAATAGATACGACGGAGACGTATCAACACCCATCCGGGATGTTCCGGCGTCGTAGACACGCGGTGCACGACCTTATTTGTGCAGTGGTCGCACTTAATGAGTGGCAACGGTGCGCCGATGAGCTTTTGGGCCAGCACCGAGCCCGGCCTACCGCCATTCGTGTATCTGTCGGCGGACCACCGACGGTGTAGATCCGAGCGGCTAGAGGAGGAGCCACTGCCTGCATGCGGCCTTGCGGCCCTGCCAGGGCCTTCCGGCCTTGTGCCCGGCCAGTCCATGGCGCGGCACGGCCTCCCACAGCCGGACGAGCTCAAGACCGACAGGATCCACCCCAAATCCGCCCGACGGGTGCGCAAATCAGGTGGCCGTGGTTTGGGTAGCTCGGATCCGTCGAGAGGAAGGGGTTGGGCGAGCGCGCGTTCGAACTGCACAGCTGCAATGGCAGCGGCAGCGTCGACGGCGAGGGAAGAGTGGAGGGGTGTGCGGCCGGAGGAAGGGAGGGGGCGGATAGAAAAAGGCGCCCATGTGCCACCGACGGGCGGGCCAAGGGAGGACACGCGCAGACGGCCCGTGCGTCCGCGTGCTGTCCGTTTCACCTCAAAAGCGGCGCAAACTTGGATCGGGGATGAGTCGAAAGCGGACAGAAAACGGACAAAAGTCCATTTGCACCCACGCGCTGGGCCGTCTGGTTCGTCTGTTTTACCCCAAACGAACGCACGCAGACAAGATGGGGTCGTGCGGTGGAGTTGGGATCACTGCCAAGCGAACCACAGAAACTAGTCAAAAGGCCACTCATTTCTCTCCCCTGTCTGTCCCACACGAATCACGACGCGTGAGCGGATGGCTCTGATAGCTATTACTGCAGTAAGCTATGGTAGACACAATTTTACCTATATATATATATTGAAATATATATATATATTAATTATGTTGATACAATGGGACGTTTTTTCATTACACTGCATGTTCCCTAATATATGTAGTTTGTTCTGTACTTTTTTTTTTGAAATTGTGATCTTCGAACTAGTACCCTTTGTGACTAAATAATCATTTGTGAAAAATGGTGCGTTCTCGATGTGCCCCTCGCTTAAATTTTTTCTAGTACGACTTGTAGGGCTGCATGTCTTCTTGACCAACTCCGGCCGTGATCATCTAATCTACCTTTCCTTTAACGAGGTTTGCGTGAGGAACTGAGGCCAACTCCATCGCGCGCCCCATCCTGTCCGTCCCCGTCCGTTTGGGTAAAAGGGATAAATCGGGCGGCTCAGTGCGCGGGAGCAAACAGACTTTTGTCCGTTTTGTGTTCGTTTTGACCCATCCCCGCACCCCACTCCATTCTTCCCCACTTTTTCCCTCGTCGCCGCCGCACTACTAGGAAAAGGCTGATTAGTGATGCATCTGTTTTGGCCATTAATGGCGCATTACAGGTGCGTCACTATTATCACGCCATTAGTAACACCAGCTCACTTCACAAGCACTTGTTGATATATCTATCATATCAATCATATTAAACATTGTTGATGTCTAGGACTTTGTTCATGTTCATGAGTGTGATAAAATTTTGAAAAAATATTTCAAACTTTCCGGTCATATTACGTATCATATTTTAAAAGAAAAATCCAATTTTTTTAAACCAATTTTTTTCTGTTTCTAGTGGCGCACCTAGCAAATGGTGCGCCACTAGTAAGTTTGATTTTTTTTCATTATCCCCCTCTAGATCTTAAAAGCCCCGTATCTTTCATTCTGTTAGATTTTTTGGGATTTTGAAGATGGTTTCCCCGTTGAATTCGGATGTAACTTTTCGAGTAAATAATTTTTCATACAAAAAACTTTTTAATCCGAGTTCGTATACAAAAGTTATGTCCATTTTACTAAATTCCAGAGAGATTTTGCAAATAAAGTCAAAATTCATATTTGTAAGTTTTCCCAACAACTAGACCACATATCACATGGGAAACTTATTTTTTTTTATTTTTTTTGACATTTACATCATTTTCTTTTATTTTTTTTAAACCAAAAAGGCGGTCCACCGGGGGGATGCATTTAGCACCAGGGTTACTAATGAAGCACCTGGTGTGTGGTGCGCCATTAGTAGTTTTGAAAAAAAATAAAAAAAATTAGTAATGGCGCACCAGTGGACAGTGTGCCATTAATGGCGCACTGTCCACTGGTGCGCCAT
>LT934117.1:590580653-590610161 GCA_900231445.1 Triticum turgidum subsp. durum | reverse complement strand
TGGTGCGCCATTACTAACAATTTTTTTTCAAAACTACTAATGGCGGACGGTGGGTGTGGTGCGCCATTACTAACAATTTTTTTTTCAAAACTACTAATGGCGCACCACACACCAGGTGCGCCATTAGTAATATTAGTCGTCAACCCGTGCATTCGCACGGGCTAGCATACAAAAGTTAGTGTGAATTAGAATTTTATGTCCTAATAAATTTAAATTCATTGGGTGGCCTGCTTGCACCGCCTAGTCCTTATACTTCCTCCGTTTCAATTTACTTTTATATTAGATTATTTTTCCTGTATGAAAATTTTATAGAGTATAATTTGAGTGGTTAGAATAAATAAATAAATAAATATGTATAGCTGATGTGACAATATATTCAGTGAGGAATCTACATATTGATATGATATTGTAGATGTTAATAATTTTTCTGATAAATGCGGTCAAAGTTTTGAAAGTTTGAGTTAAGACCGTATTAACATTGGAATTAAAAGCAAAATGAGTGATTAATTATTTGTTAGATATTTGAAAGAAATGATTTAGTGTCTCTATAATATAATAACTGACATGCTTACATTTGGTTATAGTACTATCTTTTTTGCGGGAGGTTATAGTACTATCTTATCTCTTAACATCTTCATGTAATAGCTTGCTTTAAAATAATCATTATCTTTCACTTTCTTTGATAAATTATGCTAACAATGGTATACAAATATAATTTTCTGATAATATTAAAAATTCTACTAACAAATTAGCTTTCAAAAACTGAACATAAAAATGACATACTTCTTAAATATGCAATACTATGCAATTTAGCTTTCTCAGAATTTTTCAGTTACAAATCAATGTTTCTTCTCCAACACTATAAAGTTGTCGTGCACATCTTTTCTCTCATTTTGATGTTAAAAAATATGCATGTATGCAGCAGAATAAGAAAGGTGATTGTAATTGTAAGAAAGTCATTACACCTATTTCGGATTTTCATGGTTCCAGGGATGTCCAAATCCCTCATTATCATGAAAATTAAAATGACTCGTTAATAGATAAATTTACGTAGTAGTTTTTCCTACCACTGAGAATTAATGTTCATATACCAAACTGTGTGATAGAATGTTCAGCAATTTGGTTGGTCTAATCTTCTTCAGAGATCTGGTTCAAAACTTAATGTCACAAATCATGTAAATTCCATGATGCTTACCTGAAACTTTGGTCCCGACAAAATGTAAATATTTGCAATCAAGTCTACCGTTATTCTTGCATCTGTGGCCTAAACTTGTTGTGTACC
This sequence comes from Triticum turgidum subsp. durum, assembly GCA_900231445.1. Lineage (NCBI taxonomy): Eukaryota > Viridiplantae > Streptophyta > Magnoliopsida > Poales > Poaceae > Triticum > Triticum turgidum. The sequence goes on along the minus strand of LT934117.1, from coordinate 590,608,879 downwards.
CTCCATACATCAATCACACATACTTGCGTTCATGCATATATGTTCCTGCTCTATTGAACTGGACGGCGGCAGGTGTGGCACTTCAGGAACAATGCGTCCGGCATCGCTGCCCTGAACAATCCTAGGTTGTCTCATGCCCCTGATGTCCAGACCGCTAGGCCTTCTATTGCTTTCTCCGGCTATAAATTATTTTATATATACACTTAGAAAAAAGAGAATAACAAACATGATAAGTGAAACATCTCGTACCATCTTGAGTGGTCTCAGTCCCAAAGCAGTTTTTCACCTCAAATGAGATAATAGCATAGGCTGCACGTACAGTTGTTTTTGAGATTTTTCTTGGGACTCCATCACAGGCTGCTCCTATCCGTCGCTGATGTGAAGAACACAGAACCAAAGCATGGACATCTATCTGGTAACCTGGAAATTAGACGCCATAACATGCTTTGCTCTCCAACCATGACGAAGATCCTCTCGTGGAGTCATTCTACCATGAACTGACATACAGGGTATACTCTCATGATAAGAGGCCTTACTTAAGCCTTCGTCTAAGTGGCAATGGCCTGCTGTTAGGCACTATGATGTGGGTTGAACGCGTGCCTGTTTAATTGATGATGACCATCGGTACCTGATCTGCAATATGTGTGCTTAAGGAATTAATTAATTGAGGTAATGAATTCCCTTCCATATTGCACATTAGCTTATCAAACCCACTTGATTTAACTACCTTAATATATCTGCAGGTGAAGGCATGTAGCAGCAACTTATCTCCCTGCGGTTCTCATCATATTAAGTTAAATATATGATGCAGCTTGATGCATCCATGCTTTTATCCATCACATGATCAGAGCCAGAGTAAACTGGGTATAAAGGGAAGGTAAGGATATGTGTGTGTGAGGCATAGAAGGAACCTTTCTCCTGCCACCGGCAAACCGTACGACTCGTATCCAGTGTATAACACGTGGTGCCATGTGCCTTCACGTCCTCTATGTCGCTGCACGCAGAACACCATGACGTATTGATGTGCCAGCGTGGAGACATACGGCAGATCGAGAATCATCGGTCGTCAGGCTGTACATGTGCAGGCGAAGCATAAAGGGTCAACTTGCCGGTACAATCAAAACATTTTCTTATATATAATGTTTCATAAGTATTCAGGAATGGGTGTCTGAAACATACTATTAAGGGTCTGGCAATAATATCTACTTTACCAAAAAAAAAACTCAACTTACGTACCTTAAGCCCTTAAGGGATGCCCACAATTAAGCCCATAAAGTTTAATTTGGTATCTTTGTCTTCATGATTCGCCACGTTTGTACCTCTTTCCCTCATGACCTCTCTACTTGCTTCTTTCCTTGCTGCATTTGTTCGCTTGCAGTGTTGCTGCCCGTCTAGATCTTTTTTCATCACGACCTCTCCTTTCTGACCTTTTCCTCGCTTTCGCTCACAACCTTGTTTCCAATGCAATTCATCATGTTCCTAGGTGTCGAGCCTCCATCTTCCTAATGTTGCTTGCAATGATCTGCACCTTTTCTAATATGTGAGATCGCCATGATGTCTCTTTCCCTTAGCTAGCTAAGCAGGTGTCACAAGATTGGTTGGATGGGAAAATATTAAGCACGTCCATTTGCTGGCCTGAGAAGCCCTAACTTCGGTCAAGATTGGTTAGATGGAAACCTCCTGTAGCAACTCCTTTGTAGATATTGCATATGTCTCCAATCAAGTAGTAAGCAGATTGGCTGGACTGAATACTTAACGCACAAAACACATCTAATTCTTGATCTGACATGATATAGTGTCTATCATCATCTCATCCATCCGTATTTGTACAATCTATTGGGGTTGCTGCCTTACAAAAATTTCTTCTGCAATTTTCTTTTGGCTGCCAGAATTGAGTGTATCCTATTAACTCTTTTTCAGTCTCATATTGAGCGCCAGCTGCATGTGCGTGTCTATTACTGTACAAATATATATGCAGGCAACCACGTCATTGTTGGGGAACGTAGTAATTTCAAAATTTTCCTACGCACACGCAAGATCATGGTGATGCATAGCAACGAGAGGGGAGAGTGTTGTCTACGTACCCTCGTAGACCGTTCGCGAAAGCGTTATATCAACGCGGTTGACGTAGTCGTACGTCTTCACGTCCGACCGATCCAAGTACCGAAAGCACGGCACCTCCGAGTTTTGCACACGTTCGGCTCGGTGACGTCCTCGCCTTCTCGATCCAGCAAGAGGGGCGAAGTAGTAGATGAGTTCCGGCAGCACGACGGCGTGGTGACGGTGTTGGTGAAGAACAATCTCCGCAGGGCTTCGCCTAAGCACTACGAAAACTATGACAGAGGATAAACTAGAGGAGACGGGGTTGCCGGCACACGGCTTGGTGTTTCTTGATGTGTCTTTGGTGCTAGCCCTGCCCCTCTATTTATATGTTGAGCCCTGGGGGTCGAAACTTGGAGTAAAAGCCTCCACAAAGTCGGTTTCACCCGAAAGGCAAGAGTCCTTCTCGGACTCCAGGGCCAGACGCCAGGGTTCCCGGCGTCTGGACCCAGACGCCAGGGACCCTGGCGTCTGGCCCCTTGACTCCGCAAAACTTCCTTTTGCGCTTTCCATAAACCTTGTGGGCTTTCCCCTTTGGCCCAAATAAAGTGTTTTCGTACCCAAACATTTCGGGAAACATCCGGAACCCCTTCCGATGATTTCCGGAACCCTTCCGGTGACCAAACACTATTATCCCATATATCAAACTTTATCTCCGGACCATTCCGGAGTTCCTCGTCATGTCCGTGATCTCATCCCGGACTCCGAACAACATTCGGTCACCAACATACATAACTCGCATAGTACTATATCGTCAACGAACCTTAAGCGTGCGGACCCTACGGGTTCGAGAACTATGTAGACATGACCGAGACCTCTCTGGTCAATAACCAATAGCGGGACCTGGATGCCCATATTGGCTCCTACATATTCTACGAAGATCTTTATCGGTCAGACCGCATAATAACATACGTTGTTCCCTTTCTCATCGGTATGTTACTTGTCCGAGATTCGATCGTCGGTATCTCAATACCTAGTTCAATCTCGTCACTGGCAAGTCTCTTTACTCGTTCCGTAATACATCATCTCGCAACTAACTCATTAGTTGTAATGCTTGCAAGGCTTATGTGATGTGCATTACCGAGAGGGCCCAGAGATACATCTCCGACAATCGGAGTGACCTAATCTCGAAATACGCCAACCCAACATCTACCTTTGGAGACACCTGTAGAGCACCTTTATAATCACCCATTTACGTTGTGACGTTTGGTATCACACAAAGTGTTCCTCCGGCAAACGGGAGTTGCATAATCTCATAGTCATAGGAACATGTATAAGTCATGAAGAAAGCAATGGCAACATACTAAACGATCGGGTGCTAAGCTAATGGAATGGGTCATGTCAATCAGATCATTCACCTAATGATGTGATCCCGTTAATCAAATACCAACTCTTTGTTTATGGTTAGGAAACATAACCATCTTTGATTAACGAGCTAGTCAAGTAGAGGCATACTAGTGACACTCTGTTTGTCTATGTATTCACACATGTATTATGTTTCCGGTTAATACAATTCTAGCATGAATAATAAACATCTATCATGATATAAGGAAATAAATAATAACTTTATTATTGCCTCTAGGGCATATTTCCTTCAGTCTCCCACTTGCACTAGAGTCAATAATCTAGTTCACATCGCCATGTGATTTAACAGCAATAGTTCACATCACCATGTGATTAACACCCATAGTTCACATCGATATGTGATCAACACCCAAAGGGTTTACTAGAGTCAGTAATCTAGTTCACATCACTATGTGATTAACACCCAAAGAGTACTAATGTGTGATCATGTTTTGCTTGTGAGATAATTTTAGTCAACGGGTCTATCACATTCAGATCCGTAAGTATTTTGCAAATTTCTATTTCAACAATGCTCTGCACGGAGCTACTCTAACTAATTGCTCCCACTTTCAATGTGTATCTAGATTGAGACTTAGAGTCATCCAGATCAGTGTCAAAACTTGCATCGACGTAACCCTTTACGGCGAACCTTTTTTGTCACCTCCATAATCGAGAAACATATCCTTATTCCACTAAGGATAATTTTGACCGATGTCCAGTGATCCACTTCTAGATCACTATTGTACTTCCCTTGCCAAAATCAGTGTAGGGTATACAATAGATCTGGTACACAGCATGGCATACTTTATAGAACCTATGGCTGAGGCATAGGGAATGACTTTCATTCTCTCTCTATCTTCTGCCGTGGTCGGGTTTTGAGTCTTACTCAACTTCACACCTTGCAACACAGGCAAGAACTCCTTCTTTGACTGTTCCATTTTGAACTACTTCAAAATCTTGTCAAGGTATGTACTTATTGAAAAAACTTATCAAGCGTCTTGATCTACCTCTATAGATCTTGATGCTCAATATGTAAGCAGCTTCACCGAGGTCTTTCTTTGAAAAACTCCTTTCAAATATTCCTTTATGCTTTGTAGAATAATTCTACATTATCTCCGATCAACAATATGTCTTTCACATATACTTATCAGAAATGTTGTAGTGCTCCCACTCACTTTCTTGTAAATACAGGCTTCACTACAAGTCTGTAAAAAACTATATGCTTTGATCAACTTATCAAAATGTATATTCCAACTCCGAGATGCTTGCACCAGTCCATAGATGGATCGCTAGAGCTTGCATATTTTGTTAGCACCTTTAGGATTGACAAAACCTTTTGGTTGCATCATATACAACTCTTCTTTAATAAATTCATTAAGGAATGCAGTTTTGTTTATCCATTTGCCAGATTTCATAAAATGCGGCAATTGCTAACATGATTCGGACAGACTTAAGCATAGATACGAGAGAGAAACTCTCATCGTAGTCAACACCTTGAACTTGTCGAAAACCTTTTGCGACAATTCTAGCTTTGTAGATAGTAACACTACTATCAACGTCCGTCTTCCTCTTGAAGATCCATTTATTTTCTATGGCTTGCCGGTCATCGGGCAAGTCAACCAAAGTCCACACTTTGTTCTCATATATGGATCCCATCTCAGATTTCATGGCCTCAAACCATTTCGCGGAATCTGGGCTCACCATCGCTTCTTCATAGTTCATAGGTCCGTCATGGTCTAGTAACATAACCTCCAGAACAGGATTACCGTACCACTCTGGTGTGGATCTCACTCTGGTTTACCTACGAGATTCGGTAGTAACTTGATCTGAAGTTTCATGATCATTATCATTAGCTTCCTCACTAATTGGTGTAGGAGTCACAGAAACAGGTTTCTGTGATGTACTACTTTCCAATAAGGGAGCAGGTACGGTTACCTCGTCAAGTTCTACTTTCCTCCCACTCACTTCTTTCGAGAGAAACTCCTTCTCTAGAAAGGATCCATTCTTAGCAACGAATGTCTTGCCTTCGGATCTGGCATAGAAGGTGTACCCAACTGTCTCCTTCGGGTATCCTATGAAGACATATTTCTCCGATTTGAGTTTGAGCTTATCGAGATGAAACTTTTTCACATAAGCATCGCAACTCCAAACTTTAAGAAACGACAGCTTAGGTTTCTTGCCAAACCATAGTTCACATGGTGTCGTCTCAACGGATTTAGATGGTGCCCCTTTTTAACGTGAATGCAGCTGTCTTTAATGCATAACCTCAAAAACGATAGTGGTAGATCGGTAAGAGACATCATAGATCGCACTATATATAATAAAGTACGGTTATGACGCTCGGACACACCATTACACTATGGTGTTCCAGGTGGCGTGAGTAGTGAAACTATTTCACATTGTTTTAATTGAAGGCCAAACTCGTAACTCAAATATTTTACCTCTGCGATCATATCGTAGAAACTTTTTATTTTCTTGTCACGATGATTTTCCACTTCACTCTGAAATTCTTTGAACTGTTCAAATGTTTCAGATTTATGTTTCATCAAGTAGATATCCCCATATCTGCTCAAATCATCTGTGAAGGTCAGAAAATAATGATACCTGCTGCAAGCCTTAATATTCATCGGACCATATACATCAGTATGTATGATTTCCTACAAATATGTTGCTTGCTTCATTGTTCCGGAGAACGCGTTTTAGTCATCTTGCATGGTTCGCAAGCATCAAGTGATTCATAATCAAGTGATTCCAAAAAGCCCATCAGTATGGAGTTTCTTCATGCGCTTTACACCAATATGACTTTAAACGGCAGTGCCACAAATAAGTTGCACTATCATTATTAACTTTGCATCTTTTGGTTTCAATATTATGAATATGTGTATCACTACGATCGAGATCCAACGAACTTGTTTCATTGGGTGTATGACCATATAAGGTTTTATTCATGTAAATAGAACAACAATTTATTCTCTTACTTAAATGAATAACCGTATTGCAATAAACATGATCAAATCATATTCATGCTCAACGCAAACACCAAATAACACTTATTTAGGTTCAACACTAATCCCGAAATTATAGGGAGTGTGCGATGATGATCATATCAATCTTGGAACCACTTCCAACACTCAACGTCACTTCACCCTTAACTAGTCTCTGTTTATTCTGCAACTCCCGTTTCGAGTTACTAATCTTAGCAACTGAACTAGTATCAAATACTGAGGGATTGCTATAAACACTAGTAAAGTACACATCAATAACATGTATATCAAATATACTTATGTTCACTTTGCCATCCTTCTTATCCGCCAAATACTTGGGGCAGTTCTACTTCCACTGACCAGTCCCTTTGCAGTAGAAGCACTTAGTCTCAGGCCTAGGACCAGACTTGGGCTTCTTCACTTGAGCAGCAACTTGCTTGCTGTTCTTCTTGAAGTTCTCCTTCTTCCCTTTTCCCTTTTCTTGAAACTAGTGGTCTTGTTAACCATCAACACTTGATGTTTTTCTTGATTGCTACCTTCGTCGATTTTAGCATCACGAAGAGCTTGGGAATTACTTTTGTCATCCCTTGCATATTATAATTTATCACGAAGTTCTACTAACTTGGTGATGGTGACTAGAGAATTCTGTCAATCACTATTTTATCTAGAAGATTAACTCCCACTTGATTCAAGCGATTATAGTACCCAGACAATCTGAGCACATGCTCACTAGTTGAGCGATTCTCCTCCATCTTTTAGCTATAGAACTTGTTGGAGACTTCATATCTCTCAACTCGGGTATTTGCTTGAAATATTAACTTCAACTCCTGGAACATCTCATATGGTCCATGACGTTCAAAACGTCTTTGAAGTCCCGATTCTAAGTTGTTAAGCATGGTGCACTAAACTATCAAGTAGTCATCATATTGAGCTAGCCAAACGTTCATAACGTCTGCATCTGCTCCTGCAATAGGCCTGTCACCTAGCGGTGCATCAAGGACATAATTCTTCTGTGCAGCAATGAGGATAAACCTCAGATCACGGATCCAATCCACATCATTGCTACTAACATTTTTCAACACAATTTTCTCTAGGAACATATCAAAATAAACACAGGGAAGCAACAACGCGAGCTATTGATCTACAACATAATTTGCAAAATACTACCAGGACTAAGTTCATGATAAATTTAAGTTCAATTAATCATATTATTTAAGAACTCCCACTTAGATAGACATCCCTCTAATCCTCTAAGTGATCACGTGATCCAAATCAACTAAACCATAACCGATCATCACGTGAAATGGAGTAGCTTTCAATGGTGAACATCACTATGTTGATCGTATCTACTATATGATTCACGCTCGACCTTTCGGTCTCCGTGTTCCGAGGCCATATCTGCATATGCTAGGCTCGTCAAATTTAACCTGAGTATTCCGCGTGTGCAAAACTGTCTTGCACCTGTTGTAGATGGACGTAGAGCTTATCACACCCGATCATCACGTGATGTCTGGGCACGACGAACTTTGGCAACGGTGCATACTCAGGGAGAACACTTCTTGATAATTTAGTGAGAGATCATCTTATAATGCTACCGTCAATCAAAGCAAGATAAGATGCATAAAAGATAAACATCACATGCAATCAATATAAGTGATATGATATTGCCATCATCATCTTGTGCTTGTGATCTCCATCTCCGAAGCACCGTCATGATCACCATCGTCACCGGCGCGACACCTTGATCTCCATCAAAGCATCGTTGTCGTCTCGCCAATCTTATGCTTCCACGACTATCGCTACCGCTTAGTGATAAAGTAAAGCATTACAGCGCGATTGCATTGCATACAATAAAGCGACAACCATATGGCTCCTGCCAATTGCCGATAACTCAGTTACAAAACATGATCATCTCATACCATAAAATTTAGCATCATGTCTTGACCATATCACATCACAACATGCCCTGCAAAAACAAGTTAGACGTCCTCTAATTTGTTTGTTGCAAGTTTTACGTGGCTGCTACGGGCTTAAGTAAGAACCAATCTTACCTACGCATCAAAACCACAACGATAGTTTGTCAAGTTGATGCCCTTTTAACCTTCGCAAGGACCGGGCGTAGCCACACTCGGTTCAACTAAAGTTGGAGAAACTGACACCCGCCAGCCACCTGTGTGCAAAGCACGGCGGTAGAACCAGTCTCGCGTAAACGTACGCGTAATGTCGGTCCGGGCCACTTCATCCAACAATACCGCCGAACCAAAGTATGACATGCTGGTAGGCAGTATGACTTATATCGCCCACAACTCACTTGTGTTCTACTCGTGCATATAACATCAAACCATAAAAAACCTAGGCTCGGATGCCACTGTTGGGGAACGTAGTAATTTCAAAATTTTCCTACGCACACGCAAGATCATGGTGATGCATAGCAACGAGAGGGGAGAGTGTTGTCTACGTACCCTCGTAGACCGTTCGCGGAAGCGTTATATCAACGCGGTTGATGTAGTCGTACGTCTTCACGTCCGACCGATCCAAGTACCGAAAGCACGGCACCTCTGAGTTCTGCACACGTTCGGCTCGTTGACGTCCTCGCCTTCTCGATCCAGCAAGAGGGGCGAAATAGTAGATGAGTTCCGGCAGCACGACGGCGTGGTGACGGTGTTGGTGAAGAACAATCTCCGCAGGGCTTCGCCTAAGCACTACGAAAACTATGACAGAGGATAAACTAGAGGAGACGGGGTTGCCGGCACACGGCTTGGTGTTTCTTGATGTGTCTTTGGTGCTAGCCCTGCCCCTCTATTTATATGTTGAGCCCTGGGGTCGAAACTTGGAGTAAAAGCCTCCACAAAGTCGGTTTCACCCGAAAGGCAAGAGTCCTTCTCGGACTCCATGGCCAGACGCCAGGGTTCCCGGCGTCTGGACCCAGACGCCAGGGGCCCTGGCGTCTGGCCCCTGGACTCCGCAAAACTTCCTTTTGCGCTTTCCATAAACCTTGTGGGCTTTCCCCTTTGGCCCAAATAAAGTGTTTTCATACCCAAACATTTCGGGAAACATCCGGAACCCCTTCCGATGATTTTGGGAACCCTTCCGGTGGCCAAACACTATTATCCCATATATCAAACTTTATCTCCGGACCATTCCGGAGTTCCTCGTCATGTCCGTGATCTCATCCCGGACTCCGAACAACATTCGGTCACCAACATACATAACTCACATAGTACTATATCGTCAACGAACGTTAAGCGTGCGGACCCTACGGGTTCGAGAACTATGTATACATGACCGAGACCTCTCTGGTCAATAACCAATAGCGGGACCTGGATGCCCATATTGGCTCCTACATATTCTACGAAGATCTTTATCGGTCAGACCGCATAACAACATACGTTGTTCCCTTTGTCATCGGTATGTTACTTGTCCGAGATTCGATCGTCGGTATCTCAATACCTAGTTCAATCTCGTCACTGGCAAGTCTCTTTACTCGTTCCGTAATACATCATCTCGCAACTAACTCATTAGTTGTAATGCTTGCAAGGCTTATGTGATGTGCATTACCGAGAGGGCCCAGAGATACCTCTTCGACAATCGGAGTGACAAATCCTAATCTCGAAATACGCCAACCCAACATCTACCTTTGGAGACACCTGTAGAGCACCTTTATAATCACCCATTTACGTTGTGACGTTTGGTAGCACACAAAGTGTTCCTCCGGCAAATGGGAGTTGCATAATCTCATAGTCATAGGAACATGTATAAGTCATGAAGAAAGCAATAGCAACATACTAAACGATCGGGTGCTAAGCTAATGGAATGGGTCATGTCAATCAGATCATTCACCTAATGATGTGATCCCGTTAATCAAATAACAACTCTTTGTTTATGGTTAGGAAACATAACCATCTTTGATTAACGAGCTAGTCAAGTAGAGGCATACTAGTGATACTCTGTTTGTCTATGTATTCACACATGTATTATGTTTCCGGTTAATACAATTCTAGCATGAATAATAAACATTTATCATGATATAAGGAAATAATTAATAACTTTATTATTGCCTCTAGGGCATATTTCCTTCAGTCATTATGTATCATAGCTCCTACGCTGTTGAATTGTTATCTTTTGAATCCACCTCTACCTGAAAGTAAATATGCTTTGAAATTAATCACTGGAAACCAATTATGTTTCACACTTTCACTTCCCTGCTTTCCACTTTCATGGACATCATCTTCTCCATGTCTTGCCCCAAGATGCTTCTTTCAGTGTTTCTTCAGCATCATATATAGCATGTCCTTGTCCACAATAACAGAAACTTCTGATTCAGATGATAATATGCAGATTTTAGAACCATCCTGGCTGGGGATTTTTAATTCTAGAATACACATCAAATTAAACATTAGCATGAAGCTAGCAGTCAACAAACATGTAGTACGTTCAGCGACACCTTCTTTAGGGTAGATTTCACCATGTCCTCGTCCACAACAACAGAAACTTCTGATTCAGATGATAATACGCATATTTAACAACCATCCTGGCTGGGGATTTTTAATTGTGGAATAACATCAAATCAAGGATTAGTATCAAGCTAGCAGTCAACCAAGATGTAGTATGTTTAGAGACACCTTCTTTAGGGTAGATTTCTGGTGTCACCTAGGTGGCCTTCTTCCCGCTATCATCTAGTGAGCAGCTGTAGATCGTTTGCTTCAATAGGCCGTTAGTGCTCATGTCGACCAGCACCCAAGAGCTGCACGTCAGCGACAACGCTGATAAGGAGGCCCAACCGATACAACTATGAAAACTCAGGGGACTACTGCTGCTCTTCCTCGACAAAGAGAAAACCAAGGAGTATCAGACAATATGAGAACAACTTGAAGGTAACAGAGAACAGGAGATTCAGTTAGCAGGAGATAGCCGCATAATAAAACCTAGAAGCCTGGGCACCACCTAGCTAGGGACGCAGAAAGTGAAAAGAACGATTACCTAGATCGAAGAAGAGGGTCATGAATGGGATAAAGGCTTGTTGAGGTGATTCGGTGATAGAGATAGAAGGCTTGGTGCGGCCATGGCAGCGGCGTACATGGCGCGTGAGGAGAAGAGCCCCTTCTTGGTCGATCTATTTTGTTCGTTTTTTCTTTTCTTTCTGACCTATAGGGGAGATCGTGAGAGGTGTTATGATGCATATCCTTTAGTTTTTTATATACTTGCCTGAGTTTTTTTTAACCTGCCGTGAGAGATTGGAGAGAGGCGGAGAGTCCTGTTTTGTTTGGCTTATTGATGTAGGATTGATCTACACCGTAATAAGTTGCCCTCACCAGATTAACGACTCCTAATTACTGATTAATGGTAGAATTTTTGGGGAGTCTGTAATTAATATAGGTATATATAGATAGATGTCAATAATGGCGCACCATGTATGTGGTGCGCCACTGCTATAGCCCTTTTCCTAGTAGTGCCGCTGCCATTGTAGCCGTGCAGCTCGGACGCGCGCTCGCCCAGCCCCTTCCCCTCGGCGCCGCCGAGCTACCCAACCACGGCCACCTGGTTTGCACACCCGCCGGCCGGATTTGGGGCAGATCCGGTCAGTCTTGAGCTCGCCCGGCTGTGGGAGGCCGGGCCGCGCCATGGACTGGCCGGGCACCTCGCCGGAAGGCCCTGGCAGGGCCGCAAGGCCACATGCAGGCAGTGGCTCCTCCTCTAGCCGCTCGGATCTACACCGTCGGTGGTCCGCCGGTAGATACACAAATGGCGGGCGGCCGGGTTCGGTGCTTGCCCAAAAGCTCGTCGGTGCACCGTTGCCACTCATTAAGTGCGACCACTGCCCAAGGATGGTCGTGCGCCGCGTGTCTACAACGCCGGAACATCCCGGATGGGTGTTCATCAAGTGCTTAAATGATGGGGTATGTGCTCTTTTTAGCTTCGGTTTGTGCTCTCGGATTAGACTAGTTGTGCTAACTTCAAATTTTATTGTGTAGAATGGATGCAAGTTTTGGTATTGGGAAGAAGAGTACATCGATATATTGATAGAGCGAAATTTAGTACATGTTCGTGCATTTTTAGCTAGCATAGAGGTTGTAGATGAGATTAGTGCACTTGTTGCTAGATTAGAAGCTAGACACGAGACTAGGTGTGAGGAAGCAACATCGACTTCTGGCTTGAAGAAGAAAGGAGGATGCAACATCGAGCCTCCTCCACAGATCAACAATGAGTGCATCGAGAAGGCCCTAACCCAACTCAAGGGAGCAGTTATAGAAGTTGGGCATCTTCTAAAATGTATTCTTGTGGTTCTTGTTTTTTTGGCCTTACTTTACTTGTCAAAATGTGATGATGTATTATCATTTACCAATAATGAATGATAAAAAAAGTTAAGGACTTGCAAAGAAAAATGCATCCGGACATGATGCGGCCGGGATGCGTCCACGCGTTGAGCGCACGGCCACCGCATCTGAGAAATAGCCCGGACACGACCCCATTGACCTACCTAAATGGACAGAATCCGGATAAAACGGACGTCTGTTTGGGATTGCGCAGTGGAGTTGGCCTGAGGATGGGTTGTATTAGGACAAATTTTCTGTTAGGAACTTTGTGACAAACTTAAGCACAAATTAACCCTGTTTCTGAATTTTTTTTCGAATCTGATCTTTTTTTATCGCCCCAACAACCATGGTGTCTCGGTTGCGCGGGAGACGCCACAGTGCCTGGCGTTTGACCTTGACCCACACTCGTTCAGTCGGCGCTGACATGGCAAACAAGAAACGCAACTGATCTTGGCGTCTTGTCGAAACGCCATAGTGCTTGGCGTTTGGTCCTTTGTATTTCTCAGCCCGCATGTGCTGTGCTAGACAAGAGAGCATGAGCATCGCCGCAACGGCTTTTTACTTTGCGAAGAGAAGACTACGCATGATATGTACTCTTGAAGTCTTGATGCGAACAAATCCGTCATCACTCCAAAAGAGAGAACGAGCATCGCCGCTGCGGTTTTTTTACTTTGCGAACATCATGTACGCCGCTGCTAGGCAGGAGAGCACAAACACACACAAAGTAAAAAGGAGTACCTACAAAACATATCTTAGCTTTTTGATAATTTTCTTTTTTATTGGGGTATCTTCAAGCCAGACCCGCAAACCTCTCGTAATAGTCCGGACCGCGCTATTGGGACCGTGGAAGCCATCCAACGCGGTCCTGTATCGATCTGCAGGGCAGTCTTGTATCGGTCTGCTGGGCGGTCCGGCCACGATTTATCTCGCAAGCCAGAGATAAATGTGGAGCCTTTGCGGGAGTCCGGACTGCTCCCAAGCCCATTTCCGACGCCTCAGCCCAACAAAAATCCCCACCCGCCCCTCCCGTGATTTCCTTCGACGCACACGCGGCTAACCACGCCGCATTCATGCCGCCGCAGAGCATGCAATGGCCGGCATTGATTCCGCGATGTGATCAGAGGGAGAGAGGACGACGCTGATCGACGCGACCTTTCGGCAGCCGCCGCTTCAATGCTAACGCACGTTCCTAAGGAACCAACTCCCGCCGCTGCGCCGCATTGAACTGAACCCCCCCTTCGCCTGGGCCTTCCGGGGGTTATTTAAACTGTTAGCAGGCAATGCAGAGAGTCGCACCCCCACTTCCCGAGCACCGGCCCCCTCCCCTCCCCCGTCTCCATGCCCTAGCCCCTCCCTCCCCCTCTTCGAACCAAGCTCCGGCGATGCCGAAGTCGTCGTGCTTCGCGCCGGCAGGCGGAGTAGGCGAAATCTCCTCCACCTGCGGTTCTTGTCGCCGCCGTAGACACTATCCGAGCCCGTCAGCGTCCACAGTAGCTGGCTCCTTCGCCAAGGAGGAGATCGTCATCTCCTCCGGTGACGAGGAGGACCAGGCGCCGCAGCAGCTGCTGCAGGGGCCATCGTAGCAGCTGCCCCGACTCCTCAAGGAGGCTGCTTTGACGGACGGAGATATCGTGGGGTTGTCGTCGCCATTGCCAGCGCACGTGAAGGAGGAGCCTTTATCCCCGCCGCACCACCGCATCAAGCCCGAGCTGACGTCTATGCTCTTGCTAGTGAAGGAGGAGCGGGCCTCGCCCCGGCACAATAGTTGTGACGCCCCCTGTCGGATATACCATGCGGTATGACCCGGCCGGATATATGACCCGGCCAGACTTGGTGTTTCATTGGCAACCCGCCAGAACATTGGCGACTCATGTGTATGGCGGTTCACTGGTGTAACGACTCACGAGCCTGAAGACTCATTGGTGACCCGACGAGTGTCTCAGATGGATGACAAGGCCCAAGGCCCAGAAGGCCGGCTCATGTTATGGTGGGCCGGCTTAAGAGGAAGACATAAGGAATATTCTCCTACAAAGGAAGCAAGACTAGGACTCCACCTGTAATAGAGTAATCCTAATCCTACTAGGACTAGTCATATAACCCGCCCCTTCAACATATATAAGGAGGGGCAGGGCACCCCAAAGAGGGACAAGTAAGAAGAAACAATCTCTAAGGCTAGACACAAAGAGCCGGTTTACCGGCGACTCTCTCGTGATCATAATGAGACCTAGCCTCAAACAGCATGTGAAAGAAATATGCCCTAGAGGCAATAATAAAGTTATTATTTATTTCCTTATATCATGATAAATGTTTATTATTCATGCTAGAATTGTATTAACCGGAAACATAATACATGTGTGAATACATAGACAAACAGAGTGTCACTAGTATGCCTCTACTTGACTAGCTCGTTAATCAAAGATGGTTATGTTTCCTAACCATGGACAAAGAGTTGTTATTTGATTAACGAGATCACATCATTAGTTGAATGATCTGATTGACATGACCCATTCCATTAGCTTAGCACCCGATCGTTTAGTATGTTGCTATTGCTTTCTTCATGACTTATACATGTTCCTATGACTATGAGATTATGCAACTCCCGTTTGCCGAAGGAACACTTTGTGTGCTACCAAACGTCACAACGTAACTGGGTGATTATAAAGGAGCTCTACAGGTGTCTCCAAAGGTACATGTTGGGTTGGCGTACTTCGATATTAGGATTTGTCACTCCGAATGTCGGAGAGGTATCTCTGGGCCCTCTCGGTAATGCACATCACTTAAGCCTTGCAAGCATTGCAACTAATGAGTTAGTTGCGGGATGATGTATTACGGAACGAGACTTGCCGGTAACGAGATTGAACTAGGTATTGGATACCGACGATCGAATCTCGGGCAAGTAACATACCGATGACAAAGGGAACAACGTATGTTGTTATGCGGTCTGACCGATAAAAGATCTTCGTAGAATATGTAGGAGCCAATATGGGCATCCAGTTCCCGCTATTGGTTATTGACCGGAGACGTGTCTCGGTCATGTCTACATTGTTCTCGAACCGTAGGGTCCGCACGCTTAAGGTTTCGATGACAGTTATATTATGAGTTTATGAGTTTTGATGTACCGAAGGAGTTCGGAGTCCCGGATGAGATCGGGGACATGACGAGGAGTCTCCAAATGGTCGAGACGTAAAGATCGATATATTGGACGACTATATTCGGACTTCGGAAAGGTTCCGAGTGATTCGGGTATTTTTCGGAGTACCGGAGAGTTACGAGAATTCGCCGGGAGAAGTATTGGGCCTTATTGGGCCATACGGGAAAGAGAGAGGGGCTGCCTAGGGCAGGCCGCGCCCCCCCCAGGCCTAGTCCGAATTGGACTAGGGGGAGGGGCTGCGCCCCTTCCTTGTTTCCTACTCCTACTACATGGAAGGACTCCTAGTTGGACTAGGAAAGGGGGAATCCTACTCCCGGTGGGAGTAGGACTCCCCTAGGGCGCGCCATAGAGAGGGCCGGCCCTCCCCTCCTCCACTCCTTTATATACGGGGGCAGGGGGCACCCCATAGACACACAAGTTGATCTTCGTGATCGTTCCTTAGCCATGTGCGGTACCCCCTTCCACCATATTCCACCTCGGTCATATTGTAGCGGTGCTTAGGCGAAGCCCTGCGACGGTTGAACATCAAGATCGTCACCACGCCGTCGTGCTGACGGAACTCCTCCCCGAAGCTTTGCTGGATCGGAGCCCGGGGAGCGTCATCGAGCTGAACGTGTGCCAAGAACTCGGAGGTGCCGGAGTAACGGTGCTTGGATCGGTTGGACCGGGAAGACGTACGACTACTTCCTCTATGTTGCGTTAACGCTTCCGCTTCGGTCTACGAGGGTACGTAGACAACACTCTCCCATCTCGTTGCTATGCATCACCATGATCTTGCGTGTGCGTAGGAAATTTTTTGAAATTACTACATTCCCCAATAGTGGCATCCGAGCCTAGGTTTTATGGTTTGATGTAATATGCATGAGTAGAACACAAGTGAGTTGTGGGCGATATAAGTCATACTGCTTACCAGCATGTCACACTTTGGTTGTATTGTTGGATGAAGCGGCTCGGACCGACATTACGTGCACGCTTACGCGAGACCGGTTCTCCCGACATGCTTTGCACATAGGTGGCTTGCGGGTGACAGTTTCTCCAACTTTAGTTGAGCCGAGTGTGGCTACGCCCGGTCCTTGCGAAGGTTAAAACAGCACCAACTTGACAAACTATCGTTGTGGTTTTTGATACGTAGGTAAGAACGGTTCTTACTAAGCCCGTAGCAGCCACGTAAAACTTGCAACAACAAAGTAGAGGACGTCTAACTTGTTTTTGCAGGGCATGTTGTGATGTGATATGGTCAAGACGTGATGAGATATAAGTTGTTGTATGAGATGATCATGTTTTGTTGGAGTTATCAGTAACTGGCAAAATCCTTATGGTTGTCTCTCTATTGCATAAGATGCAAGCGTCCAATAATTGCTTTACTTTATCGCTATGCGATAGCAATAGTTGCAAGAGCAATTGTTGGCGAGACGAGCACGTGACGACACATTGATATAGATCAAGATGATGGAGATCATGGTGTCATGCCGGTGACGATATAGATCATGACAGTACTTTGGAGATGGAGATCAAAGAAGCAAGATGATGATGGCCATATCATGTCACATATTTTGATTGCATATGATGTTTATCTTTTATACATCTTATTTTTGCTTAGTTTGACGGTAGCATTTTAAGATGATCTCTCACTAATTATCAAGAAGTGTTCTCCCTGAGTATGCACCGTTGCGAAAGTTCTTCGTGCTGAGACACCACGTGATGATCGGGTGTGATAGGATCTACGTTAAAATACAACGGGTGCAAAACAGTTGCACACGCGGAATACTCAGGTTATACTTGACGAGCCAAGCATATACAGATATGGCCTCGGAACACGGAGACCGAAAGGTCGAGCGTGAATCATATAGTAGATATGATCAACATAGTGATGTTCACCAATGAAACTGCTCCATCTCACGTGATGATCGGACATGGTTTAGTTGATTTGGATCACGTGATCACTTAGAGGATTAGAGGGATGTCTATCTAAGTGGGAGTTCTTAAGTAATATGATTAATTGAACTTAAATTTATCATGAACTTAGTCCTGGTAGTATTTTGCAAATTATGTTGTAGATCAATAGCTCGCGTTGTTGCTTCCCTGTGTTTATTTTGATATGTTCCTAGAGAAAATTGTGTTGAAAGATGTTAGTAGCAATGATGCGGATTGGATCCGTGATCTGAGGTTTATCCTCATTGCTGCACAGAAGAATTATGTCCTTGATGCACCGCTAGGTGACAGACCTATTGCAGGAGCAGATGCAGACGTAATGAACGTTTGGCTAGCTCAATATGATGACTACTTGATAGTTTAGTGCACCATGCTTAATGGCTTAGAATCGGGACTTCAAACACGTTTTGAACGTCATGGACCATATGAGATGTTCTAGGAGTTGAAGTTAGTATTTCAAGCAAATACCCGAGTTGAGAGATATGAAGTCTCCAACAAGTTCTATAGCTAAAAGATGGAGGAGAATCGCTCAAACTGTGAGCATGTGCTCAGATTGTCTGGGTACTACAATCGCTTGAATCAACTGGGAGTTAATCTTCCAGATAAAATAGTGATTGACAGAATTCTCTAGTCACCATCACCAAGTTAGTAGAACTTCGTGATGAACTATAATATGCAAGGGATAACGGAAACGATTCCCAAGCTCTTCGTGATGCTGAAATCGACGAAGGTAGAAATCGAGAAAAACATCAAGTGTTGATGGTAGACAAGACCACTAGTTTCAAGAAAAGTGCAGAGGGAAGAAGGGGAACTTCAAGAAGAACAGCAAGCAAGTTGCTGCTCAAGTGAAGAAGCCCAAGTCTGATCCTAAGCCTGAGACTAAGTGCTTCTACTGCAAAGGGACTGGTCACTGGAAGCGGAATTACCACAAGTGATTGGCGGATAAGAAGGATGGCAAAGTGAACATAAGTATATTTTATATACATGTTATTGATGTGTACTTTACTAGTGTTTATAGCAACCCCTCAGTATTTGATACTAGTTCAGTTGCTAAGATTAGTAACTCGAAACGGGAGTTGCAGAATGAACAGAGGCTAGTTAAGGGTGAAGTGACGATGTGTGTTGGAAGTGGTTCCAAGATTGATATGATCATCATCGCACACTCCCTATACTTTCGGGATTAGTGTTGAACCTGAATAAGTGTTATTTGGTGTTTGCGTTGAGCATGAATATGATTTGATCATGTTTATTGTAATACGGTTATTCATTTAAGTAAGAGAATAAATTGTTGTTCTGTTTACATGAATAAAACCTTATATGGTTACACACCCAATGAAAATAGTTCATTGGATCTCGATCGTAGTGATACACATATTCATAATATTGAAACCAAAAGATGCGAAGTTAATAATGATAGTGCAACTTATTTGTAGCACTGCCGTTTAGGTCATATTGGTGTAAAGAGCATGAAGAAACTCCATGCTGATGGGATTTTGGAATCACTTGATTATGAATCACTTGGTGCTTGCGAACCATGCCTTATGGGCAAGATGACTAAAGACTCCGTTCTCCGGAACAATGGAGCGAGCAACTGACTTATTGGAAATAATACATACTGATGTATGCGATCCGATGAGTGTTGAAGCTCGCGGCGGGTATCGTTATTTTCTGACCTTCATAGATGATTTGAGCAGATATGAGTATATCTACTTGATGAAACATAAGTCTGAAACATTTGAAAAGTTCAAATAATTTTAGGGTGAAGTGGAAAATCATCGTGACAAGAAAAATAAGGTTTCTACGATCTGATCGCGGAGACAAATATTTGAGTTACGAGTTTGGTCTTCAATTAAAACTATGTGGAATAGTTTCACAAAATCATGCCACCTGGAACACCACAGCATAATAGTGTGTTCGAACGTCATAACCGTACTTTATTGGATATAGTGCAATCTATGATGTTTCTTACCGATTTACCACTATAGTTTTGGGGTTATGCATTAGAGACAGCTGCATTCACGAAAAAAAGGGCACCATCTAAATCCGTTGAGACGACACTGTATAAACTATGGTTGGACAAGAAACCTAAGCCGTCGTTTCTTAAAGTTTGAGGTTGCAATGCTTATGTGAAAAAGTTTCAACCTGATAAGCTCAAACCCAAATCGGAGAAGTGCGTCTTCATAGGATACCCAAAAGAAAAATGTTGGGTACACCTTCTATCACAGATCCGAAGGCAAATTCATTGCTGAGAATGGATCCTTTTTAGAGAAGGAGTTTCTCTCGAAAGAAGTGAGTGGGAGGAAAGTAGAAAACTTGATAAGGTAATTGTACCTTCTCCCTTATTGGAAAGTAGTTCATCACAAAAATCTGTTCTTGTGACTACTACACCAATTAGTGAGGAAGCTAATGATGATGATCATGTAACTTCAGATCAAGTTACTACCGAATCTCGTAGGTAAACCAGAGTGAGATCCGCACCAGAGTGGTATGGTAATCCTGTTCTGGAAGTCATGTTACTAGACCATGACGAACTTGCGAACTATAAGGAAGCGATGATGAGCCCAGATTCCGCGAAATGGTTTGAGGCCATGAAATCTGAGATATGATCCATGTATGAGAACAAAGTATGGACTTTGATGGATTTGCCCGATGATCGGCAAGCCATAGTAAATAAATGGATCTTCAAGAGGAAGACGGACGCTGATAGTAGTGTTACTATCTACAAAGCTAGACTTGTCGAAAAATGTTTTTGACAAAGTTCAAGGTGTTGACTACGATGAAATTTTCTCACTCGTAGCGATGCTTAAGTCTGTCCAAATCATGTTAGCAATTGCCGCAATTTTATGAAATCTGGCAAATGGATAAACAAAACTACATTCCTTAATGGATTTAAAGAAGAGTTGTATATGATACAACCAGAAGGTTTTGTCAATCCTAAAGGTGCTAACAAAATATGCAAGCTCCAGCGATCCATCTATGGACTAGTGCAAGCATCTCGGAGTTGGAATATACATTTTGATAAGTTGATCAAAGCATATAGTTTTATACAGACTTGCGGTGAAGCCTGTATTTACAAGAAAGTGAGTGGGAGCACTACAGCATTTCTGATAAGTATATGTGTATGACATATTGTTGATCGGAAATAATGTAGAATTATTCTGTAAAGCATAAAAGAGTGTTTGAAAGGAGTTTTTCAAAGAAAGACTTCGGTGAAGCTGCTTGATGGGGTTATGTACCTAGGGTAGGGTCACGGACCTGTCCCAAGTAACTTACCCTAGGACATCCCTAGAAGAGGTCGCCTTCCAGTCGACCAACGAGGATCCAGTCGACCAACGAGGACACACTCGACTGGACTGAAGGACTCGACCACGAAGACGCACTCGACCACCAGGAGGTCAAGAGGCACTCTGCACCGCAACGGCCTGTAATTAAGTAGACTTTATGATAGTAAAGGCACTTTATGTGGGGCATTACCAGTAACGCCCCAGACTTAACTCACCTTAAACCTTCTCCTACGTGGGCTGGCTGGGGTCCTGGCGCACTCTATATAAGCCACCCCCCTCCACAGGCAGAAGGGTTCGGCACCTTGTAATCCATACATTCATAATCCACTCGACCGCCTCCGGGCTCCGAGACGTAGGGCTGTTACTTCTTCCGAGAAGGGCCTGAACTCGTACATCTTTGTGCTTACAACCTCTCCGTAGCTAGGACCTTGCCTCTCCATACCTACCCCCCACTCTACTGTCAGGCTTAGAACCACGACAGTTGGCGCCCACCGTGGGGCCGGTGTTTTAGCGATTTTGTGGAGAAGTTGCGATTCTTCCGAGTATTTTCATCATGGTGTCTGCTGGAGTTTTGATCGAGGGTCAAGAGATCCGTCTCGGCGCTCTCATCTTCATCGCCGACGACTCCGCATGGCTCCAAGAGGCTCCACTCGACGTGGATGCGCTCCCCGTCCGCGGTGCGACGCATTTTCGCGCATGTGTCCGCGGCGTTCTGCTGCGGCAGCCATCGACCCAGTACCGGTCGGCTCCTCCGCCTTCCACCCTCCCGGTCTCCCGCCAGCGCAAGCGCTCGGGCCGGTCGAGGCTTCAGCGATGGGTGAGTCACGCGATGGCTCGCCAGTCGACCACTACACAAGTTGCGGCAATCGAGCCCAACGAATCTCTCTACGGCTTGTTCGATCAGTCGACTGGCTCCGGAGAGACTGCATCCGAGTGCGGAAGCAGTGATCCAGCGGCGGAAATCCTGATGGTCAACGGGCCTCATAGCCCTCCCGGCTTCGCCCGCGGCGGTGGAGCAGGCGATGGCAGCGACCCTGCTCGAGGCTACGAAGAGTACCAGCCCGAGCCACTCGACTCTCTGCAAAGAGAAGAGCTCCGCCGCAGGAACGAGGATCCCCTGCGTATTCCCATCGCAGGAGAAACCCCCGAGGCTCGTGCCTTGGAGGAGGCGCGTCTGGCCAATTTGGCCGAGCGCACTCGACTGGAGAACCTTCAGCGAGCACTCGACGAGCGCGCGCGGCAACGAGTTCCCGACACCAGTCGACGTCAACTCTTCCCGCCGACTCAGGTATATCGAACCCCGATTCAGAATTTAGCAGCAGCGACCCGTATAGCAGAGTCCATTCAGCCTTCGCAGTCAGAAGCTGGCAGAGGTTTGCTGCAGATCAGAGATCTGCTCCGGGCAGCAGGAGATCAGAATTCAGCCGTGTCTCAGTCGCGCAACAGGATTCACAGTCGATCTGTCACTGTGAATACGGTACAGTCGGCTCACAGCCCCAGATCGCCTCCGCGGCGCGAAGGGTATGAGCATCGGCGAGATCAATATGGCGACAGGCTCGACCGAGATGATAGGCGTCGAGTGCCTTATTCCCCTCCGAGGGGTGGGTCTTACGCTCCTCGGCAGCCAGATGATAGGCGTCAGTACAGTACAGGGCGTAGAGTTCCAGTTGACCCCAGGGAGCCAGGCTTCGACGCGCGATCCATTATCGTGCAAGGGTTGGTCGACCGGAACAGAGCCCATCGTGGTGCACTCGACAGAGAAGTGCCCACGAGCAGTCGAGTACATGTTTCTGGCCCTGAATGTTTCAGCAGAGCTATCAGAGCCGCTGTTATTCCCCCCAATTTCAGGTTGGCGACAGGAGTCAGCAAGTTCACTGGTGAGTCTAAGCCTGAAACTTGGCTTGAAGACTACCGAGTGGCAGTTCAGATCGGTGGTGGGAACGACGAGGTGGCCATGAAGCATTTACCCCTCATGTTGGAAGGTTCTGCCAGGGCATGGTTAACCCAATTACCTCCTAGCAGTATCTACACTTGGGAAGATCTGTCCCGAGTGTTCGTCAGAACGTTCGAAGGGACTTGCAAGCGACCAGCGGGATTGACAGAGTTGCAAGTCTGCGTGCAGAAAACCAATGAGACTCTCAGAGAGTATATTCAGAGGTGGATCACTTTGCATCACACAGTGGAAAATGTCTCTGATCATCAGGCAGTGTGCGCCTTCAAAGATGGCGTCAAGAACAGAGAACTGAGTTTGAAATTTGGTCGAACCGGTGACATGACCTTGAGTCGTATGATGGAGATTGCTACCAAGTACGCCAACGGCGAAGAAGAAGACCGACTCCGAAGCGGCAAGCACAAGCCGAGTCAGTCGGAAAAAGGGAATTCCAGTCGGAAACAGAAGCGGAAGGCTGAACCAGCAGCTCCTGGAGAGGCTCTGGCCGTGACTCAAGGAAAGTCTAAGGGGAAACCAAAAGGATCCTGGAACCCCAAGAAGGTGAAGGATAAAGAAGGGAACGACGTGATGGATATGCCGTGCCACATCCACACGAAGAAAGATGAAGAGGGCAATATCATTTACCCAAAGCACACCACTCGCCAATGTCGACTCCTGATCCAGCAATTTCAGGGAAAACAGTCTAAGGACAAGGAGAAGGAGTCGGACAAGGCCGAAGACAAAGAGGACAGTGAGGGAGGATACCCGCATATCAACTCCACTTTGATGATCTTCGCAGATGTGGAAAGCAGAAGTCGACTGAAAGTGATTAACCGAGAGGTTAACATGGTTGCCCCAGCAAAGACAAATTATCTGAAGTGGTCTCAAACGCCCATCACATTCGACCAATCTGATCACCCAACTCATATTGCCACCCCTGGGAGGCAAGCTTTGGTGGTCGATCCAGTTGTCGAAGGCACTCGACTGACAAAGGTGCTGATGGACGGTGGAAGTGGGCTGAATCTGTTATATGCAGACACGTTGAAAGGTATGGGCATTCCGATGTCCAGACTGAGCACTAGTAACATGAGCTTCCATGGAGTTATACCAGGGAAGAAGGCCGAATCACTCGGCCAGATAGCTTTGGACGTAGTGTTTGGCGATTCAAAGCATTTTCGCAAAGAAAAGTTGACGTTTGAGGTCGTGGATTTTCAAAGTGCATATCATGCCATTTTGGGGAGGCCAGCCTATGCACGGTTCATGGCTCGACCATGTTACGTGTACCTCAAATTGAAGATGCCCGGTCCCAAAGGTGTGATCACTGTCACCGGTGATAGGAAAAAGGCAGAAGAGTGCTTTCAGAAGGGCTCCAAAATTGCCGATTCCCAAGTGACAGCGGTCGAGTTCGAAGAATACAAGCAAAGCGCAGATCCGAGTGACTTGCTGCGATCCAAGAAGCCCGCCACAGAATCTGCATTCCAGTCGTCCGGTGAGACAAAGCCTGTTCACATCCACCCGACCGACCCTGAAGCAGCTCCGACCCGCATCTCCACAACACTCGACCCAAAATAGGAAGAAGCGCTCATCCAGTTCCTCCGTGAGAACTGGGACATTTTTGCATGGAAGCCCGCTGACATGCCAGGTGTTCCCAGGGGACTGGCTGAGCATCGCCTAAGAGTCGACAAGTCTGCAAAGCCAGTCAAAGAACATCTTCGGCGGTCCGCCGTCCAGAAAAGAAAGGCCATCGGTGAAGAAGTGGCTCGACTGTTGGCGGCAGGATTTATCCGAGAGATATTCCACTCCGAGTGGCTCGCTAATGTCGTCATGGTTCCTAAGAAGGACAAGTCGCTCCGAATGTGCATTGATTTCAAGCACATCAACCGGGCCTGCCCAAAAGATCACTTTCCTCTCCCTCGCATAGATCAAATTGTTGACTCGACCGCGGGATGCGAGAGGTTGTCTTTTTTAGATGCTTACTCCGGGTACCACCAGATCCGTCTGTATGGGCCCGATGAAGTAAAAACAGCTTTCATCACTCCATTCGGGTGCTTCTGCTATATCACCATGCCATTCGGCCTCAAGAATGCCGGAGCCACATTTATGCGAATGATCCAGAAGTGTCTACTCACTCAAATCAGTCGGAATGTGGAAGCTTATATGGATGATATCGTTGTCAAGTCACGAAAAGGTTCCGACCTGCTCGCTGACCTCGCCGAAACATTTGCCAACCTCAGAAGGTATGATATCAAGCTCAATCCATCAAAGTGCACATTTGGAGTTCCTGGTGGCAAGTTACTCGGTTTTCTCGTTTCCGAACGGGGAATCGACGCCAACCCAGAAAAGATTGGCACTATTCTCCGAATGAAACGCCCTGTGCGAGTGCACGATGTCCAGAAGCTTACTGGATGCTTGGCCGCATTAAGTCGATTCATCTCACGACTCGGTGAAAAGGCATTGCCTCTTTACCGACTGATGAAGAAGGCTGACAAGTTCGAGTGGACTCCAGGAGCTGATGCAGCGTTTGCCGAGCTAAAAGCTCTGCTCTCCACCCAGCCGGTGCTTGCTGCTCCAATCAGCAAAGAGCCTCTGTTGCTCTACATCGCAGCCACAGGACAAGTCGTCAGTACTGTGCTAACGGTCGAGCGGGAAGAAGAAGGAAAAGCTCTCAAAGTTCAGCGTCCAGTGTATTATTTGTCTGAAGTCTTGACTCCATCCAAGCAGAGATATCCTCATTATCAGAAGCTTGTATATGGAATTTACATGACCACAAAGAAGGTTGCTCATTATTTCTCTGACCATTCAATCACAGTCGTCAGCGACGCTCCACTATCAGAGATTTTGCACAACAGAGATGCAACTGGTCGAGTGGCTAAATGGGCGATTGAACTTCTTCCCCTTGATATCAAGTTTGAGGCAAAGAAAGCCATTAAGTCCCAGGCAATAGCAGATTTCCTCGCCGAGTGGATCGAACAACAGCAGTCAACTGAAGTTCACTCGGAGCATTGGACCATGTTTTTCGATGGTTCTAAGATGTTGAATGGTTCCGGTGCTGGGGTTGTCCTGGTTTCCCCCAGAGGAGATAAGCTCAGATATGTGCTCCAGATTCACTTTGATTCCTCCAACAATGAGGCAGAATATGAGGCCCTCCTGTATGGGTTGCGCATGGCCATTTCACTCGGCGTCCGTCGCCTAATGGTCTATGGCGACTCAGATTTAGTGGTCAATCAGGTGATGAAAGAGTGGGACGTGAGAAGCCCAGCCATGACTGGATACTGCAATGCAGTGAGGAAGCTGGAGAAAAAGTTCGAGGGGTTGGAGCTCCATCATGTACCCCGACTGAAGAATCAAGCAGCTGATGATCTAGCAAAGATAGGTTCCAAGAGAGAAGCCATTCCGAGTGGTGTGTTCTTGGAGCATATACATACTCCATCAGTCAAAGAAGATCCTTTTACCGAAGAAACTCCGCAGCCCAAGAGTGCCACAGATCCGACTGAAGTTGAAGTCCCAGCGGTGGTCGACTTGATCATGGAGGTTTTGGTAGTCATTCCCGACTGGACGATTCCATATGTTGCATATATCTTGAGGAAAGAACTTCCGGAGGACGAGGAAGAGGCTCGACAGATCGTCCGTCGATCTAAGGCCTTTACCGTCATCAAAGGACAATTATACAGAGAGAGCGCGACTGGAGTCGGACAGAAGTGCATTACGCCAGAAGAAGGTCGACTCATCCTCAACGATATTCACTCAGGAACCTGTGGTCATCATGCGTCCTCTCGGACCATCGTGGCCAAAGCGTACCGAGCCGGATTTTACTGGCCCAAGGCGAATGAGATGGCAAAGGAGATAGTGGATAAGTGCGAGGGATGCCAGTTCTACTCGAATATGTCGCACAAGCCTGCGTCAGCTTTGAAGACCATCCCACTCGTCTGGCCTTTTGCGGTTTGGGGGTTGGACATGGTCGGCCCTTTGAGAACAGGACGAAGTGGCTTCACACATGTACTGGTGGCAGTCGACAAGTTCACCAAGTGGATCGAGGCTAAGCCAATCAAGAGCCTCGACACCGGTACTGCTGTTAGCTTCATCAGGGAACTAATATTCAGATATGGAGTCCCGCACAGCATCATTACGGATAATGGGTCAAACTTTGACTCAGAGGAATTCAGAACCTTCTGCAACTCCCAGGGCACACGGGTCGACTACGCATCAGTCGCCCATCCGCAGTCGAATGGACAAGCAGAGCGAGCTAATGGACTGATTCTCAAGGGACTGAAGCCGCGACTGATGCGTGATCTCAAACACGCGGCTGGAGCTTGGGTCGACGAACTTCCATCTGTACTCTGGGGACTGCGGACCACGCCCAATCGGTCGACTGGAAGAACTCCATTCTTCTTGGTCTATGGAGCTGAAGCAGTCTTGCCGAGTGACCTTCTGCATAATGCTCCTCGAGTCGAAATCTATAACGAAGCAGAAGCTGAACAAGCGCGGCAGGACGCAGTCGACCTTTTGGAGGAAGAAAGGGAGATGGCTCTGATCCGCTCGACCATCTACCAACAAGATCTGCGCCGTTTCCACGCCCGAAATGTGAAAGGTCGAGCCTTCCAGGAACGAGATCTGGTTCTCCGAGTGGATCAGCACAAACCACACAAGCTTGCTCCTTCTTGGGAAGGCCCCTTCATCGTCACTAAGGTTCTCCACAACGGGGCGTACCGTCTTTACAACGTCGAGCATAATATCGACGAGCCCCGAGCCTGGAACGCGGAGCTACTCCGCCCATTTTACACTTAAGTTTTATCACTCGGATGAGTTGCAATAAAGAGCTTCTGTAATTCATGGGTTTAGAAATAATTGTGTCAGCACTTTTTCTTTCTGTCCACATAAAAACTCCCCGTCAGTGGGTGGCTTAGCTGCGAATCCGTTTCGCCTAAGTTTGGAAAAATCCTGTCGAGTGGTGAGCCAGACTCTCACTCGGAGGCTTAGCTGCGAATCCGTTTCGCCTAAGTTATCAAAATCCTGTCGAGTGGTGAGCCAGACTCTCACTCGGAGGCTTAGCTGCGAATCCGTTTCGCCTAAGTTATAAAAATCCTGTCGAGTGGTGAGCAATCCTCTCACTCGGAGGCTTAGCTGCAGTCCAAGCACTCGCCTAAGTTTATCAAAATCCTACCGAGTGGTGAGCAATCCTTTCACTCG
>LT934117.1:590509412-590577708 GCA_900231445.1 Triticum turgidum subsp. durum | reverse complement strand
ACCAATATAAATCCCGGAAAAGAAAAGTTTTTGGGAGCGTATCCAACAGAACAAACAGCAGTCGACTGACCTGGACATTGCTTTGGAGGGCAGAGCTGGCGTCATAGGCTGCTTGACTCGCATCCCGGATGGTCTTCAGCTGCTCCATCATGAGTCCCGCCTGGCGTATCGCCTCCTTCGCCGCACCAGCTTGGTCCTCTGGGACGTGGTGAGTCGTGAAGAGGGAAGGCTGCTGAGCACTCGTCAGTGGGGTCGCGAAGGTCACCGTGTGTCGAGTGGTGTTCTCTCCCTCCACAGTCAGAATCTCAGGCGCTGACGCATCCTGAGACACCTTGCCGGCAGGCGCTTTCCGACTCCTCCTGTGCTTCAGCGGCTCCTCATCCTCATCATCATCAGGCAGATCGATAACAGTGTTGGGTGGAGCTGCAGAGAAGTGTCAGGATCAGAGATCACGAGTCAGTCGACTAAGTATGGTATTAAGAACACGGCACCTGGATTCGAAGTTGCGGCGTCCTCCATCTCGTGGTCATCGGCCCGGGTCGAGGTCTCAGAAGTAGCAGCACTGCAGCTCCAAAGGATCAGTCGACTAACATCCGTGTCGACCAGAGATAAAGTTCGCATAAGAATAAGAAAATATGAACAACACTATTACCCTGAAATGGTGGGGATGGACACCTTCATCTTCGGCAGAAGCTTGGCCGGCTTCGATGAGGCCGCCCTGGGCTGCTTCGGCGCCTTTTCAGTCGGCGCCGGAGAGGTGGTCCGAGGGCGCTTGGTCGACTGGGCGGCGGTCGCTACCCCCTTACCACGTTCGGTCGAGGGGTCGTGGACAAGTTTCGACCGCCTTTCTGAGCGCGGTGGAACGACCTCCTCCTCCTCTTCTTCCTCGTCCTCGAGGTCATCTTCATCACCTTCATCATCGTCATCGTCGTCGTCATCCCCTGCAGCATCCGAGTCCCATTCCTCCTCTCCCTGGCTCTCGCCCCCGCTCGCCTCGCCCCCGCTCGCCTCGCCCCCGCTCGCCTCGCCTTCCTCAGCCGAGGCTTGTGCCCCATTGGGCATCGAGTACAGTTCAGTGAGGGCCTGGCAGATGCACAAACAAAGATCAGTCGACCAGTCGACAGGGTTAGCAGAAATGAATACGACAAGGACTCAGTGGAAAGCAGAGCAAGTGTACCTTGTTTGGGATGCTGTCGTGGTCGAGTGGAGGAATCCTTCTGGCTCCGCGCGGGTTGTCCCTGTTCCCGGTAACGGCTACCATCCACCTTTCCAGAGTGACATCGTCGACTTCTTATGGATGGACTCTGGTCTCGTCCGCGGGCCCACAGTACAACCACATGCAGTGGCTCCGGAACTGGAGAGGTTGGATGCGGCGCTTGAGGAAAACCTCCAAGAGGTCCATGCCTGTCACTCCCTCCCGAACCAGCTGCACCACTCGCTCCATCAACATCTTCACGTCGGCTTTCTCCTCCGGAATCAGCTTCAGAGGGGAGGGCTTGCTCACTCGGTCCATGGTAAACGGAGGGAGTCCACTCGACTGCCCTGGCGTCGACTGGACCTGGCAGTAGAACCAAGTCGACTGCCAGCCTCTGACGGACTCGGGAAAGCTCATGGGCGGGAAGGTACTATTGTTCCTCACTTGAATCCCCAGGCCCCCGCACATTTGGACGACTCGGGTCTTCTCGTCACCTGGGCTAGCCTTCTTCACGGTCTGAGAGCGACACGTGAAGATGCGTTTGAACAAACCCCAGTGCGGTCGGCAGCCCAAGAAACCCTCACACATGGACACGAATGCAGCAAGATAGGCAATGGAGTTTGGGGTAAAGTGGTGGAGCTGCGCTCCAAAGAAATTCAAGAAGCCACGGAAGAAAATGCTGGGTGGCAAGGAAAACCCTCGGTCAACATGAGTGGCCAGGAGCACGCACTCACCCTCTTCTGGTTGTGGCTGCCACTCCTTCCCCGGCAGCCTCGCAGCTCCGTGAGGGATCAAGCCCTCGTTGGCCATGTCGAGGAGGTCCTTCTCTGTGATGGTCGACTGGATCCAGTCTCCTTGGACCCAGCCTTTCGGCAGGCGGGATCTGGACGAAGACCCCCTGCGGGTGGTAGATCTCCCCTTCGCCTTCTCCGATGCCGATGCCTTCTTGGCACGCTCCAGCGCCGCCGTCTTCTCCTTGGCCATGGTCGCCGGTGGGATGCACGAAGGAGAACGGTGCGGAGGCGAGAGCAGGCACGCTGAGCAGGGAGGAAGGGAGCAGAGGGAGAGAGGGAGAATGCGGAGGCGCAGCACAAAAATCCTCGCCGGGCACATTTATAAGGTCCCTTCCGAGTGGCTGACGTATGGGCCCGGTCGATCTAATCATATCTGTGAGCAGTTATGGAGACTGGATACGTGGCGAAAAAGGCGGCGCGGAGATCGAGGCGTCTACGCCCCGTCCCATCCGAACGCCGCGGTCCGCCCCGCTTCGCGCGCGCCCCCGAATTTCGCACCCCGCAGAATCCGCGAACAACAAATCTGCCTGTCAGACGCGGCGATTCCGGCGATCCGTCGCTCGGAGATCGACGAAGTTCGAAAGATCACTCGACGCAAAAATAGAATGGATCGAGTCGACCGAAGACGAATTGCTTCTTGTCAACGAAGAGATTCTTTGATCCAGAACAGCGCACAACTAGAGCGCAAAGGTTAATCGGAAACGACGTCAACTCCTTCTTCACTCGAAGCCTCAATCCATTCGGGGGCTAATGATGGGGTTATGTACCTAGGGTAGGGTCACGGACCTGTCCCAAGTAACTTACCCTAGGACATCCCTAGAAGAGGTCGCCTTCCAGTCGACCAACGAGGATCCAGTCGACCAACGAGGACACACTCGACTGGACTGAAGGACTCGACCACGAAGACGCACTCGACCACCAGGAGGTCAAGAGGCACTCTGCACCGCAACGGCCTGTAATTAAGTAGACTTTATGATAGTAAAGGCACTTTATGTGGGGCGTTACCAGTAACGCCCCAGACTTAACTCACCTTAAACCTTCTCCTACGTGGGCTGGCTGGGGTCCTGGCGCACTCTATATAAGCCACCCCCCTCCACAGGCAGAAGGGTTCGGCACCTTGTAATCCATACATTCATAATCCACTCGACCGCCTCCGGGCTCCGAGACGTAGGGCTGTTACTTCTTCCGAGAAGGGCCTGAACTCGTACATCTTTGTGCTTACAACCTCTCCGTAGCTAGGACCTTGCCTCTCCATACCTACCCCCCACTCTACTGTCAGGCTTAGAACCACGACACTGCTTACATATTGAGCTTCAAGATATATAGAGATAGATCAAGACGCTTGATAAGTTTTTTTCAATGAGTACATACCTTGACAAGATTTTGAAGTAGTTCAAAATGGAACAGTCAAAGAAAGAGTTTCTTGCCTATGTTACAAGGTGTGAAATTGAGTAAGACTCAAAGCCCAACCACGGCATAAGATAGAAAGCGAATGAATGTCATTCCCTATGCCTTGGCCATAGGTTCTATAAAGTATGTCATGCTGTGTACCAGATCTATTGTATACCCTACCACTAAGTTTGGCAAGGGAGTACAATAGTGATCTAGGAGTAGATCACTGGACAGCGGTCAAAATTATCCTTAGTGGAATAAGGATATGTTTCTCGATTACGGAGGTGACAAAAGGTTCGTCGTAAAGGGTTACATCGATGTAAGTTTTGACACTGATCCAGATGATTCTAAGTCTCAATCTGGATACATATTGAAAGTGGGAGCAATTAGCTAGAGTAGCTCCGTGTAGAGCATTGTAGACATAGAACTTGCAAAATACTTATGGATCTGAATGTGACAGACCCGTTGACTAAAATTATCTCATAAGCAAAACATGATCACACCTTAGTACTCTTTGGGTGTTAATCACATAGATATGTGAACTAGATTACTGACTCTAGTAAACCTTTTGAGTGTTGGTCACATGACGATGTGAACTATGGGTGTTAATCACATGGTGATGTGAACTATTGCTGTTAAATCACATGGCGATGTGAACTAGATTATTGACTCTAGTGCAAGTGGGAGACTGAAGGAAATATGCCCTAGAGGCAATAATAAAGTTATTATTTATTTCCTTATATCATGATAAATGTTTATTATTCATGCTAGAATTGTATTAACCGGAAACATAATACATGTGTGAATACATAGACAAACAGAGTGTCACTAGTATGCCTCTACTTGACTAGCTCGTTAATCAAAGATGGTTATGTTTCCTAACCATGGACAAAGAGTTGTTATTTGATTAATGGGATCACATCGTTAGTTGAATGATCTGATTGACATGACCCATTCCATTAGCTTAGCACCCGATCGTTTAGTATGTTGCTATTGCTTTCTTCATGACTTATACATGTTCCTATGACTATGAGATTATGCAACTCCCGTTTGCCGGAGGAACACTTTGTGTGCTACCAAACGTCACAACGTAACTGGGTGATTATAAAGGAGCTCTACAGGTGTCTCCAAAGGTACATGTTGGGTTGGCGTATTTCAAGATTAGGATTTGTCACTCCAAATGTCGGAGAGGTATCTCTGGGCCCTCTCGGTAATGCACATCACTTAAGCCTTGCAAGCATTGCAACTAATGAGTTAGTTGCGGGATGATGTATTACGGAACGAGTAAAGAGACTTGCCAGTAACGAGATTGAACTAGGTATTGGATACCGACGATCGAATCTCGGGCAAGTAACATACCGATGACAAAGGGAACAACGTATGTTGTTATGCGGTCTGACCGATAAAAGATCTTCGTAGAATATGTAGGAGCCAATATGGGCATCCAGGTCCCGCTATTGGTTATTGACCGGAGACGTCTCTCGGTCATGTCTACATTGTTCTTGAACTGTAGGGTCCGCACGCTTAAGGTTTCGATGACAGTTATATTATGAGTTTATGAGTTTTGATGTACCGAAGGAGTTTGGAGTCCCGGATGAGATCGGGGACATGACGAGGAGTCTCGAAATGGTCGAGACGTAAAGATCGATATATTGGACGACTATATTCAGACTTCGGAAAGGTTCCGAGTGATTCGGGTATTTTTCGGAGTACCGGAGAGTTACGGGAATTCGCTGGGAGAAGTATTGGGCCTTATTGGGCCATACGGGAAAGAGAGAGGGGCTGCCTAGGGCAGGCCGCGCGCCCCCCCAAGGCCTAGTCCGAATTGGACTAGGGGGAGGGGCTGCGCCCCTTCCTTGTTTCCTACTCCTACTACATGGAAGGACTCCTAGTTGGACTAGGAAAGGGGGAATCCTACTCCCGGTGGGAGTAGGACTCCCCTAGGGCGCGCCATAGAGAGGGTCGGCCCTCCCCTCCTCCACTTCTTTATATACGGAGGCAGGGGCACCCCATAGACACACAAGTTGATCTTCGTGATCGTTTCTTAGCCGTGTGCGGTGCCCCCTTCCACCATATTCCACCTCGGTCATATTGTAGCGGTGCTTAGGCGAAGCCCTGCGACGGTTGAACATCAAGATCGTCACCATGCCGTCGTGCTGATGGAACTCCTCCCCGAAGCTTTGCTGGATCGGAGCCCGGGGAGCGTCATCGAGCTGAACGTGTGCCAAGAACTCGGAGGTGCCGGAGTAACGGTGCTTGGATCGGTTGGACCGGGAAGACGTACGACTACTTCCTCTACGTTGCGTCAACGCTTCCGCTTCGGTCTACGAGGGTACGTAGACAACACTCTCCCATCTCGTTGCTATGCATCACCATGATCTTGCGTGTGCATAGGAAATTTTTTGAAATTACTACGTTCCCCAACAGCATGTAGGGCTATTACCGGATGATGTTTTCCGGGGCCCGAAGCTGTGTAAATCCTTGTCTTGTGTTGTGTCTCTCGATCCCGCTCAACCCATCTCAAGCTACCACATAGATGCGTTGGACTCGCAACTAAGTCCTGATACTAAGAACATCTGCCGTGACAAATCCACGACAGTTGGCGCCCACTGTGGGGCCTACGTACGGTGGTGTTGAGTTGATCTTTCTCAGGATCAAGAAGGTCGCAATTTTTTCGGTGAAGAAGAGCCGGTTTGAAAAAATCTACATCAGAAGTTAGGGTTACATGGCCCGGGACGGCATGTGCTTGCGATCCGACGATCCGAAGCCAAATCAGTTTTTGGACCACCTTCCTGAGGCAAAGGAGTTTTTTTTCACCGGAGATCATATCCGTACCTACGACTACGACTTGTGGTTTAATCAGAAGCAGCAGTACCAATCCATCAAAATCTGCCGATTCGTACGTGCGGCGAGGTGTGCACATGAGGAAAAGTTGTGGTTGCTCCACGCATCAAGAAAACAGGAAAGCGATATGTTTAAGAAAAAAAGGAGGAGGAGTAGCTACGACCTGGAGAAGGACCCAAACAGGATTGGTCAAACCTCCAAAATTCAGAGGAGGACTTGGCCATGGCTTGCGAGCGCCTCTGCCGCCTCTGGCCGCGGACTGGCCCAGCGCCCCGCCTTGTCGGACGCCCACGCTGGCGTCTCCCCCGCCCTTTGCCCTCGCATCACCACTGCTACTGCGGCCATGGCCTGTTTGAGTCGCCGCGACTCCGAGTCGCCTCCGCCAAAGCTTAAGTCGCCCATCTCGCGTTGAACCGCCCTACGCTAAGTCGCTGGGCTCAGTCTCCAAATCGCCGCTGCCGGCCACCTTCGAATCGGCCGTCGTGGTGTACCTTCGTATCTGAGCCGCTGTCCGCCTTGGGCGGCCCTGGCCGCAGTGGTGGAGCCAGGATTCGAGTATAGGGGGGGCGAGTACATATATTGATCTAACCTCGCTGGCAATTACTCGTCACTATTACTAAATTTGTTGATCGTTGGGGGGGGGCAGGCCCCTGCTCGTCCCCCTGGCTCCGCCCCTGCCCTGCCGAAGCGGCCTCGCCTCCGCTCCCGCTGCCTCAAGCACGTCCTTGAGCCGTCACCCGCCTCGGCTGCTCGTCGTTGAGCCGCCCAGGTCGAGCCTCCATCACCTTCACCCGCCTTGTGTTGACACACGAACATGTCACGTGTACCCTCGACGCCAGGGGTGATGCACCGCAGCTCACGTCGAAGGAGACCCGACCGACAGCGCAATACGCAAGACAGTCGGCGGGCGCTTTTGCAGTCCTGAAACCCCGCGCACCTGGGAGGGACCCCATCAGGGATTGCGGTGGCTATGGGCTGCCCTAGGTCGATTCGCTCGCCCGTAGAGCCTTGGGATTCGCAGCTCTCAAACACGAAGAACAGCAAAGAACGAGAGAGAAAAACGGTGGAGAGATAAAAACGTAGATGAAAAAGTAGTATATTGATTTGTTCGATTGTGTGTTGTTCAATCGGCCGTCACCCCCAACATATATAAGAGGCGTCTGGACTTCCCGTATAATCAAAGGATTCATCTAGGCTTTCTTTACAAGAAAATTACATCAATTCACGACCTAGAGTCCTAGTTCTGGTCCCACTTGGATTCAGCCCGAATCTGATCCAATCTTCTGTCTTGCTCCTTGCGCGGGCCGTGGAATCTGCATATGACTTCCGATGGAGACGGTTTAAATATCAATTTTGTATGCTTCGATGAGGCCAACAATCCGTATGTTGATCACTTTTCCAAATAAGGCCATCTTGAATACTCCACGGGGTCATCTTTAATTTCGAGTCGGACTCGGTCATGTAGCTGACTGGACCGTCCGGCTCTTGTAGCGTCTCTGCAGGTCGTATACTACGTCGGATGATGATGACTCCAAAAGCAAAGTTGACCGTTTCGACATTACGAATATCTTTCATGTTGAACACTTCTTCATCCGAGTCCATCTAGATAAACATTTGAGCCCATCTTCAGATTCTTGTCGGATTGGCCTTGACAGTTTCCACTCCAGCAAGCTTTTTCCTGGCAAGCTTTTCAGCCCCGGCAAGGTCTTCGCCCGGCAAGCTTTTGCCCCGGCAAGGTCTTTGCTCGGCAAGCTTTTCACCCGGCAAGCTTTTTGCCCGGCAAACTTTCCAAAACGGTTAAAACTGGCTGCATCTTGTGGGGTTTTTTGTGGTAGTAAATGACCTTGGATGAAAATGCGCCCAAAAGCACTTTTACTTGTTTCGACGAGACGAACAACTTCCATGTTGAACATTTTTCGATTTAAGGCCATCTTGAAGAGCCAATCGCTCACGCATTGCATCAGACACCCATCAGACATGTGTCTGATGGGGCGCATCATATTTTGCCTCTTGACAGGGCTGCACTCAGATAGCTCTAACTTTTGCATACGAACTCGGATTGAGACGATTTTGATATGAAAATCGATCAATTCGACGAGATGAAGGCGATTCGTGTTGGATAGTTTTCCATCTGAGATTGTCTTGGAAACATAATTGACCAAAAAGCACTCAGGACACCTAAACATGACAATCCCAGTGTAGTTTCGGTCTTTGATAAGATGCCGAATGATTATGGCCCAATCATCAAAGTTGTCCCACTCGGCAATGTGAAGTTTCTCATGTAAAATACCTTGTCACTTGAGGTCATCTCTATTGCATTTTGCATTGTGCCAAAATCAGGTGTCGACACCTTGCCTCCCTGTTTTCTGGCAGAGCTTGCGTGCCAGAAAATACTTTGCCTAGTGTTATGTTGAAGCACGATGTCAACACTCCATCGGCTGTGTATTTTTCCCAGGGCGATAATTATGTATCGACCATGTTTGTGCTAAGGGCGATAATCGTATATCGGCCATTGCCTATTTAGGCTTCTTGCCACACACTCGGGTGGTACTTCTTCAAATATTTGCCATTGAGAGCTCGAGGTAACAATGCCCCTTGTATGGATTCCACCAAATATGAGTTTCCGGGAACTATTCTTGTAATCCTAAAAGGAACTTCCCAACTCAGAGACCATTTCCTGAATTTCCTATCTCTTGAACCAATCGGTAGAATCACTTTCCAGACGAGATCACCAACTTGAAAATTCTTCAACTTGACTTTCTTATTGTATGATCTTGCCACCCTCAACTTGTCTCTCTCTATGGCCTTCAAAGCAGCCAAACGTTTATCGGCAACCTCATCAATATTGCCCATCATCAAGTTATAAAAGTCTACTACCGATAAATCATTTTGTTTGGCTATTCTCAAAGCATTCAAATTTACTTCCACTGGTAAAACAGCCTCTTGACCATATACTAGCTCATATGGAGTCACCTTTGTAGCACCATGCCTTGAAATTCTATGTGCCCACAAAGCTTCAGACAACAACTCATGCCATCTCCTCGGATTATCCTCAATCTTCTTCTTGATGAGCTTGATTAAAATTTTATTGCTAGACTCGGCTTGTCCATTAGCTTGGGCATAATACGAAGAGGAATTGAGAAACTTTATATTATAAGATTCGGCAAATTCTCTGACTTGGTGTGACATAAAAGATGAACCTTGATCTGTAGTTAACGTTTGAGGAATACCGAATCTATGAATAATATGCTCGGTTATGAATTGAATTACCTCTGTATGTGTCATGTTCTTGAGAGGTACTGCTTCAGACCATTTAGTGAAATAATCAGTTGTCACCAATACGAACCAATGCCCCTTTGAGGAAGATGGATGGATTTGTCCAATGAAGTCTAGACCCCAACCTCTGAAAGGCCACGGCTTGATAATAGGATGTAACATAGCAGCAGGAGCCAATTGAATATCACCAAATTCTTGACAAGCTTCACACCCCTTATAATATCTGAAGCAATCATTAATCATAGTCGGCCAATAAAACCCAGCACGTCGCAATAACCATTTCATCTTGGGAGCCGACTGATGAGTGCCACAAATGCCTTCATGTACTTCTCCCATAGCAACTCTTGCCTGATCCTCGTCCAAGCACTTTAGAAGAACATCATCGACTGTTCGGCGATAAAGACCGTCATCTCTCATTGTATACTTGAAAGCCATACGCCGAACAGACCTGTCCACCCTTTCACTCGGATTGCACAAGTAATCAACAATGGGCTTCCTCCAGTCGGTATTGTCACCTACACTAGATTTTTTGTTAAGGGCCGAATCAGTGGGTTCTGGTTCGGCCTCTCCTATATTGGCAAGACAAGACATCGGTTTTTGAGAAATATGAAACATGCCATGATCAACATGATAGCCGGATGCTTGCTGTGCCAACTCATTTTCTCTCCAATTGTCATGCCTAGATATATGAGTAATGATAAAACAATCTAATGTAGAAATTATATCTAGACATTTATCAAGATAAACATTAAGTGATTCGTCCAAACACTGAAAGACTTTGGATACTTGCTGCACTACTAGTAACGAATCACCGTAAGCCTCAATATGTGTAACACCTATAGCAAGTAACATCTCTAGGCCGAATAACAATGCTTCATATTCGGCTTGATTGTTTGTGCAAAAATATTCTAGGCGGCACGAGGCTTCAAAAACAGCACCATGAGGAGATATATAAACAATACCAACACCTTGGCCATTGCTACAAACTGAACCATCAAAGTATAATCTCCATGGTACTAATGAAACAAGGTTCATATCAATATCATGCTTGTCATTAATCCGATGTTCAACAATGAAATTAGCAACAATTTGGCCTTTCATGGATTTTAGAGATTCATAAGCCAAATCATATTCAATCAAAGCATAAGCCCACTTGCCAATTCTACCACTAAGAATTGGCCTATGCAACATGTATTTAATGACATCGGTCTGACAAGCTACTACGCAAGCACTCGACACTAAATAATGTCTCAATTTTGTGCAAGCATAATATAAGCATAGACATAATTTTTCAATAAATGTATACCTTGTCTCGGCGTCCAATAGGCGCCTGCTCAAATATGTAATAGCATGCTCTTTTCTTTCGGTTTCTTGAGTCAAAACAGCACCAATAACTCCTTCCTCTTCTGCAATGTAAAGCCTGAAGGGTTCCCTATGCTTGGGTGCTTTCATCACCGGAGGAGTGCACAAATAATTCTTGATCATATCAAATGCTTCTTGTTGTTTTGCCCCCCAAGTGAAATCAACATCATTCTTTAACTGAAGGATAGGAGTAAATGCATCAACCTTCCCTGACAGATTAGCTATGAACCTCCTCAAGTAATTGACCTTGCCAACGAACTTTTGCATATCTCTCTTGCATGTTGGAGCTTCCACTTTCTATATGGCCTCTATCTTTTTGGGATCAATCTCTATGCCATCTTCATGGATAATGAAGCCCAAAAACTTACCAGCTGACACACCGAACGCACACTTTAAAGGATTCATCTTCAGTCCATACTTTTTCATTCTTTCAAAAACTAAACGCAAATCGGCCAAGTGAGATTCAAAAGCATCCGATTTGACAACAATATCATCAATATAAACTTCAAGTATGACACCGAGTAAATCATGAAAAATCAAATTCATAGCCCTTTGATATGTGGCGCTAGCATTGTTTAATCTGAATGTCATCACTGTCCACTCGAATAAACCAAGGAAACCAGGGCATCGAAAAGCTGTCTTGTACATGTCCTCTTCGGCCATAAAAATTTGATTGTATCCGGCATTACCATCTAGAAAGCTAATAACCTTATGTCCAGAAGCATCATTAATAAGCATATCGGTTATTGGCATGGGATACTCATCTTTGGGTGTAACCCTATTCAAATCTCTGAAGTCAATGCACACCCTCAACTTGCCAGATCCTTTCTTTTCCACTCGGACAATGTTAGAAATCCACTCGGCATACCTGCAAGGTCGAATGAAATTAGCTTTAAGCAAACGACCGATCTCTTCCTTGATCCGGTCATATGTTTTTGGATTAAACTTTCTGGCCGATTGTTTGTAAGGTCTAAAACCGGCCTTTATAGGCAACCGATGCTCCACTAGCTTTCGGCTTAAACCTGACATCTCATGATAATCCCATGCAAAGCAA
Organism: Triticum turgidum subsp. durum; assembly: GCA_900231445.1. Lineage (NCBI taxonomy): Eukaryota > Viridiplantae > Streptophyta > Magnoliopsida > Poales > Poaceae > Triticum > Triticum turgidum. The sequence goes on along the minus strand of LT934117.1, from coordinate 590,565,791 downwards.
CAAACATATTCTTTCAATAGCTCGATTAACTTAGCTTTACAATCGGCTCTCAAATTTTTGTTTACAAACGTCGGCCGAGTGACTGAACCATCTCCAATATCTATCTCTTCTAATGGATCGGCCGATGTAAAACCTTGTCCAAGTTGATCCATGTCATCTAACTCCTCTATAGACTCATACCTATCGTCCTCGCTCGACCAATATTTTACAAGACGTTTCTGTAACCCCTCAGAACTAGAATCCATTTAAACATATCATACCTTGGAGCCGATTGCATTCAGTCGGCTTTAAAGAGACGGGTACGAAACCATTTTTGGTTGCGCTGAGAAAATCGAACTCTGATAAGTCACGCCCCGTCAAGCAAGTAGCATTGGGGTGTTGCCAATCCACCGATGCATCGGCCAAAGCAACACAGGCCGAGTTATCCGCATGAATCACCTCCACTTCATCATCAACCCACTGGATCAAAAACTGGTGCATAGTGGATGGCACGCACTGGTTTGCATGAACCCAATCACGGCCTAGTATGACATTGTAGCTACCTTGCACCTCAGCGACAAAGAATGCGGTAGCCAAAGTTTTACTTCCCACCGTGAGCTCCACATACATCACACCTTTGGCTTCAGTTTTCTCTTTGCCTTCAAATCCATTGAGCACCATGTTGGTCTTTATCAACTCTTCATCATGTAGCCCCAATTTTTTGAAGACCGAATACGGCATAAGATTCACCACAGCCCCACCGTCAACAAGCATTCGAGTGAGCGGTGACCCATTGATATGACCTCTGAGATATAACGGCTTCAGATGCGTTACCGGGTCTTTTGGCTTCTTGAATATTGCATTTTTAGGGCCAAAATCCAGCTGAGCCACCTCCCCTTCCTCATCGACAGCACGAAACTCAGCAGGTAAGTAATATACCATATTGATATCCATACCTTCATGAACCGGCGTAGACTCATAGTCCAACATATCATCCTCTTCTTCAAGTGCATCCACCGATTCTGAAATTTGTCCAAGTAAAGGAGAAGTAAGAAGTGTCGTAGACAATGTAATAGTTGTTGCATCGTCCTCCTTTGGTGGCGCAGGTGTTGCTGTGATAGGTGTAGAAGTGACTGCATCTTGTATTTGTTTAGGCCTCCACACTTGTTTTGTAGGCATCATGGGTCGAGTGTCATTGAACAACTTATCCCTTTGCTTCTCGGCTTCTTGTTTTGTCATCTCTTGACTCCTTAACCTATGTAGTTTCCTCTTTTGTGTTTTTGTCAGCCCTGGAGGACACCACTTTGGCTGAGTGTATTTAGGATCTCTCATCTTTACTTGGCTGGTGTTTCCTTCAAGATCATTAGCCGAGTGCTTTGGCGCGATAGCAAGTATCAGCTCAGTCGGATTGCTATGCATAATCGGCTGTTGTATGGTGAATGTTTCGATGCCCAAGATGAGTGAGTCGGCATTGGTTTTTTCCTTGCCTTTGCTTGACTCGACCGTTACAGCACTAGGCGACTTAACACGCCATTCTTGCTTGCCCACCCTTTTTTGATTATCTTACAATGGCCGATTGACACTATTGTTCAAACGGCCTCGTGTGGGATAAGAAAGTCTCTCATGGACGGACCTCCTTGGTTCTGCCCAACCTGGATGAAAAGCATAAGGAGCCATTGGGGGCTGCCACCATCCTCCATTGAAGTCTCCTATGTAGTATGGCATATAGGGGGGTGGCGGCACCCATGGTCCCGGCGTCCACGACCCATATGGCTTTGCATGATGCTGAAATTCTTCCCGAGGAGGTGACCTTGAGCGCTTCAAATTTGGTGACTGGTTAGAGCTAGAACCAGCTGCATGATTGGCATACTTGGACAGCAACATATCAAAAGTCGGCTTGATTTTCTTGCGCTGCACTTTAGCTTCATTCGTCTTCCACTTGCCAACTTCTGAACTTTTGGGCTTGACAAATTTAACACGAGTATTTTCTTGCGCTTGCGGTTGCCCCCCGAGTGTAGGATTTTTGATGGTGATTTTGATTATCTCCTTGCCACAGGGTTGCTTGTCAAGCACAACCTGTCTCCCCAAGACCTTGTCGCCCTCCTTGTCTTTCCAGGGCTCACCAACAATGACATTAGCTTTATTAGCAGATTCGGCAACCTCCAGCCGAATGAGTAGCTTCTTCCCCTTCAAATCCATGGTATTCATTGGAAAAGGTTGTTTATCAACTTGCATCTTAGAAAAGTTCAATCGTCCATCATTAATGGCCGATTGTATCTGTCGTCAAAAAACATTGCAATCGTTAGTAGCATGAGAAAAAGAATTATGATACTTGCAATAAGCGCGCCGTTTCAGCTCTTCAAACGGCGGCAAAGTATGAGATATTCTAATAATTTTAGCTTGCAGCAAAGCATCAAATATTTTATCACACTTCGCAATGTTAAAAGTAAACTTCATCTCTTCATCCCGATTCTTATGAATCGGTTTCAGATCATTGCAAGTAAATGGTTTGGCCTTAGATGGCCAAACAAATTCAGTAGAAAAAACATCACCCTCATCGTCCGAGTGATCACTATCATATTCTACCATATTCATCTTTGGACGATCAGCTTTGTACCTATGCACTTCTTTAAGATCTTTGCTTCGGCTTTCCTGAGCCAAAGCCCTTTGTAAGACTTGGTTAATATTTAAGAATTCGTGACCTTCTAGCTTCTCTCTAATGGGAATTCTTAAACCACTCAGCACTAGGTCTGCCAAGTCTCTCTCGGTTATCACCAAACTAAAACACCGGTTTTTTGTTTCTCTGAATTTCTTGACGTAATCGGAGACCGATTCATCATGCTTCTGTTTAACCGATGTTAGATGTGACAACTTGAGTTCATTGTCGCCGCTATAAAAGTGATCATGAAACTTCTGCTCTAGCTGCGACCAAACCCGAATGGAACGATGGGGTAAAGAAGAAAACCATGAAAATGCGGTACCAGTTAATGATAAAGGAAATAAACACACTTTCAATTCATTCAATGAACCTGCCTCACCCAATTGTGCCAAGTATTGACTAACATGCTCCCATGTGGTTTTTGTGCCCTCTCCATTGAACTTAACAAAATCTGGAATCTTATATCCCGGAGGGCACTGGATGGCATCAAAGTACTCGGGGTACGGCTTTTGGTAAATCCGATTCCGAGGTAACTCAACTCCAAAATTTTCTCGAAGCATCTTAGCCATCTCCTCTCTAAGATTAGCTAGACCATCATCCATAGTGGACGATGCAGCTTGTGGCAGTGGCATAGAAGGAGTAGGGTTACTAGTTGTAGGTATTAATCGTGGCATGTACGTCGAACTATAGTTCGGTAATGGCCGAGCGGCTGTAGCTGTAGGTAGGGTTTGGTTCAGCGTTGCCACCGAACCTGGCATGCTCATAATAGGATTAATGGGTGCAGTCACAATCTGATTTGTTTGATTAGGATAATAAGTCATCAGCATGGGAGGCGCCGATGAGATAGGTAAAGCTAGATTAGGGTTTTGCACACTAGCAGCTACACCATCATTACCACTATATGATTGAGATATATTTTTCTGAGCATTAGTATTTTCTATGAAAGTTTGATAGACCAAATTGTTACCATCAGCAATACGACTCTCAATCTCAGCCCACTGCTCAGGAGAAAAGGTAGTACTCACAGCGGGTTTAACCTGCTCGGCTTGAAGAGGAGGGAACTTGATTTCTTCAACCGGAGTGATGTTGCCTTGGCGATCCTTCTTGAATTTTGCAAGGAACTCCTGCAAATCCTTCTCTTCGCGCGCCTTCTTGTACTCCTCATAGACTTGGCGATGATCGGCCAATATCTCATCAAGACTGGGCTTAATGATGTTATCGGCGTCTACCTCAGATGGCTTGGGAAGATCGGACATGGTGGATGATGATGATTGATCTTCGTTCCCCAGCGGAGTTGCCAAAAAGTGTGTTGACACACGAACACGTCACGTGTACCCTCGACGCCGGGGGTGATGCACCGCAGCTCACGTCGAAGGAGACCCGACCGACAGCGCGATACGCAAGACAGTCGGCGGGCGCTTTTGCAGACCCGAAACCCCGCGCACCCGGGAGGGACCCCGTCAGGGATTGCGGCGGCTATGGGCTGCCCTAGGTCGATTCGCTCGCCCGTAGAGCCTCGGGATTCGCAGCTTTCAAACACGAAGAACAGCGAAGAACGAGAGAGATAAAACGGTGGAGAGATAAAACGTAGATGAAAAAGTAGTATATTGATTTGTTCGATTGTGTGTTGTTCAATCGGCCGTCACCCCCAACATATATAAGAGGCGGCTGGACTTCCTGTACAAGCAAAGGATTCATCTAGGCTTTCCTTACAAGAAAATTACATCAATTCACGACCTAGAGTCCTAGTTCTGGTACCACTTGGATTCAGCCCGAATCTGATCCAATCTTCTGTCTTGCTCCTTGCGCGGGCCATGGAATCTGCATATGACTTCCGATGGAGACGGTTCAAATATCAATTTTGTACGCTTCGATGAGGCCAACAATCCGTATATTGATCACTTTTCCAAATAAGGCCATCTTGAGTACTCCACGGGGTCATCTTTAATTTCGAGTCGGACTCGGTCATGTAGCTGACTGGACCGTCCAACTCTTGTAGCGTCTCTGCAGGTCGTATACTACGTCGGATGATGATGACTTGAAAAGCAAAGTTGACCATTTCGACGTTACGAATAACTTTCATGTTGAACACTTCTTCATCCGAGTCCATCTAGATAATCATTTGAGCCCATCTTCAGCTTCTGGTCGGATTGGCCTTGACAGTTTCCACCCCAGCAAGCTTTTTCCCGGCAAACTTTTCAGCCCCGGCAAGGTCTTCGCACGGCAAGCTTTTCCCCCGGCAAGCTTTTCTCCCCGGCAAGGTCTTTTCCCGGCAAGCTTTTCACCCGGCAAGCTTTTTGCCCGGCAAACTTTCCAAAACGGTTAAAACTGGCTGCATCTTGTGGGATTTTTTTGTGGTAGTAAATGACCTTGGATGAAAATGCGCCCAAAAGCACTTTTACTTGTTTCGACGAGACGAACAACTTTCATGTTAAACATTTTTCGATTTGAGGCCATCTTGAAGAGCCAATCGCTCACGCATTGCATCAGATACCCATCAGACATGTGTCTGATGGGGCGCGTCATATTTTGCCTCTTGACAGGGCTGCACTCAGATAGCCCTAACTTTTGCATACGAACTCAGATTGAGACGATTTTTATATGAAAATCGATCGATTCGACGAGACGAAGACGATTCGTGTTGGATAGTTTTCCATCTGAGATTGTCTTGGAAGCATAATTGACCAAAAAGCACTCAGGACACCTAAACATGACAATCCCAGTGTAGTTTTGGTCTTTGATAAGATGCCGAATGATTATGGCTCAATCATCAAAGTTGTCTCACTCGGCAATGTGAATTTTCTCATGTAAAATACCTTGTCACTTGAGGTCATCTTTATTACATTTTGCATTGTGCCAAAATCAGGTGTCAACACCTTGCCTCCGCCTCGAGCTGCCGCGCTTTGGGCCACCAGTCGCCTCACCGCGGGCCTCCTCAGCGGCAGCCGTGCCGAGCTGCCCTGGCCCCGTTCCACCTCCACTCGGACTCGCCCCCAAGTGGCCTCGTCTCTGAGCCGTTCCGCCTTCTGGACCCGCCTGCGGCCGTTTCGAGCCGCCTTCGTCAAGAGGAGCCCGTTTCTAGACTAGCCTTTGCCATCACCTGTGAGCTCGCCTCCGCCTTGGCTGTGGGCCTGTGGCGGTGACAAGTCGTGCCTCGCCGGTTTGCCTGTTTATCAACTCCTCTGTCAAGGTGCTATTTGCAAAGAACAAAAGCCATCACACATTGAAACAGGCGATTCAGAAAGCGAGGAAATACCCCCTTGTCGGGAGTAGTACACAGTTGAAATCAGTAGACATTATTTGTGAGGCCACACTGGACAATGGAGAAGACTGCGGCAGCAGTGCTAGCACGTGCTGGCGGTTTGGTCAAGCGTTGGTCTCACAAAAGGTTCAAAGCGAAGGAGTGGAGATCGACCCTATATATGCATACAAGCAAATCGCTGAGAACCCCTACGCGTCAGATACTCTACGAGATTAACAGGAAAATGCGTGTCATGACAGCGCGATCGGACAGCGTGGCCCGATGTAAGCTGCTGCTGTTACGGCCATACTACCACCTCACAGAACCTCCTGCAAGAACAATAGGCTGCAGTCTACAGAAATCGCTGGAACAATGAAAAACGCCCAAGAGTTACCACTGGCATAAAGGGAATATATGCACAAATTCCTAGGTTCTGAAGGAATCCTATTTACGTGGAGAAGCAAATTCAATGCCAACTGCTAATAGTACTCTTTGAGGACTTTTCACTAGAGTACTATATGAGGAGAAACATGACATCAATTGCCCTCTGCATGAAACATGCAGACAAACGCACATACGGATCATCTGTCGTCCGAAACAAATCAGGTGGTATTCATCTAAATATGCTTTTTTATTAACACATTGTTTTCATCAAAGAATAATTACTTGGTCTATGACATTTTTTCGCAAGATCAGTATTCTTTACAAAAAGGTGTCGCAAAAGGGGCCTGAACAAATATTATTTTTGCACTACCGCTCATCCTGTGCAAGTTGCCACCCCCGCTACATCAACACACGCAACTGACTCATTGTCTGTGCCTATGTCCGACTTACCTGCGTCCGTGTCGTTTACAAACGCCGTGGCCGTTTCTCACGACCGCGCTGCCGTCTCTTGCTTATCCACACCGGCTTACAAATGCCGCGGCCGATTTATCTGTCTGCTCCCGCGGTTGACTCACCCATGAGTGATTTCAATTTCACCTAGTGATCATCAACTTCATGGCGGATTATTTCTGGCCTGACACATCAGGTGATATCCATTTAAATTATATTTTATTGGCATATATTATTTTTGTCAAAGAACAAGTTTATTTTTATCTTGGTATGCAATATTGTTGATGCAGGACGATTGTTCAGTACTTCAAAACGACGTGGTTGACTCGCCCGCGCCGGTTTAACAACACCGCGGCCAATTCACCTGTCTAAGCCGCCTTTGATGCTGCGGTTGTTTTTACCGTCCGTTTCTCGCGGCCTGGTCTACATCAACATACCGGGCCGCACTTGTCTGGATGAGCTGTTTATTGAGTATGAGCAAGTCACTACTTGGGAAGCCCGGTTTTTCTTCCAACAAATTGGAGGCAAATTATCATATATTATCAGCCGCCGTCTGCACTGCATGGTTCAATGGGCAGGCGCACAAGTCGCCGCCACTACAGTTTGATTAACTTCAAACAGCTAGTTGGAAGGAACCATTGGCCGAGTTGCTAACACGGCTCATACGGGATCATTTATAACCCACCGCAGTCACCTCAACTTTCTGTGGAATTCACATCGTGTTATCAACGCCAATGATATACACCTTCTTCTATGGTCAAGTATGGAGAATCTCAAGCCAACTCCTCGAGTCGTCTTGAGACTCGGGGGCTACAATGGTATGACTCGGCAAAATTAGCCGGTTTCAATGCATTCAAGAACTCCGGGTCATTGGAGGGGAAAAATAACCCGGCCCCGGAAATTATTGCTCTATCGATGAAAATTTCAGAGGCCGTCAGAAATTCCGGCTCACAATGAAGCTTCCGGTTTACAATCCGGTTCAAGAGACATCTCTCTCTCACAAAGCACTGAAGCTCTTAATATCCGGTTTAAAAACCAGTTCAAGGGAAATTTATCTACCACAAAGCTTTGAAGCTCTCAAATCCGGTTCAAAATCCGGCTCAAGGTAAATTTGTCCCTCACAAATTTTTGAAGCTTTCAAATCTGGTTTAAAGTTCCAGTTCAAAAGGAATTAATCTCTCGCAAGTTTGAGTTCTAAGAAAAATTAAAGGTGGCCAAAAAGAACTTGCTGCCATGATGCGCGGTTCAAACATGGGTATCCTGCCTTACGACTTATCTTATATGGTCACTTGGGGGCTTCCTACTCATCGAGCATAGCTGTCGGTACCCTCTTGATCAGCGCAATGCCAAAACTTACATGGTCACTTGGAGGCTTCCTGTTCAAACATAGGTCGTATTCGAACCAAAGAGAACATAGCTGTCGAAACCCTTTTGATCGGCATACTGCCGAACTCACTAGGGGGCTTCTTGATCGTATCTGAATCATAGCTTAACCTCTTTTGAGATTCGACGTGGATCGTATTCGAATCAGCGTCGTTAAACAACTCTCAAGGTCATTTGGGGGCTTCCTGTTCAAACATAGGTCATATTCGAACCAAAGAGAACATAGCTGTCGATACCCTCTTGATCGGCATCGCCAAAGCCACTGGGGGCTATATGATCGTATTCGAATCTTAGCTTAACCCCTTTGGAACGGTTTACTGATCGTATCCGAATCAGAAGCCTCAAAAAGTTTATTCTGTATATGGTAAAGTTTATTGCAGCCACAATTACTTAACTTGAGACCTATTTGGGATTATATCTCAAATATATATGAGTAGTTTATGCTTAATTCGGCTTAACTTTTTGACTATAAGTTGCCGGCTTATGACAATCACTATCCATATGGAAACATTGGTTTCTACAGGGTTGGGTCATCACCCCTACTGTTCGGGTCGCATAAACCGACAGTATGATTCAAAATCACAGAAACAGTTTAATCCGGCCCTGGCTATGGACTTTTAAACCGCCAGTATATTTTGAATTGCGCCATTGGAATCATGCGTGTATCAATCATTGGATTATTACCCTTATTGGATACGGCAATATGAGCCGGCGGTATGAGCCAATTCCACGAGGTTATTACCCGCCCTGGCTTTTGACGTTAAGTCGCTAGGGCGTATGTTGTTTAAACTTTGTGCAGGATTTGCAGAACTATGACTTATATAAATTCTTAAGTCCAAACTCATCATTAAAATTGATGCTTCAAAATGATTATTCGTTCTGGATTTTCTCAAAAGCTATAAGCCGCCAGGTCATAAAAATTCCGGCCTATAATTGAGGTGTATTAATCGTCATCGGCCAAGAGCCGCCAGGTATTTAAACTCCGGATTTACTTGTCAACAGATAAGGTATTTGAAATCTTTAAATAGCCAAACTTGGTTGGATTTTCATTATGATATTGAATGATTGAGGTTTTCAAACCGGGTTATTCAAATCTTTAATAGCCTACATGGCTGGATTTCCATTATGATATTGAATGATTGAGGTCTTCAAACCGGGTTATTCAAATCTTTAATAGCCAACATGGCTGGATTTTTATTATGGTTATCAGAAACAAATATTATGATTGAGGTTTTCAAAGTATCTTCAGCGCAATGGCTATTATTTAATTAATGGATATGATTTATTCTACAATGGAAGGAATAGTCCCGAGTCGCTACAGGCTTACAACCCGGTACTTGGGGGCTATATTATTCAAGTTGAGATTACATCAAATTTGCAAGTCCCATGTCACTGCCAGCATGCACCATGGCACTTGGGGGCTAATGCAAAGTCATTTTTTGCTCAACTTATTGAAGACCCGACTCATCACATTCTAAATGAGCCGGCCTTTGGGAGCTACCAATTGCTCCTGTCAAAAATTAAAGGTACACAAGCTTAATCCATTATATTGAAAAATCCACTATTCAGTTGGTAGAGTACAAAGCTCTTAACCTTGTGGACGTGGGTTCAAGCTCCATGGCGGAGATTACATCATATGATGTTATTATCAATGAATCATATACAAAGTCCCAGCTCAGTAATATCTTACTGAGCCGGCCCTTGGGGTCTACACGTTGCTGCTCAAGTTTACATGATCATATTTACATAAGTCCCTGCTCATTATTTCTTAATGACCCGACCCTTGGGGGCTATACTGGTTGAAGTTTTTATGGACATCAAGCAATTACAAGTCCCAGGTTGCTGCAAGCATGACAACCCGGCACTTGGGGGCTACAGGTGATATACATATAAGGGAGAAAAATCTTCAAATTCTCAGTTTTGAGCAGAACAGTTATGACCCGGTGCTTGCAACAATTATGACCCGACGTCGGCAAACAGTCATGACCCGGTGCTATCAATATTTACAAGACGGCAATTTCGGCAATTATAACTCGCCAGCCTCTACATCTTTAAACTGGCGGATCACCAACTGAATCTTGAGTCCAATATGTTTATTAAGCCGGAGCTTTGCAAACCGACTCAAAGGGATTATTTCTTATAATATTTCTCAACAGGAGACCAATATCAGCAAATTGACTCTGAAGCTGGTCTGTTGACCCGGATTTTTCAAAGGAAGTATTTGGATTTTTTGCATTGGAAAATTTTGAAACATATCTGCTAAGGAGATTTGCTATAAGATTATGGATACATATCAAGAAGGAGATGGCAAGGACTTAAGATGATCAAGTGCCGGTTTACAAGAATTCTTAACTCGGAGCATAATCTGTCAAGTTTGTTCTTGTGTTTATTTTACAGATCAGTTTAACATGGATAAATCCAAATTAAACTGGGGGCTAATGTTGGGAATATACCCCGCGGTATGACCCGGCCGGATATATGACCCGGCCGGACTTGGTGTTTCATTGGCAACCCGCCAGAAGATTGGCGACTCATGTGTCTGGCGGTTCACTGGTGTAACGACTCACAAGCCTGAAGACTCATTGGTGACCCGGCGAGTGTTTCAGATGGATGACAAGGCCCAAGGCCCAGAAGGCCGGCTCATGTTATGGTGGGCTGGCTTAAGAGGAAGACATAAGGAATATTCTCCTACAAAGGAAGCAAGACTAGGACTCCACCTATAATAGAGTAATCCTAATCCTACTAGGACTAGTCATGTAACCCGCCCCTTCAACATATATAAGGAGGGGAAGGGCTCCCCAAAGAGGGATAAGCAAGAAGAAACAATCTCTAGGGCTAGACACAAAGAGCCGGTTTACCGGCGACTCTCTCGTGATCATAATGAGACCTAGCCTCAAACAGCATGTAGGGCTATTACCGGATGATGTATCCCGGGGCCTGAAGCTGTCTAAATCCTTGTCTTGTGTTGCATCTCTCGATCCCGCTCAACCCCTCTCAAGCTACCACATAGATGCGTTGGAACACTTTCCAGAATGTTTCAGACTCCGAAAAGGAATAGGTATGTGGTACGGTAAGTAAACCGACTCCAAAACAATTTTTAAGGCAATATTTCTCCGTTTTGGAATATTTAGGAAAACAGAAAAATAAGTGGCAGTCCGGGAAGGACACGAGGGCCCCACGAGGGTGGAGGGCGCGCCCTACCCCCCTGGGCGCGCCCCCTACCTCGTGAGCACCTCGTGTGCCTTCCGGACTCCGTTTTCTTGCACATTACGTGTTTTGGTCAGTAAAAATTCATTATATATTCTCCCGAAGGTTTTGACTCTCGTATCACGCAAATACCCTCTGTTCTTGTTTCAAGCTGTTGCTGCTGCAGATTGGAGCAAGATGTCTTCTCAGGAGTCAGTCGGGGAGAGCCGGGTGTCTAATCCGGCATCGGAACCAAGGGCAAACAGCGACGCTGACCACATTGGGCCAGCAACGAAGGAAGAGATGGAGGCTGACTTGATGAGGGTAGATGCCATGGAGGATCAAGAAGAAACTTCTCGCTTCCGAGCTGGGTTCACGATGGGGGAACTACAGAGCTCAGCTATCCCAAACTCGGTTATCCCTTCCAATGTTAGATTTCTTTCTTATGAAAATATGAAGAGGAGTGTCACTTGTTCTCCCGAAGCTATGAAACACCCTTGGGTGCAAGGAGCTTTAGCCGTTACAGGAAAGCTTCGTAAGGAAATAATGCACCTCAAGCAGCAAGTCAATAAGTTCGAGGAGGAGAATCGTATCCTGAGGGGCATCATCGCCAAGAATATTACTCCATCACCAAAGAAGGAGACATAATCACATGGGTATGGGCACTCCCCTTGGCAACTGCCAAGCTTGGGGGAGGTGCCCCGGTATCGTATCACCATCACACTCCTATCTTTACCGTTTTTCTTAGTTCAATCCTATTAGTAGTATCTTGATCTAGTAGAATAAAGTTTATGGCATGATCTAGTTTTGAGTTTTGCTTTATGATCTCTCTATGTAATCGAGTCCGTGAGTTATATAATAAAGATTAGTGTTGAGTCAAGGGCTTGATTATTTTGCCATGATCTTGAGTGAATAAAATAAAGAAGAAAAAGAATAAAAAGAAACAAAGAGTTCATATTGATCTTGTTGAGAGTAATGACTTCACATAGAAAAAGTATGATGATTAAAAGTTGTTGGGAGTTGGCAGACATAGCTTTGGTCATCGTTGCAATTAATAGGAAGTAATAAGGAAAGAGAGGTTTCACATATAAATATACTATTATTGACATCTTTCACATATAAATATACTATTATTGACATCTTTTATGATTGGGAGCACTCATTAAAATATGACATGCTAAAGAGTTGATGTTGGACAAGGAAGACAACGTAATGAGTTATGTTTTATATTATCTGAGATAAAGTGTGTTGTCATGGATCCTCCAACATGTTGAGCTTGCCTTTCCCCCCTCATGCTAGCCAAATTCTCAGCACCAAGTAGAGATACTACTTGTGCTTCCAAAAACCCTTAAAACCAGTTTTGCCATGAGAGTCCACCATATCTACCTATGGATTGAGTAAGATCCTTCAAGTAAGTTGTCATCGGTGCAAAGCAATAAAAATTTCTCTAAATATGTATGATTGATTGGTGTGGGAGAAATAAGCTTTATACGATCTTGTGATGTGGAAGTAATAAAAGCGACGGACTGCATAATAAAGGTTCATATCACAAGTGGCAATATGAAGTGACGTTTTTTCGCATTAAGATTTTGTGCATCCAACCATAAAAGCGCATGGCAACCTCTGCTTCCCTCTGCGAAGGGCCTATGTTTTATTATTATCTTCTACCTTATGCAAGAGTCATGGTGATCTTCACCTTTCCTTTTTCATTTTATCCTTTGGCAAGCACAGTATGTTGGAAAGATCCTGATATATGTACCTAATTGGATGTAGGGGAGCATGAGTTATTATTGTTGACATTACCATTGAGGTAAAAGGTTGTGGGGCAAAACTATAAGCCCCTATATTTCTCTGTGTCCGATTAAAACTTCATAACCACAAGTATTGCATGAGTGTTAGCAATTATGAAGGACTAGATGATAATTGAGTATGTGGACTTGCTATTGAGCTCTGACATAAACTCTTTCTCATGTTATGATAAATTGCAATTGCTTTAATGACTGAGATTATAGTTTGTTGGTTCTCAAGAAAGTTTATGATTCATGCTTTTGCATTGTGAATAGATTATTACTTGAGCATAAGAAATCATATGACAATATCTATATATGTTGCTGTTATGAGAATAATCATGATGCCTTCATGTCCGTATTTTATTTTTATCGACACCTCTACCTCTAAACATGGGGACATATTTATCGTTACCAGCTTCCGCTTGAGGACAAGCGAGGTCTAAGATTGGGGGAATTGATACGTCCATTTTGCATCATGATTTTATATCGTTATCTATTGCATTTTGGGATGTTATTACACGTTATGTCACAATACTTATGGCTATTCTCTCTTATTTTACAAGGTTTACATAAGGAGGGAGAATGCCGGCCGCTGGAATTCTGGGCTAGAAAAGGAGCAAATATTAGAGACATATTCTGCACAACTCCAAAAGTCCTGAAAGTCCACGAAAGTCATTCTTGGAAATAATAAAAAATATCCAGTGGAAGAAGTTCACCAGAGGGGGGCCCACCTGTCCACAAGGGTGGGGGCGCGCCCTACCCTCCTGGGCGCGCCCCCCTACCTCGTGGGCCCCCTGTTGGCTCTCTGATGCCCATCTTCTGCTATATGAGGTCTTTCGATGAGGAAAAAATCATAAGCAACCTTTCGGGACGAAACTCCGCCACCATGAGGTGGAACCTTGGCAGAACCAATCTAGGGCTCCGGCAGAGCTGTTCTGCCGGGGACACTTCTCTCCAGGAGGGGGAAATCATCGCCATCGTCATCACCAATGCTCCTCTCATCGGGAAAGGGCAATCTCCATCAACATCTTCACCAGCACCATCTCATCTCAAAACCCTAGTTCATCTCTTGTATCCAATTCTTGTCTCCAAGTCTGGGATTGGTACTAGTAGGTTGCTAGTAGTGTTGATTACTCCTTGTAGTTGATGCTAGTTGTTTTACTTGGTGGAAGATCATATGTTCAGATCCTTTATGAATATTAATACCCCTCTGATTATGAACATGAATATGCTTTGTGAGTAGTTACGTTTATTCCTGAGGACATGGGAGAAGTCTTGCTATTAGTAGTCATGTGAATTTGGTATTCGTTCGATATTTTGATGAGATGTATGTTGTCTAGCCTCTAGTGGTGTTATGTGAACGTCGACTACATAACACTTCACCATTATTTGGGCCTAGAGGAAGGCATTGGGAAGTAATAAGTAGATGATGGATTGCTAGAGTGACAGAAGCTTAAACCCTAGTTTATGTGTTGCTTCGTAAGGGGATGATTTGGATCCATATGGTTCATGCTATGGTTAGGTTTACCTTAATACTTTTGTTGTAGTTGCGGATGCTTGCAATAGAGGTTAATCATAAGTGGGATGCTTGTTCAAGTAAGAACAGCACCCAAGCACCGGTCCACCCACATATCAAATTATCAAAGTATCGAACGCGAATCATATGAGCGCGATGAAAACTAGCTTGATGATATTCCCATGTGTCCTCGGGAGCGCTTTTCCTTATATAAGAGTTTGTCCAGGCTTGTCCTTTGCTACAAAAAGGATTGGGCCACCTTGCTGCACTTTATTTACTTTTGTTACTTGTTGCTCGTCACAAATTCTCCTATCACAAAACTATCTGTTACCACTTATTACAGTACTTGCAGAGAATACCTTGTTGAAAACCGCTAATTATTTCCTTCTGCTCCTCATTGGGTTCGACACTCTTACTTATTGAAAGGACTACGATAGATCCCCTATACTTGTGGGTCATCACGATGCTTATGTGAAAAAGTTTCAGCATGAGAAGCTCAAACCCAAATAGGAGAAGTGCGTCTTCATAGGATACCCAAAAGAGACTGTTGGGTACACCTTCTATCACAGATCCGAGGGCAAGATTTTTGTTGCTAAAATGGATTCTTTCTAGAGAAGGAGTTTCTCTCGAAAGAAGTGAGTGGGAGGAAAGTAGAACTTGATGAGGTAATTGTACCTTCTCCCGAATTGGAAAGTAGTTCTTCATGGAAATTAGTTCCTATGATTCCTACACCAATTAGTGAGGAAGCTAATGATGATGATCATGAAACTTCAGATCAAGTTACTACCGAACCTCGTAGGTCAACCAGAGTAAGACCGCACCAGAGTGGTACGGTAATCCTATTCTAGAGGTCATGTTACTAGACCATGACGAACCTACGAACTATGAGGAAGCGATGATGAGCCCAGATTCCGCGAAATGGCTTGAGGCCATGAAATCTGAGATGGGATCCATATATGAGAACAAAGCATGGACTTTGGTTGACTTGCCCGATGATCGGCAAGCCATAGAAAATAAATGGATCTTAAAGAGGAAGACAGACGCTGAGAGTAGTGTTACTATCTATAAAGCCCGAATTGTCATGAAAGGTTTTCGACAAGTTCAATGTGTTGAATACAATGATATTTTCTCACTCGTATCGATGCTTAAGTCTGTCTGAATCATGTTAGCAATTACTGCATTTATGAAATTTGGCAAATGGATGTCAAAACGGCATTCCTTAATGGATATCTTAAAAGAAGAGTTGTATCTGATGCAACCAGGAGGTTTTGTCGATCTTAAAGGCGCTAACAAAGTGTGCAAGCTCCAGCGATCCATCTATGGACTGGTGCAAGCATCTCGGAGTTGGAATATACGCTTTGATGAGTTGATCAAAGCATATAGTTTATACGGATTTTTGGAAAAGTCTGTATTTACAAGAAAGTGAGTGGGAGCAATACAACCTTCTGATAAGTATATGTAAATGACATATTGTTGATC
The DNA here is from genome assembly GCA_900231445.1 of Triticum turgidum subsp. durum. Lineage (NCBI taxonomy): Eukaryota > Viridiplantae > Streptophyta > Magnoliopsida > Poales > Poaceae > Triticum > Triticum turgidum. Next base: position 590,549,724 of record LT934117.1, on the reverse strand, counting down.
GGAAATGGTGTATAATTTTCTGGAAAGCATAAATGAGTGTTTGAAAGGAGTTTTTCAAAGAAATACCTCGGTGAAGCTGCTTACATATTGAGCATCAAGATCTATACAGATAGATGAAGACACTTGATAAGATTTTTTAATGAGTACATACTTTGACAAGATTTTGGAGTAGTTCAAAATGGAACAGTCAAAGAAAGAGTTCTTGCCTGTATTGCAAGGTGTGAAGTTGAGTAAGACTCAAAACCCGACCATGGCAGAAAATAGAAAGAGAATGCAAGTCATTCCCTATGACTCAGTCATAGGTTCTATAAAGTATGTCATGCTGTGTACCAGACCTATTGTATACCCTGCCCTGAGTTTAGCAAGGGAGTACAATAGTGATCTAGGAGTAGATCACTGGACATTGGTCAAAATTATCCTTAGAGGACTAAGGAAATATTTCTCGGTTATGGAGGTGATAAAGAGTTCATCGTAAAAGGTTTTGTCGATGCAAGCTTTGACACTAATCTGGATGACCCAGTGTCTCAATCTGGATGCATATTGAAAGTGGGACCAATTAGCTAGAGTAGCTGTAGCGACCAGACCTCAAACAGTCTGATCTCTGTGCTCTGGTGTCATCCCTGGATCAGTAATGCTAACACCACACAGTACTCGGAGGATTTATAGCAGAGTAGCAATCACACACTTATTACATCGAGTGTCTCAAAAGATAACTTAAAACAATAAATGTGGCTTAAGGCCATCTAATAACGATAACAGCGGAAGGCTTGGAAGATAAGTGAGTCCATCAACTCCAACGGCATCACTGAGTATAGAACCACGACCTAAAAGTCCTCAATCGTCGTCTGAAAAGTCTGCAACATTAACGTTGCAGCCCGAAAACGGGTCAGCACATGGAATATGCTGGCAAGATAACACATAGAGAGTAATGGAATGCAACAACTATACTATATGCATATCTGGCTGGTGGAAAGCTCTATGGTTATAGTTTTTTTTTTGCGTAAAGCCAATTTTTCCCTACTTCAAAGGAATAAATTAATTACTATCATGGTGGTTGTTAAACATTGAGAATGGTTGACAGCATCCTCAATCCCAATTAAGTAACATCATTAAAATCCCACAAAATTAATTTAGAGTAACATGTTGAGATTCGCATGAAAATCCAGGTACTAGATACTCAAGATGTCCATAAGCGGGGACACGGCTAATCATGATTAGTTTGTTACACTCTGCAGAGGTTTGCGCACTTTTCCCCACAAGACTCGATCGCCTCCGTTTGGTTTCTCGCACTACATGGTGTTTGAGAAACGGATGACCGAGACACAGTCTTTCAGAAGCGCTAGCACCTTACGACGGATAGACCGGTACACCTACTTTCCCCTACATCTGCTAGTCTACCCTGTAAGAGTTCGCACAACTTACTCAACTATGCCAGAGCCCATAATGGCTTGTGGCTGCACACAGAAGTTTCTAGTATGAATAATCTCATGATCCCTTTGAGCCTGGATGGCGGTCCAAGAAAACAGGCAAGTCCTGGTAACCCCAGGTGCCTCAGTCCACCCAGATGTGTGTTAGGTTGCCACCTTAGATAAACCCTTAATTAACAATCTCACATCTGTCATGGATTTCACTCACCCAATCCACGTCTACTAGCATAGCATGGCATAATAAGCAAACGTAGAAGTAACTCCCAAAGGTTTGATAATAAATAGGTAATAGGTACTACCTCATCTACTTCCCATCCCACAGTTTAATTAGATCCTAGTCATGCAATGTGTGAGGATTGATCTAATGCAATAAAACTGGGTTGTAGAAAAGGTATGATCAAAGTGTTACTTGCCTTGCTGATGATCCGCGTAACCTAGAGATTCGAAGTAACAAGCGGCGCACTCCGGGTATTCTATCGCAGACAAACAACAAGCATACAATAAGTACTCATCTAATGCACGGGTAAAACTCAAATAGAAGATCTAACCAGAAAGTTCAACTTAAGAACCCTGGTTGGCAAAAAGAATCAAATCGAACGAAGCAAAAGAAATCAAACGGCGAAAGAAAACAACTTCGTTCTAGTAATCTGGATCTAGGGCAAATTTTACAGTAGCAAAAACTTGTTTAAGTTGATTATTCGGAAAGAGGGTTTCGAGACGAAACTCCAGGCGCTTGAATCGCCTGATTCTGATAAACGAGCGAAAAGTTATACTAAAACAAAAATCGGATCAGAAATCGCGATCAGAAAATAACCGCGGAAAATCCGACGAAAAAGAAAAACGACGAACCGAATATTTTTTCTTAAAAAAACTGCACGGAAAACGAGGCGGCGGCGAACCTCAAAAGGCGCGCGGCTCCGGCGGCGGGCGGCGGCGGCGGCGGCTAAAGGCGGCGGGGCTGGGGCTAGGGTTAGGGTTAGGCGGCGGGGTGGGCTGGCTCTCTCGGCGGGCCTCGGGCGCTATTTAAAGGCGCCCCGGGCGGAGGTTTCCTGGCCGGGTACGGCCCGGAGTCGGTTCCAGTTTTTTTTTAAATAATTCCGCTCAGAAGAAAAATAAAAAGAAATACTAAACGGACTCCAAAAATCACGAAATAAATTTTTGCCGGGTTCCTAAAATCAACCCGATAAAGTGAACATTTATCTGGGCCCAAACTACAACTTTGAAAAACGCGCATTTTTCCTAAATTCAAATAAAAATACCGAAAAACTCCGAAATAAAACTTATTTGATTTTTTTATTAAATCCTCGATATTTCTATATTTTGGGAAAGTCGTTTTATTCCCTCTCTCATATTTTTGTAATAAAAATAGTTGATGATAAAATAAATAAAATCAAATGATCCTGTTTACATAATCTGAGAAAACTCAAATATGCAAATAACGAAATCCCCAACTCAATCCGTAGGTCCTTGAGTTGCTTAGGATTTTCTAGGATCAAAACCAAAAGCAAAATAAAATATGATATGCATGATGACCTAATGTATAACATTCCAAATTGAAAATTTGGGATGTTACAAACCTACCCCCCTTAAGATGAATCTCGCCCTCGAGATTCGGGTTGGCTAGAAAATAGGTGAGGGTGGTCTTTGAGCAAATCTTCCTCTCGCTCCCAGGTGGCTTCATCCTCTGTGTGGTGGCTCTACTGAACTTTGCAAAACTTGATAACCTTGCTGCGAGTAACTCGGCTGGCAAACTCGAGAATCTTGACTGGTTTCTCCTCATAGGTCAAATTGTTATCCAATTGAATTGCTTCTAATGGCACTGTGTCTCTCAATGGTATGTCAGCCATATCCGTGTGACACTTCTTCAACTGAGAAACGTGAAACACACCATGCACTCCGGCCAATCCTTCTAGCAATTCCAACTTGTAGGCCACTTCTCCCATACGCTCCAAAACTCGATATGGTCCTACAAATCGTGGCGCTAACTTCCCCTTAACTCCAAATCGCTTAATCCCTCGAAGTGGGGATACTCGAAGATAAGCTCTATCTCCGACTCCGTAAACTGTCTCCTTGCGTTTAGAATCTGCGTAGCTCTTCTGCCTGGACTGGGCTACCTTGAGCCTATCGCGTATCAACTTCACCTTCTGTTCAGACTCCTTAATCAGATCTGGTCCAAACAACTGACGGTCTCCAACTTCGTCCCATGACAACGGTGTCCTGCGCCTCCTTCCGTACAAAGCTTCGAAAGGTGCCATCTTCAAACTGGTCTGATAGCTATTATTGTAAGAAAACTTCGCATATGGCAAATTATCGTCCCAACTAGATCCATAATCTAGCGCACAAGCTCTCAGCATATCTCCCAAAATCTGATTGACTCTCTCAGTCTGTCCATCTGTCTGCGGATGAAAAGCTGTACTAAATTCTAGCCTAGTACCCAAAGTCTCATGCAACTGCTTCCAGAACTTTGAGGTAAACTGGGTTCCTCTATCCAATACGATGCTCCTCGGAACTCCATGCAAACATACGATCCTGGTCATGTATATCCTTGCCAACTTAGCACTTGTGTAAGTGGTCTTTACTGGGATGAAATGAGCTACCTTCGTCAATCGATCAACTACGACCCAAATCGAGTCATAGCCTAAACGAGTCCTTGGTAATCCCGTGATAAAATCCATGCCTAGCTTATCCCACTTCCATTCGGGTATCGGCAATGGTTGCAACAATCCTGCTGGCTTCTGATGCTCTGCCTTTACTCTCTGACATACATCACAAACTGCTACATACTCCGCAATATCCTTCTTCATTCCGGTCCACCAGAAAATATCCTTCAAATCCAAATACATCTTGGTATTTCCTGGGTGAATCGAATACGGTGAATCATGGGCCTCTTGCAGAATCAACTTCCTGATTTCCGGGTTGTTGGGCACGTAAACGCGGTCTTCAAACCATAGGGTGTCGTGCTCATCCTCACGAAATCCTTTAGCTTTTCCTTTGCTCAGTTTCTCCTTTATAGTGGCAATCTCTTTGTCAGTTTTCTGAGCTTCTCTGATTCTATCCATCAGAGTTGACTGAATCTCCAATGCTGCTACATAGCCTCTCGGAACTATTTCTAAACATAGTTCACGAAAATTTTCTGCTAACTCCTTGGGTATTTCTCCCGTCATTAGTGTATTGACATGGCTCTTACGGCTCAATGCATCCGCTACTACATTAGCTTTTCCGGGATGGTAATGCAATTTCATATCATAATCCTTGATGAGCTCCAACCATCTCCTTTGTCTGAGATTCAACTCCTTCTGCGTGAAAATGTACTTCAAACTCTTATGATCCGTGTACACCTCACAATGATTTCCAATGAGGAAATGTCTCCATGTCTTCAACGCATGCACTACGGCTGCTAACTCCAAATCATGCGTAGCATAATTCAATTCGTGGGGCTTCAGTTGTTGTGAAGCATACGAAACAACTCTTCCTTCCTGCATAAGCACTGCTCCAAGTCCTCAACGTGAAGCGTCGCAATACACCTCATAATCCTTGGTTTGATCTGGCAAAATTAACCTTGGTGAGGTAACCAAACGTTTCTTCAACTCCTGGAAACTTGCCTCACACTTCTTAGTCCATTTGAACTTAGTATCCTTCTTCAACAACTCCGTTATAGGTTTTGCAATCTTTGAGAAATTCTCAATAAATCTCCGGTAGTATCCTGCGAGTCCAAGAAAACTCCGGATCTCTCCAACGGTAGTTGGGGCTTCCCACTTGGTCACGGTTTCAACTTTAGCGGGATCTACTGCTATACCTTCTCCAGTTATAACATGTCCGAGGAATCCTACTTCCTTCAACCAAAATTCACATTTGCTGAACTTGGCATATAATTGGTGTTCTCTGAGCTTTCCAAGTACCAAACGCAAATGCTCCTTATGTTCCTCTTCATTCTTCGAATATACCAGGATATCATCAATGAACACTACGACGAACTTATCCAAAAACTCCATAAACACTTTGTTCATCATGTTCATAAAATAGGCAGGCGCGTTAGTCAGTCCAAATGACATAACGGTATACTCATACAACCCATACCTGGTGGTAAAAGCCGTCTTAGGAATATCCTGTTCTCGAATCTTCAACTGGTGGTATCCTGATCGCAAATCGATCTTGGAAAATACCTTAGCTCCTTGCAATCGATCAAACAGATCGTTGATCATTGGTAGCGGGTACTTGTTCTTGATCGTTACTTCGTTCAATCCTCGATAATCAACAACCATCCTTAACGATCCATCCTTCTTCTCCACTAAAAGTACTGGTGATCCCCAAGGTGAAGAACTTGGGCGAATATATCCCTTATCCAGTAACTCCTTAATCTGCTTCTTAATTTCCACCAAATCCTTTGCTGGCATTCTATATGGTCTCTTTGATATTGGCCCAGTGCCTGGTAAAAGCTCAATCAAAAACTCAATGTCTCTATCCGGTGGTATGCCTGGCAACTCTTCGGGAAATACATCAGGAAAATCCTTTACCACTGGTACTTCCTCCTGCACAACTCCTGATAAGGAATTTACTTGTGTCCTGTTTGGCGCATGCCGGGATACATACTTGATCCTTCTTCCTTCTGGCGTTGTGAGCAAAATTGTCTTACTGGCGCAATCGATGTTTCCCCCATACATCGACAGCCAATCCATACCAAGAATCACATCCAGACCTTGGGATTCCAAAATAATTAAATCCGTTGGGAAAACATGCCTTCCTATACTTAATGGCACTTGAAAACATCCTTGACTGGCCATGTACTCCGCTCCTGGTGAGCTTACTAGCATAGGTGTTTTAAGAATCCTAGTGGGCAGACTATACTTTTCCACAAATCCCCTTGATATGTATGAATGCGATGCACCAGTATCAAAAAGAACGAGTGCAGTACATGACTTAACCAAAAACTTACCTATTACTGCATCGGGCTAAGCTTCAACCTCCTCCACGCTAACGTGGTTCACATGTCACCTGTTGAAAGGGTTCGGCTTCTTCCCAGAACTTCCATTGCCATTTTGTCCTTCAGGACAGTCATTTGCATAATGTCCTGGCTTCAAACACTTATAGCAAGTGACGTGACTCAAATCCTTCTTGGCTGGGGTTGCTGGGGTGCTGCGGTTCTGTCCATTGCTTCCTCCATTCCCATTACCATTCTTGGTGCCATTGTGATTGTGCGAGCTACCTACCCCATGGGTATGCTGAAAATGTCCTCCCGGTCTAGGGGTAAAACGAGGCTTCTGCTGAGCTCCTGAATTATACTTTCCTGGTCCATACTTCCTCTTGCAGTTCTCAATTTGCTGCTGCTTCCCTTCAATCATAAGAGCACGATCTACCAACTCCTGGTAGTTGTTGAAGGTGGCTACCATCAACTGCATACTCAACTCATCATTCAATCCTTCCAGGAATTTCTCTTGTTTAGCTGCATCCGTAGCAACGTCATCTGGGGCATAACGTGCTAACTTACTAAACTCCTCCACATACTGGCCAACTGTCCGTCCTCCTTGGCGCAAGTTACGAAACTCACGCTTCTTCATGGCCATTGCTCCTGCTGAAACATGGGCGGTACGAAAAGCCTGCTGAAACTGGTCCCATGTGACAGTGTCGACTGGAAAGGTGGCTGTGAAATTCTCCCACCAAGAGGCTGTGGGTCCTTCTAACTGATGTGCGGCAAACTTCACCTTCTCCACATCTGTGCATCCTGCTGTGGTCAACTCCCTAGCTATCTTGCGGAGCCAATCATCTGCTACTATCGGCTCAGTGCTACTGGAAAACACCGGCGGATTCAGCCTAAGAAAACGGGCTAAGTGGTCAACAAGTGGTGGTGGTGGTGGTGGGTTGTTGTTCCCCTGATTCTGATTTTGAACTAACAACTGCATCAGGGTGTTCTGCTGCTGGATCAACTGGGTGAGCTCCGGCGGAAAGGCAAATCCGGGGTCACATCTCGGAGGCATCTGAGGGTTTAGAAAAGATGAGATATAAGAATAGAGGGGGTCTAAAGGGAAAACACTACCCATATGCACATGAGGCAAAAGCACACAATTCACTTCAATCAATCAAACAAAGGCATACAATCGGTCTAACTATCGCAAAAGTGTTCGGACTACTATATTTACATGTTGGACTACTACTACTGATGAGGTGGTCTACTAGAAATATTCTACGGTTGTAGACTCCATGATATCTGCTCCTGCTTCATCCACATAGTCATCATCACTACTATCTTGTTCCGAGTCGGTGGCGTCAATGATGATGTAGTCTTCCGGGCTAATCTCCTTGGGTTCCTCGTCTTCATCTACTGGTGTCGGGCCTCCCATAAATATTCCAATCTTCTTGATCAGATCGTTATTCTTCTCCACCAATACTTCAATTTCTTCTTCATAACCTTCGCGTGTAGACTTGAGTTCTTCCTCCAGTTCCTTGATTCTAGTCTTAGCCTTCTTCAGATCTATCATGTCGGCGCACATCTGATTCTCCTGGCGTCGAATGTGCTGATTTAACTCCTGGATAAAAGCTGCAATTGATCTATCTTTCCTGGTGCTGATCATCTCCCAGTGTTCATCTCGGCGCCCACAAATCTGGTAGATAGTATCCTTAAGATCCTTGCGGTAGACTTCTCCAATGCGTCCCATGGCGATGTGAGCTGCCATGCTCTTTCCTAGACTCCAAGTTGGGGCATCAAAAGAAAACTCTATTGGCTCAGTGACTGGCATGAACATCCTTCCTGGAACTTGAACTTGAATCATCCAGCGCTCTTCTTCAGGTAAAGTGGCGTTGTAGGTTCCCGTGAAGCTTGGTATTCCTATGTTCAGGTATCTAGTGACTTCCTTCAGGTGGCGTCCAAAGGGTGTGTCTTCATCCGGTTGTGTGAACTTGTTCCTTGCATCCGCCATCCTAAAGAGTAGAAAATATGAGAAGTCAGAAGAGAAGAGAGTGGGTAGTGATCTAGGTCTTTAGCTTAGTGGTCGTGTCCTACAGTCAGCGTGTGCTCTGATACCATCTCTGTAGCGACCAGACCTCAAACAGTCTGATCTCTGTGCTCCGGTGTCATCCCTGGATCAGTAATGCTGACATCACACAGTACTCGGAGGATTTATAGCAGAGTAGCAATCACACACTTATTACATCGAGTGTCTCAAAAGATAACTTAAAACAATAAATATGGCTTAAGGCCATCTAATAACGATAACAGCGGAAGGCTTGGAAGATAAGTGAGTCCATCAACTCCAACGGCATCACTGAGTATAGAACCACGACCTAAAAGTCCTCAATCGTCGTCTGAAAAGTCTGCAACATTAACGTTGCAGCCCGAAAACGGGTCAGCACATGGAATATGCTGGCAAGATAACACATAGAGAGTAATGAAATGCAACAACTATACTATATGCATATCTGGCTGGTGGAAAGCTCTATGGTTATAGTTTTTTTTGCGTAAAGCCAATTTTTCCCTACTTCAAAGGAATAAATTAATTACTATCATGGTGGTTGTTAAACATTGAGAATGGTTGACAGCATCCTCAATCCCAATTAAGTAACATCATTAAAATCCCACAAAATTAATTTAGAGTAACATGTTGAGATTCGCATGAAAATCCAGGTACTAGATACTCAAGATGTCCATAAGCGGGGACACGGCTAATCATGATTAGTTTGTTACACTCTGCAGAGGTTTGCGCACTTTTCCCCACAAGACTCGATCGCCTCCGTTTGGTTTCTCGCACTACATGGTGTTTGAGAAACGGATGACCGAGACACAGTCTTTCAGAAGCGCTAGCACCTTACGACGGATAGACCGGTACACCTACTTTCCCCTACATCTGCTAGTCTACCCTGTAAGAGTTCGCACAACTTACTCAACTATGCCAGAGCCCATAATGGCTTGTGGCTGCACACAGAAGTTTCTAGTATGAATAATCTCATGATCCCTTTGAGCCTGGATGGCGGTCCAAGAAAACAGGCAAGTCCTGGTAACCCCAGGTGCCTCAGTCCACCCAGATGTGTGTTAGGTTGCCACCTTAGATAAACCCTTAATTAACAATCTCACATCTGTCATGGATTTCACTCACCCAATCCACGTCTACTAGCATAGCATGGCATAATAAGCAAACGTAGAAGTAACTCCCAAAGGTTTGATAATAAACAGGTAATAGGTACTACCTCATCTACTTCCCATCCCACAGTTTAATTAGATCCTAGTCATGCAATGTGTGAGGATTGATCTAATGCAATAAAACTGGGTTGTAGAAAAGGTATGATCAAAGTGTTACTTGCCTTGCTGATGATCCGCGTAACCTAGAGATTCGAAGTAACAAGCGGCGCACTCCGGGTATTCTATCGCAGACAAACAACAAGCATACAATAAGTACTCATCTAATGCACGGGTAAAACTCAAATAGAAGATCTAACCAGAAAGTTCAACTTAAGAACCCTGGTTGGCAAAAAGAATCAAATCGAACGAAGCAAAAGAAATCAAACGGCGAAAGAAAACAACTTCGTTCTAGTAATCTGGATCTAGGGCAAATTTTACAGTAGCAAAAACTTGTTTAAGTTGATTATTCGGAAAGAGGGTTTCGAGACGAAACTCCAGGCGCTTGAATCGCCTGATTCTGATAAACGAGCGAAAAGTTATACTAAAACAAAAATCGGATCAGAAATCGCGATCAGAAAATAACCGCGGAAAATCCGACGAAAAAGAAAAACGACGAACCGAATATTTTTTCTAAAAAAAACTGCATGGAAAACGAGGCGGCGGCGAACCTCAAAAGGCGCGCGGCTTCGGCGGCGGGCGGCGGCGGCGGGGGCTAAAGGCGGCGGGGCTGGGGCTAGGGTTAGGGTTAGGCGGCGGGGTGGGCTGGCTCTCTCGGCGGGCCTCGGGCGCTATTTAAAGGCGCCCCGGGCGGAGGTTTCCTGGCCGGGTACGGTCCGGAGTCGGTTCCAGTTTTTTTTTAAATAATTCCGCTCAGAAGAAAAATAAAAAGAAATACTAAACGGACTCCAAAAATCACGAAGTAAATTTTTGCCGGGTTCCTAAAATCAAGCCCGATAAAGTGAACATTTATCTGGGCCCAAACTACAACTTTGAAAAACGCGCATTTTTCCTAAATTCAAATAAAAATACCGAAAAACTCCGAAATAAAACTTATTTGATTTTTTTATTAAATCCTCAATATTTCTATATTTTGGAAAAGTCATTTTATTCCCTCTCTCATATTTTTGTAATAGAAATAGTTGATGATAAAATAAACAAAATCAAATGGTCCTGTTTACATAATCTGAGAAAACACAAATATGCAAATAACGAAATCCCCAACTCTCTCCGTAGGTCCTTGAGTTGCTTAGGATTTTCTAGGATCAAAACCAAAAGCAAAATAAAATATGATATGCATGATGACCTAATGTATAACATTCCAAATTGAAAATTTGGGATGTTACAGTAGCACCGTGCAGAGCATTGTAGATATAGAATATTTGCAAAATACATACGGTTCTGAATATGGCAGACCCGTTGACTAAATTTCTCTCACAAGCAAAACATGATCAAACCTTATTACTCTTGGGTGTTAATCACATAGCGATGTGAACTAGATTATTGACTCTAGTAAACCCTTTGGGTGTTAGTCATATGGTGATGTGAACTAATCACATAAAGATGTGAACTGTTGGTGTTAAATCACATGACGATGTGAACTAGATTATTGACTCTAGTGCAAGTGGGAGGCTGAAGGAAATATGCCCTAGAGACAATAATAAAGTTATTATTTATTTCCTTATATCATGATAAATGTTTATTATTCATGCTAGATTGTATTAACCGGAAACTTGATACATGGGTGAATACATAGACAAACAGAGTGTCCCTAGTATGCATCTACTTGACTAGCTTGTTTATCAAAGATGGTTATGTTTTCTGACCATAGACATGTGTTGTCATTTGATAAACGGGATCACATCATTAGGAGAATGATGTGATGGACAAGACCCATCCGTTAGCTTAGCACTATGATCGTATAGTTTGTTGCTATTGATTTTTTCATGACTTATACATGTTCCTATGACTATGAGATTATGCAACTTCCGAATACAGGAGGAACACTTTGTGTGCTATCAAACGTCACAATGTAACTGAGTGACTATAAAGATGCTCTACAGGTGTCTCCGATGATGTTTGTTGGGTTGGCATAGATCGAGATTAGGATTTGTCACCCTGTGTATCGGAGAGGTATCTCTGGGCCCTCTTGGTAATGCACATCACTACAAGCCTTGCAAGCAATGTGACTAATGAGTTAGTTACGGGATGATGCATTACGGAACGAGTAAAGAGACTTGCCGGTGAGGAGATTGAACTAGGTATTGAGATACCGACGATCGAATCTCGGGCAAGTAACATACCGATGACAAAGGGAACAACGTATACTATTATGCGGTTTGACCGATAAAGATCTTCGTAGAATATGTTGGAGCCAATATGAACATCCAGGTTCCGCTATTGGTTATTGACCGGAGACCTGTCGAGGTCGAGAGAGAGGACAGCGAGCGGGATGAACTGCCTGGTCCGGTTACACGGGCGCACGGAAACGGTCGTCTCTCGCCGTCTAACGGTGTCCGTCAACACGTGCCACGTCAGCCCGACACGCGGGACCGACATGTCGGATTCACTGTTTTGTGGGCTAAAACGCAGCATCAGTGCTTCGCGTTACAGATTAGCCCCATTGTTGGTGGTTTTTGTGCCCTGTCTCAAATGTGGTACCGATCTGTTACCCTAGCCCATAATGCAGTGATTTTGAGTAAATAACTCGCAAAGTTATAACATTGCTGATACTGATATTATGCTTTTTGTTTAAAATAAATACGTGCAGAAGCATATGGCATCCAACTATGTGGATTGTGATGTTCCCGTTTGTGATGTCGGTCTTGATCTTCTTGACGCCTTTCATCAAGCTATCTTTAACTAATCTACACCAGTTGAAGGAATTTATCTCTGCCGGCACAACAAGTGTTGCCCAATAGTCAACGCTCGTGTAGTCGTGCTTGGCACAAAGGGTTTAGGACATGACCGAACGATAAAATTACAAATGCTATCTTGAAGCATTCAGAAGCAACTCTGCTTGAATTCTCGTCTAATGGCTTCAATATTATGAATTCAGCGGCCTTCAGGCTGTGTACACCTTTTGTACTAATGCTTGAGGCCAATCTGTTGATCTCTATGCATACTTCAGATAGGTCTGTATGTCCTGGAGGAATAATCCTACTCTTGGGGCAGACCAAAAGCGCCATTTATTTCTTGGTCGGTGATTGGTATTTTCCTAGTTTGATCTAGTGCTAAGATGCATTGCTCAGGGTCTACTCTGACCATCAGTGAAGAACTGAACTTCAAATTGAGCTTGTGTGTTATTTTCAATGCATGAGTTCCCCGAATCCAGTCTCGGTGACAAGCCCGCGTTTGAAGTTGCTAAATTGTGAGACAACACAACAAATTTTCTGGATCGATGTGCGAGAGGTAAGAATTGCATCAGCCAGAACATTCCTGCCAGGATCTTCGACGCTATCAGTGCTTCGGCTACCTGCGTCTTGAAGGGTGCCCTCTTCAGGGGAACTGGTTACGCTGCGCATCACGTTGAAACTATACGGTCTGAAAAAAGGGGAAAATACTCTGTGTTGAAATAAAAAAGGACGCGACTAGGGAGCACACGTGTGCTCCCTAGCATTCCGGAGCACACACCCCAAAAAGTTAAGTTTTTTTCCTAGTGCTATGTTGCAAAATTCACTTCAAAAAAGGAAAGATTTTGTCCCATGTGCAATTATTTTGTGTGTTCAATTTTCTTAAAAAGTCATAACTTTTGAACGGAGCATCAAAATTAAGATCCGTTTTCACCATTAGATTCTTGGCGACAAGCTCCTCAAAACTAGATCTCATATCGATATGTTTCGATGAACTTTGTTTCTTCGGGCAACTTTGGTGTCACGGGGAGGCAACTTTGGTGTCATTGGAAGCAACTTTTGTACTATTGTAGGCAACTTTCGGGTAGGGTGTGCATCATGGTCACCTATCATCCGGATGTTCTTTTGAGTTGGTTATGATGACTACCAATTTGCCTAGCATCACGTGTAAGTTGCCTACCATGACTTGCTATCAACTTTGCTGCTATATGAAGCACTTGTTGCCGGATTGCCTATCATGACTAAGTATCGACTCAATGCACTTACAAAGTTGGCTATCATGATTGTCGAGTTGCCTGGCGTCACCTATGAAGTTGCTTTTGTTGAACTTATTTTCTCAAGCAACTTTTTTGCCATAGAGAGGCAACTTTGAAATACAGTAGGCAACTTTCACCCAGATGTTCTTTTGAGTTGGCTACAATGACTACCAAATTTCCTAGCATGACATATAAGTTGCCTAGCGTCAACTATGAAGTTGCTTTTGACGATCTTTTTTTTCTCAAGCAACTTTGGTGCAACAGAGAGGCAACTTTTGGTTAGGTTGTGTATCATAGTCATCTATCATCCTAATGTTTTTTTGAGTTGGCTATGATGACTATCAAATTTCCTAGCATCACTTGTAAGTTGCCTACCATGACTACCTATCAAAGTTGCTGCTACATGACCCACCTTGTTTCTTATCATGACTACCTATCAACTCAATACTCTTATAAAGATGGCTATCATGACCTCAAGTTGCTTAGCATAACCAATGAAATTGCTTCTGATGAAAAAATTCTCAAGCTACTTCGTGCCACGGAGAGGCAACTTTTGTATTACAGTAAGCAACTTTTGCTTAGGTTGTGTATCATGGTCAACTATCATCAAAATATTCTTTTGAATTGGCTATACGATGACTACCAAGTTGCCTACCATCACCTATAAGTTGCCTACCAAGCTGCCTACCATCACACGTAAGTTTCCTACCATGACTACCTATCAACTTTGGTGCTACATAATGCACCTCGTTGCTAGGTTTCCTATGATGGCTACATATCAAATCAATGTTTTTGTAAGTTGGCTATCATGAACGTCAACTTGCCTAGCGCCACCTATGAAGTTTCTTTTGATGAATTATTTTTCTTGTCAGATATACAACTTTGGTGGACAGGAAGGCAACTTCTGAAATAAGGTAATCAACTTTTGGTTAGGTTATGTATCATGGTCGCCTATCATCCCAATATTCTTTTGAGTTTCCTAATATGACTAACAAGTTGTCTAGCATCACATGTAAGTTGCCTGCCATGACTATCTATTAACTTTGGTGATACATAAAGCACATTGTTGCAATGTTGCCTATATTGACTACCTATCAGCTCGGTGCTCCCGTAAGTTGGCTATTATGATTGTCAAGTTGACTAGCATCACATATTAAGTTGTCGTCGACAAACTATTTTTTCAAGCAACTTTGATGCTATGATGAGAAATTTTGGTGCTATAAGAAGCAAATTTGTTGTCAAGTTGCCTATTATAACTATATTAAACTAATGATTTTCTAATATGGCCATCATGACTCTCAAAACATGCTTCTAGGCGACTACACCTAGTAAATGTTGGCCACATGATCGGAGTGATCAACCGTAATGTGGGGAGGAGGCGGTCGGGGCATGCTGGCGGACCCCGCGCAAGGGGAGGGGGGAGGGGGTCAAGGACCACAACGATGAGGTGGCCGTCACGAAGCACGGAACGGGCGAAAGGTGTGGACATAGGCGGTCCAGGCCAGTGAATCGACATTCCATCATAGACATCCCCCCCCCCCTCCGGCACCGCCCTATTAGAAAACACACAAGGGACTGAGCTAGGTCCATGAATTAGCTCTTGATGTTTAGACTCCCTGGTTGTGCAGTCGTTTTGCTAATAATCTTTGGCAACTTGTGTTTTACATGCATCACCGTCCAAAAAAAATGATCATATATGTAGGAAACTTTTACCGAGTGATTTAGGCAAGTACTATTTATATTGAGGCAACTTATTCCATTGGAATAATCCTACTCTTGGGGCAGACCAAAAGCGCCATTTATTTCTTGGTCGGTGATTGGTATTTTCCTAGTTTGATCTAGTGCTAAGATGCATTGCTCAGGGTCTACTCTGACCATCAGTGAAGAACTGAACTTCAAATTGAGCTTGTGTGTTATTTTCAATGCATGAGTTCCCCGAATCCAGTCTCGGTGACAAGCCCGCGTTTGAAGTTGCTAAACTGTGAGACGACACAACAAATTTTCTGGATCGATATGCGAGAGGTAAGAATTGCATCAGCCAGAACATTCCTGCCAGGATCTTCGACGCTATCAGTGCTTGGGCTACCTGCGTCTTGAAGGGAACTGGTTACGCTACGCATAGGGGAAAATACTCTGTGTTGAAATATTTCGATTGAATCAAATTGGTTGAGATAAATCAGCATCTATTCGAACATATCGAGTTGCAGCCCGTGATAAACCAGGACTAGGCAAATTGATTTACAGATCTAGCACAAAAATAGTTAAGCAATTGTCTGTTTAGCTTCTGTTTCTTTTGAAAATAAAATTAACAATAAGGATATTACAGACAACATCGCAATTGAAAGCACAAACAAACAGAGGATGACTCAAGTCAAATCCCAAGCCCCCAGCCACAGCCGGGCAGACTCCTAGCACACGCCAAGAAAATAAGAAAGCAGCTAACCAATTCTGACAGAAAAATGACGGGTTGCAAGCACAAACAAATAAATCTGATATCACAATAAACACTTCCTGCATAGCTCAAAATTTTGATAAATTCCGCACCCACCCAGATGGAAATTTTGCGTCACCGACATGTCTAGAACAGGGTCTCCAGACAATGAAGAAAGGAACTCGAGAACAGGGTCTAGAGGTCCGTAATACCGACCCAACTTTCCACAGGTTATGATCTTAACAGAAGACAACCGCGGGCAACAGAAAACAGAAGGTGGATACTACAACCGACATAATACATATAGTTCATACAGAGTTTTAATAATACAGCTTGTATAATAGACAAGCCGGGTAGAGTAGGCGGTGAGACAATGAAGAAATGAACTCCAGAACAGGGTCTAGAGGGCCATAATAATCCTAAAATAAATAAAAGACAGGCAAAGGAAGGGGCAGACCAGCAGGCATGATAACCCACTACCCCCTCCACTGATACCCGGCACCAATGGCAGGTCATACAGCTTCCATCCATGCAACCTCATGAAGAAACAATCATCATGGCGTCGTCTTCTTTAGGATCTTCAACATCTTTAGCATGCTTCTTGCTAGGGCATTTCATCAACAGCACCCCTGGTCGTTTAGGCATTTGCTGCATACCTGGCATGTCAAATTCCACATGTCTTCAGTAATAGTTTGGGAAAGAAGAAATGGTCCACAAACAACCAGCGCTAACACAAACATTAATTATTCTATAAAACTCTCCATGCTGAAAGACTACTGAAAAAGCCCAAACTTGATAGGCATGTGCAACGCTCGCCCTATAAATGAATTACTACATGTCACAAGATAAGTGTGAATGGCTGTGGTGAGAAATTCACGGTTAGCAACCCCCTCCCCCTAAAAGAATTTGCTGGCATTTGACTTAATGGATAGTATTATGACCTATGGTATCTTATTTCGGTGGATTTATCCACCCTAAACCCCACACTGTCAATGTGTGAAATGATGCTGCCGTCACCCACTCCACCAAGAAAAGAAGAACATGCATGAATCTACTTGGTGGAGTTACCTGGCACGGGTTGGAGATATGCAGAGATCCTACTTGTGTCGTAGCCCTCGGCTACACAATAAGTCCTCTGAGCAGGGAACTCCACCACTTGCTCAGCAGTCTTGTTCTTCATGTCAACAGCAAGCACCCACGCTGTGTGTTGCCTTGGGCTGAAGTCAATCTTGGCGAGGAAGTAAACAATGGCATCATTCCGCAGGCTGAGTGTGGGGAGGCCAACGCAAACAGACAACGAGGAAGGGAAGGTAGCGACGGTACCAGCCGCATCAACCTTTATATGGTTGGAATCGAGCTTGCATTCCATGTGCCATTCCTTGGGCCAGGACCGACGGGCCTTCTTGATGCTCCATGCTGTGGTCGTCCAACGACAGGAGGGGACCTTAGAGGAGCTTGTGTTGCCGGGCTGAAGCAGCATGGCAACATACTTGATGGTGTTGCCAAAGACCGCAATGTCGCGAACAGACCTTGGATTGAAATCCCCCTCGCCGGGTTCGGAAGGCAGCTTCAGGTAGCGAAGCTTGGGGCGTTTGGCGAGAACGTCACAGAAGACGATGTTGCGCCAGAGATCCACCCAAGCCACGGTGCCATTGCTTCCTCCGATGGTGAGTGTCTTGCTTGGGAGGTGGATTTCTGGATATGATGAACCCATCACCACCGGCTTGTTGCTCCAGGTCTTGATAGCAGAGTCATAGATGCAGAGGTGAGGAGATTCTTTACCCCAGAAAATGTAGGATTTTGCGGCAACGACGAAGTCGGCCTCGGCCTCGGTCCCTCCATGTACATGTACATGGGGGCGTAGGCTGACGTGCT
Source organism: Triticum turgidum subsp. durum (assembly GCA_900231445.1). Lineage (NCBI taxonomy): Eukaryota > Viridiplantae > Streptophyta > Magnoliopsida > Poales > Poaceae > Triticum > Triticum turgidum. The sequence goes on along the minus strand of LT934117.1, from coordinate 590,531,779 downwards.
TGCTGGTGTTTTTGGAGCTTTTTTTGCTGGGCTTGCGCATGATGGCGAGCGAGAGAGGGCTGAGTCGGTGTTGGAAGCCGGGTTGCGGGAGTTGGTGAAGTTTGCGGGCGAGGGCGTCGTAGACGAAGTAATGGCAATTTCGGGGACGCAAGTGACTGGTCGGATAGTCGGGGTCGGCGGTGGCGACGCGTAGGAGGACGAGGCCGCCGTCGGTCTCGGTGGCCAGGATGTAGGGCGTGACGGGGAACTCGGTGCGGTCCATGTGGGAGGCGTGGACGCAGAAGTAGGAAACGAGCGGCGGGGCGACGGCGCAGAAGGTGACCTGGAGTCGGCCCCTGAGACTGGTTTCCCCGGCCTCCATATCGATGACGGCGGTGGTGGCGTTCTTGCGGTCGGCGAAGTAGGCCTTTGGATCGATGAGGACGAAGGGCGGCCGCTTGCCGCCGTCGTCGGGGCAGCCGTAATCGGGAGGAGCCGGTGGCCACTGCATGTCCTTCTCTTTGCCGCCGCCGTCGGGGTAGCCGTAATCGGCCATCGGATCCTCCCAGTCTTCAAGTTGGCCGTCAATCGATCCCAAATCGATTGCCTTGTTCAAGCTGGATGGATCACAAATCGCGGCTTCGTCTTGGCGGGGGTGTGTGGATGGATTTATGGGGTGGATTGGCACGATCTATCCGAGTTGGGTGGAGATCGATTCGAGATGAAATCGAATTGCAGTGGGAGTCGGAGTATAAGGGGATCAAGCCAGCCTACCAAGCCGACGTAGGGTGCAGCCCAGCCCAGGTCAGAGTGAAATTTAAGGGAATTAACACATGCATGCATGGGTTTCTCAAAAAAGGAAGAAAGAAAAGAAGCATATTGCCATCTACTCCCTCCGTTTCTTGATATATACTATTAGAGATTTTAAATATGAACTACATACGAAGCAAAATAAATGAATCTGCGCTCTAAAATATTTAGAAATCAAGAGAGTGTCTCTGTACTATGCACCGCAGTGAGGGAGGGCTGTTGTTGTCCGTCTGTCTTGTAGTACCCATTGGTTGGCTGACGGGGACCTTAATTAACTGAACACGGAATGACGGAAACATATATATGGTCAGGTGCGTAATGCATTTTCGTCCATATGCATGAGGAAGATCTGATCCTGGGATCAGACTCCCCCCCGGCGTCAATTTCGGTGTGGCATGGGTCCCATATTAATGGGACCCGGTAGACGCATGTAATGTTCGGCTTTAAACAGAGAACGTTACCAGATCACAGTTGTCTGTCTTTTGATGCTAGTATGGAGTGAGTATGTTGCTTCTTCCTCTCCGAGACTGTCCTTTCCAGCTCCGTGTAGTTTGTTCTGGAATTAAACTTTCTCATAACTCAGTTTCTATGGCTCTACTTTCTTCAGAAAAAAATGCTCCTTGTTTCCGGGCCACAAGCCCATGTTCCGTTTCATTTCTAGTTGATCCATTTCGTAAGGTTGATCAGAAGCAAAGGCATACTACTTTACTAGTAAAAGTAAGTTGGTCAAGTCAAATTCCCGGAAAATATCATGTGCCATCACAAGTGGGTGGTGCTGGCGAAACTACAACGACTGCTTTTGTGTTGTGACTAGTGCAGAAGCATATTCTTCTGTATTTGTGAGTCACCTCGTCTCGATCAGTCTACTCTCTGGTCGTTTTGTAGGCACACATCTGAGGTATACATACAAGGAGGGATGGCCCATACAATATAGCGAATACCCATTGGCAATGCCACAAGAGTTCAGGGACGGCCGTAGCTAAATTTTCATTGCTAATCTTACATGTTTGTGGTCTTCTTTTTTTCTTTTTGTCATTAATCACTAACAAAAGAACCCGTGCGTTGTAACAGGAGCAAAATCACAATCGCCTTACCCAATGGCTCAAAACCACATTTTAGTGCATCACTGTGTGTGTGTGTCATTGAGACATTCCACAGAGCACCAATCGTGTAAGTGTAATGTATGTACAGTCTTAATAAACATAAAAGGTGCATGTATGTTTGCATAGTACTGCTTATAAATAACATGTTCATTGTCATCCATTGGCATCGTTCAAGCTAGCTCGGCCCTAGGCGTAACTTGCTGCTAGCTTCGCCACTGTTGTCATCATAAGAGTTAATTGATTCAAATATCCAGATTAACTTCCTGATTAATTCACAAAGTGTAAAGAGCCATTACCTTCATCAGTTGATATATTATTGAGAGCCTAAAATCATGAGGATCATATGTATGTACACAAACTGAATACATTGATGAATAAATAGTTGAGGTTTATTTGATAAGTTACAAGATTTTTGTTAGGATTAAAAATTCCTTCTAACCTTGCTCGCACCCAGAGCTATAAAACTTAAAGTACAAATCAATTTTCTTTCAGAAGTAGGAAACATAATAAACGGATTTGCACTAACCATGCCAGCACAAGTTTTATCTTTGAGGAGTGTGCGAAGAAGATTACCCTAGTTACATCAGATTAATTGAATATCATTTACTAAGCTTAATCAAATAGCAATGTTTCGTTCAGTAATTTACTTTGAAACTTTCGTTCAATAATATTGGGTGGATTGGCACGATCGATCCGTGTTGGGTGGGAAGATGAAATCGAATTGGAGTGGGAGTCGGGGTCAAAGGGGATCAATGAACGCAGGCCTCCGCCGCCTCCTGCTGCTGGGGGCTAGGGTTTTATTCGGGCCTCCTCCTCCTGACCGCCGCCACTTTGGGCTGCAACTTGGGCCTCCGACCTTAGGCCGCAGCCCAGGGCGAACCACATCCCCTATGTTTTTTATTCCAATTCTTTACCTTTACTAGGAAATTTGTCCGTGCTTTGCAACGGGAGAAAACCATGGGGTGCAGAACCGGCTCCGCGGTAGTGTTGAGTGCTTTTATGGGAGGCCACCATCGAAGGGGGCGTTGGCAAGGAGGAGGGAATTAACCTGGGCAAGAAGATATTGCAATTGATAAGGAGGACCCGGGGGAGGCCAATGGCCCGGTTCCAAGTGGTGGCAACAAAGCTGTTGAGCTAGTCATCAACCCACGCAACTGCGTGAGCTAGAAATTTTCAAGACTTCTTTTTTATACTGAGTGGGTTTATATGTATGGTAGTCAGGATTAATAAAGCTCAAGAGTATCTGACATTAAAAAGGAGGCATCTTGTTCTTTTATTATGTATGCACTTTGTGGCAACCAAATAATATAGATGCAATAATGCGTTGAAGGGAGATGAAACTGTGCTCCAAATAGGTCATGTCAGATCCAAAGAGGTTGGCATCCTATCTAAAACAGGAACGTTGTATTGTTTTTTATGTGTAGCCATTTTCAAAGAAACCACTATATAGAAGCGGCATGGCAGATTAGTTGGTGGCATCAGGAAAAAGTATATTATGCTGGGCATCCTAACATAGAAGTTACATCCTATATGAATTAAATTTTTCTGGGCACCGTAAAATTGTTACCTTGGAAATTGGAATAAGAGAAATGTCAAAGTTAAGCCAAAGATGACGGAGCAACAAAAAAGAAAGATGATTAGAATGTAGATTGCTCAATATTTATCGTCGACCGCTAATTCAGGAAGTGCATTGAGCTGCAGATATAAATGATAATTAGAATGTTGAATGCTCAATCTCGATCGTCAACGATTAACTCAAGAAGTGCATAACTTAAGAGCAGCTCACAGGTCAGATCTCCCGTAAACTATTTATGACATGGAGCATCCGTGAAAGAGAAAAACTGATTTAATGAACTGAAGACCGTAAATATTGAATAAGATATGTGGCACAACATGTACAAAATCGCATGTTCGCCAAGGGATCCAACTTTAAAAAATTGATAATTGTAATTAGAAGTATCTCATTTAACTGTTTCAGGTCATCTAAATCTCGAAATGAAAAGCCATAAATACATGCATACATGTTATATTTTCGTATTTTTTCTGTATGTCCATTTAGTGTATCTCCAAAACTAAAAAAAGGCTGAAACATTTTATAAAAAGTTCCAACAACAAAGTAATTAATTTACAGCAAGAACATATTGTACGGATATTCTCTACCAAAATTCAAGCCTAAACGACAAAGTAATTAATTTACAGCGAGAACATATTATACGGATATTCTCTACCAAAATTCAAGCCTAATTAAGTTTCTTCTTTTCTTGAATGAAACATCACCAAAAATCCTAAAACATATATATTCTTTAAAATTCAGTAATCCATGTCACACAACCGGAAGAGAGAAGAACATGCATATAACTGCTAGTCGGAGGTCATCAAACCAACATGTTCAGTGTTTCAATTAGTTATCTTTTGAACACTCGTAGCCTTGTAATTTGGAACTAATCAAGCCGAAAATAGGAACTAGAATTATGTACTCTGTCATGAAATATATCTGTCAAATCTCAAATTTAACTAATTAGAATAAGGAAGCACTAAGGTCGCATGAAATCAGAAAAGTTCTACTGATCAAGTCAGAAAAGTTCTACGGATCAAGTCCTCATATCTGTGAGATATTTGGTGTTTATACTATATGAATTCTCTTAAAATTCAACGATGCTTTGTGTCGTTATTAATCATAGCAAAAAGGCCCATGCGTTGCAATGGGTAAAAAATAAATAAATGATTAGAAACCTAAAGAATAATAAAAGTATTATTATTATATTTCCTTGTTCATGATAATTGTCTTTATTCATGCTATAATTGAGTTATCCGGAAATCGTAATACATGTGTGAATAATAGACACCAGCATGTCCCTAGTAAGCCTCTAGTTGACTAGCTCGTTGATCAACAGATAGTTATGGTTTCCTGACTATGGACATTGGATGTCATTGATAACGAGATCACATCATTAGGAGAACGATGTGATGGACAAGACCCAATCCTAAACATAGCACAAGATCGTATAGTTCGTTTGCTAGAGTTTTTCCAATGTCAAGTATCTCTTCCTTAGACCATGAGATCGTGTAACTCCCGGATACCGTAGGAGTACTTTGGGTATACCAAACGTCACAACGTAACTGGGTGACTATAAAGGTATACTACGGGTATCTCCGAAAGTGTCTGTTGGGTTGACACGGATCAAGACTGGGATTTGTCACTCCGTATGACGGAGAGGTATCACTGGGCCCACTCGGTAATGCATCATCATTATGAGCTCAAAGTGACCAAGTGTCTGGTCACGGGATCATGCATTACGGTACGAGTAAAGTGACTTGCCGGTAACGAGATTGAACGAGGTATTGGGATACCAACGATCGAATCCCGGGCAAGTAACATACCGATTGACAAAGGGAATTGTATACGGGGTTGCTTGAATCCTCGACATCGTGGTTCATTCGATGAGATCATCGAGGAGCATGTGGGAGCCAACATGGGTATCCAGATCCCGCTATTGGTTATTGACCGGAGAGCAATCTCGGTCATGTCTACATGTCTCCCGAACCCGTAGGGTCTACACACTTAAGGTTCGATGACACTAGGGTTGAAGAGATATGTATATGCAGTAACCCGAATGTTGTTCGGAGTCCCGGATGAGATCCCCGACGTCACGAGGAGTTCCGGAATGGTCCGGAGGTGAAGAATTATATATAGGAAGTGCAGTTTCGGCCATCGGGAAAGTTTCGGGGGTCACCGGTATTGTACCGGGACCACCGGAAGGGTCCCGGGGGTCCACCGGGTGGGGCCACCTATCTCGGAGGGCCCCATGGGCTTAAGTGGGGAGGGGAACCAGCCCATAGTGGGCTGGTGCGCCCCCCTTGGCCCACCCCATGCGCCTAGGGTTGGGAACCCTAGGGTGGGGGGCGCCCCACCTGGCTTGGGGGGCACTCCACCCCTTGGCCGCCGCCCCCCTAGGAGATCCCATCTCCTAGGGCCGGCGCCCCCCCTTGGGGAGCCTATATAAAGGGGGGGAGGGAGGGGCAGCCGCACCCTTGAGTCTTGGCGCCTCCCTCTCCCCTGCTACACCTCTCCCTCTCGTAGTAGAACGGCGAAGCCCTGCTGCGGTGACCCCTGCATCCACCACCACGCCGTCATGCTGCTGGATCTTCATCAACCTCTCCTCCCCCCTTGCTGGATCAAGAAGGAGGAGACGTTACGCTGACCGTACGTGTGTTGAACGCGGAGGTGCCGTCCGTTCGGCGCTAGGATCTCCGGTGATTCGGATCACGTCGAGTACGACTCCCTCATCCCCGTTCTTTGAACGCTTCCGCTCGCGATCTACAAGGTACGTAGATGCATCCAATCACTCGTTGCTAGATGAACTCATAGATGGATCTTGGTGAAACCGTAGGAAAATTTTTGTTTTCTGCAACGTTCCCCAACAATTTATATCAAATTAGCATACGTGTGACATCTACTTAAACCATTTTTATTGAAATATGCATTTATGTGTCCTCTCAGCAAAAAAAAGATTTCAGCTCACATCACATAAATATATACAGAACTACTTGTTTTTTTGTCCAGGACACATAAAGTTGTATTTTTTTCAATCGCTCCATTGGATCATGTTATATACTCCATCCGTCCCAAAATTCTTGTCTTAGATTTTTCTAAATACGGATGTATCTAATACTAAAACGTGACTTGATACATCCATATTTAGACAAATCAAAGACAAGAATTTTGGGACGGAGGGAGTATATAATAATACTATTCATCATCCAGGGTGGAGAACGATTTATTTTTCAACCGAGGTAATCTTATGATAGTTTCATAAATAGATTGCATTTTCAATACAGATAGTTACATTCATATGAATTCAGTACTTCAAATTTGGCATAATAAAAACAAAAATATAGGTCATAAGACTAGAAAAAAATGCATTTTATGTATATCTTACAGTATGTTTTTACGTTTGTAATTTGACGTAACATAAAATATTTTTACGGCGATTATATATTTTCTTACAATCTCTTTTTATGTATGAAATACGACAAAATTTATGGAACGTAAAATTATGGTGCACTGATGTTAAAATAGAGGGTACCGAAGAATAAATATTTCTCACCCAGGGCGATGAATAGTCAATTATGGATGGATGCAGATTTGAACTACCAGTGTTGTTAGCTCTTGCTTGCTTGTCTGTCATTGTATCTGCCATTGTTATTCAGCCATGTGCCATTCTGTTATTTCTGTTATTTGCACAGTTGAATGTACACAGGATTCTGTGTCTGGAGATGTTCTCTTTTGCAAGGCATTTTCCCCCTTATATTTTGTTTGAAGGCAGCTGTGCTTGGATTGTGTATTCAATGTATTTCCTTTTGTGTGGATGCAGCTGTGCAATGTATTTCCCTTTCTGGACATGTATCACTCTGTTATTGCCCATAGCTGACGGCCCCCTTGATTCAAAGGATTCCTAAAGGAATTTTGGAGGATTGCAACCCTTATGATTTTTTTCCTATGTGTAGCTTGTTTGATTTGTAGGGTTACATATAGGAATTTTTTCATAGGATTCATTTGTACTAGTTTTCAAAGGAAAATTTGCATCTACTCCAACCTCATGTGAAGAATCCTACGTACTGAAGATGCCATGCCACTCCATTTATGTGTTTTCAACATTTATGTGTTTTCTCCATTCCAACCATTGTATGTATGCAAGGTTATGTGTGATAAATGGCAGCTATGTTTGCAAGGCATGTTTCTTCTTGTTTGGTAGTTTTTTATTTTTTTGACGGGAAACCTCTGTGTTTTATTTCTTTGCCAACAAAGGTACATCAGCTATTACATGGGGGTAAAATATTCTTGTTTGGTAGATGGATATAAACAGGTGGATAAATGTTGTGTCATCGAGAGATACACCATTCATCACGTCAATATAATGTGTTTTAGAGATTCCAATATGGACTACATACAGAGCAAAATGAATGAATTTGCACTCTAAAATATGTCTATATACATCCATACGTAGCACATATTTTAAAAAGACCTATATTTAGAAACGGAGGAAGTACATACATTTGCACTAAAAAACACAAATGCGTGGGCAAAATACATAAACAGAAGAGTATTTTTTTTCTTATAGATTTTGTTCGAGTTGTGCCAACCATGATCTAACAGTGCATGGGAAAATAACACTATTGGAAATGACTAGCATCTAAAGTTCATTAGTGTCTTGTTACACATGTTCGAAGAATTCTAACGCTGGTTGTGCATCCAGTCTATTAAAGCCAAGCAAAGAGAGTAAACCCAGTACATGCAAAATATCGTGCAATCCTTCGACGAAATACAACAAACATACTGCATCAAGGAACGGATCACGCGACGTCCTGCGTGATCCTGATAGACACGATATGCGCGTCCCTCATTGTGTCCCTCGTCGCTTGGAACCTCGACAACAACGCTGTCATGACAGACACACACGCACGTGCGCGCCACAGCAAAGATTCATGTCAGAACTAGACTACAGCCGGATAAATGCTTTTGCTTCAGGTCATGATCTTGCCAGATCTAGACATACCGCCGTTGGGCATCAGGTTGGTGCTGAGGGCGACGCCAACCGGGGTGAGATACACCCTGGGAGCAGGTTGGAGCGACCCCGGATCCATAACTCGGCATTAAGAATATCTGCACACACGACGCCGCAGTCATTGAGTGCCCAAGGAAAACATTGATCTTGTGGCAAGGTGAGATAATGAACAAACTTAAGGCGACATATATTTATACTAATCTGTTTTATTTTTAAAAATCATTATATCATGAGATATTAGCTAAATATTATTTGATGATATAAGTGTTATCATACAACCTCCGCCTCGAATTAATCGACTTAGAGTTATCTAGGTACCGAGTACAAGTTCAATTAGTACTCTTCTATTAGATCTAACAACAATAACCAAAACTAATATAAAACTCAAAGTGTATTATTATACAGTTCAAACGTCCATCATTAAAAATACGAAGTGTATAAGTAGAACAACATTTGCAATGGGAATAGCATTTATCTTTTTCTTAAAAGTTGTTAGAGAGATTTCCGTTAACTAGATCACATCTAGTATGTTCATACACGTTGGTTCCTATTTGTAGTATCTTTGAATACTGTGGTAGAGGTTTTACGATGCACACTTGCAATAAATACCAAATAAAAGAGGTTTCTAGAGTAGGATTGTCTAGTTTGGTTGTAATCGATTTTTTTTTCTAGAGTGTAGGTATGAACTAGTGGTTTGCCCTTGATTTATGTTCTCGCACTATGTAATTGGCACTGCTCATTGTTTTCGTCTACTTGGGTTCCCCTCATTCTAGTCCTTGAGAGTTTATGTTTACCAGCGTGCGTGATTGCGTCGTTCATGATCGCATCACTTTTCAAGCCTAAGTGATAATCTTTACCTGGAATGTAAATGAGTATTACCAGCAAAAGGGTCCACGCATTGCAACAGGTAATAAAATCGTGGTCTTCAAATCAAGTTCCAAATATTTGCTGTCCATGTATATACCATATCTGAATATTTGTGCACCAACCGACGCTCATGCGAACGTAAGACACGTGCATTCGAACATGCTAACAATGGATTGATGTTGGACTTGATCCTTAATGCGTGCATTTTTTTTGAGTAAATGCTCTGATGCATGTATGAGAAGGAAAAGAAAAGGTCTGTCTCACGATGGATGAAAAACTAAAAGGCCATATGATATACGAATAATTCGTTGGAAAACTCATTTTTTTCACTTTACATGTGGCTGGATGAGTAATTTACTTCAACTTTAGGAGTAGTTTCATTGACAAACAATAAATTCAGAAAAAAAATAACGAAGAGGGTTTTTCACTTACGGGTGGCTGGGTGGGTAATTTACTTCAACTTTAGAACTAGTTCCAATGATAGGCGAAAATTAAGAGAAAAAAATTAACGAAGAGTTTTTTCACCTATCATGGCATGGTGGGTAATTTACTTTAACTTTATGAATAGTTTAGAGAAGGTGGATGGACCCACACAATTATTAGGTAATAGAATTTTTTAGAGAAATTAGATAATAAATAGATGTGAGGGTCTTGTTCTACTAGTATTTTCCCATATGCATTTTTTTAGACAACCGAGATGCATTAGGTAATACTCCCTCCGTTCCAAAATAGATGACCCAATTTTATATTAACTTTAATACAAAATTAATACAAATTTGGGTCATCTATTTTGAAATGGGGGGAGTAGATAGATGTGAGGGTCTTATTCTACTAGTATTTTCTAGATGCAAACGTGGCCTCAAGTTCCCATACGCGGGAGCAACCAACCCAACCAATCAACAGGGGACCAGGAGCAACTAACTGAGGAGCGATCGTTCGCAGCCTCCCCCAAGGTCACTTGGGGTGGGCTGAGAGCATGGCCCGCTCTTAGCGGCCGCCGTGTGTCGCGCTCTGGGCGCTACCTTTGGATCTTATCTTGTTAATTTTTCGCATGTGCTTTTTGGCTTTTTAGATGTTTTTTTCCAGAAAATATTTCACCTTTTTGGTTTTCCACCGGTCTTCTTTAGCTTGTGGACAAAATAAATTAAAAAGATAAATTTTTGCGTGAAAAAATATGTTTTTTCCTTCGGCAAGAGGCGGAGATTTGCTTTAATGAGAGGAACGAAAATAACACGTTTTCTTTCTTTCTCCTTGGTGAGAGGCATGGCCGTGCCTCTCGGAGGCGAAAAAAACATATCTTTTTCTTCCGCGAGAGGTATGGATTTGCTTCCGTGAGAGGACACGGCCGTGTCTCTCGGAAACGAAAAAAAAAACATGTTTTCATTTCTCTTCATTCCATGAGAGGCACGATTTTGCTTCCGCGGGAGGTACCGTCGTGTGTCTCGAAAAAGGAAAAACGTGTTGCCTCTCAGTAACAAAAAAATCATATTTTTTCTTCTACGAGAGGCTTCGTCCGTTATTTTTTAAGAAAAAAAGGTTCGTCAAAACATATCAACATGAAATCTAGTTTTGAAGATCTCGATGCGAGTAATCCAACGGTGAAAACGGATCGAGATTTAGACGTATGGTTAAAAAGATTAAACGTTTTGAATAAATGAATCTACCAAAGAAAGAAAAACTTCCAAATTGCGACAATTGTGTCACTCGTTGCAATATGGGATGACGGAGTGACCTTTGAAAGAAGTACTCATCAATTAGTGACTTGGCATGGGACCACCTATTTGGTGCATCGCCCACCGCGAAAACACGGGGCGTGACCCCCGCTCCCCTGCGCCTTTTTGGCTGATCCATGACCTGCATTTTCATTTCTTTTCCTTGACTTTTTGCCTTTTCTTTTTAATTGTTTTTTATTTAAATTAATTTGGCATTAAAAACATCATTTTTTTAAATGTTCAAGAAATCACAACATGTTTGTGAATTCAAAAAATGTGTATGATTTTGAAAAATGTTCGCGTATTCAAAAAAGGACATGAATTTGAATATAATTTTGTGAATTCAAATAATGTTCATGAATTTCTAAAACATGTTCACAAAAGGCCAAAAATGGTCATGAATTTAAAAATTCCTCCCAAACAGTTTTAAAAAAATATCATCAATTCAAAAAATGTGCGCTGACTAAAAAACTGTTCATCCATTTTAAAAAATACGTTCATCCAAAATAAAAAAATGTTTCATGGATTTCTAAAATTGTTCCCAAATTTTAAAACATGTTAGTTTCAAATATAATCGCAATTTTAAAGAATGTTCATGAATTGTGAAAAAGTTCACGAATTCCAAAAATAGAAGAAGAAAAGAAAATAAAAAAGGAAAAGAAACTGAAAGAAAAACGGGGAGAAAAAACAAAGAAGAAGAAAATAAAAAAAAGGTTTACGAAAGGTTCTCCCAAAGCCGGTGGGGAAGAAACTCCAAATGAGCCGGCCCAAACACAGGATCGGGCGCTCGACGGGGTGTGCGCTAGGTCGCTAACGCGCTACCTAGGCGCCAAATAGGAGAACCCAATCAGCGGCGTCCCTCCGGGAGATCCCCGCCGGTGTCCTCTCGCCGGCCGCCTCCCCTCTCCTTTCGTGGCAATCCTCCCACGCCTCCTTCCCTTTCAATAGACTGATCGTTGTGGGTGGAAGGAAGTATCTCGATCTATCTGTTTATCGGCACCTGTAATTAAGCTTTGTTTAGGCAGAGTAAAAATGCTCTCAAGTCACTGTTTGGTGATTTGATGAACCATCATGCTTCCTTTGGCACACTGCTAAACAAACAGACAGTGAACTGAAGATGCGCCCGCAGCTTCAGAACAGTGAACTTTACCTTGAATGGTAAAGTCCCTTGTTCTACTCCTTGTTTTTATGTCTTGAATGTTCTCCAGCATGTAAAAGTTCTGGCTGCAGCTTCAGAACAGTGAACTTTACCTTGAAGATTTTGTGTTTTCGCTTGGAAACATACCGTCAGTTGTTCTGGCTGCAGCTCTGAATGACCGACACACTGAAATCAGAGCTCCAGCAGCTGGAGATGGGCAACACCGTCAGTGGATGACGAACTTCAGACTAACTAGAAATCATTAAGCTTGTTGAAATTGTAATGTGAAACTCGTCTCTGTTTCCAATCATAAGGGCCTCTTTGGTACACGGGATTCTGAGAGCGCAGGAAAGGACAGACACAAGAATATGATAAACATACAAGCACAAAACAGAGGACCTTTCTTTTAGAGAATACAGGAACTTTTTAAACTTACATGTTTGGTTCACAGGAGCAAGAAAAACGCATGAATCCTGGTAAACAGTGGAGAAAAATGCATTTTGTAAACTTACATGTTTGTCAAATCAAATGCAAACCCACCATAGTACATGCTTCATGTGTAGTATATGAACTATAAAAAGAGGTCCAAGTGGATTGTACAATAATACCCAACGGGGCAAGGGAATTCAGCCGGTTATTCTAAGAAATACACATATGGCTAGTTCGAATAATCCGTCCATATTACAAGGCTCTTTACATACTAACAGCGGAAGGTTGTTCCAGATTGTAGCAAGTGATGGAGTCCTGAATCCTGATTGCCAAGGAGGGCTCTCTTCCTGCTGGCATCCTGTTGATGCTAAGCCTCATCTCAACTGCATTGTGCAGCTTGCGAAGTACCCTGTCGGTGAACTGAAAGTAAGCCTTCCTCGTGACCGTGCTGCATATGAAGGTTGTGAAAACAGTGGAGATTCCGAATGCAAACCCGAGCAGTGTAAACAGACATGTGAGCATGTCAAATCTGAGAGGATGCTTCCGGTGCCGGTGTTTGTCACTCTCGGGTCCACAGATTCCGTCAAGTGGATGCCCACAGAGATCATTGTAAGACAAATTCAGGTAGGACAAATGCGTTAGTGACGTCAAGCTGTGGGGAATTGGACCTGATAGATCATTCGATGATAGATCGAGTGCCTCTAACATGAGCATATTCCCCACTTCACCAGGGATACTTCCTCCAATGCGGTTCCTTGACAGATTCAAATAAAGTAATCCAGATAGAAATCCTATTTCACTTGGAATCTCACTAGTTAACAGGTTTGCTGAGAGATCAATGCCCTTCAACAGGTATACTGCCCCCGAGGTATTTGTGTACACAGAAAAGTAAGCACGGTAGGTACCCAACGCGTAAGTGTTCCCAGGAACCTTTAACTGAACAAAAGGAGATGTTATCTGGTTTTTGTTGAACAAGTGGAAAGCTGTTAAATTTCCCAGAAACCGTGGTACAGGGCCAGAGAGTTTGTTGTCACGAAGATTCAAATCTTGCAGATCAGGAAGTTGGGACAGTTGTTCAGGTATTTCACCAGAAAACTGATTGAGCCCTAAACGCAAAAATACCAGAGATTTTAGACTGTCACCTATCCATCTCGGTATGTTTCCTGACAAATTATTTTCTGCCAGATCAAGTAACGTCAACATTTGACATGACTGCAATGAGTTGGGCAATATTCCAGATAAGCCGTTCTTGCTGAGATCTAGTGACATAAGGGAATTTAGAGAACCAATGGTGGATGGTATTTCTCCCCATAAGTTATTGCTTGAAAAGTCTATGACATACAGTTTCGATTCCTCCCGCCAACAATTGGGAAGCTCTCCAGAAAGGTTGTTATCAGATAGGTCAATCAGTTCCATTGACATCATGTTGCACAAATCTGTTGGGATTACTCCACTAATGGAATTTTTTGACAGAGATAGGTAATGCAAATCTTTATCTCCCAAGCTTTGTGGCAATGAGCCCGATAAGCTGTTGTCAGATAGATTCAACACTCGGATGCTAGGTGGCAAATCTGGAATGTTTCCCTCAAGTTTATTACTCCCCATGATCAGAGTTGTGAGCTTTCTCGATTGCTCCAAGTTTGCAGGCAACTTACCAGTTATGTTGTTTGTTGAGACATCTAAGCTAGTCATTGATGACGAGAAGTTCCAGATCCAGTCAGGTAATGGACCCCTGATGCCTGCACTGCCTAGATCGATCATCTCGATTCTAGTTTGTGATCGCAACCAAGTTGGAAACTCTGGTCCTACAAGGCAATCTTGCAGCCCAAGATTTATGAGCTGAAAAGGTGGCACCCAACTTTGTTTGACTACAATCTTGAACGAATTTGATGCTAAATCTAAAGTATCCAATCTTGATAAATTGGCAAAGTGGAGTGCTGATAATGTGCCTTTAAATTTATTGAAGGATATATCCAAGTATATCAAGCTTGATAGGTTACCAATACTGCGTGGAACAACTCCAGACAGTGAGTTCCGGCTGAGGTCAAGAACTCTTAAACTTGACATGACCTCAAGCCAACCAGACAGGCTTCCAATTAAGTTGTTACCAGCAAGGTCAAGGATCTGCAACCGCTTCATACAGGGAAACAGGCTTTTGGCTGCTTCTGCAATATCTCCTGACAAGATGTTCCCGGACAAACTGATTTGAACCAAGTTGCACAACCTACTAGCTGATGTTGGTATTGCTCCAGTCAACTTGTTGTCCCCTAGCCCTATGAACGTAAGTGAAGTCAGTCTGCCAAGTTCATCAGGAATCATGCCTGAAAGCCCACAACTAGTCATGTCCAACTCTGAAAGGGCAGATAGCTTGACAATCCAATTCGGCATGGAGGAATTCAGATCGTTATTCTTCAGATTAAGCAGCTTAAGGGAAGTGAAGTTAACTTGACAAAGAGAAGTGAGGTCGGTGGCAGGAAGACTAGCATCATTCAGGCGAAGCACTTGGAGTGACGGGAGCATGTTCACTGCCTGCAGCCAATCCACGGAGGCAGCAAGATAGGACCAACTGAGGTCCAGATACCTCAGGGAATTCAGCTTGGAAACCCAATGGAAATTATCCACAATGATCCCAGGACCTCCAAATGAACCCAGATCAAGGTAGCTGAGTCTGGACAAATTACCAAGTTGAGGAGGAGCCGTTCCGCCAAAACCGGCATGCGACAGATCAAGATACTTCAACATCTTGAAAGAGCCTATGAATTCCGGGAGGTGCACCAATCTGGTCAAACCCACCAAAGATGGACTGATCTCACCTTTGAGGGAGTGACCACCAAGGTCCAGCTTGACGACATGGCCGGTCTTCTTGCTGCAGCTGATGCCACCCCAGTTGCAGCAGTTTTCTCCTTGCCACGAGCTCAACCTCCTATCAGGATCGCTGATGGTAGCGTTGAAGGCAGCCAGCACATCCCTCTCCCCGGAGATGCACGCAGCTGAGCCCTTAATGTTGATCACAAGGCACCAAAGGGCCAGCGATGTGAGCAATCCAAGCATCTTATGGCCTCCCGTGGCTGGGGACCAAACTATAAGGCTTAAAAATTAAGCTAACCGGGGAATACAAAAGTTGGTCATCCGATGGCAGATCTGCTTGCACGGCAAGGTGTGCAACACATCTGTTTGAATTCAAATAACTGGTGAGATCCCGAGGAGATTCTTGCAGGCCGGGAGGAAGTGAGAGACAACCTTATATTATATACTACAAGCACTAACATATACATCCTCTGCCGGCCGGCCGGCAGACGGCAATCAGCATATGGGCAGGAAATACTCCATACTCCATACGCAATGAAAGGAATACTCTATACGTACTCATCTTATATATGTAGGTCAAGCAAGCTAGTATATGGGCAGGAAATCCACATGACCGCCTGTCTTTGAACAATTAGTGCAAATCGATGTTATTAAGCCCTCCCAATCGCACCTACTAATGCTGAACTATGTGCGATGATGACATCGTACACATGGTATGAAATTCGAATTGTGTGCCCGAAAATAAAATGTGTGGGATCGTTAACCCATCATGAATGGGAATCCTCTATAACACTAAGCTCCCTAGTTTTACGGAGTCCACATTATTTAATTCAGGTCTTCAATAAGAATTGGGTTACCCGATTTTGACCGGGTCAACAATTTCCCAAAGATATCTCATTCAATTCTTTTATACTATACACCATGCTTCCAAATTTTTAAGGCCTCACAATTAATTAAGGTGTTCAATTTAGGCTTGGGTCAACCGATTTTGACCGGGTCAACACTTTCCTAAGCTCTCCCATTTAATTATTTTATTCACTGTGTTCCGTAATTTTGAAGCTCTTTCATCCAATTGAGGTATTTAATTTTGAATTTGATTTACGATTTCGACGGGGCCAACAATTTTTCAAATCAATCAGCAGCAATAGGCCTGTAAAAGCATATCAACCCCCACCCTCCCAGCACTTGAAAAAAAAATCAACGTCACCATGTGATATTGTGGCACCAATATAGTAGTTCATGCGACCACCCACACAAAAATATTCACACATAAATATAGGTTGGTTAGTGGATAACATAGAATCACACCATTAAAGGCTCATCAAATCACTGCATTATAAATAAAAATAAAACACACTATCATCTCCCCCACCCACCAAACTAACTATTTCATCTGTTCTAAAATATAAGGGGTATAATTGTATTGAAAGTCACTTTGGCCAAGTTTAGAGAAAAAATATCGACATCCACAATATTAAACAAAAAGGTATGGAAATTCATTTCATGATGAATTTAAAAATACCTTGATATTATGAATTTAAAAATACCGATTTGATATTATGGATTTTGGTATATTTGCTCAAACCACCTGAACCGCAGTTCGGTAGGCGAAACTGCAAGGTAATTTGCACGGCGTCACACAAATGCAAGTCCAGTTCCGTCCCTCCCTCCCTCCCTCCGGTGCACCAGGTTGTAGAACTATGAACAGATGGATCAAACAAGGAGCTATGAACATATGCCTAAACTGCCACTGCAGACAGCAGCAATGCAATGCAGGACCAATTCGAACACTTTGCTAAATCTCGAGGGTGTGAGCGCACCAGTCAGTTGATATGTCAACCAAATTTCCTGAAATGAACACACAATTCAGTAGACGAAACACCAGGTTGGTACGTAATTTGCACGGATTCGTCACACAAACACGCCATGAACAGATGATTCGCCGTCCAGATAAATCCACCGCAGCCGAAAATTTCAAGCCCGCCGCACGCACAAACCAGAGAGAGAGAGAGAGAGGCACCTGCAAGGCTGGAGCCCGGCGCCGGCAGCTCGACTCCCGACGCGCTGCTGCCCGCACCTGGCCCTCTTGCTCGGCGCCGGCTGCTTCTTCACCGCCGCCCGCCGTCGCTCCTTCTCCGCGTCCTGCTTCCGCGGCCGCGTCCTGGGGGCGGGGGCGGCGAGACCAAGTCGTGGCCTGAAGGCTCGCATCGGGTTGGGGGCGAGACGAAGCGGCGGCGGCGGCGGCTTCCATCGGGTTGGCGTGGACAGGTGCGCTTACGTGAATCCCGGGCCGTCCGTTTGGCTCCTCCGAGATCTGAAGGTTGAGAGCCGTCGTCCGTTTGGCCCTGGGAGACCTCTTTTTAAGATGTTTATATTTGAGTTTTGTGGCTGGGGTACACTCGCATGACTCAAGTTGTAATTCTTGCAAACATTTTAGCTGATCAATAAAGGCCTGGCAAGTTTTTCTGAATTTCATTTTGAATTTTAATAGAGAATCTACAGTCGAATGCTTCAAACCCCCTAAAACGTCCGCTCGGACTGCCTAGTCAAAAAAGGAAAAGTAAAATGTGACCGAAATGGGCGTCTCAAACCCCTGAAACGTTCACACGAACTGTCTAGTCAGTGATCGGTCAAAGAAAAATGCGACCCAAACGGGCCTCTCAAATGCCTGGGCTGACCGGCACCCATCATATCCAACCCAAATGTAGGGCAGATATGGGAAGGCCTGGGCACGTCCGCCACGCCAGATCCGACCCACGCTGTACCATCCCGACCCCATATATATTTGCCCCCATCCACTTCCTGGACCAAACCCTTGCCACTCCACTCTCCTCACCTCCGCGCTCAAGCTCACTTCCGGCAAACTCCGGCCTTCTCTGACATGGCAGGCAGCGGATCCAAGCCCTCCGTCAGCCTATCTTCAAAGTGGGATCTCATCCCAGTCGAACTGGAGGAAGAGATGTCCGTCCGCATTGCCCTCCGTCGTGCCCGCACTGCCCTTCGTCGCGCTCGCGAGGAGAATGCCCGACAGAGGTCGGACTCGATCCACCGGACGTAGTCGTTGCCCATGCGCGTCGGGAGAAGAGGGCGGCACGGCGCTGCTTCGGCTGGTGGGGAAAAGAAATGGGCGGTGCGGCTTCGGCGGCGGGAACAAGAAAGGGGCAGCGCGGCGCTACTTCGGGCGAGGTATGCTCGGGCGAAACTCATGCTGGTTCATTCTTGATTTTGTCCCGGAGTAGGTTCGGGTGAAACTCATGCCGGATTGTGTGCATTTTGTAGATGGATTGGAGTTCGTCCTTGTCGTCTTCGTCTGACGATTCGGACATAGAAGATTTTATCCTTGACGACGATGATGAGAACCTAGTGTTGTCGCATCTCATCGACGAATTTGAGGCGGGACCGAAGAAAAAGCGGCATGGATCGACGGTTGGCCGACTATGCATTCCCCGCAACCGAGCTCTCGGTGACAAAATGCTCATGAAGGGCTACTTCGCTGAGGTACTGACATATCCGGCTCACCTCTTTCATAGGCGATATCGAATGCGTAGGTCACTTTCCGTCCGCATCATCGACGCTTACGAGCAAAATTGCCGTTTCTTCACCCCCGCGTAGGAATGTCGTCGGTTTGATTGGTTTTAGTGCATATAAAAAAATTGGCAGCCATGAGAGTGATTGCATATGGTGTTCCGCTCGACTACGCGGATGACTATCTTCGCATTGGCAAAGATACAACCATCAAAAGTGTCCGTGTCTTTGCGAAGACAGTAATCCGGGTTTTTGGCCCAGAGTATCTTGGAGCTCCAAACAAAGAGAACATAAAAATGCTCATGGCAATGAACCAAGCAAGGGGATGGCTAGGCATGCTAGGTAGTATTGATTGCATTGCATTGAAGGTGGAAGAACAGCCTGGTGGCTTGGGCAGGCCAATACACTGGCCACAAATGTAAACCCACCATCATGCTTGAAGCCGTGGCTTCACATGATCTATGGATTTGGCATTGCTTCTTTGGTTTTGTCGAGGATATCGAGGGGGCATTTGGTTTGTCGCAAGCTTGGTTTGCCATTGTTCGTGGTCATGCTCGATTCTGAGATAAAAAAATTCCTCCGAAACATCATGACTGCTTGGGACACATATGACATCCGTGCATTTCTTGAGACCTACCGGAAGATGGAGAACCGTGATTCGCACAACCAACTCCAGATGATCTCATTGAGCATCGGTGGCAGCTCTATGGGGAGGTGGGGGGAGATAGATCCCCATTTGTATCCATTTCTATTCGTGTGAGATTTGAACAATTTGGTGTTGTAATAATTATTTGAATCCGAACATTTGTTGTAAGGATGACTATTGTTATATTGTGAGTTGCTTGACCATTTATATATTCGTATGTTGAATTTATTTTAGATTCCATTTGTTTGACATTATTGTGAAATGTGCAATTTATTTGATATTTTATGAAAAAAATTACGCTGCGGCGAGCATTCCAGCCGAACATATCCCACAAAACATTTGCCGGATCTGTTTGGCCTGAGCGCTCGCCACACCGTAATTTTTTTACGGGAGCCCTTATACGCATTTTGTGGGACGTGTAGTTGCCGGATCTGCTAGATGCTAAAAGCGCAACAATGTTATTTCTTGCACATACATTTCAGAAAAAATATGTGTTTTTTCGCAAAAAAAAATCGAACAATTTTTTTAAAAAAATCATGAATTAGAAAAATGTTCATGTATTCAAAAAATTCACAAATTAGAAAAACGTTCATAATTTTTTTAAAAAGTTCGTTGAATTTGAAAGAGGAGGTCACTGACATTTTCTTTTTCTCTTTTACTCGATAGAATAAAAAACATAGATGGGCCGGCGCACTTAGATCATACGGAGGTGGGGGGGAGGTACTGCGCTGTTTGCAAATAACCCATTAAGGGGTGCTTAAGGCGTTGTTTAGTGTTTGGCGGAGTCCAGTCGCATGAAGAGGGGCTCCTATATGGCGTTGCAGACGCCGAGAGCAACTAGTTAACGAGTGCTCCTTCGGGAGTCTCTCACTTGACGCGCTCTCAGCCATTCGCCACGTGTCGCGCTCTGAACGCTTCCTCCGAATTTTATTTTTTATTTTTATTTTTCCACACGTGTTTTCGGCTTTTTAAATGGTTTTTTGGGTTTTTTTGATGTTTTGGTTTTCCCCCAGTTTTTCGTAGCTTTTCGATAAAAAAAATTTACATGAGAAAAATGCGTTTTTTTTCTTTCGCGAAAGTCACGTTTTTTCTTCCGCGAGAGGCATGGTTGTGCTTTAGCGAGAGTCACGGCCGTGCCTTTCAGAAATGAAAAAAACGCATTTTCTATCTTTTTCTTTCGCGAGAGTCACGGTTTTGCTTCCGCGAGAGGCACGGTTGTGCTTTCGCGAGAGTCACGGCCATGCCTCTCGAAAAGGGAAAAACAAAATGCGTTTTCTGTTTTTTTCTTTCGCCAGAGTCACGGTTTTGCTTCCGCGAGAGGCACGGTTGTGCTTGCACGACAGTCACGGCCGTGCCTCTCGAAAAGGGAAAAAATACGCGTTTTCTGTTTTTTTTCTTTCGCGAGAGTCACTGTTTTGCTTTTACGAGAGGCACGGTTTTGCTTTCGCGAGAGTCACGGCCGTGCCTCTCGGAAACGGAAAAAAACCGCGTTTTCTGTTTTTTTCCTTCCACGAGAGTCACGGTTTTGTTTCCACGAGAGGCACGGTTGTGATTTCGCGAGAGGCACGGGCGTGCCTCTTTCGGAAAGGGAAAAAACCGTGCTCCCGGTTCAGTTTTTTTGTCCGGTTTTGTCGTTCGGTTTTTTTCATAAAAAAAAGTTCATCAAAACCTATCAACATAGGATCTAGTTTTGAAGATCTCGACGCGAGGAATTTAATGGTGAAAACGGTTTGAGATTTGGATGCACGGTTTAAAAGATAAAATATTTTGAATAAACGGATCTAAAAAAAAGAAAAACTCTCAGGTTGCGACAAGTAACGTGCTGCATGTGAAATCATGCAGACGCATGTTCGCGCTCCTAATACAGGGAGATTGTTGGGATTTGAACTTGGCAGCGCATTGTTGCGAGCCCACCGCACTAAGCACTAGACCAACGTAACTTTGTTGTCTACTAAAAGAAAGGAGTGCTAGTTAACCTTTTCGTTTAGTAAAATGTTACATATACCCAATATAAATTATCTGAAAAAATTAAACATAAATTTGAAAACAACTTCATGGATTATCAAAGAAGTTCATCAAATTTTAAGAAAATTTAAAAGTTCATCAATTTTGAAAAAAAATCGTTGAATTCAAAAAAAATTCATCGAGTTAAAAAAAAGTTCATTCAATTTGAAAAAGTTAATAAAAATAAAAAAATGTTCATCGATTTTGACAAAAAATTAATCATTTTTGGAAAAGGTTCATTGATTTTTTGTAAAAAAGTTCATGAATTTGAAAAAACTTCATTGATTTTGAAGAAAAGTTCATCGGTTTCTTTGAAAATCATCTAGTTTGAAAAAACGTTCATCTAATTTGAAAAAAAATTCATCGAATTTGAAAAGAAATAATCTAAGTTTTTTTAAAAAAATCATCAATTGAGAAAAAAGGTTCACGAATTGTAAAGAAACCACACATCAAAAAAATGAAAGAAGCGAAGTATCCTTCCAAATTCAGGGCGACAGCGTGGTGGTTAGGGCGTAGCCCTCGCAACTTTTCCCCGTTCCTAGAAACGGGAAAAACAAAGCATAGAAATGGGCCGGCCCAGCTGGGCCCAAGTAGGATCCGCCATGAAGAGGAGGCTCTCGCTGGCACGCATCTTAAAGCGTGTGTTGATATATAACCAGAGAAAACCTTAATTCTCCCAGTCCACACTCCACAGTCTCCCCTCCCACCCGCCGCCTGTCCACCACTCTTTCCCACCCCTCCGCCATCTCCCCCGCCGCCTCTTCGACCCGTTGCCCGACC
>LT934117.1:590493828-590508917 GCA_900231445.1 Triticum turgidum subsp. durum | reverse complement strand
GTCTCTCCCACCCCTCCGCCGCCCGACCCTACCACTCTCTCCCACCCCTCCGCCATCTCCCCTGCCACAGCCGATAATGAGGATGACCGGGAAGAGGAAGAGGCGGAGGGAGGTTCCCTCATCCGGCCGGGGGAAACGGACCAGACAAATCGGCCGCGCTGGCGGTCGCACCGCATGGGGGACCCAAGGCGTCGCCACGCGTCAACCGGATTCGGTCGCCGTCGAGTTTCAAGAGCAAGCAGTGTCGCCGGTCTCCCCCTTGCCTAGCTTCCTCGTGGCCGAGGAGCTCCCTGTGCCCTACAACTCTCCACCGCATGGTAACACATCGCTCCCTCCTCATGTCTCGAGTGCTACGACTGAACCCTTTCGATTCCTGAACTGCATGAGCGTGTATTTTTTTCAGCGTCACCCCGGTCATTGACTTCACTAGGGACTGCTCCCCACTCAGGGCCAAATCCAACTCCACCAGGAAGTGGCCACCAGGAAGTGCCAAGCCCAAGCCCTACCTCGCCCTCAAGGAAGTGTAGGGTGAGAGAGAAGAGGTCGCCGCCTCGTAACAATGAGTGTAGGAACAGCTCTCCCTCCTCCTCCTCCTCCTCCTCCTCCTTTAAGACTGCGATAGGAAGAAGATGGAGAGGAAACAAGTTTTGTGATGTTGAATCTCTTCTACAAAGTTACTTATAGCGGTACAAAGTGCCTTATTGATAAGTTACTTGTTAAATGATTCTATTGCTGAACTATGGTTCTCTTATTGATAAGTTACTTGTTGCAGCGATGGCTCTCTTCTCGTTGATGATATGTGGGAACATAACAACTTTGATCTGAGAATTGACTTCTTTGCACTTTGGACGGCCAACAAGGAAGTTGCGTAGAAGTTGTGCAACGCAAATAGCAACAAGGGGTAGGCACCCTCTACTGTAACTTGCTCCCCACTTAAACAACATTTATGTGCCCATTGCTATTTTTTCCCTTTGTGCGAGACATTTTTAATCTGTAATAATGAACATTATATGACTGTTAAATTGACTTCATGGGGACTCATTAATGATAGGCTCATCACATTATAGTTTGAGTTCAAACAAACCATTAGATTTGTGCCTCTGTCCGAAGAGTATGGTGTGTAGTTTGTAAGCTCCATAGCTCTGGTGTTTATAACTCCCAGCCATTATATAGGGTTGTTGGCCTTTCATCTTTATTGACATGTTATGTACTCTCTCAATGTTCTATGAGTCAGGAATCACA
This sequence comes from Triticum turgidum subsp. durum, assembly GCA_900231445.1. Lineage (NCBI taxonomy): Eukaryota > Viridiplantae > Streptophyta > Magnoliopsida > Poales > Poaceae > Triticum > Triticum turgidum. Next base: position 590,507,675 of record LT934117.1, on the reverse strand, counting down.
ACAAACTATATCGTTACATCCAGTAATAGTAAATAAAGAAATCCACTATCATTTTCAAGTAAATCTTTGCATTTTGAAATACCCATCCATGTTTTGGGCTATCGATGGTAGCTGAAATCCATCTAATTAGTTCAATCCACAATTTGCTTTAAATAAAACCTTGATGATCTACCCCCTCCGTCCTAAAATAAGTGACTCAACTTTGTACAATGTTGAGTCGGTTATTTTGGGACGGAGGGACTATGTGACACACTACATACTTAAAGTATGGTGGTCTGACATCTCTAACTGTTTCATTACTCTGTTTGCAGAATGCAGGCAGCAATATCTGACGCTGCTTGAGAGGCTGTTTTCGAGACATTCAAGAAGGAGTATTCACTGAGGTTTTCTAATGAAGAATCCATGAATAGAAGCCTCCTTCACAACTTCGAGCTGCAGCTTGTCAATGTTCCTAAGAGGTATCCTTCTTGTGATAAAAATAGTTAGTTATATTGAAGATATTGCATGAATATGTCCCACAAAACGATTACTTCAATTTATGCTTGACTGCATGGTGGATTGGTGTCTTAACCATATTATGATGGCTTGTGAATTTCACTCTCACGTACACTTTTGATTCCTCAGTAGGTAGGGACAACGACTTTTGTTGTATTTATTGTATATGTTTGTGTTTGCGCAGTCTAGCAATTTATCTATCCATCACTAAATGAAGCACTATTATGTAGTAATAGAAGCATAGGAATACATATTCTAAGAGCGTGGGCTAGCTCGGTATAGCTGGTTGTCTTCCGCTGCTTCTTTTCGCAAGTAGTATATGTATCTTCTCAAACTCCTAAAGATTGTTTTAATCCATAGTGATTGATCAGCTGCGGCTCTAAAATTTGATGCTAAGTCTTGTTTCCGATTCTCTTGTTTTAAGAGTTTGCATGCACCAATGATATGATTTGAATCTAGTTGCTTTAAGAAAGAATGACTTCTGAATGATTTTATGATTGAAGCATGCTTTAGTTGTTGCAACTTTCATTTCTAAAGTAACCATGAATATTTTGAATACTGTGAAGTTGATAGTATTAATGCATGTCTCTGATTTCTGGTTTACAGCGTATCGTCATTGCAGTCAACTATAGCAAACCTTCGCAGGAATGCATTCAGGTCCTTATTCAACAAACACGCCTTCACTCAAAAGGTTGTTGGCCTGAATGAGACGCTACATCATCTATGTCGCGAACTTTTGGAAAGAGTGCAATCAGAAGTGTCTACCCTGCATATCTGGGTCATTTCTTTAAGGAGCTGAACACTAAGTCTCCCATGGCGGGAACATGAGATGATGAGCAAGGCATCATATGTTTATAATAAACTATTTTACTTTTTTATAAATCACTATATAATGAGAAACTAACTAATTATTATTCGATAATATAACCATTAACATACAATTTTAGTTAGTATTCAATGTATTATTCTATTAGATCTAACAAAAAACAACAATTAATATAAAACTCAAAGCGTATAGTTATACAGTTCAAGCGTTTGTGATTAGAAATACGGAGTTCATAAGTAGAACCACATTTGGAAGTGAATTACATTTATCTTTTCCTCAAATAGTGTTAGAGATATTTTAGTTAACTAGATCACATCTATTTGAGAATAGAAAATAAAAGTCACACTCATCTACACAATAACTTGCACCACTTTAGTTTCACAATAGTAAGTTCATACACATCGGTTCCAATTTGCAGTATCTTCAAATATTGTGACAGAGATTTTATGATGCACACTTGTAATAAATACCATAGAAGAAGTTTCTAGAGTAGGATTGTATAGCTTAGTTGTAACCGAAACAAAAATTCTAGAGTATAGGACTAAGTTGGACAGGCCAGACTAAAGCAGAGCATAAAATATTTGAAATTTTGAAGAATATATATATGCTTGACTCATTTGAAGCGATCAGATTAGAAACCCAATCAATTCTTCTCCAAGTGTCATGGTGCGATTTTGTCATCTGATTAGAAAATTACTCCCTCCGTTCCTAAATATTTGTTTTTTTAGAGATTTCAAATGAACTATCACATACGGATGTATATAGACATATTTTAAAGTGTAGATTCACTCATTTTGCTTTATATGTAGTCACTTATTGAAATCTCTAGAAAGACAAATATTTAGGAACAAAAGGCGTACGCATGACTAGCTGGGAGCTGCTACATGCTCGTGCTGGATCCGGCTCCTCTACCGTGCCCAGCAGCACGGTACTCTGCCGTGCCTTCTTCCTACCCAGGGGTACGCGCTGGTATGGGCCAGAATACCGCCTAAAAAAAGAAGATATGGGCCAGAGTCCAACCAGCCTAGCAAACCTGATACATCATCACACACCGCTAAAAAAAACTAATGCATCACACCCCTGCATATTAACTAATTAACTATTACTTTTCTGATTCGCAAAAAAAATATTACTTTTCTGAAAAAGTAATTAACTATTATTATTTTCCCTAAAAAATATTATTATCTAAAAAACACCAATTTTGTATCTCAGTCATATATTATGCAGAGCGAATTTTGTATTTTATATTTTCCTTTTTATTACTTATTATTGTTTTATCAGTTGGATTGGTCCTTTTATTTTTATTTTTTGTGCCTTTTTGTTTCTCCTCGCAATGCTCCTTGCTTGCGGAGCGGCCTACCAAAAAATAGACCGCTACTTATTGTTTGGGCTAAATTTATTGAATAATCCTATTTGATAACCTCATATAATTCGTAAAAAGCCCGGATAATCTACATCCGTCGGATATTATCGATACCGTATCCGCTACCATATCCGTCGAATATCCCGTTGACCAAAATCCATATCCGGGGGATTCATGTGGCCGCAGTTACATGTCCATGGATTGCATGTAATTATAGTTGCACGTCAGTCGGGCGGGCATAAATGTGTTCACATGTTTCTCATAGGTGCTCATAAGGGCAATGACGGGCATGCATCTGGTGTGCAACTGTAGTGTCACGTGGGCGACGAATATATATATGCAACTCCAGTTACACAAGTAGCACGCAAAAAAGAAAAAACATAGTAATCAAACTGATTAAACAATAACAAATCAAAAATAGGAGAAAGAAAAATATTAAATATTAAAAATCGCTCTGCGTAGAATATGACTCAGATTTAGCAAAACCATTTTTTTAATACGAGTTCATTTTCATTTAAGAATGTTGCTCATGTGTATTGCTACCTCCGTTTCAAAATTCTTGTTTTAGATTTGTCTAGATACATCCATGTCTAGATAACTTTTTATACAATAATAAGTAGGTAATTACTCTAGTTAATCTGTGCATAGATGAACGGCTGGGCTGGTTAGTTCTAATTTCTGACCCATAGGCCCAATACCAATGGGTACGCTGGGTAAGAAGGCACGGCAGAGTGGGAACTCCTATGCGCCGCTTATTGCGGCAAGTAGTCACAGTTTCGCATAGGAGATGACTCGCCTGGGCCGGCCCACTAGCTAACCTCCGCAGAATGAAAAATCGGAAAAATAAAAGCGCGCTACCATATCCGTCGAATATCCCGTTGACCAAAATCCATATCCGGGGGATTCATGTGGCCGCAGTTACATGTCCATGGATTGCACGTAATTATAGTTGCACGTCAGTCGGGCGGGCATAAATGTGTTCACATGTTTCTCATAGGTGCTCATAAGGGCAATGACGGACATGCATCTGGTGTGCAACTGTAGTGTCACGTGGACGACGAATATATATATGCAACTCCAGTTACACAAGTAGCACGCAAAAAAGAAAAAAAAACATAGTAATCAAACTGATTAAACAATAACAAATCAAAAATAGGAGAAAGAAAAATATTAAATATTAAAAATCGCTCCGCGTAGAATATGACTCAGATTTAGCATAGGAGATGACTCGCCTGGGCCGGCCCACTAGCTAACCTCCGCAGAATGAAAAATCGGAAAAATAAAAGCGCGCTAGCTAGGAATCGAACCCGCGACCTGCTGTAGATAAGCACCACGCGCTAGCCACTGCGACACGCGAGTTAATATGACAAGTTTGCAGCGCCAGCATTAAAGAACCTGAGTGAGTCCATTTAAAATTATTGGACATTTTCTGAAATTGTAAAGTACATTTTAAAATTCCAGAACATTTTCTGAAACATGAAACATTTTTTCAAATTTTGAACACGAGAACATTTGTTAATATTGAGAACAAATATTTGAAAATTTCAAACAAAAGAAACATGAAAAATAACAACAAAAAAGTACAAACATTTTTTTGAATCTTGAGAACAAATTTTGAAATGGAGAACAAATTTGGAAGCGCGAACAATTTTTGAAAGCACGAACATTTTTTGAATCTTGAGAACAAATTTTGAAACAAACAACAAATTTGGACAATTTCTTAAAGCATGAACATTTTTTGAATCTTGAGAACATATTTATGAATGGAAAGAACTTTTTTGAACAAAAATTTAAAATCCCGAACATTTTTTGATTTTAGAGAACAAAATTTTCAAATTGAGAACAAAATTTCAACGTAAATATTTTCTAAAAGTACGAACATTTTTTGAATCTTGAGAACAAATTTTGAAACGAAGAACAAATTTGGACAATTTCTTAAAGCATGAACATTTTTTGAATCTTGAGAACAAATTTATGAATGAAAAGAACATTTTTTGAGCAAACTTGTTCACGAACATTTTTGAAAAAGCGCGAACATTTTTTTGAAAGAGAAAACATAAACTTGAAAGACAAAAAAGAAAAAAAGAAAAGTAAAATAAACAGAAATAGAAAAAGAAAGGAAAATAAAAAACCGGTTCAGGAACCTTCTAGAAGGTTCCCAAAACCGAAAAAAACCCAGCTGGGAACCTCTAGAAGGTTCCCAAAACCGGGAGCGCTGGACGGTTAAACGGGCCGGCCCGTTGCGTCGCTGCTCGGTCGCTCGCCTGTGCGAAGCGCCGGCAGTTTGACGCAACGAGCGGCATATAGGATTTTCCCAGCAGAGTACCGTGCCGCTGGGCACGGTAGAGGATCCTCGTCCACGGTGCGAAAGCAAGACCTTGGAGGCTTTCAGGCTTTGGATATAATTAAAAAAAAAGTTGAGACAGGATATAATAATATATGAGATGGCTGGATGTTAGTGGACTGCAGATGGGTTGGCAACCGAAGCATACTAGCAACTGTGTAGAGATCCTGGGCGGGCCATATATAGTCCAGTTGGGCCCCAACGAAGCTCTGGCTGTTTGGTGGACCCACCAACCCAACCTATAGACGACACCGCATGAAGTATGCATACACCTTAGTCCTATTGTCTAGTGTGTTGCTTTCGTCATAGTTTGAAAACCATACCGGTAATCGAACCGGCAAGGCTATTTGATTTGGGTTTTTACCGGTGGGACCACTGGTTCACCGATTCACGGCGCCATGCAAGGGTGGTTGCAAAGGGGGCGCCAGCGCCCTATGAGTTTGTCTATGTGGACAAAATGAAGAGAGAAAGCTCTCAATCGGCTGGAACCCTATCAAAGAGGACTTTTTTTTCCTTCACCAACTCTACCCTCAACGAGTCAATCGAGGTCATCGGTAAAACCAGGGTCATCGGAACGGCCGTAAGTTTCCGGCCGTGGAGCCGGACAACTCACAGCCTCGATACAACGTTTTCATCTCTGCTCAGACATGTTCAACAACTGGTCAGAAGTATAAGAACCCTGCTCAAACCAGCCGAGCGGTCGGATATGGTAACTTACTGCATCAACGGGCTTGAAATAGGAGAAGTCATCGAACATTTGTTGTTGGGCAAAGTCCTCTTTTCCCCCTTTAAATCACCTCCAGCAGCCACCAGGGCCACTTGGTTCTCAAAGCCTTCTCTTATGGCTCGTATTGCCACAATGGATGGATGCGCTGCTGAAGCGGTTGGACTGCTCGGCCTATGGCCACAGCCATCACATTGACAATTGTGAGCTTGTGGTGGCGGAGGCAAGCAATTTGAGCGGCTACCCAAGTAACTTCATCATCATCCTCTTAAGAGTGGCTTGTCGCTCGCCAGTTGTACCGCTTTTTCAGCAGTGCATGGGAAAAGGGCAGAAGACCTTGTCGAACGGGGTCTTCGAGCAACATGTCGGCAATATAGAACCATTAGGCCGCCCACGTCTAGACGTCCTCCTTTTGGGTACCAGGGAGGTAACCTGCACCGGCAATCCGACGCACCTTGTCTCCTCCCACTACAAAGATAGAGCCATCGAGGGAACAAGGTGCTAGGCAAAAAAATAAAAAAATAAAAATCACCATAATCCGAATTGAGCCTCGCAACCAAGAAAGGCTTCACAAAGGGCAATGAAACCCGCTATGTGAAAAATCTTAAATGTGTATAGAAAAATGTTGATCATGTATTAAAAAATTTTAATCTTTTATTTGAAAACTCTTAATCAAGCATTTAAAAATTGTATAGAAAAAATGCTGACCATGTATTAAAAAAATGTTACTCTTGTATTTGAAAAATGTTTATCAAACATTTAAAACATGTTGAAATATGTACAGAAAAACTGTTGGCCATGTATTAAAAATTGATAAATTTATATTCAAAAATGTTATTAGAAAAATGTTTTTGACATATATAAAAAATGTAGGGTGAAAATCAAAAGAAACATAAAACAAAAAATACAAAAAGTAAAGAAAACAAAGAAAAGCAGAAGAAAAAAAGAAAACCAAACAAAAAACAAAGAAACGGAAAAAAGAAAACAAAAAATCGATGAGAAACGAGAAAGGAAGAAACAAAACTAAGAAAAAAGAAAAGAAAAGAAAAACAATGCAAACCGAGAAAGAAAATAAAGAAATGAAAGAATAACAACAAAAAAGAAAAAGAAAAAGAATAAAGAAAATAAAATGAAAACCGGTGAGAAAAACCTGAATAAACAGAGAAGAAAACAGTGAAAACCCGACTCATTCCGACTTAAGTAGTCCCGCCCTTGTAGTAAATCTCCAACCAGAGTTCCTATCAACGTGGAGATTGGTTCAATTCCTCACCGCCCCCCTTTTTCTACTGTCCCATAGTCTGCTGGTTGCTTCGTTTCTCAGCAATTTTTTTATGACCCATGCATCACTTCAGATAGCTGTCGTGGATACCTTCTTTGGCACATTCGTGATAAACATATAAACAGCGAAGCGCATGTTCTTCAGCACAGCACAGGGGAGAAGGTGAATTTAAACCAACTTGTTGATCCTTTGTTTGGGCCGCTCCAGCATGTAGAGGAAGGAATATTTTGCGTCTCTGCTACAAAACATATCGCCGTCTGCTGTTCTTGCTGCAGCTCTAAATGGCTGCCGCACAGAAACCAGACCTCCAGCAGCTGGAAATCAACGGGAAACACCGTTTCCCGTCAGGGGATGATTAACTTCGAAATTAATTGAACTTTATCAAAGCTGTTGCAGTTGTAACAAGAAATTGAGTCAAACCAAAGCCTTATACATGCTCCATGTGTATGAGTTATAAAATGAGTTTCAAGTGGATCGTACAATAATATCCAGCGGGGCAAGTGAGAGAACTCAGCTGGTTATTCTTACAAGAAAATAGCATATGGGTACTTCAGACTATCCTTTCATATTACAAGGCGTGTTACATAATAGCAGTGGAAGGTTGTCCCAGCTCGTAGCAAGTGATGGAGTCCTGAATCCGTGTTGCCATGGAGGGGTCTCTTCTTGCTGGGATCATCCTGTTGATGCCAAGCTTCATCTCAACTGTAGTCCGTAGCTTGCCGAGTACCTTGTCGGTGAACTGAAAGTAAGCCTTCCTCGCGACCGCGCTACATATGAAGGTTGTGAAAACAGTAGAGATTCCGAATGCAAATCCGAGCAGGGTAAACAGACAAGTCAGTGTGTCGAATCTGAGTAGAAGTTTAAGATGCCGGTATTTGTTACTCTCGGGTACACAAATTCTGTTAAGTGGAAACCCGCAGAGATTTTTGTTTCCCAAGAACCAATCAGACCTCAAAGTTGACAATACTGGTCCTGACGGTATCTCTCCTGAGAGATCATTGTAGGAAAAATCCATGATGGACACAAAAGCTAGTGACATCAAGCTGTGAGGAACTGGACCTAATAGACCATTCCATGAAAGATCGAGTGACTCCATTATGGTCATATTCCCCAGTTCACTAGGAATACTTCCTTCAATATGGTTCCTTGATAGATTCAGAAAACGTATTCCAGATAGAAATCCTATTCCACTTGGAATCTCACCAGTTAATAGGTTTCCTGAGAGATCAATGCCAGTAAGAACGCACAATATTCCCTCAAAATGAAGTCTTCGACCTTTCCACGTTGCCTCCACGGAATCCAAGTACATGGAAAAGTAAGCATCCCCAATACCATAAACCTTGAACTGAAGGACAGGCAATTTGTTTTGATTGGCCAAACACAAAGCTTCTTGATTGACCAAGTAAAAAGCTGTTAACTTTCCCAGGAAACGTGGTATGGGGCCAGAGAGTTTGTTGTTAGAAAGATCCAAGTACTGCAGAGCAGGAAGTTGGGACAATTCTTCAGGTATTTCACCAGAAAACTGGTTGAACCCTAAACTCACAAGTATTAAAGATTTCAGACTGTCACCTATCCATCTTGGTATGTTTCCTGACAAATTATTTTCTGCGAGATCAAGGAACACCAACGTTTGACATGACTGTAATGAGGTGGGCAATATTCCAGATAAGTTGTTTTTGCTGAGATGCAGTGACATAAGGGAACTTAGATAACCTATGGTGGATGGTATTTCTCCCCACAAGTTATTGCTTGAAAAGTCTATGACATACAGTTTCGATTCCTGGTGCCAACAATTTGGTAGCTCTCCGTAAAGATTATTTTTCGATAGGTCAATCAGTTCCATTGATTTCATTTTGCAAAATTCTGCTGGGATTACTCCACTAATGAAATTTTCTGACAGGGATAGGTAATGCAATTCTTTGTCTTGAAAGCTTTGTGGCAATGATCCTGATAAGTTGTTGGCAGATAGATCCAACACCTGGACACTAAACGGCAAATCTGGAATGTTTCCCTCAAGTTTATTACTCCTCATGTTCAGAGTTTTCAGCATTTTCGATTGCTCCAAGCTTGCAGGCAACTTGCCAGTTATTTTGTTTGTTGAGACATCTAAGCTAGTCATTGAGGAAGAGAAGTTCCAGATCCAGTCAGGTAACGCACCCCTGATGCCTGTGTTGCCTAGATCAATCGTCTCGATTCTAGTTTGTGACTGCAGCCAAGATGGAAACTCTGGTCCTACAGGGCAATGATGCAGTCCAAGATTTATGAGCTGAAAAGGTGGCACCCAGCTTTGTTTGACTACAATCCTGAACCAATTTGATGCTAAATCTAAAGTATCCAATCTTGATAAATTGGCAAAGTGTATTTCCGATAGTGTGCCTTTAAGTTTATTGAAGGAAATATCCAATTTTATCAAGCTTGATAGGTTACCAATACTGTGTGGCACAACTCCAGACAGTGAGTTCCCACTGAGATCAAGGACTCTTAAACCTGACATGCCCTTGAGCCAATCAGATAGGCTTCCGGTTAAGTTATTACCAGCAAGTTCAAGGATCTGCAATCGCTTCATACAGGGAAATAGACTCTTGGCTGCTTCTGCAATATCTCCTGACAAGAGGTTCCCGGACAAACTGATTTGAACCAAGTTGCACAACCTACTTGCTGATGTTGGTATTGCTCCAGTCAACTTGTTGTCCCCAAGCCCTATGAACGTAAGTGAAGTCAGTTTGCCAAGGTCATCAGGAATCATGCCTGAAAGCCCACAGCTTGTCATGTCCAACTCTGAGAGGGCAGATAGCTCGCCAATCCAATTCGGCAAGGAAGAATTCAGATCGTTACTCTTCAGATTAAGTAGCTTAAGGGAAGTGAAGTTGACCTGAAAAAGAGAAGTGAGGTCGGTGGCAGGAAGACTAGCATCATTCAGGCGAAGCACTTGGAGTGACGGGAGCATGTTCACTGCTTGCAGCCAATCCACGGAAGCAGCGAGATAGGACCAACTGAGGTCCAGATACCTCAGGGAATTCAGCTTGGAAACCCAATGAAAATTATCCACAATGATCCCAGGTCCTCCGAATGAACCCAGATCAAGGTAGCTGAGTCTGGACAAATTACCAAGTTGAGGAGGAGCCGTTCCGCCAAAACCGGCATGCGACAGATCAAGATACCTCAACATCTTGAAAGAGCCTATGAATTCCGGGATGGGCACGGCGCCAAAGTCACCATGGCTAAGGTTGAGGTGGACCAATCTGGTCAAGCCGGCCAAAGATGGACTGATCTCGCCTTTGAGAGAGTAACCACCAAGGTCCAGCCTGACGACATGGCCGTTCTTCTTGCTGCAGCTCACACCGCCCCAGCTGCAGCAGTTTTCTCCTTGCCATGTGTGTAACTTCCCACCAGGATCAATGATGCTGGCGTTGAATGAAGCCAGCGCATTCCTCTCCACGGCAATGCACGCAGCTGTGCCCCTGGTGTTGTTTATGATCACAAGGTAGCAAAGGGCCAGCGTTGTGAGCAATCCAAGCATTGTATGACCTCGCATGGTAAATTAAGCTAGCTGGGGAACACAGAAGCTAGGTACTCATCTCAAGCATCTTATGACCTGACTTCACTGCTAGTCTGGTCTCCCTGCATGTCCTTATCTCAAGTCTAGTCTCCTGTACTAATTGCAGTTTGGGCTGACGAGATCAAGACTTGTCTTCTCTCCTAGTCTGGTCTCCTCCCATGGCTGTGGACCAAACTGTGAAGCCGACGCTGGTCAGGGAATAAGAAGGTAGGTCCTAGTATTGCAGATCAAGACTTGCCTTCTCCCTGCATGTACATTTATCAAGCCTTTCCCTCTCAGTGGTAATAAACTAATAATGCAGTTTGGACTTTGGAGTGACGCCAGACATCTTTTGAATTCAATTATTCAAAGAACAAGAATCGGTCAAACTGATGGTGCTGAGGAGATCCCACAACACTGAAAATTCTACCACAAGTCAGGAGGCCATACATCGCTTTCCGAAATCGAACATCTGCTTTGCCGTCAGTCTCCTTTCAGCCTGCTCCCATGCCACCTGCAAACACACCCCTAAATATGATCAGTCTCCTTCTCCACCTTCTGCAAGTAGGCACAAATGGGATAATAACAAATTATGAGTAGTAAACTAGCTGGGAGTGTGCAGCTTGGTTCGATCCAATTCCCTCTCTTCATCCTAATTTGGTTATATAATGTCAGTGTGGTTGTGTGTGTACATGATATGAAGATGCAGTACTGAAGGACCAATCTGCAATCAACAACGCTGCGGTAGTGGTATGAAGTTCAGGGTGTGAGGGGGAGGGGGATTCGGACCTCCTGGAGCTCGCGCTTCTCGGCCCTCGGACTCGTCGGCGTCTCTCTGCAGCTTCTAGGCGGTCCGCTCCGCGACGTATCCACCTACCTCACCCTCCGACGGCTCCTCCCACCCGCCCCCGCCACCGCCGGAGGCTGACGCGGCGAACCTGGCCGCGCGCGACCACGGCCGCAGGAGATGCGGCAGCCGTGGTGGGGCCTCAGAGCCGAGCCGCAGAGGTGCAGGCGCGGGCGTCAGACGGCGATGCGGGGCCGCGGCGGCGTCGCCGAGCAGGAGACCGGCGGCCATCGCCGGAGGAGATGGAGGCAAAAAAGGATCACTGGTGGGACCGGACGATGGGATATTTCCCGAAGGAGGAGAAAGAAAGGATGGGTGCTGTCTACATGAATGAACAGTAAAATCAAAATAGATTGCAAAAAAATCGAAAAAAATTCCAAAACTATTTATGAGCAAATGACAATCAAGGAGTTCGCCCAAAAAAAAGCCAAAATCGGCTATGAACAGTGCATTTTTTCAAACTTTCTCACATGTCCGAAATTTGTCTTTTTTCTACAAGCTCCTTGAATGTGTCCAAACTTCACCAAATTTTACATGGGCGTGACGCATTCGTCCATCTTGCACCAAAAAAAGTATTAAGATTTTCTTTGATTTTTTTTCTTTTGTTTTGAAAAGATTTTACTATTCAAACCCGGGAGCATCTACGAAGACTCCTCCAATGAAGAAATCAATGACAAGGCATAAACACAACAAGCAAATCACAAATAGTATGGGCCTTTTTTATTTATCTGCATCTGTATATCATCTACCAATGTAATGTATCCCACCAGAGCCTTTCTTCTTCATTTACAACCATCTACAATGTCGTGTGATCCTTAATTGGCAATCGTGTGATCCTTAATCTACAATCTCATTATCTCTACTTCTAATCTCTACTTCTAATGGAGCAGTTGGTAGCCTGATACTTCGGTTTTATTTCCGTCCGATTTTATTTCCTCCCACCACCACCACCCCCGCTATACCTGGCCATGGGCCGGGCCTTGAAAAGCCCATGGCAGAAAACTAAGGCCCAAGCGCTCCCAAGCCCTACCATCGGGCCTACTTTTCAAGCCCAAGCCCGGCCCATCTGGTAAAAAGCCCTAAAAAGCCCTTAGGGCTTAGGGCCGTGGGCGGGGCTTCTTCCTTAAAATGGAAATATGCCAAGCCTTAATTGAGATAACTATTTAAAGCAAAAAAACCTTAATAGGGTGTTGAAAATTTAATATATTATGGTAATACTTTGGTTAAATCACAATCATAGCTAATATATTACGGTAAATCACATAGGGTGTTGAAAATTTGTTTATTTTACATTTTGGCGTGTAATACTTTTAAAATATTTAAAGCAAAAAAACCCTTAATTGAGATAACTATTAAAACAACATCACATGCCTTACCAGATTAATTTGAGTCGGTTCCTTTAATAATTTATATGTTTTTTATGTTTATCCTTAGATATCTTGGCAGTAATCTCGAGTTTGTGGTATATGAAATATCTGGAGAACTGTTTTCTAGTTTAATGATTAGATATATGCAAATATAAAAAATCTAGATTATGCTAGATGGATTAGCTTGTAGTTCATGAACTGCATCAGCAAAATTTTGGTTTGACTCGCCCTTGATCTCCACCATTTGTCACGTGGAAAGGTATTTTACAAAAAGAATAAATACACCTAGCCAATTAGTCGGCCACATATGATAGTAAAAGAGTGTATTATTGCTCCATAACCAAGTCCAACATCAAGTTAATGACTTATGTTTTTGGCAAACTTTGGTCTAAGTTAATAGGTTAGTCCTAAAAATAATATAAAATAGCATATTAATGCATATAAAACATCCAAAACAGATAATATAATAACATGGAACAATCAAAAATTATAGATACGTTGGAGAAGTATCAATAAACGCTTCGGCTTAGCAATCTTCAAGGATATGAAGAAGCTCTCCCCCTCTCGTAGCTATGCATTGTTGGGGACGTAGCAGAAATTCAAAATTTTCCTACGTGTCACCAAGATCTATCTATGGAGAAACTAGCAACGAGGGGAAGGAGAGTGCATCTACATACCCTTGTAGATCGCTAAGCGGAAGCGTTCAAGTGAACGGGGTTGATGGAGTCGTACTCGTCGTGATTCAAATCACCGATGACCAAGTGCCGAACGCACGGCACCTCCGCGTTCAACACACGTACAGCCCGGTGACGTCTCCCAAGCCTTGATCCAGCAAGGAGAGAGGGAGAGGTTGAGGAAGACTCCATCCAGCAGCAGCACAACGGCGTGGTGGTGATGGAGGAGCGTGGCAATCCTGCAGGGCTTCGCCAAGCACCGCAGAAGAGGAGAAGAACTTGGGAGAGAGGGAGGGGCTGCTCCAAAGGCAAAAGGTGTGTTTGAGAGGCCCTCCTACCCCACTATATATAGGGATCCCAAGGGAGGGGGGGGTGCGCCAGCCCCTAGGA
>LT934117.1:590480779-590493303 GCA_900231445.1 Triticum turgidum subsp. durum | reverse complement strand
TAGGAGGTGCCTTCCCCTGCTGGGACTCTTCCTTTAGGGTTTCCCCAGGCGCATGGGCCTCTTGGGGCTGGTGCCCTTGGCCCATGTAGGCCAAGGCGCACCCCCTACAGCCCATGTGCCCCCCCGGGGTAGGTGGCCCCACCTGGTGGGCCCCCGGGACCCTTCCGGTGGTCCCGGTACAATACCGATGACCCCGAAACTTGTCCCGATGGCCGAAACATGACTTCCTATATATAAATCTTTACCTCCGGACCATTCCGGAACTCCTCGTGACGTCCGGGATCTCATCCGGGACTCCGAACAACATTCGGTAACCACATACAAGCTTCCTTTATAACCCTAGCGTCATCGAACCTTAAGTGTGTAGACCCTACGGGTTCGGGAGACATGCAGACATGACCGAGATGTTCTCCGGTCAATAACCAACAGCGGGATCTGGATACCCATGTTGGCTCCCACATGTTCCACGATGATCTCATCGGATGAACCACAATGTCAAGGACTTAATCAATCCCGTATACAATTCCCTTTGTCTATCGGTACGATACTTGCCCGAGATTCGATCGTCGGTATCCCGATACCTTGTTCAATCTCGTTACCGGCAAGTCTCTTTACTCGTTCCGTAACACATCATCCCGTGATCAACTCCTTGATCACATTGTGCACATTATGATGATGTCCTACCGAGTGGGCCCAGAGATACCTCTCCGCTTACATGGAGTGACAAATCCCAGTCTCGATTCGTGCCAACCCAACAAACACTTTCGGAGATACCCGTAGTGTACCTTTATAGCCACCCAGTTACGTTGTGACGTTTGGCACACCCAAAGCATTCCTACGGTATCCGGGAGTTGCACAATCTCATGGTCTAAGGAAATGATACTTGACATTAGAAAAGCTTTAGCATACGAACTACATGATCTTGTGCTATGCTTAGGATTGGGTCTTGTCCATCACATCATTCTCCTAATGATGCGATCCCGTTATCAACGACATCCAATGTCCATGGTTAGGAAACCATAACCGTCTATTGATCAACGAGCTAGTCAACTAGAGGCTCACTAGGGACATGGTGTTGTCTATGTATCCACACATGTATCTGAGTTTCCTATCAATACAATTCTAGCATGGATAATAAACGATTATCATGAACAAGGAAATATAATAATAATCAATTTATTATTGCCTCTAGGGCATATTTCCAACATGCATCTCCATGTATAGATCTTGCGTGTGCGCATAATTTTTTTTGTTTTCCATGCAACGTTCCCCAATACATAATCTTCAGTTTTCAATGTGTGTTATTGTGTTGTTTCCTTTTTTTGATTATTGAAAGAATCTTATGGAACATAAAATATCTAGATTATGACCCTCCAAAATCTGAGACCCCTGTTTAATCATTTTTTGGTGAGACCCCTGCCACCAGTTCATGTAGTGTGGATCACTGTTCAGTTGTGTGAACTGTATAATGACCTGAGACTATACAATTGTAGAATAATTCCAAACTGCTCTATACTGCTCGGCATTGCTCTGTTTTGAAGCATTGGTTTCTATAAATCAGTCCCCGAGAAAAAAAACACTGATCTTGTGGCAAGGTGAGATAATGAACAAGGTGAGATACATTTATACTAATCTATTTTACTTTTATAAATCATTGTATCATGAGATATTGGCTAATTATTATTTGATGATATAAGCATAATCATACAACCTTCGTCCCGAATTAATTGGCTCATACTTGTCTAGGTACAGATGTATCTCGGGACGGGGGAGTGCAAGTTTAGTACTATTCTATTAGATCTAGCAACAATAACCAGAACTAATATAAAACTCAAAATTCAAACGTCCATCATTAAAAATACGATGTGTACAAGTAGAACCTCATTTGTAATGGGAATTACATTTTTTAGAAGAACAGCTATTTGAGAATGGAAGATAAAGTCACACTCATCTACACAATAATTTGCTCCTAGTATGTTCATACATGTTGGTTCCTATATGTAGTATCTTTGAATACTGTGATAGAGGTTTTACCATGCACACTTGCAATAAATACCAAATAAAAGAGGTTTCTAGAGTAGGATTGTCTAGTTTAGTTGTAACCGAAAGAAAATTTCTAGAGTATATAGGTATGAACAAGTGGTTTGTCCTTGATTTATGTTCTCACACTCTGTAGTTGGCACCGCTCATTGTTTTGTTCTACTTGGGTTGCCAGATCTTTATCATTCTAGTCTTTGAGAGTTTATGTTTGCCAGCGTGCATGATTGCTCCGTCCATGATCGCATCACTTTTCAAGCCTCAGTAATCATATTTACCTGGAATGTAAATGAGTATTACTAGCAAAAGTGCCCGTGCGTCCAACGTGATAATAAAATCGTGGTCTTCAAATCAAGTTCCAAATATTCGCAATCCATGTATACCGTATTTGAATATTTGTGTATCAACCGACATGCATGTAGACGTAAGACACGTGCATTCTAACATGCTCACGATGGATCGATGTTGGATTTGATCCTTAATGCGTGTATTTTTTTGAGTACATCCTCTGGCGCTTGTATGAGCGTTCGCAGCCTCCCCAAGGGTCACTCGGGGTGGGTAGAGAGTGTGTGGCGCGCTCTCAGCTGGGCGCTGCCTTCAGCTTTTTATTTTATTTTATTTTTCCGCACGCGTTTTTGGCTTTTCAGATGTTTTTTTTGGATTTTTTTTCGGCTTTTCAGTTATCCATCGGTCTTCCTTAACTTTTGGACAACTTTTTTTAAAAAATAGACGAATCCTTTCGTGGCAATCCTCCATGCCTCCTTCCCTTTCAATAGACGAATCGTTGTGGGTGGCGCAGAAGCCCAGAAAGCCAGAAGCCCAGGTGACATGACCACCGGCAAACAATTGCCTGTACAACATTACTTGCAGAGACAAACCCAGCTGACACTTTTGCATGTAAGAAGTGCCCATCTAAAAACTTCTGTTGTTCATGTGTTTTCAAACATGGAAGAAAGTATCAATCCATTTATCGGCACCTGTAATTAAGCTTTGTTTAGGCAGAGTAAAAATGCTCTTAAGTCACTGTTTTGTGATTTGATGAACCATCATGCGTCACTTCAGATGGTTAACCATGCATGCTTCCTTTGGCGCACTGCTAAACAAATAACAAACAAACAGTCAACTGAAGATGCGCCTGCAGCTTCAGACCAGTGAACTTTACCTTGAATGGTTGTTTTTATGTCTTGAATGTTCTCCAGCATATAAAAGAAGGAAGAAACTGTGTTTTCGCTCGGAAACGTACCGTCAGTTGTGCTTGCTGCAGCTCTGAATGACCGTCGCTGAAATCAGAGCTCCAGCGGCTGGAGATGGGCAACACCGTCAGTGGATGATGATCTTCAGACTAATTAGAAATCCTTAAGCTTGTTGAAATTGTAATGTGAAACTCGTCTCTGTTTCCAATCATAAGGGCCTCTTTGGTACATGGGATTCTGAAAGCGTTGGAAAGGACAGACACAAGAATATGATAAACATACAAGCGCAAAACAGAGGACCTTTCTTTTAGAGAATACAGGAATTTTTTAAACTAACATGTTTGACAGGAATAAGAAAAACCCATGAATCCTGGTAAACAGTGGAGAAAATGCAATTTGTAAACTTATATGTTTGTCAAATCAAATGCAAACCCACATGAAAAATTATAGTACATGCTTCATGTGTAGTACGAACGATAAAAAGAGGTCCAAGTGGATTGTACAATAATATCCAGCAGGGCAAGGGAATTCAGCTGGTTATTCTAAGAAAATAACATATGGCTAGTTCAAACAATCCGTTCATATTACAAGGCTCTTTACATACTAACGGTAGAAGGTTGTTCCAGCTCGTAGCAAGTGACGGAGTCCTGACTCCTCATCGCCAAGGAGGGCTCTCTTCCTGCTGCCATCTTGTTGATGCTAAGCTTCATCTCAATAGAAGTGCACAGCTTGCCGAGAATTCTGTCCCTGAACCGAAAGTAAGCCTTCCTCGCGACCGTGCTGCATATGAAGGTTGTGAATACAGTGGAGATTCCAAATGCAAACCCGAGCAGTGTAAACAGACAAGTCAGCGTGTCGAATCTAAGATGATGTTTACGGCGCTGGTTTTTGTTACTCTCGGGCACACAGATTCTGTGGACTTGAGGCCCGCAGAGATTTTGGTTTCCCGAGTACATGAAAGGATCTTCAGCACTTAAAGTATCTAGTTGACGACCTGATGGTATCCGTCCTGAGAGATCATTGTAGGACAAATCCAGTATAGACAAATATGCGAGTGACCCCAAGCTGTGAGGACACTAGTAGAAAAGGGGGCAAAGGTTCAGGCCGGGTAAGCCCATTAGTCCCGGTTCAGTCTAGAACCGGGACCAATGGGTGCATTGGACCCGGTTCGTGAGCCCAGGGGGCCGGCCGGGCCACGTGGGACATTGGTCCCGGTTCGTCTGGACCTTTTGGTCCCGGTTGGTGGGACGAACCGGGACCAATGGGCCTGGCTCCTGGCCCACCATCATTGGTCCCGGTTGGAGACATAAACCGGGACCAAAGGCCCCCCTTTAGTCTCGGTTCATGTCACCAACCGGGGCCAATGGTGGTGCCTATATATACCCCCTCGCGCAAGAGCAGAGCACACTGCTCTGTTTTTTCTTGCCGAGGGGGAGAGGGCTTGGTGGTGCTCTAGCTCACCTCCTATGCACGCAAGGTGTTCGATGGAATGCCCGAGCCACACTACTTAAGTTTTCTCCTCTCCAAGCTCAACCTCCAAGCTCCATTTTCCTCAATATTTGTCTAGGTTTAGTGGTTCATCACGCCCCGCCCCCGTCTTCACCGCCGTTGATCACCCGCGCCGATCTCATCACCGGCACCACCGTGGTGAGCCTCTTATTCTTATCTTCTTTCTGAAAGGAAAAATATTCTTACTTGTATGTTTAGATAGATACTTGTATCATTTTCTTACTTTTATTATTGCATCTTATATAGTGCGATGGTTTTGGTATCCGCCCCCGTCGGCCCTCGTCCTGTCTATGATTCGGATGTGGTATATATTATCTTTATAACTATTGGTTCATTTATTGTTTATGAAAATTATGCCGACCAACGTGACATAGATTTTATTTATCTAGGAGGTATGTGAACCGGAAATTTCAACCGACCCTATTGTTGAGAGGTTAAATTTAGTTGAAGAAGAAAACAATTTCTTGAAGGAAAAAATAAAAAAATTGAGGAGGAGAAGATGATATTGGAGTTGCATGTTGCGGATGTCGTCGATGATCACAAGATCAAGATGGATGCAATGCGCTTGAAGATTAGAAAGATTGGAAAATATGCCGTTCATACCGAGGCTTGGTATCATTATGCCGTTGGATCAATTGTTACCTTGGTTGCGATTATCATCGCGTTTGTTTTCGCATTGAAATGTTTTACATAGTTTCAGTGTATGGTTTAATTAATTAGATGCTCTGGAGAGCTATATGTTGTTAGATGAGAACTATGTATGTACTTTGGTTTTAATATGATGATGAACTTATATTAATTTGGTCACTTAATTATCTATTCATGATGTTCTGTAATGGTTTTTGACACACTTAATTATATATAACGCACGCAGATGAACCGACAATGGATCTACGGTGACAGACACACCTCCGAGTACATTAAGGGCGTGCATGAATTTCTCGAAGCGGCTGAGGCAAACAAGCAGAATGATTTTATGTGTTGTCCATGCCCTAATTGTGGGAATACGAAGTCTTACTCTGACCGGAAAATCCTTCACACCCACCTGCTTTACAAGGGTTTCATGCCACACTATAATGTTTGGACAAGTCACGGAAAAATAAGGGTTATGATGGAAGACGACGAAGAAGAAGAGTACGATGACAACTATGTGCCCCCTGAATACGGTGATGCTGCAACGGGGGGAGCTGGTGAAGATCAAGAGGAACCAGACGATGTGCCCAATGATGCTGCAATGGGTGAAGCTGCTGAAGATCAAGAGGAACCAGACGATGTGCCCGATGATGATGATCTCCACCGGGTCATTGTCGATGCAAGGACGCAATGCGAAAGTCAAAAGGAAAAGCTGAAGTTCGATCGCATGTTAGAGGATCACAAAAAAGGGTTGTACCCCAATTGCGAAGATGGCAACACAAAGCTCGGTACCGTACTGGAATTGCTGCAATGGAAGGTAGAGAATGCTGTGCCTGACAAAGAATTTGAGAAGCTACTGAAAATATTGAAGAAGAAGCTTCCAAAGGATAACAAATTGCCCGACAGTACATACACAACAAAGAAGGTCGTATGCCCTCTAGGATTGGAGGTGCAGAAGATACATGCATGCCCTAATGACTGCATCCTCTACCACGGTGCATACAAGGATCTGAATGCATGCCCGGTATGCGGTGCATTGTGGTATAAGATCAGACGAGATGACCCTGGTGATGTTGACGGCGAGCCCCCCAGGAAGAGGGTTTCTGCGAAGGTGATGTGGTATACTCCTATAATACCATGGTTGAAACGTTTGTTTAGAAACGGAGAGCATGCCAAGTTGATGCGATGTCACAGTGAGGACCGTAAGAAAGACGGGAAGTTGAGAGCACCCGCTGACGGGTCGCAGTGGAGAAAAATCGAGAGAAAGTACTGGGATGAGTTTGCAAAGGACCCAAGGAACGTATGGTTTGCTTTAAGCGCGGATGGCATTAATCCTTTCGGGGAGCGGAGCAGCAATCATAGCACCTGGCCCGTGACTCTATGTATGTATAACCTTCCTCCTTGCATGTGCATGAAGCGGAAGTTCATTATGATGTCAGTTCTTATCCAAGGCCCTAAGCAACCCGGCAACGACATTAATGTGTACCTAAGGCCATTAGTTGAAGAACTTTTACAGCTGTGGAATGGAAACGGTGTACGTACGTGGGATGAGCACAAACAAGAGGAATTTAACCTAAAGGCGTTGTTGTTCGTGACCATAAACGATTGGCCCACTCTCAGTAACCTTTCAGGACAGACAAATAAGGGATACCACGCATGCACGTACTGTTTGGATGACACTGAAAGTATATACCTGAACAGATGCAGGAAGAATGTGTACGTGGGCCATCGTCGATTTCTCCCGACCAACCATCAATGTCGAAAGAAAGGCAAGCATTTCAAAGGCGAGGCAGATCACCGAAAAAAGCCCGCCATGCGTACCGGTGATCACGTACTTGCTATGGTCAATGATTTACACGTAATCTTTGGAAAGGGTCCCGGCGGACTAGCTGTTCCAAATGATGCTGAGGGACGCGCACCCATGTGGAAGAAGAAATCTACATTCTTCGACCTACCCTAATGGAAAGACCTAGAGGTCCGCTCTTCAATCGACGTGATGCATGTGACGAAGAACCTTTGCGTGAACCTGTTAGGCTTCTTGGGCGTGTATGGGAAGACAAAAGATACACCTGAGGCATGGGAGGACCTGCAACGTTTGCACGAAAAAGATGGCATGCCTCCGAAGCAGTATGAAGGTCCTGCCAGCTACGCTCTTACGAAAGAAGAGAAAGAAATTTTCTTTGAATGCCTGCTCAGTATGAAGGTCCCGACTGGCTTCTCGTCGAATATAATGGGAATAATAAATATGCCAGAGAAAAAGTTCAAAAACCTAAAGTCTCATGACTGCCACGTGATTATGACGCAACTGCTTCCAGTTGCATTGAGGGGGCTTCTACCGGAAAACGTCCGATTAGCCATTGTGAAGCTATGTGCATTCCTCAATGCAATCTCTCAGAAGGTGATCGATCCAGAAATCATACCAAGGCTAAGGAGTGATGTGGCGCAATGTCTTGTCAGTTTCGAGCTGGTGTTCCCACCATCCTTCTTCAATATCATGACGCACGTCCTAGTTCATCTAGTCGACGAGATTGTCATTCTGGGGCTCGTATTTCTACACAATATGTTCCCCTTTGAGAGGTTCATGGGAGTCCTAAAGAAATATGTTCGTAACCGCGCTAGGCCAGAAGGAAGCATCTCCATGGGCCATCAAACAGAGGATGTCATCGGGTTTTGTGTTGACTTCATTCCTGGCCTTAAGAACATAGGTCTCCCAAAATCGCGGTATGAGGGGAGACTGACTGGAAAAGGCACGCTAGGAGCGGACTCAATAATATGTAGGGACGGGCATTCTTGGTCTAAAGCACACTACACAGTTTTACAGAACTCTACCTTGGTGACCCCGTATGTCGATGAACACAAGAATAGTCTGCGCTCCAAACACCCGGAGCAGTGCGGCGACTGGATTACATGTGAACACATCAGGACCTTCAGCAGTTGGTTGGAAACATGTCTCAAAGGTGACAACGCTGTTTGTGATGAGCTGTACTTGTTGTTCAGGGGACCATCTTTGACTGTATTGATTTACAAAGGATACGAGATAAATGGGAATACATTTTACACGATTGAACAAGATCAAAAGAGCACCAACCAAAACAGCGGTATCCGCTTTGATGCAACAACCGAGAAGGGAAAGGACACATATTATGGTTACATAGTGGACATATGGGAACTTGACTACGGACATGATTTTAAGGTCCCTTTGTTTAAGTGCAAATGGGTCAATCTGTCAGGAGGCGGGGTACAGGTAGACCCACAGTACGGAATGACAACAGTGGATCTGAAAAATTTTGGGTACACTGACGAACCGTTCGTCCTAGCCAATGATGTGGCACAGGTTATCTATGTGAAGGACATGTCTACCAGACCGAGAAAAAGAAAAGATAAGGAAGCGAATACATCATACGATGAGCCAAAACGCCACATAATTCTTTCAGGAAAAAGGGACATCATGGGAGTGGGGGGCAAGACAGACATGTCTGAAGATTATGAAAAGTTTCATGAAATTCCTCCCTTCAAAGTCAAGGCTAACCCAAGCATCCTGATAAACGATGAAGATTATTCATGGTTACGGCGCAATAAGCAAATGACACAAGCGAAAAAAAGGTGAAGACTTTCTCCCGCAACTATTATGATGATATCATGCCAATTTTGTAACAGACGAGTATGATACCATTCTTCGTTTTGTACATGCACATGCTATGCCAACTTTTTCGAAGTTCATTTCAAATGCTTTAATGTCTTATGGTTTGGCCCTCGTAATACCATTAATCCCGGTTCACTCCTTGTCAACAATGTTCTCACCAAGAACACTCTCAAGAGGGCAACAAATTTGTGATTCACATAAATTTCAAAGAATTCAAATTTTAACTATTCTAATTTGAAAACTAATGGCATTAACAGAAAGTTTATAATTTTTCTAAAACTAAAAGTAAAAAGAATTAAAAAATAAAGCAAAAAACAAAAGAAAATAAATAATGCAGAAAACAAAAGAAAAAAACTAAAATAAAAATAAAAATAGCAACAATAAGTATTTTGTTGTAAGTAGAAACAAAATAAAATAAATAAAGCAACAAAGAAAACAAAAAAACAAAAAAAGTGTTTTCAAATATGAAAACTAATGGCAATAACAAAAAAATTATAATTTTTCTAAAACTAAAAGAATAAGGAATTAAAAATAAAGCAAAAAACAAAATAAAATAAAATAAATAAAGCAACAAAAAAACAAAAAAATTGCCACCTACTGGGCCCCCACAGTCTGAATACGACTAGAAACCCATCCATGGGCCAGGATTCAGGCCCGCAGGAGGCCCAGTAAGCCCACAGGCATAGCAGTGACAATTAGGCACGAAAGCCTGCAATGGAGAGAAGCTCGAGAGGGGTGCGGCAATGGGGCTTATAAACCACTGCGCACCCCTCTCAACTAGCGAGGTGGGACTAAACTTTCGACGCGGGCGCAACAGCACAAGGCCTTTGGTCCCGGTTGGTGGCACCAACCGGGACTAAAGGGGGGCATTGGTCCCGGTTGGTGCGACGAACCGGTACCAATGACCCCCTTTAGTCCCGGTTGCTTCCACGAACCGTTACTAAAGGCTCTGATATATAAGCCCACACTTAGGAAATTTTCACTCTCATCTTGCAGTTGCCGCCCCCGACGACGCCGACGCCGCCTGCCCCGGCCCGCCCCCGTCGTTGTCGTCGCCTGCGCCCCTACCCCGACGCGCGCCGCCCCGGCCCGCCCCCGTCGCCGTCACCCGCGTCCCTGCCCCGACGCGGGCCGCCCCGGCCCGCCCTCGCCATCGCCCGTGCCGGCCCCTTCCCCGACGCGCGCCGCCCCGGCCCGCCGTCGCCGTCGCTCGCGCCCCCTACCCCGAGCGCGCGCTCACTGCCCCGTCGCCATCCTCGCCGCCGACCCCGCGATCCTCCTGGTCCGGCCGGCGCCCTCCCTAGCTAGCATTTTTTTCATATATATGCATTTTTTCATATATATGTATATATGTTCTCTGTGTATATATATGTTCATGTATATATGCAAAAGATAGTTTTTTGAAAAAATTAGGATGGTGGATGAAATAACGGAGGGATTTGAGGACCTCCCGCTAGACCACCCTACCGGAGAAGGGGAGACTCGGCTGGGTTCTTCTCTGAAGACTCCATGCCTATGGCGGAAGGAGCTCATCAACCTTCCGAACTGGACGCCTCCGCCTCCTCCTCCTCCTCCGGCGAGTCAGGGCACTCCGCCTCCTCCACCGCCTCCTCCTCCGACGAGTGACGATCAGGGCCCTCGGCCGGCTCCTTCTCCAGCGCGTGGCGGCACTCCGCCTCCTTCTCCGCCTGCGCCGGCGCGCCCGAGCAGCCAGCCTCCTCCTTCTCCGCCTCGTCAGCAAGGGCGAAAGAGACCCGCCGCCGCTCCGGCAGCTGCTCCGGCGCGTCGTAGTCCTTCTCCTCCGCCTCGTAAGCAAGTAAAGAAGACAGCCGCTCCGTCTGCTCGGCCGACGTCTAGCAGTACAGCCAGAGGCGGGAGGACATACAGATTCGGTCCTTCTCTGAAGACTCCAGAGAAGTTACCATACGAGAGGACCCTGGAGGAGAACGCGAAGATCGCGCGAACCGGAGTGGATGACTGGTTTCAAGGGTTGAAAGCAAAGAGACATCCACCTCCGGAGGAGAAGGTAGATCCGGTGAAAGTGAAGCGCACTCTGGCTGCCCTGGCAAAACCACCCAAGTCTCTGCCGAAAGGCAACTATGAGCGCATTATTGGAAAGATATGGGCCGAAGCGGAGCGGTCGGGAAGTATAGTCAGTGATCAAAGGATGAAAGAACGACGAGCAGCTGGGAAACAAATTGCCCAGCTCGGCGAACAAGGGAATCAATCGTGCCCCCCGCTCAAGGTGCCTAGCGACATCGTCGATCCGAGGATGGTGCCCGGTTATAGCAATATTGGAGATTACCTGCCCGACGATGTACATTATGATTTCATGGACGTGCAGATACACAGATACGAGTACGGGAAGCCTCTCGTCAAAGATGAAAGATCTCTATCAACGATGATGCGAAGATTGCATGATTGGTACTTGAAAATCTGCAGAGACTCTGGGGGGAGGAGTACTTTGTATGTGAGAGTTAAAAAGGAGCATGACCTCGTTGGAATTGATCTGTTGCCTATTCCATTTGAGGAGTTCTATCAGTTTTTCAATCAATTGGCCCTCGATAAAGCAACGGTCACCTGCTACTGTCTGTAAGTACTACTACTTCTGTCATTAAGTCTCTCCATATAGCTCAGCTCTTTCATTGCATGTATTTATAATTATCTTCACTATATTATGCAGATTGAAGATCGCCGAATTGAAGAAAAGACAAGTCGGTGATATTGGGTTCATTAACACATATCTCATAGATGCAACTGAGGTTAAATTTCATGCCGCAGAAACCGAGGCCAACTTGCTACGATCATTCAAAATAAATGAACACAAAGATATAATACTCTTTCCTTACAACTTCAAGTGAGTGTTACTGTCTTGTGCATATTCGGTTTCCCTTATATATTAGTCCAGGTTATAGTAATGTAATTGATGAGTTATGCATGCGTGCGCAGCTACCACTATATTCTCCTAGAGATTAGACTTGAGCAGGGAGTACTAACTGTCTTGGACTCTAGACGAAAAGATCCCCAGGAGTATGCGGACATGACTCAAATGCTCGAGAAGTAAGTTAAATCGATCATTATCCACCATATCAGCAACTTTGTTCATTTCTGATATCAAGTAATTGTTTTCTTTGTCCGACAGGGTTTGGAGAAAATTCACCAGAAAAACTCCGGGACTGCCGAAGGAGCTGGAATTTAGACACCCGAAAGTAAGTACTATACTAGCATGTTCCGCGCATCTCCTAGTGATTCAAGCGCTAGTTTCATCAATACCATTTGGCATTCTTGCTTATCAGTTTGATTGACCTCTATTTCTTGTAAAGTGGTTGTGGCAGGAACAAGGGAATGATTTCCGTGGATACTACGTCTGCGAGTCCATCCGCCACACGACCTGTGAGCGGGGCTACTCTGACGAACAATATGAAGTGCGTAAATAACAATATTCACAATTTTATTTTATTACCATCATTTGTGTTGAGTTTCATTCATTCATATATATATATATATAT
>LT934117.1:590353784-590480679 GCA_900231445.1 Triticum turgidum subsp. durum | reverse complement strand
TAGATAATAACACTACTATCAGTGTCCGTCTTCCTCTTGAAGATCCATTTAATCTCAATGGCTTGCCCATCATCGGGCAAGTCAATCAAAGTCCATACTTTGTTCTCATACATGGATCCCATCTCAGATTTCATGGCTTCAAGCCATTTTGCGGAATCTAGGCTCACCATCGCTTCTTCATAGTTCGCAAGTTCGTCATGGTCTAGTAACATGACTTACAGAATAGGATTACCGTACCACTCTGGTGCGGATCTCACTCTGGTTTACCTACAAGATTCAGTAGTAACTTGATCTAAAGTTACATGATCATCATCATTAGCTTCCTCACTAATTGGTGTAGTAGTCACGAGAACAGATTTCTGTGATGAACTACTTTCCAATAAGGGAGATGGTACAATTACCTTATCAAGTTTTCTACTTTCCTCCCACTCACTCCTTTCGAGAGAAACACCTTCTCTGGAAAGGATCCATTCCGAGCAACGAATGTATTGCCTTCGGATCTGTGATAGAAGGTGTACCCAACAGTCTCCTTTGGGTATCCTATGAAGACATATTTCTCCGATTTGGGTTTGATCTTATCAGGATGAAACTTTTTCATATAAGCATCACAACCTCAAACTTTAAGAAACGACAACTTTGGTTTCTTGCCAAACCACAGTTCATAAGGCGTCGTCTCAACGGATTTTGATGGTGCCCTATTTAACGTGAATGTAGCTGTCTCTAATGCATGACCCCAAAATGATAGTGGTAAATCGGTAAGAAACATCATAGATTGTACTATATCCAATAAAGTACGGTTATGATGTTCGGACACACCATTATGCTGTGGTGTTCCAGGTGGCACGAATTTGTGAAACTATTCCACATTGTTTTAATTGAAGACCAAACTCGTAACTAAAATATTTGTCTCCGCGATCAGATCGTAGAAACCTTATTTTCTTGTCACGATGATTTTCCACTTCACTCTGAAATTATTTGAACTTTTCAAATGTTTCAGACTTATGTTTCATCAAGTAGATATACCCATATCTGCTCAAATCATCTGTGAAGTTCTGAAAATAACGATACTTGCCGCGAGCCTTAATACTCATCGGACCGCATACATCAGTATGTATTATTTCCAATAAGTTTGTTGCTCGCTCCATTGTTTCGGAGAACGGAGTCTTAGTCATCTTGCCCATGAGGCATGGTTCGCAAGCATCAAGTGATTCATAATCAAGTGGTTTTAAAAGTCCATCAGTATGGAGTTTCTTCATGCGTCTTACACCGATATGACCTAAACGGCAGTGCCACAAATAAGTTGCACTATCATTATCAACTCTGCATCTTTTGGCTTCAACATTATGAATATGTGTATCACTACGATCGAGATCCAATGAACCATTTTCATTGGGTGTGTAACCATATAAGGTTTTATTCATGTAAACAGAACAACAATTTATTCTCTTACTTAAATGAATAACCGTATTACAATAAACATGATCAAATCATATTCATGCTCAACGCAAACACCAAATAACACTTATTTAGGTTCAACACGAATCCCGAAAGTATAGGGAGTGTGCGATGATGATCATATCAATATTGGAACCACTTCCAACACACATCGTCACTTCACCCTTAACTAGTCTCTGTTTATTCTGCAACTCCCGTTTCGAGTTACTAATCTTAGCAACTAAACTAGTATCAAATACTGAGGGGTTGCTATAAACACTAGTAAAGTACACATCAATAACATGTATATCAAATATACTTATGTTCACTTTGCCATCCTTCTTATCCACCAATCACTTGGGGTAGTTCCGCTTCCAGTGACCAGTCCCTTTGCAGTAGAAGCACTTAGTCTCAGGCTTAGGACCAGACTTGGGCTTCTTCACTTGAGCAGCAACTTGCTTGCTGTTCTTCTTGAAGTTCCCCTTTTTTCTTTGCCCTTTTTCTTGAAACTAGTGATCTTGCCAACCATCAACACTTAATGCTCTTTCTTGATTTCTACCCTCGTCAATTTTAGCATCACAAAGAGCTTGGGAATCGTTTTCGTTATCCCTTACATATTATAGTTCATCACGAAGTTCTACTAACTTGGTGATGGTGACTAGAGAATTCTATCAATCACTATTTTATCTAGAAGATTAACTCCCACTTGATTCAAGCGATTGTAGTATCCAGACAATCCGAGCACATGCTCACTAGTTGAGCGATTCTCCTCCATCTTTTAGCTATAGAACTTGTTGGAGACTTCATATCTCTCAACTCGGGTATTTGCTTGAAATATTAACTTCAACTCCTGGAACATCTCATATGGTCCATGACGTTCAAAACGTCTTTGAAGTCCCGATTCTAAGCCGTTAAGCATGGCGCACTTAAACTATCAAGTAGTCATCATATTGAGCTAGCCAAACGTTCATAACGTCTGCATGTGCTCCTGCAATAGGTCTGTCACCTAGCGGTGCATCAAGGACATAATTCTTCTGTGCAGCAATGAGGATAAACCTCAGATCACGGATCCAATCCGTATCATTGCTACTAACATCTTTCAACACAATTTTTCTCTAGGAACATATCAAAATAAACATATGAAAGCAACAACGCGAGCTATTGATCTACAACATAGATATGCTAATACTACCAGGACTAAGTTCATGATAAATTAAAGTTCAATTAATCGTATTACTTAAGAACTCCCACTTAGATAGACATCCCTCTAATCCTCTAGGTGATCACGTGATCCAAATCAACTAAACCATGTCCGATCATCACGTGAGATGGAGTAGTTTCAATGGTGAACATCATTATGTTGATCATATCTACTATATGATTCACGCTCGACCTTTCAGTCTCCGTGTTCCGAGGCCATATCTGTATATGCTTGGCTCGTCAAGTATAACCTGAGTATTCCGCGTGTGCAACTGTTTTGCACCCGTTGTATTTGAACGTAGAGCCTATCACACCGGATCATCACGTGGTGTCTCAGCACGAAGAACTTTCACAACGGTGCATACTCAGGGAGAACACTTATACCTTGATAATTTAGTGAGAGATCATCTTATAAAGCTACCGCCGAACTAAGCAAAATAAGATGTATAAAAGATAAACATCATATGCAATCAAAATATGTGACATGATATGGCCATCATCATCTTGTGCCTTTGATCTCCATCTCCAAAGCATCTTCATGATTTCCATCGTCACCGGCATGACACCATGATCTCCATCATCTTGATCTATATAAATGTGTCGTCACATGGTCGTCTTGCCAACAATTGCTATTGCAACTATTGTTATCGCATAGCGATAAAGTATAGCAATTATTTGGCGCTTGCATCTTATGCAATAGAGAGATAACCATAAGGCTTTTGCCAGTTGCCGATAACTTCAACAAAACATGATCATCTCATACAACAACTTATATCTCATCACGTCTTGACCATATCACATCACAACATGCCCTGCAAAAACAAGTTAGACGTCCTCTACTTTGTTGTTGCAAGTTTTACGTGGCTGCTACGGGCTGAGCAAGAACCGTTCTTACCTATGCATCAAAACCACAATGATAGTTTGTCAAGTTGGTGTTGTTTTAACCTTCGCAAGGACCGGGCGTAGCCACACTCGGTTCAACTAAAGTTGGAGAAACTGACACCCGCTAGTTACCTGTGTGCATAGCACGGCGGTAAAACCAGTCTCGCGTAAGCGTACGCGTAATGTCGGTCCGGGCCGCTTCATCCAACAATACCGCCGAACCAAAGTATGACATGCTGGTAAGCAGTATGACTTATATCGCCCACAACTCACTTGTGTTCTACTCGTGCATATAACATCAACACATAAAACCTAGGCTCGGATGTCACTGTTGGGGAACGTAGTAATTTTAAAAAATTTCCTACGCACATGCAAGATCATGGTGATGCATAGCAACGAGAGGGGAGAGTGTTGTCTACATACCCTCGTAGACCGAAGCGGAAGCGTTGACACAACGTAGAGGAAGTAGTCGTACGTCTTCCCGGTCCAACCGATCCAAGCACCGTTACTCCGGCACCTCCGAGTTCTTGGCACACGTTCAGCTCGATGACGCTCCCCGGGCTCCGATCCAGCAAAGCTTCGGGGAGGAGTTCCGTCAGCACGACGGTGTGGTGACGATCTTGACGTTCAACCGTCGCAGGGCTTCGCCTAAGCACTGCTACAATATGACCGAGGTGGAATATGGTGGAAGGGGGCACCGCACACGGCTAAGGAACGATCACGAAGATCAACTTGTGTCTATGGGGTGCCCCTGCCCCCGTATATAAAGGAGTGGAGGAGGGGAGGGCCGGCCCTCTCTATGGCGCGCCCTAGGGGAGTCCTACTCCCACCGGGAGTAGGATTCCCCCTTTCCTAGTCCAACTAGGAGTCCTTCCAAGTATTAGGAGTAGGAGACAAGGAAGGGGAAGGGAGAAGGGAAGGAAGGAGGGGGCGCACCCCTCCCCCTAGTCCAATTCGGACTAGGCCTTGGGGGGGCGCGCGGCCTGCCCTAGGAAGCCCCTCTCTCTTTCCCGTATGGCCCAATAAGGCCCAATACTTCTCCCGGCGAATTCCCGTAACTCTCGGTACTCCAAAAATACCCGAATCACTCGGAACCTTTCCGAAGTCCGAATATAGTCGTCCAATATATCGATCTTTACGTCTCGACCATTTCGAGACTCCTCGTCATGTCCCTGATCTCATTCGGGACTCCGAACTCCTTCGGTACATCAAAACTCATAAACTCATAATATAACTGTCATCGAAACCTTAAGCGTGCGGACCCTACGGTTCGAGAACAATGTAGACATGACCGAGACATGTCTCCGGTCAATAACCAATAGCGGGACCTGGATGCCCATATTGGCTCCTACATATTCTACGTAGATCTTTATCGGTCAGACCGCATAACAACATACGTTGTTCCCTTTGTCACCGGTATGTTACTTGCCCGAGATTCGATCGTCGGTATCCAATACCTATTTCAATCTCGTTACCGGCAAGTCTCTTTACTCGTTCCGTAATACATCATCCCGCAACTAACTCATTAGTTGCAATGCTTGCAAGGCTTAAGTGATGTGCATTACCGAGAGGGCCCAGAGATACCTCTCCGACATTCGGAGTGACAAATCCTAATCTCGAAATACGCCAACCCAACAAGTACCTTCGGAGACACCTGTAGAGCACCTTTATAATCACCCAATTACGTTGTGACGTTTGGTAGCACACAAAGTGTTCCTCCGGTAAACGGGAGTTGCATAATCTCATAGTCATAGGAACATGTATAAGTCATGAAGAAAGCAATAGCAACAAACTAAACGATCAAGTGCTAAGCTAACGGAATGGGTCAAGTCAATCAGATCATTCATCCAATGATGTGATCCCATTAATCAAATAACAACTCTTTGTCTATGGTTAGGAAACATAACCATCTTTGATTAATGAGCTAGTCAAGTAGAGGCATACTAGTGACACTCTGTTTGTCTATGTATTCACACATGTATTATGTTTCCGGTTAATACAATTCTAGCATGAATAATAAACATTTATCATGAAATAAGGAAATAAATAATAACTTTATTATTGCCACTAGGGCATATTTCCTTCAGGTGCCTACGTTGATTCATGGGCTGACGACGTGGATTGCGGGCGGCCAACAGGGGCCTCCCCCGGTTCCCAGCTTCACGGCCAGCAACTCGCACAGCGCGCAGGCGGCGCCATTGGTGTCTCCGGTGGTGCCATTGGTGTCTCCGGCGGAGGCGGTATTCGTGTCTCCGGCGCCGGCACGGGCATTGGAGCTTAATGCACCCGGGTGTTCGCCGGCCGGCACCTCGCCAGCAAGCGGCCCCTCCGTCAGTTGCACGCCCGCCGTTGGCGGTGCCTCGACATTAGCCGAGCTCGACGGCATCACGGTAACTAAGCGTCTCGGCCGATGACTTCATCTCCTTGCCTTTGACTGGGCATCCCTGACGCCCTACATGTTTTCGCAGGGCACCGCCGACATTCCTTGCACTCTCCTGCACTTCATGGGCGGCGAGTTGGTCGATGTCGCCAAGGGCAGAATCGTTCAACCGGGCAACCCCGTGTATCACGGTAATCCGATGCCACCCACAATGTATAGGGTTGAAGTGGTTTGGGTGCTGCCAGGCTGTGACGAGCTGTTACCTCTGATTAGACCCGCTGGGGCTGACGAAGAAGATGAGATGACCCTCAGCGCCTGCATAAGCTGGCCCCTGCTTTGGCCGAAGAGCCAGATTCGTTTGGGGGCGGGGGACACCACCCCACAGACAAGACCGCCAGTCGTGCTGGCGCCAAGCCATGGCAAGAACGCCGCAACGCTACCGGACATGCCGGACATCCCTATGGCACAGGATCCGGACATGCATATGGCACAGGATCCGGACGACGACGACAACGGTACATTTACCAACGTCGATAAGTACTTTGAAGAACATGGGTACGATGACGAGTTCTGCGAGCCTCCTTCTCAAGAACCCAACCAAGACGACCGCGATCTAGCTGGTACGTCGGAGAAACCCAGTTGCAACAGGTGTCGTCTGGCGTTCAGTTCTCAGGAGACGCCTCCAGCTGCCGCCTTCACCGAGCCTCAGATAGCTGAGGTGCGAAATATTATCAGCCCCAACACGCTCAAGAAGGTGATCTGTGAGCAGAATTCGGTCCCATTACAACAGATCAAGAAGAAGAGCCGGAAACGGAAGCCTAAAAAGGGCGCCGGTACGAGCCAGCCGGCACCAAGTACGATCCGTGCCCAGGACGGGCCACCTTCACCTAAGGATATCTCGAGGAGGGTGCATGTGGCGGGTAGGGCGATGCTACCGACAAATATGCTCAATGCTGCAACCGGTGCTATGCGGAGTCTGCACAACAGTGTTCTTTCTTTGGAGAAGCGGCGTCTAAGAGAGAATAATGTGGCATACCCGGTTTTCGTGGCCAAGGTGACAGAGGGCAAGGGCTTTGTGGATGGCGACATTGGGGGTACGATCGTCCTGCGGTTTAATGACATCTTTGCTATGTTTAATCTTCATCCGCTGCACTACACCTTCGTTCGGCTGTTTTCGATGAGTATGGAGATGTAGATCATTAGAGACAAGACCCCGGACATCATGATAGTCGACCCCTTCTACATGCGTGCCAAGCTCTTGAGCAGCGCTGGGGACCGCCGAGTCACGAGTTCACACCTCGAAGGCGTCATTCTGGCAAACCCAGATAAGGATAACTTCCTTGTGGCTTACTTTTCCGAGTAAGTCATCCCTTAACCGCCCCGTAACATATGATTTCTTAGATTTCGATCGTTCTTTTTTTTCTAACATTCCGTGTTCTGTGCAGTGACACACATTGCACACTCATCTTCTTAAGCCCCAAATATTCCATGGCCACATATTTCGACCCAAACCGTGACTCCAAGAAAGACTACACAAATATCAAGAATGTTCTTGATGATGTTCTCTCCGGCTACGCCAAATCTGGAGGCACCTTCACTAGGGCAGATCGTAAGTACGGCAAGCACGTGTTCGCCCACAATACGATGTTCTGCTGCGTCAAGCAGCCGCCTGGCGGTCAGAAGGATGCCTACTACGCCCTCCATCACATGCGGGCGATCGTAAGGGACCACCATCCCCTTCTGCTACCAGATAATCTCAAAGATTGGGCCACGAGCTTGTCGGCAATCCAGGACGCGGACATCAGACAAGAATTCTTTCGCATCCAGTCGGAGTTTGCGGACATCATCCATCAAGATGTCCTTCATACCTCGGGGCAGTTCTTCCTCAGACATCAACCGTCCAACAGTGAGATAGACGGAATGCTACAAATGCAGGCTGACAACGCCCGCGATTTCATGACTATCACGACAGACGACGGCTTCATCCACGCTCCTGTCCCATGAGTCGAGTCGAAAGTAGTGATGTGTAGTTCTGAAACATTGATTGGCTCATGTTGTAATTAAACTTTAATGAATTGTATGTCTCTTTTGTTTGGACAGTCGTTCAACTTAGATGTAATCGATGCTATTTATTAGTAGGACCATGAATCGTGCTATTAATGTCTTGCTTTTCTCTTCCGATCCTTTTGTTGCATACTTATATATTGCTTATGTATGTATTGTCTGTTGTGTGGCTTGTGCATAGAGATGCCGTCGTCGTGTACAAGGGTAAGGTTCCCGGAGTCTACGACGACTGGAAGGAGTGTCGGAGACAGGTTCACCGTTTCAGCGGTAACAATTACAAAGGGTACACCACTAGGATGGAGGCGGAATCTAGATACGCCCGCTATCTAGCGGGAGAGAGGAGGGAGCGTTGGAGGAACTGGATGAAGACCAGTTTCATCGTGATGATGCTCATCGTGATGACCGCAGCTCTCTTCTATGTGATGGTAGTTTAGATGATCGATATCGACTTGTAATGTGAAGACAAACTCGATACTCGCGGTCTCGAGACTTGTAATGTTTTATCTTTGTTCGGTCTTTTGAATTCGGAGACTAATATGATGAATTGTATTCGAAGACTAATCTTCTATTGTATTCGATGAATCTGTTGTTGCTGTGTGCTGCTGTCTATATTCTGTCAAATAATATATTTTGTAACCTGTGCAAAAATTAGAAAAGTAAAAAAAATAAAACCTAATATTCATACTAATGGCGAATCACCACAGAGTGCGCCATTAATATGCCAAAGTATACTAATGGCGCATCACCAAACAGTGTGCCATTAGTATGCCAAGTATACTAATGGCGCATCCACCAGCAGTATGGCCCCTGGTAGGCATACTAATGGCGCATGGTGTTCTATACTAATGACGCACTGTGTGGTGCGCCATTAGTATACCAGATACTAATGGCAATGTCGCACCAGTGGTGCGCCATTAGTATTAAATACTAGTGGCGTGACACTAATGGTGCACCAGTGATGCGCCATTAGCAGGCAAAACTGGTGCGCCATTAGAGGGCCTTTTCCTAGTAGTGCTCCTCACAGCCCACATGAGGAGGATATCCCAACACATTTAAACCTGTGCAGTTTTGTTTGCAGTGATCCCATGATATTTTCTCTTTTGGTTTGCAAGTTTTGAACCCTTGCAATCGAATTGTGCAATCAGTCATGATATCCGATATTCATATGCTTCTCAAATGGCTACTTTGCAGTATGCATGCTGCACTGTACAAAATAGCTCTTAAGGTCGTACGAGTCACTCGAGGGGAAGGACCTTGCCAGAGATACAGTAACCTTGGTACACTGTATGAAGTTTTGTATAGTGAATTCCGTCAACACTTCATTCGTTTGCCAACAAGGTTTGAACTCCTATCTTTTCATACATTTTGGTTTTTAGTTATATAATTAAGCTTCTTGCTTCTGCTTATTAATGTTTCTATGTTGCTAATTGATATTTGTTTTTATGTTCTATAGAATCTCATCGCTCCAAGAAGAGCTTGAAAAGCTTCGTAGAAATATTTGGCGAACTCTATTTAAGAAGCACAAACATAGCCATCGGTAGTTGCTGAGATGTGCCAGGAGTAGAGGAAAATCCTGGTCTCTTCATTTGACGAGTTTGTTATTGTGCATTCACAGGGACTTTAATGGAATGGTGAATGGTCCATTGGCGACTGGGAGTGGATCAATGGGAGATTGGCTGAGTTCACTTTGGAGAGATTTGTTCTTGAAGACCTGGAGGCGCATTTGGTTTCGCGCAAGAACGATGCATATCTTATGCATTTTCACAGTAAGCTCAAGTTTGGGGCGCAGGGATTGTCCTATGAAGATTTCTTTGGTTGGCATAGGCATTCCTGGCATACCATCCTGCCCTAATGAGTCCTTGGGCAAGGCTGGCTTTGATATAGGGGTGATACCTGTGCATCAACGACGTGGGCTATGAGTCATGGGCCTTTTGCGAGAGGAAACCATTGGTTCTTATTATTGGGACCGAACCGACTTTATCAGAGTGCCGAAGGAAAACATCGATCTTCTAGCATGGTGAGATGATGAACAGGGCGACATATATTTATACTAATCTATTTTACTTTTATAAATCATTATATCATGAGATAATGGCTAATTATTATTTGATGATATAAGCATTATCATACAACCTCTACATCCGTACCTAGACAAATCTGAGTCAACTAATTCGGGACAGGGGAGTACAAATTTTAACTGTTGTAGATAAAAAATTAAGAACACATAATATTAGTACTCAAATTTTAATTATAGAATTTAATTTTATGTGGCTAAAAATAGAAGTGTTTAACTAGAGCACATTTGTTGTGGAAATAAAGTAATTTTCTAGAAGTTATTTAGAGAAATTTCTATAACTAAACATGAATCTAAGGCAAGACCAAAAGGATGATAAAGTCAATTCATCTATTGAATAATATTGTGCACACTATATTGTGTTATGTTTGTCCTATTTTAGCGTTTTTATGTTGTTTGATATAGATTTTACAATGCATGAATATAATAAATATCCTATAAGGTGTTATAAAGCAGGATTGTCTAGCGTCAACAAGTCGTGGTGAGTAAATGAAAATTCTAGAGGTAGAGGTGTCAAGTCGTCTTTCCTTAGCTCTTGTTCTCACACCCTAGTTGGCCCTGCCTATTTCTTCGTTATTTTGCGATCAACTCTTTCATTTGGGTGGCGCGCGAGTCACATGGCAGTTAAGTTTGCCGTATACTTTATCGTAGGCCGAGTGTGTTTTCGCTGTATCTTCAGCGTACAGGGATGTACGTTGAGTCTTCTAGGTAAACCGAGTGCCTAGTCGCTGGGTCCAGGCTTACGTAGAAGTAAACCAAGTTTTTAATGTTCATCGTGTGTCCTTTACGGAATACTCGGCTTACGTGGGAAGAAGCCGTGAACCCCTTGTTTTAACGCTCGGCTTACTACATGATACAAGGCAACGTGTGTTTTTCCGGTAGTGCCTCTTGTCATCTCTTAATACCATGCCATCACCCGCTGAGCCATCATCAGCCTAGGAGCCATCGGTGCACAACTTCATCCCACCAGACTTAGGAGCCGACCACTTGGGACCGACATCACTTATTATCACATGTGGCTGTCCGAATGTTTTAACATAAGTAAGAACAGTCTTACCCTTATTAGGATGCGGTGAAAGTTCAGACTTGATGCCAATGAGAGAATGTAGGTAGCTCATAAGAAATCGTCTCGATGATTCCGTGGGCGGCGGTTTTTTATTTTATTTTATGGAAGTGAACTACAACAGCCAAAACACATACTGCCATGGTTGTTTCAGTTTTTTTTTTTTTTGCGGGGACATGGTTGTTTCAGTTGGAAGTTATGATTTTCAAAAAAAAAATCAACCTTTGAGAAAGGAACACGCGTACAGCTGTAGCTTGCTTTCTTGTTTCAGAGAGAGGAACATATATTTGTAGTTTTGTAAGCATACGTAAATACAGCTGTAGCAGAGATCTCAAGCATACATACATATAGCTGTAGTGCGTATCTCCTATCCTATGCTGCATCTGCAGCACAGGTATTACTATGACTGCTCAGTGTTTGTTTAGGTCAAGACCAGATTATCCACCCTAAACCCTACGCTATCTATGGGTATCTGATATGGCGATTCCAATCAATTACACTTTGAGATATGCCGAGATCCTACTTGCGACATAGCCCCTGGTTAAACCAAAAGTCCTCTTGGCGGGAAACTCGGCCACGTTCTTAACGGTCTTGGTCTCCATGTCAACAGCAAGCACCCAAGCTGTGTGTCTCATTGTGGTGTAATCAATCTTGGCGAGGAAGTAAACAATGAGATCATTCTGGAGACTGAGGGTGGGCAGACCAACGTGTAGAGTCGACAAGGTTGGGTGGGCAGCCATGGCACCAGAACCATCAATCTTTATATGAGCGGAATCGAGCTTGTAAACCAAGCGCCAATCCTTGGGCGAGGGGTGGCTGGTATTTCCGAGGCTCCATGCTGCGACCTCCCAACGATGATGCTGCGAATTGGAGGAGTTGCCGTCGGGGTGAACGAACATCTCGACATACTTGATGGAGTTGTCCACGAGGGCAACGTCACGAACAGCCCTTGGCTCACCATACCCCACGTGGGGGCCGGGCATGATGGGCGGTGGCAGCTTCAGGTAGGTGAGCTTGGGGCGTTTGGCAAGCACGTCACAGAAGATGACGTCGTCCCAGAGATCCACCCAGGCGACGGTGCCTTTGGGGCCTCCGATGTTGAGCGTCTTGCTTGTGAAGTGGTCTTCTGGACATGAGTCATGACCCAAGCACCACCGGCTTCTTGGTCCAGGTCCCAATATCAGATTGATAGATGCAGAGCTGAGGAGATGGTACACCTAAAAAGACATGAGCTTGTGCGGCAACGACGAAGCTGCAGCTGCCGCAGTAATGGTGCCCCAGCTCTCCATGCAGATGGTGGCGTAGGGTAAGGTGTTGGGGGTGGAGGGTTAAGTTGCTGTGGTTGCCGCTGCGGGTGCCTTTGCCTTTCGGGCCTTTGTTGCACATGCGCATAATGGTAAGCGAGAGCAGGTTGAATAGGTGTTGGGAGCCGGGGTGCGGGAGGTGGTGGATTTTGCGGGTGAAGGCATCGTAGACAAAGTATTGGCGAAATCCGGGAAGCTGGGCCATGCATGGATAGTCACCGGGGACGACACATAGGAGGACGAGGCCGCCGTCGTTCTCCGTGGCCATGATATAGGGCGAGACGGCGAACTCGGTGTGGTCCATGTGGGTGGCGTGGACGCAGAAGTAGGAGACGAGCGGCGGGGCGACGGCGCGAAGGTGACCTGGAGCTGGCCCTTGAGACCGGGGCCATCCAAATTGCAGACGGCGGTGGTGGCATTCTTGCGGTTGGCGAAGTAGGCTTTTGGATCGATGAGGACAAAGGGCGGCCGCTCGCCGCCGTCGTCGGGGTAGCCGTATTCGGGAGGAGTCAGCTTGCCGGCCATCGATCGATCCTCCCAGCAGTCTTGTGAAGATCTAACCGTACAGCTTCCGTGTGTCCTGTCAGATCGGTTGCCTTGTTCAAGCTCGATGGATCACAAGGAAGACTTTATGGGGTGGATTGGGGTGATCGATCCGAGTTAGAAGATCGATTCGAGATGAAATCGAGTTGCAGTGGTAGTCGGATTCAGGGTCGATGAGGCCTTACACGTGCGCGCGAGCTAGCGGTCGATCACCGACCAGGCGCGTATGCATCCGAGCGCGCATACGCATGGAGCGCAAAGGAAAAAATCAAAATAAAAAATCAAATGGATTAGCGAGCGACCAAATTTTGGTAGTTTACGATAAAACTTTTGGATAGTGCATGCAGATGTAGGATTTTCCCCGGAGACTGGATTTTCTCCCAATGCACGGGAGGTGGTCCTCTACAATACATACACTTAAGAATTGTCCTAAAGCATTAATGATGGAATAGTGATACATGGCCCTGTAATGCAAAAGTTATTCCCTGTGCGTAATCAACTATCCATACAAAAGCCAGCATTTTATTTTCTTGTGAGATATTCTTTCGTTGATAATCTTTTGAATAAAAATCTCATTTTTAAATCTTCTTATATATTTGAATTCTTGACAACGTGGCCTTTAAAACAAAATCAATCTTGAATATATATTAAGAGAGTTTAAATTTCATGAGCATATTTCACTCATTTCAAAATACTGATTTGACTCATTAAAAAAACATATTTCACTCATTCAAAAATCTCGCTTATTTCAAAATGCTGAGTTTACTCAGTACAAACACTGCTTTTATTAATTCAAAAATAAAAATTAATTTCACCTAATTTAGAATAATAATTTGACTCGCTTTTTTGTACTACACACATTAGAAAATCATTTCAGCCATATATCTAGTGAAAAGTGTATCGAAACATTAGAATTTTAATGTGTTCGGAATGTATCCAAGGTTGATCTTATTCTAAAGGTCTTGATGTGAGGAGTTGAAATATATAAAAATTTCAGAAAATATTGGTTTTGATTTTAAAGATATGAACCATCTAAACGGTGATAAGGGAAGTGAAAGTAATGGATTTTGAGATGAAGAGGGGAGAGATATTGTCAGACATGCATGTGTCATAGTAACCTGTTGTGCACAGGAAGAGAGAGAAAGAAGGACGCATGCATGGTATAAAGTGCGTTGATAACTGACGTGGTGATACGAGGCTATTAATGCGAACGGTAGATACCACGCGTATACGAGGAAGACTAGCTTGCATGCACGGATCTCCAGCAGAACCAAGGACGCATGCATGCACCGGACCTCCCGTGCATGGGAGAATAGCTTTTCTCATTTTTCCCCGCTGCTGCAGTGTGCACCTTGTTCGTTGTTTTCCTGCCAGCAGACAGAAAGACGTTTGTTCGTACGAGCTGGACCGGGCCGTGCCGCACATGCAGGTACGTAGAAGCAAACCTTCCTTCTCCGAAAATCCATCTCTGCACCCGAGCTCATTTGCACCCGCGCTGACGAGAAAAATCGAAATAAATACTAAAAAATTCAAAAAATTCCAATGCTCAGATGTCCAAATGACTTGAAAATTGGAGCGGATCTCACGCATCAAATTGTCTTCCGCACAGAATTTGTTTGGAAGTTTTTGAATTTTTTTGAGTTTTTTACATTTTTTAACCGGGTGCAGATGAGTCTGGGCACCGAAACGCCCAACTCCTTCTCCTCCTTCTTCTTTTTCTTCTTCATGTTCTTCTTTTGCTCACAGAAACATTCAAACTGACATGTGGTCCCGCTGGACCCAGTTGTCAGTATATTTTTCAAATTATTTGTTAATTTTTAAAAAATAATTATATGGTGCGCTATGTTTACGGAGAACTGCCACATATCGCTCGGTATACATCCGTTGGCTGGAAGCTGACCTGCGGGCCCAGGAGCCCCACACGGCAGTTGAACTTTTGCCGAGTGTTATGGCCCTCGGAAAAGAGTCACACTACTGTGTAGTAGTTAAAGTGCTCAGGTGATCACTTTTCCGAGAGGGGCCCTCGGAAAAGTGGCACTACAGTAGCTAAATTGCTCAGGCGACCCCTTTTCCGAGAGGTGCCCTCGGAAAAGAGTGTGTTTCCGAGTGTCGCTCTCGGAAATATGTCCCATTGCTTCTGTTGTGAAGTTGTTTCTTATATAATCCTCTGCAACTGAAAACAACAAGTGCATTTTTTGTCTATATATTCAGTGTAGAAAATGTTCACATAAGCATATTCACATAGGCCAATGTTTCACATAAGCAACACATCACACACATAGGCATAATTTAAAGTAGTTCACATAAGCATAACTCTTCACATAGGCCAATGTTTCATACAGTACACATCACACACAAGTTAACTTATGAAAGTTCACTACTTGCAAAACACATGCACATCAAATAGAAGTTCAGATCTGCATACACCGCCTTGAGGAGGAGGAGGAGGGGCATCATTTCCACCGCCGTGGCGGACGCGCAACCCCTTCGTTGGCGCGCCGACAACGAGGCCATTCGTGGCCCGTCTGTTGAGTGTATGGCGGTGTGTGCCTGTCGTGCGAGGCATAGGGCGCGGGAAGCCATAGCAACCCTCGTGGCTGACGTCGGTGAGGCAGAGTCACACTCTCCGTCGCCTCCACGGATGCCCTGCAATCCCGGGTTGCACAATTGCATCATGGTGGGCGTGTCGGCCTCCCCCAAGCACGACGGATCCATCGTAGACCTCACTTTGACCGTCACCATGAAGTCGACGAGGAAGAGTAGGGCATGGGAGACGGCAACGCCTTGAGTCCCCTGAGCCGGCGTGTGTCCCATGTCCTATTCTACCTTATGCAGCGACCGAAGCAATATTTGGATAGGTGCAGCCGGCCGCCGGATATGGGCACGGTAGAGCCGGACGGGCTCCGAACGGTGAATTGACATGATTTGTGTATATTCCCTTTGGCATGATACTGTTCTATCCAGAGTCATCGTATTGAATTGTTGACTACAAACATATTGGCTTGGTCTACCATACCTAGGTTCTGTGCAGATGTGTTCTCTTTGCTGCTGAGAGCATGTTATGAATTATCTCAATGATCATGAAAGCTATTATCTGTTTATTCTGGTTGTTCATTGTAATTGACGTCTGCATTGTATTTGTGAATATGCAATCACTAATTTGTAAGAGTAATCCTAGTGAGGTCTTTTGCTCCTGCTTAGAAAGCATCTTTGGTTTGTTCATATCCTTTGCTCCTGCTTAGAAGCATATTTGGTTTATTCATGTCTGTCCTTTAGAGTCGAGGTAAATATACCAGCAGTCATACAATTTGCACCTGACGGTCGGTTTGTGTATAAACTTGTAAAATATGCGATTGTAGTCATCAAACTTGCATGAACATGCAAATACGGTCACATTTCGTGTACACGGACGTATTCGTTGCCCACGTGCGTCGGGGGTAGAGGGCGGCGCGACACTGCTTTGGGGCGGGGAAAAGAAAGGGGCAGCGCGGCTTCGGGCAGCAGGAAGAAGAAAGTGATAGCGCGGCTTCGGGCGGCGCGGCGCTGCTTCAGGTGAGGTATGCTCGGGCGAAACTCATGCTGGTGGTTCGTGCTTAATTTCAGCCCGGAGTAGGTTCGGGTGAAACTCATGTCGACTTGTGTGC
Source organism: Triticum turgidum subsp. durum (assembly GCA_900231445.1). NCBI lineage: Eukaryota > Viridiplantae > Streptophyta > Magnoliopsida > Poales > Poaceae > Triticum > Triticum turgidum. The sequence goes on along the minus strand of LT934117.1, from coordinate 590,464,091 downwards.
ATTTTGTAGATGGATTGGAGTTTGTCTTCGTCCGACGATTCCGATTTGTGCGTATCTTTTATTTAAATTAATTCAGGATTTATGAAAAGTTCCAAAATTTAAAAAATGTTCAGAAATCATAACATGTTTGTGAATTCAAAAAATGTATATGATTTTGAAAAATGTTCGCGTATTCAAAAAAGTACATGAATTTGAAAATAATTTCATGAATTCAAATAATTTTCATAAATTTGTAAAACATGTTCACAAAAATCAAATAATGTTCGTGAATTCCAAAATTGCTCCCAGACTGTTTAAAAATATCGTCGGTTCAAAAAATGTTCGCTGACTAAAAAAATGTTCATGAATACAAAAAATGTTCATCCATTTAAAATAAATGTTCGTCCAAAATAGAAACATGTTCATGAATTTCTAAAATAGCCCCCAGATTTCAAAACATGTTCGCCAATTGAAAAAATGTTCACAAGTTTCAAAAAATTTATATTTTTTAAAAAAATTCACAAATTTGTAAAAATGTTAACGAATTCAAAAGTGTTCATGCTTTTTTAAAATGTTTGTGAATTTTAAAAAATATTCATGATTTCACAAAATTTATGATTTCAAAAGCTGTTCATGAATTCAAAAAATGTCCATGATTCGGAGAACAGAAAATAAAAAAGATAAAAGAAAGGGAAAATGGGAAGAAAAAACAAAGAAGAAGAAAATGAAACAAAACAGGTTTAGGAAAGGTTCTACCAAAACCGATGGGGAAGAAACTCTAAATGAGCCAGCCCAAACACAGGATTGGTCTCTCGACGGGGTGTGCGTTAGGTCGCTAATGCGGGGAGCCCCTAGCTGACGCTCGCGTGTGTCAAGAAGACGAGCATTCGCACAGGGCGCGATTGAATGGGCCGTCCAGTTTGTTGGCGTTACAGCGAGCCAGTGCTAAGGAGCTGTTCGGAAACTCTCCAGTACCGTGCTTCGCCAGCTCCATGCGAGGAGCTGGGCTGAACGCCTCAGCTCTTGAGGAGCCAGCTCCACGAAGCGGAGGACTCACGTGGCGCAATCGGTGGAGCGGGCGAAATCCAGCTCCGCGAAGCCCAAACCGTGGAGTTCGTCAAAATTATATAGGGATTGCCACCGCTAAGTTGCATACTGATTCAATTAGAAACCAACCAGCAACGCTAGCCCATGCAAAGCTCAAAAAATACAAATAAAAAAAAATAGAGCAGCCCATGCAGCGTTGGAGAAGCTGGCCACAGCCTCCGAACGCGCGCAGCTCCTCGCAAGAAACTGGGCCATGAAACCACTTGAGCTGCTGCGTGATTGGAATCAATAGGCTGCGTGATTACTTAAGAACATTTTTTGATATACGTTGAACATTTTCGTAACATACGATGAACATTTCTCAAATACCCATTGAACCTTTTTTGTGATATATGCTGAACAATTTGAAAATACACATTGAACATTTTTCTGATATATGCCGAACAATTTTTAAGTAGAGAACAAACATTTTCTTAATATATGGTGAACATTTTCTTAAATATATGATGAACATTTTTGTAATATGCGATGAACTCTTGTATAATACACAAGAAAGGAAGAGAACTAAAAATAAACAGAGGAAACACACTGTTCATCGTATTAAAGTATTAATGAAAAATTGCAGGATGAAACATTTCCGTAATGTAAAAGAGAAAGAGAAAGAGAAAGGTAAAGATAAAGCTACAAATAGAAAAACAAAAATAACTTAAAAGAACTAGAAAGGTAAAACCGAAAAGATAATAAATAAAACAAAACAAAAAGGCAACATAAGAAAACGATGAAAAAAGAAAACAGCGAACAGGCAGCACGCTCTGCCGCGAACTAGGCCGGCCTGCCCGCGTGCGCTTCAGCGAAGCTGCAGCAGTTTGACGCACGCGGGCGTCAAATAGGAGAACCCAATCAGCAGCGTTCCTCCGGGAGATCCCTGCCGGTGTCCTCTCGCCGGCCGCCTCCTTCCCTTTCAATAGACTGATCGTGTTGGGTGGCGCAGAAGCCCAGAAGGCCACCATCGGCCTGTTTGAGGAATCCTGACATGACCACCGGCAAACAATTGCCTGTACAACCTTACTTGCAGAGACAAATCCAGCTGCCACTTTTGCATGTAAGAAGTGCTCCCCTTAAAACTTCTGTTATTCCCACTATTTCTATATGCTTTCACACGTGGAAGAAAGTCTTCTGATCAATCTGCCTATCGGCACCTGCAATTAAGCTTTGTTTAGGCAGAGTAAAAATGCTCTCAAGTCACTGTTTGGTGATTTGATGAACCATCATGCATAACTTCAGATGGTTAACCATGCATGCTTCCTTTGGCACATTGCTAACCAAAGAAACAGTGAACTGAAGATGCGCCTGCAGCTTCAGACCAGTGAATTTTACCTTGAGTGGTAAAGTCCCTTGTTCTACTCCTTGTTTTTATGTCGTGAATGTTCTTCAGCATGTAAAAGAAGGAAGATTTTGTGTTTTGGCTTGGAAACCTACCGTCAGTTGTTCTTGCTGCAGCTCTGAATGGTCGACACACTGAAATCAGAGCTCCAGCAGCTGGAGATGGGAAACACCATCGGGGGATGACGAACTTCAGACTAATTAGACATCATTAAAGTTGCTGAAATTGTAACGAGGAACTCGTCTCTGTTTCCAATCATTAGGGCCTCTTTGGTACACGGGATTCTGAAAGCGTAGGAAAGGACAGGCACAAGAATATGATAGATATACAAGTGCAAAACAGAGGACCTTTTTTTATATAAAATACAGGATTTTTTTTAAACTTACATGTTTGGTTCACAGGAATAAGAAAAACGCATGAATCCTGGTAAACGGTGGCGAAAAATTCACTTTGTAAACTCATATGTTTGTCAAATCAAATGCAAACCCACATGAAAAATTATACATGCATCATCTGTAGTAGGAACCATAAAAAGAGGTCCAAGTGGATTGCACAATAATATCCAGCGGGGCAAAAGGGAATTCAGCTGGTTACTCTAAGAAAATAACATATGGCTAGTTCGAACAATATGTTCATATTACATACTAACGGTAGAAGGTTGTTCCAGCTCGTAGCAAGTGATGGAGTCCTGACTCCTGATCGCCAAGGAGGGCTCTCTTCCTGCGGGCATCTCGTTGATGCTAAGCTTCATCTCAACTGCCGTCCGCAGCTTGCCGAGTACCCTGTCGGTGAACTGAAAGTAAGCCTTCCTCGCGACCGTGCTGGATATGAAGGTGGTGAATACAGTGGAGATTCCAAATGCAAACCCGAGTAGTGTAAATAGACACGTCAGTGCGTCCAGTTACCGTTTCCATTTTAGACGTTGCTGCTGTGTTCATTATTGCGACATTTATTTATGTGTTGTAAATTATGCGTGATACCCTGAGCTTATGCGACGAGTCAATTATTTGACTTCTACTAATGTGTGTAGTTTTTGTTGTGGGTTATGCTCCTTTAATTTAACCGTTTTCCCTCGTGAAAAATCCCGGAGTAATATTTCTTTTCCCAGAGCTGCTGCATCGTACACCTTCTCACGACGTGGATTAATTAATTTCACACAACACCATGGCAGCAGACTCACAACCGCTCGAACACACCCTGCTTGCAAAACACGTAACCGTGGAGTATTTGTTTTTCAAAACAACCCTTATCAAATCTCGAGGACGAGATTTTCTTAAGGGGGGTAGTGTTGTGACACCCCAAAATTTTAACCTTGTTTTGTTAATTAAAATTTTGCCAGGAAATTAAAACTTTTATTTTCTGGGCTCCCTTTTGATTTTTGAACTATTTTCTCCCTTGTTATTATGGAGTTTTTCTCCAAAGTGAAAACTTTTCAGATATGTTTTTGGACTTGTTTAACCTCTCAAGAAAAAAATCTTCTTTTATTAGTAGAACTAATTACATAATTAATTTGCTTGATCTTTATTTTCTTGAAAAATGGTTTTTCCAAGGTTATGTGGCCATATTTGAACTACAACCATTTGATAAAATTCACTTAAAATCCCACCAAAATTTGGAGATGTCATGTGATGTTTTTAAATCACTTTTGTGCAAAAACATCTTTATTTCATGAAATATTTTGAGCTCTACACCCAATTTTCTTCTCTGGTCCAGTGGGCAATTTTGCACTACAACTCATTTAAATATTTCTTTCTAGCCTCCACCAAAATTATGGGATGTTGGTAGTAGCATATGTTTCAAATTTATGCAAAAACCTAGTGTTGATATTTGAAAATTTTGAGTGAATCAACCTCTTTTTCATTCTGGTCCAGCCTTGAGATTTCTACTGCAACCCTATTAAATTTTGCCCCAGTGACTTTGTGCTTTCTCCTACTTGTAGACCACCCTACAAAACCCCTAAGTCCAGGAGCATGCACCCATTTGAATATTTTTGGTTCATGTAATAATGCCTTTCTCTTTCTGTCCAGAACTGGAGTTTTGCAAAACTTGCACTAACAAGTTTCTGTTTTTAGCCAACTAACCTCACCACCCTCTTTTTCATCTAATGAGACCACCATCTGGAGATTTTGGCCACTCCAAGAAAAGCCTAGGTGCCTGTGGCATTTTGTCAAACACCCTGTGGGCATGATCAGATTTGGCATGAGTTTTGGTTTGCATTGTGGACCTGATCCTCTGACCCAACAAGCATGTCCACTAGCATCCCAACTACCCCTAGACCAGAACTGCAAATCCCCAGCTCCAACCAAGCCACCTAGCAGGTCATGGCATTTCGCCGAACAGATGGTGGGCGTGCACTGGGCGCGCCCAGAGCGCCCCAACTGCACCCGCGCACCCGAGCCGCCGCGTCGCGCCCAATCCATGCCCCTGACCTTTGGCCCGCCCTGCAGAGCCACGCCACGCGCTCCCCTTCTCGCCACAACACGCCAGCCCGCCCTGGCGCCCTACAGCGCCACCGCCAGAGCCCTCTTGGCGGCACGCCGGCGTCCGCAGTGCGCCCTGCCATGGTCGGCGCCGCCCAAGCCACCCCGGCTCGCCACCTGCCCCTGGGAACTGCGCAAGCTTATCCCCTCGCTCGTCGGCTAGCTCTCGTCGCCTCCACGTCGCCCTGCAAGCTACAGAACGTTGGTTTGCCGGCGACCTTATCCTCTATGGTGGGAGATGTCGGTCACATCTCGTCTGTCACTTCCACTAAGGTGAGAACGTTCTGGACACATTAGTTTGGCCTGAAATCAATGAAGCAGGTTCTCAAGCAACATCAATTTCTCCAGCTTTGCGTTCTTGGCGCACTAGTGGCAGAACACGGTCGTCATACTCACAATCTTAGCTCGTGCTTGCTTGTTATCTACCAGACTTACGTTCCGAATGCATCTCATTTCTAGTTTCACTTGAATAACCGTATGTTGGCTCCCATCTCGTAGACGAGTTGTTTCGTTCAAGAACACACACCCACTAGACCATGATGGAAGATACCGGTTGTAGCCGGTAGGCATGTCACCTGGTCCGGGGGCATGGGTGTTTCCGGTTGGGACCGAGAAGGGGGCACCCCTTAGAGCGCGCGATAGAAATTTAATCCCATGCTACGCGAGGTTGTAGCCTCCCCACTTAGAGTTTTGCTTGACAGGTGTCGTGGGTGATTCCAGACACCGGTGAGTTAAACTGGTGTGTGCAAGTCAGGTGTGTTTTCAATTAAAAGACCGTAGACGAAATTAGTCCCGATGGACTAAAGGAATCCGTTACTCGTGGGTAAAGAGTACACCCTCTGCAGAGATTAAACCTATTTGAATAGCCGTGTTCATGGTTAAGGAGTTCAGTCTGGGATGGGTCAAGTGTTGGTCTTAGTGTCGATCTTCGGAGGTGAAGCTGTTAAATCAGAACATATGGATTTTTACTTGTGATATATGATCGTTATGAATTTTATTGTTGTGGACTAAGTATGATGTTTGAAGAAATGAATATCTCTGGGACGGTTCTACCTCCTGGATATTCACGGTGATTTATTTGTTCACTTTATAAGACCTTTATGAGGTGTCGCTGAGACGCCCGACTGTGGCATTACTTGTATTTTATTTACTTTATAAGCCCTTTATGTGGTGTCGCTGAGACGCCCGACTGTGGCATTGCTTATTATTTGTTTACCTTATAAGCCCTTTATGAGGTGTCGCTGAGACGCCCGACTGTGGCATCGCTTATCATTCATTTACTTTATAAGCCCTTTATGTGGGGTCGCCCAGTCGCCCGACTGCGGCATTTTATTCCCATTCCATTATTACTTATTCATGTTGCATATAAATAATCTGCCTGCATGCATAATAGATGTTTTGCTTATGACTGACGATGTGATCATGGAGTACTTCAGTGCATGTTTATCAATTATATTATTCCAGTGCTCATAATGTTTGCGAGTACATTCAAAGTACTCACTGGCTTGTCCCTGGCTATTGTGTTGGCCAGATTGCTTGCTTGGACAGGAGCGTTGCGACGACAGCCCCGGAAATTAAGCAACGACGATAGCAGCCTCGCGAAGATAGGAGTCGGCCTGGTCAGCTGTTCCTGTGGGAAATGGAGTCCCATAGACGCTGATGTTTCACAAACCGCTTCCGCCATCAACCACTAGAAACCCTTTTGTTGTACTCACAGGCCAGAATGGTCTTGTACTACATATTTTGTATTTTTGCTTGGAATTTCTGTATCAAGTTGGTGCCTCATCAGCTAACAGTAATCCTGGGGCTGGTGAGCACAACGGCCATTTTCTGGAAATTAATACCCGGAAAACCGGTCGCGACAAACTTGGTATCAGAGCCAGGCTGACCATTGGCTAATCCTATCTTAGCCAGGTCAATAAACTTAGGCAAACCAACCCACCAGACCATAACCAAACCTCAGCCAAGCTTCTCGTGCAAGATAGCCACACAGTGACCCGACACTTTTTTACCGTCGGTGCCCAACCTATCAACCTAACCTGTCGCTCATGCGCCAGTGACCGAATCCTGAATAGTCTTTTCGCAAGCGTGTGAAGGAAGACTCCGTCCACTTTTCTATAAAAGGGCACGCTAGCCACAACCCAACACGGCACAGCCTCTACCCAAACCGAGCCACAATGCCTGGCCCCGTCGTGCACAATGAGACTGTTGGAAATATGCCCTAGAGGCAATAATAAAAGATTATTATATTTCCTTGTTCATGATAATTGTCTATTGTTCATGCTATAATTGTATTGTCCGGAAATCGTAATACATGTGTGAATACATAGACCACAATGTGTCCCTAGTGAGCCTCTAGTTGACTAGCTCGTTGATCAACAGATAGTCATGGTTTCCTGTCTATGGACATGGGGATGTCATTGATAACGGGATCACATCATTAGGAGAATGATGTGATGGACAAGACCCAAACCTAAGCATAGCATAAAGATCGTGTAGTTCGTTTGCTAGAGCTTTTGCAATGTCAAGTATCATTTCCTTAGACCATGAGGTTGTGCAACTCCCGGATACCGTATGAGTGCTTTGGGTGTGCCAAACGTCACAACACAACTGGGTGGCTATAAAGATACACTACGGGTATCTCCAAAAGTGTCTGTTGGGTTGGCACGAACCGAGACTGGGATTTGTCACTCCGTATGACGGAGAGGTATCTCTTGGGCCCAGTCGGTAATGCATCATCATAATGAGCTCAATGTGACCAAGGGGTTGGTCACGGGATCATGCATTACGGTACGAGTAAAGTGACTTGCCGGTAACGAGATTGAACAAGGTATTGGGATACCGACGATCGAGTCTCGGGCAAGTAACGTACCGATTGACAAAGGGAATTGAATACGGGATTGATTAAGTCCTCGACATCGTGGTTCATCTGATGAGATCATCGAGAAGCATGTGGGAGCCAACATGGGTATCCAGATCCCGCTGTTGGTTATTGGCCGGAGAGGCGTCTCGGTCATGTCTGCATGTCTCCCGAACCCGTAGGGTCTACACACTTAAGGTTCGGTGACACTAGGGTTGTAAAGATATGAATATGCAGTAATCCGAAAGTTGTTCGGAGTCCCGGATGAGATCCCGGACGTCACGAGGAGTTCCGGAATAGTCCGGAGGTAAAGAATTATATATAGGAAGTGCTGTTTCGGCCAACGGGAAAGTTTCGGGGTCACCGGTATTGTACCGGGACCAGCGGATGGGTCCCGGGGGTCCACCGGGTGGGGCCACCCATCCCGGAGGGCCCCATGGGCTGACGTGGGAGGGGAACCAGCCCATAGTGGGCTGGTGCGCCCCCCTTGGCCCATCCCCCATGCGCCTAGGGTTGAAACCCTAGGGTGGGGGGGCGCCCACTTGCCTTGGGGGGCACTCCACCCCCCTTGGCCGCCGCCCCCTTGGGAGATTGGATCTCCCAGGGCCGGCGCCCCCCAGGGGGCCTATATAAAGGGGGGAGGGAGGGGGCAGCCGCACCCCTTGCATCTTGGCGCCTCCCTCTCCCCTGCTACACATCTCCCTCTCACGCAGACGCTCGGCGAAGCCCTGCTGCGGTGACAACTGCATCCACCACCACACCGTCGTGCTATTGGATCTTCATCAACCTCTCCTTCCCCCTTGCTGGATCAAGAAGAAGGAGACGTCATTCGCTCCGTACGTGTGTTGAACACGGAGGTGCCGTCCGTTCGGCGCTTGGTCATCGGTGATTTGGATCACGACGAGTACGACTCCATCATCCACGTTCTAGTGAACGCTTCCGCTCGCGATCTACAAAGGTATGTAGATGCAATCTGAATACTCGTTGCTAGATGAACTCATAGACGGATCTTGCTGAAACCGTAGGAAATTTTTTGTTTTCTGCAACGTTCCCCAACAGTGGCATCATGAGCTAGGTCTATGCGTAGTTCTCTTTGCACGAGTAGAACACAATTGTTGTGGGCGTAGATGTTGTCAACTTTCTTGCCGTTACTAGTCTTATTTTGCTTCAGCGGTATTGTGGGATGAAGCGGACCGGACCAACCTTACACATACGCTTACGTGAGACCGGTTCCACCGACTAACATGCACTAGTTGCATAAGGTGGCTGGCGGGTGTCTGTCTCTCCCACTTTAGTTGGAGCGGATTCGACGAAAAGGGTCCTTATGAAGGGTAAATAGAAGTTGACAAATCACGTTGTGGCTTTTACGTAGGTAAGAAAACGTTCTTGCTAGAACCCTATTTCAGCCACGTAAAACTTGCAACAACAATTAGAGGACGTCTAACTTGTTTTTGCAGCAAGTGCTTTGTGATATGATATGGCCAAAGTTGTGATGAATGATGAATGATATATATGTGATGTATGAGATCATGTTCATGTAATAGGAATCACGACTTGCATGTCGATGAGTATGACAACCCGCAGGAGCCATAGGAGTTGTCATTATTCTTTTATGACCTGCGTGTCAATGGAAATGCCATGTAAATTACTTTACTTTATTGCTAAACGTGTTAGCCATAGCTGTAGAAGTAATAGTTGGCGAGCAACTTCATGGAGACACGATGATGGAGATCATGATGATGGAGATCATGGTGTCATGCCGGTGACAAGACAATCATGGAGCCCCAAGATGGAGATCAAAGGAGCTATATGATATTGGCCATATCATGTCACTATTATTATTTGATTGCATGTGATGTTTATCATGTTTTGCATCTTGTTTACTTAGAACGACGGTAGTAAATAAGATGATCCCTCATAATAATTTCAAGAAAGTGTTCCCCCTAACTGTGCACCGTTGCGACAGTTCGTTGTTTCGAAGCACCACGTGATGATCGGGTGTGATAGATTCCAACGTTCACATACAACGGGTGTAAGACAGATTTACACATGCAAAACACTTAGGTTATCTTGATGAGCCTAGCATGTACAGACATGGCCTCAGAACACGGAGGACCGAAAGGTCGAGCATGAGTTGTATAGAAGATACGATCAACATGGAGATGTTCACCGATGTTGACTAGTCCGTCTCACGTGATGATCGGACACGGCCTAGTTGCATCGGATCATGTTTCACTTAGATGACTAGAGGGATGTCTAATCTGAGTGGGAGTTCATTAATAATTTGATTAGATGAACTTAATTATCATGAACTTAGTCTAAAATCTTTACAATGTGTCTTGTAGATCAAATGGCCCACACAAATGTTGCCCTCAACTTCAATGCGTCCCTAGAGAAAACCAAGCTGAAAGATGATGGCAGCAACTATACGGACTGGGTCCGGAACCTGAGGATCATCCTCATAGCTGCCAAGAAAGATTATGTCCTAGAAGCACCGCTAGGTGAAGCACCATTCCCAGCAAACCAAGACGTTATGAATGCCTATCAGTCACGTGCTGATGATTACTCCCTCGTTCAGTGCGGCATGCTTTACAGCTTAGAACCGGGGCTCCAAAAGCGTTTTGAGCAACACAGAGCATATGAGATGTTCGAGGAGCTGAAAATGGTTTTCCAAGCTCATGCCCGGGTCGAGAGATATGAAGTCTCCGACAAGTTCTTTAGTTGTAAGATGGAGGAAAATAGCTCTGTCAGTGAACACATTCTCAAGATGTCTGGGTTGCACAACCGCTTAACTCAGCTGGGAGTTAATCTCCCGGATGACGCGGTCATTGACAGAATCCTTCAGTCGCTTCCACCAAGCTACAAGAGCTTTGTGATGAACTTCAATATGCAGGGGATGGAAACGACCATTCCCGAGGTATATTCAATGCTGAAATCAGCAGAGGTGGAGATCAAAAAGGAACATCAAGTGTTGATGGTCAATAAAACCACCAAGTTCAAGAAAGGCAAGGGCAAGAAGAACTTCAAGAAAGACGGCGAGGATGTTGCCGCGCCCGGTAAGCAAGTTGCCGGGAAGAAGTCAAAGTATGGACCCAAGCATGAGACTGAGTGCTTTTATTGCAAAGGGAAGGGTCACTGGAAGTGGAACTGCCCCAAATACTTAGCAGACAAGAAGGCCGGCAACACTAAAGGTATATGTGATATACATGTAATTGATGTGTACCTTACCAGTGCTCGTAGTACCTCCTGGGTATTTGATACCGGTGCTGTTGCTCATATTTGTAACTCAAAGCAGGAGCTGCGGAATAAGCGGAGACTGGCGAACGACGAGGTGACGATGCGCGTCGGGAATGGTTCTAAGGTCGATGTGATCGCCGTCGGCACGCTACCTCTACATTTACCTACGGGATTAGTTTTAAACCTCAATAATTGTTATTTAGTGCCAAGTTTGAGCATGAACATTGTATCTGGATCTCATTTAATTTGAGATGGCTACTCATTTAAATCCGAGAATAATGGTTGTTCTATTTATATGAGTGATATGTTTTATGGTCATGCTCCGATGGTCAATGGTTTATTCTTAATGAATCTCGTGCGTCATAATACACATATTCATAGTGTGAATACCAAAAGAATTAAAGTTGATAACGATAGTCCCACATACTTGTGGCACTGCCGCCTTGGTCACATTGGTGTCAAGCGCATGAAGAAGCTCCATGCTGATGGACTTTTAGAGTCTCTCGATTATGAATCATTTGACACATGCGAACCATGCCTTATGGGCAAAATGACCAAGACTCCGTTCTCCGGAACAATGGAGCAAGCAACCAACTTATTAGAAATCATACATACTGATGTGTGCAGTCCAATGAGTGTTGAGGCTCACGGAGGATATCGTTATGTTCTCACTCTCACTGATAACTTGAGTAGATATGGGTATGTCTACTTGATGAAACACAAGTCTGAGACCTTTGAAAAGTTCAAGGAATTTCAGAATGAGGTAGAGATTCAACGTGACCGAAAAATAAAGTTCTTACGATCAGATCGTGGAGGAGAATATTTAAGTCACGAATTTGGCACACACTTAAGGAAATGTGGAATCGTTTCACAACTCACGCCGCCTGGAACACCTCAACGTAACGGTGTGTCCGAACGTCGTAATTACACTCTATTGGATATGGTGCGATCTATGATGTCTCTTACTGATTTACCGCTATCATTTTGGGGATACGCTCTAGAGACAGCCGCATTCACTTTAAATAGGGCACCGTCTTAATCCGTTGAGACAACACCGTATGAATTGTGGTTTGGGAAGAAACCTAAGCTGTCGTTTCTAAAAGTTTGGGGATGCGATGCTTATGTCAAGAAACTTCAACCTGAAAAGCTCGAACCCAAGTCGGAAAAATGCGTCTTCATAGGATACCCTAAGGAAACCATTGGGTATACCTTCTACCTCAGATCCGAAGGCAAGATCTTTGTTGCCAGGAATGGATCCTTTCTAGAGAAAGAGTTTCTCTCGAAAGAAGTAAGTGGGAGGAAAGTGGAGCTTGATGAAGTACTGCCTCTTGAAACGGAAAGTAGTGCAGCTCAGGAAAATGTTCCTGTAGTGCCTGCACCAATTAGAGAGGAGGTTAATGATGATGATCAAGATATTTCGGATCAAGCTCCTACTGAACTTCGTAGGTCCACAAGGACACGTTCCGCACCAGAGTGGTACGGCAACCCCGTCCTGGAAATCATGTTGTTAGACAACGGTGAACCTTCGAACTATGAAGAAGCGATGACGGGCCCGGATTCCAACAAATGGCTAGAGGCCATGCAGTCCGAGATAGGATCCATGTATGAAAACAAAGTATGGACTTTGACAGACTTGCCCGATGATTGGTGAGCGATAGAAAACAAATGGATCTTTAAGAAGAAGACGGACGCGGATGGTAATGTCACCATCTATAAAGCTCGACTTGTCGCTAAGGGTTATCGGCAAGTTCAAGGAGTTGACTACGATGAGACTTCCTCTCCCATAGCGAAGCTGAAGTCCGTCCGAATCATGTTAGCAATTGCCGCATACTATGATTATGAGATATGGCAAATGGACGTCAAAACGACATTCCTTAACGGCTATCTTAAGGAAGAACTGTATATGATGCAACCAGAAGGTTTTGTCGACCCTAAGAATGCTAACAAGGTTTGCAAGCTCCAGCAATCCATTTATGGGCTGGTGCAAGCATCTCGGAGTTGGAACATTCGCTTTGATGAGATGATCAAGGCGTTTGGTTTTATGCAGACTTATGGAGAAGCCTGCGTTTACAAGAAAGTGAGTGGGAGCTCTGTAGCATTTCTCATATTATATGTAGATGACATACTTTTGATGGGAAATGATATAGAACTTTTGGACAGTATTAAGGCCTACTTGAATAAGAGTTTTTCAATGAAGGACCTTGGAGAAGCTGCTTATATATTAGGCATCAAGATCTATAGAGATAGATCAAGACACCTCATAGGTCTTTCACAAAGCACATACCTTGAAAAGATATTGAAGAAGTTCAATATGGATCAGTCCAAGAAGGGGTTCTTGCCTGTATTGCAAGGTGTGCGATTGAGCACGGCTCAATGCCCGACCACGGCAGAAGATATAGACGAGATGAGTGTCATCCCCTATGCCTCAACCATAGGATCTATTATGTATGCCATGCTGTGTACCAGACCTGATGTAAACCTTGCCGTAAGTTTGGTAGGTAGGTACCAAAGTAATCCCGACAAGGAACACTGGACAGCGGTCAAAAACATCCTGAAGTACCTGAAGAGGACCAAGGATAATTTCTCGTTTATGGAGGTGCCGAAGAGCTCGTCGTAAAGGGTTACGTCGACGCTAGCTTCGACATAGATCTGGATGACTCAAAGTCGCAAACCGGATACGTGTATATTTTGAATGGTGGGGCAGTAAGCTGGTGTAGTTGCAAGCAAAGCGTCATGGCGGGATCTACATGTGAAGCGGAATATATGGCAACCTCGGAGGCAGCACAAGAAGCAATCTGGATGAAGGAGTTCATTACCGACCTAGGAGTCATACCCAATGCGTCGGACCCAATGACTCTCTTCTGTGACAACACTGGAGCTATTGCCCTTGCGAAGGAGCCCAGGTTTCACAGGAAGACCAGACATATCAAGCGTCGCTTCAACTCCATTCGTGAAAGTGTTCAAAATGGAGACATAGAGATTTGTAAAGTACATACGGACTTGAATGTGGCAGATCCGTTGACTAAACCTCTCCCTAGAGCAAAACATGATCAACACCAAAATTCCATGGGTGTACGATTCATCACAATGTAACTAGACTATTGTATCTAGCGCAAGTGGGAGACTGTTGGAAATATGCCCTAGAGGCAATAATAAAAGATTATTATATTTCCTTGTTCATGATAATTGTCTATTGTTCATGCTATAATTGTATTGTCCGGAAATCGTAATACATGTGTGAATACATAGACCACAATGTGTCCCTAGTGAGCCTCTAGTTGACTAGCTCGTTGATCAACAGATAGTCATGGTTTCCTGTCTATGGACATGGGGATGTCATTGATAACGGGATCACATCATGAGGAGAATGATGTGATGGACAAGACCCAAACCTAAGCATAGCATAAAGATCGTGTAGTTCGTTTGCTAGAGCTTTTGCAATGTCAAGTATCATTTCCTTAGACCATGAGGTTGTGCAACTCCCGGATACCGTATGAGTGCTTTGGGTGTGCCAAACGTCACAACATAACTGGGTGGCTATAAAGGTACACTACGGGTATCTCCAAAAGTGTCTGTTGGGTTGGCACGAACCGAGACTGGGATTTGTCACTCCGTATGACGGAGAGGTATCTCTTGGGCCCAGTCGGTAATGCATCATCATAATGAGCTCAATGTGACCAAGGGGTTGGTCACGGGATCATGCATTACGGTACGAGTAAAGTGACTTGCCGGCAACGAGATTGAACAAGGTATTGGGATACCGACGATCGAGTCTCGGGCAAGTAACGTACCGATTGACAAAGGGAATTGAATACGGGATTGATTAAGTCCTCGACATCGTGGTTCATCCGATGAGATCATCGAGAAGCATGTGGGAGCCAACATGGGTATCCAGATCCCGCTGTTGGTTATTGGCCAGAGAGGCGTCTCGGTCATGTCTGCATGTCTCCCGAACCCGTAGGGTCTACACACTTAAGGTTCGGTGACGCTAGGGTTGTAAAGATATGAATATGCAGTAATCCGAAAGTTGTTCGGAGTCCCGGATGAGATCCCGGACGTCACGAGGAGTTCCGGAATAGTCCGGAGGTAAAGAATTATATATAGGAAGTGTTGTTTCGGCCAACGGGAAAGTTTCGGGGTCACCGGTATTGTACCGGGACCACCGGATGGGTCCCGGGGGTCCACCGGGTGGGGCCACCCATCCCGGAGGGCCCCATGGGCTGACGTGGGAGGGGAACCAGCCCATAGTGGGCTGGTGCGCCCCCCTTGGCCCACCCCCCATGCGGCTAGGGTTGAAACCCTAGGGTGGGGGGGCGCCCACTTGCCTTGGGGGGCACTCCACCCCCTTGGCCGCCGCCCCCTTGGGAGATTGGATCTCCCAGGGCCGGCGCCCCCCCAGGGGGCCTATATAAAGGGGGGGAGGGAGGGGGCAGCTGCACCCCTTGCATCTTGGCGCCTCCCTCTCCCCTGCTACACATCTCCCTCTCGCGCAGACGCTCGGCGAAGCCCTGCTGCGGTGACAACTGCATCCACCACCACACCGTCGTGCTGTTGGATCTTCATCAACCTCTCCTTCCCCCTTGCTGGATCAAGAAGAAGGAGACGTCATCCGCTCCGTACGTGTGTTGAACGCGGAGGTGCCGTCCGTTCGACGCTTGGTCATCGGTGATTTGGATCACGGCGAGTACGACTCCATCATCCACGTTCTAGTGAACGCGTCCGCTCGCGATCTACAAAGGTATGTAGATGCAATCTGAATACTCGTTGCTAGATGAACTCATAGATGGATCTTGGTGAAACCGTAGGAACATTTTTGTTTTCTGCAACGTTCCCCAACAGAGACCACATCAACCAACCTTGGAGGCTTTGTGACCATACTCGCAAACCTCACCCGTCGTGCCTATGCGTTAGAAGAGCCCCCGGAATATGTTGTGTACCAAGGACCCGTGAGCGGTGAGAGCCAACAATTCTGGGCCACTGTACACATCTATGGTAGGGGTCTAGCACCCGAGCGCCCCTACAGGTTCACCGGAAGAACAACTTCCTTTGAGCCACAAGCCATCCAATTAGCTGCTCGAGAGGCTATAGTTCATCTCTGGCACTTGTCGCCCAGAGTTAACTGTCGCTCGTTCCACTACTACCCCAGACGTGAAGGGTATGGTAGACCACCCCAAGTTGCCAACGGAGATCACGAGACAGATCCTGCATTGTTGCACCTAGTGCGCTATGTGGGTGCACTAGAGGAACTGTTCGATCAGATCACCATTGATCTAATCGCAGCTCGTGGAGAGCTGGTTCGTCGAGCCCCGGCAAGAGAAGAGAACGAACCCGACGCCGACAACCCGGTCGTGCTGTTCGGACAACCGATCGAGTCCCTGAGATCTGCCCCAGCCGTCGGCCAAGGTGCTTTGATGGCCCCAGAAGTGCTTCGTCGCCTCTTGGGAGCACACTCCAACGGGGTTGTGGCCAACAATCCCCGAGATGGTCACCATCGCTACCCCGAGCCTGCAGCCCCTCAACCCACTCCAGCTAATTCCGATGGTGAGACCCGTGGAGAAGCCTCGACATCCACAAGGCACGCCCGCTTGGATGTAAACGAGGTAGACTAAGTCACTCGAGTAGTGTCGAGTCTTAGTGTATTCCCCGCTTTGTAATCTTGTGACCTTGTTAATAAACGCCGCCTGTCGTTGTGCCTCTGTAGCCTTTCATGGGAATGCCAGCATGCGGTATAAAATTTCTATCCCAGACCCAGTTACCAAAGATCACCCCGACAACCCCCACAGTGGCACGTCACTCTAGTGAAATGTGTGTATCTGTGGCTTGACCCCGACCCTTGGAGCAGAGCTGGAGATTTCATTACCTTTCACCATGGTAAAATGACCCAGCTCCGGTGCTATAAAAAGGCCACCGCGTGACCTTGCCAAGCACCCCTCATCTTGTGCACCATTATCACAACCATTTCTTGCCATGCCGAGCCCTAGTATTTATCTGAGAACCCCAGATGCAACCCCGGGTTGTTTTGTCAAGATATTGTGGGATTTTACCTGCAGTACCATGGGCACTACCCAGCCACCCCAGTACGAGCTGTTCAAATCGAGAATCACTCCTTCCACCTCGAGATATTGGGCAGCAGTACACATCCCTCCCGTAAACTCAAACCAAGACCCAACAGAGGTCTCCTTTGTGGGGAAATCTATGCCGACCCCACATATGGCCATAGAAGCTGCTGCATACGAAGCGCTTGCTCGCCTTCGATTCGCGGTACCCTATGCCAGCGAACGAGGATATTATTACTTTCCGAGCCGTGCAGCGCCCGGAGGAGTAACATCTTTTCCCGGTGGACGGATTGAGAGAGACCCAGTCCTAGCCAACCTGGTCCAGTACGTCATCGCTCAAGAGCGTTTAACCCAACGCGTGATGGGTTATCTCCAGAGCCTCGCAGATTTAAATCCTCAGATCGCCATCGGCAGAACTCTGAGGCCCGACCAGGAGAGACGCATACATCGACTGGTCAATCCACTTCCCCCGATAGAAGAGGAGTGTGTCCCAGTACTAGAGACGTTTTCTCGGGACCCCGTCCAGTTACCGTTTCCATTTTAGACGTCGCTGCTGTGTTCATTATTGCGACATTTATTTATGTGTTGTAAATTATGCATGATACCCTGAGCTGGTGCGACGAGTCAATTATTTGACTTCTACTAATGTGTGTAGTTTTTGTTGTTGGTTATTCTCCTTTAAGTTAACCGTTTTCCCCCGCGAAAAATCCCGAAGTAATATTTCTTTTCCCGGAGCTGCTGCATCGTACACCTTCTCACGACGTGGATTAATTAATTTCACACAACACCACGACAGCAGACTCACAACCGCTCGAACACACCCAGCTCGCAAAACACGTAACCGTGGAGTATTTGTTTTTCAAAACAACCCTTATCAAATCTCGAGGACGAGATTTTCTTAAGGGGGGTAGTGTTGTGACACCCCAAAATTTTAACCTTGTTTTGTTAATTAAAAATTTTCCAGGAAATTAAAACTTTTATTTTCTGGGCTCCCTTTTGATTTTTGAACCATTTTCTCCCTTGTTATTATGGAGTTTTTCTCCAAAGTGAAAACTTTTCAGATATGTTGTTGGACTTGTTTAACCTCTCAAGAAAAACTCTTCTTTTATTAGTAGAACTAATTACATAATTAATTTGCTTGATCTTTATTTTCTTGAAAAATGGTTTCTCCAAGGTTATGTGGCCATATTTGAACTACAACCATTTGATAAAATTCACTTAAAATCCCACCAAAATTTGGAGATGTCATGTGATATTTTTAAATCACTTTTGTGCAAAAACATCTTTATTTCATGAAATATTTTGAGCTCTACACCCAATTTTCTTCTCTGGTCCAGTGGGCAATTTTGCACTACAACTCATTTAAATATTTCTTTCTAGCCTCCACCAAGATTATGGGATGTTGGTAGTAGCATATGTTTCAAATTTATGCAAAAACCTAGTGTTGATATTTGAAAAGTTTGAGTGAATCAACCTCTTTTTCATTCTGGTCCAGCCTTGAGATTTCTACTGCAACCCTATTAAATTTTGCCCCAGTGACTTTGTGCTTTCTCCTACTTGTAGACCACCCTACAAAACCCCTAAGTCCAGGAGCATGCACCCATTTGAATATTTTTGGTTCATGTAATAATGCCTTTCTCTTTCTATCCAGAACTGGAGTTTTGCAAAACTTGCACTAACAAGTTTCTGTTTTTAGCCAACTAACCTCACCACCCTCTTTTTCATCTAATGAGACCACCATCTGGAGATTTTGGCCACTCCAAGAAAAGCCTAGGTGCCTGTGGCATTTTGTCAAACACCCTGTGGGCATGATCAGATTTGGCATGAGTTTTGGTTTGCATTGTGGACCTGATCCTCTGACCCAACAAGCATGTCCACTAGCATCCCAACTACCCCTAGACCAGAACTGCTAATCCCCAGCTCCAACCAAGCCACCTAGCAGGCCATGGCATTTCGCCGAACAGATGGTGGGCGTGCACTGGCACGCCCAGAGCGCGCCACCTACAGCCGCGCACCCGAGCCGCCGCGTCGCGCCCAATCCACGCCCCTGACCTTTGGCCCGCTCTGCAGAGCCGCGCCACGCGCTCCCCTTCTCGCCACAACACGCCAGCCCGCCCTGGCGCCCTACAGCGCCACCGCTAGAGCCCTCTTGGCGGCACGCCGTCGTCCGCAGTGCGCCCTGCCATGGTCGGCGCCGCCCAAGCCACCCCGGCTCGCCACCTGCCCCTGGGAACTGCACAAGCTTATCCCCTCGCTCGTCGGCTAGCTCTCGTCGCCTCCACGTCGCCCTGCAAGCTACAGAACGTCGGTTCGCCGGCGACCTTATCCACGGCCGCCACCTTGCCACGCCTATAAAAGGAAGCCCGAGCTTGTCCCCGCACTCATGCAACATCAGTACACTCCTCCAGTTCCCCCCATGGCAGCCAATCGACCCGAGGAGGTCGTCTTCTTCCCCTCGGGCAACTCCAGCCGCCGCCACTGCCCCGGCCATTCCGGCGCCACCAAGGCCTTCCCCTCTCCATTCTCTTCACCAGGAGCCCCCTCTCCCTCTCGTGAGTCCATCCCCCTACTCGATTTTGGTCAGGGACCGCCGGAGCCAAAAACTCACTTCGCCCGTCGGCCACCGTCCGCTGCGGAGCTCGCCGCCGGCAGCTCCGTCCACCCCAGAGACCAAGACGACCACCGACAGGACCGCCTCGATCCCCTGAGACCGCGGGTGGCGTTGGTTTCCCGAACGGTGCCACCGTTCGCCGGCAATCCTCGCGGAGTTCCGCCCCGCTCGGGCAGAGAGAAAGGAGGGGAGAGAAGACCAGTCAAACCTGACCAGTGGGCCAGGAGGGCCCACTGTCAGTGACCCACGCACGGTCCACGCTGGATAAGTGGAGGCGTGTTTCCAGAATATGCCTTCGATGTGTACGTATATTCGAAACGTTTTTCTTTTTTTGTTTAATTTTAAAAACAGATTTTTGACCATAACTTTGACTAGCTATAACTTTTTAAATATAACTCCAAATGAATTGATTCTTTTTCCTACATCTCTCAAATTCTGTCTAGTTTATTTTAAGATTTATATGAAAATTTTCCAAACAACTTTTTTGTATTGTTTTTGAAATATGTGTTATTTGCATATTTTTCAAAATAGGATTTTTGAAGAGAAGAAAGCTTTCAAAAGTTTTGGAGTGCACACTGCCTTTCCACACCATAAAGGCAAGCATTCTGAACCCCGGCATAATATTTTTGGTGTGTTAGTTGACACGTTTATAACACCACCTTATTTCGGAGAACTTGTTATTTCATGTGTATGGATGCATATTAGTGATTTCCTTGCTGTTGGAAATGAATATACTTGTGATGGTAATCATCCTCATGTGCCTTACATGCATGCTGGAAAGGAATCCGGGAAAGTCTCTGCCTTGGGTAGGCGTGAGCTTGTCGCCGGTCTCCGTCGGGACGGTTATGTCCGGTATGGCATAGTAAGGCATAATGGGTGGTGATGTTGTTGGTTGAAATATATTTGTTATACATGTCATGCAGGGAATTTATAAACCTCCTGAGTCGATCGTAGATCGAGTCTTGTTCCGGTAACCCCCATACTTGTTTCGTGCTGCCACTGGTCCCTGCCATAGGTGGGGTATGGTTCAGTAAGTTGTTAACCCTTGTCTTGGCACACACCGTACAGAGAGACCATGGTGGAAGATACCGGTTGTAGCCGGTAGGCATGTCACCTGGTCCGGGGGCATGGGTGTTTCCGGTTGGGACCGAGAGGGGGGCACCCCTTAGAGCGCGCGATAGAAATTTGATCCCATGCTACACGAGGTTGTAGCCTCCCCACTTAGAGTTTTGCTTGACAGGTGTCGTGGGTGATTCCAGACACCGGTGAGTTAAGCTGGTGTGTGCAAGTCAGGTGTGTTTTCAATTAAAAGACAATAGATGGAATTAGTCCCGATGGACTAAAGGAATCCGTTACTCATGGGTAAAGAGTACACCCTCTGCAGAGATTAAACCTATTCGAATAGCCGTGTCCATGGTTAAGGATTTCAGTCTGGGATGGGTCAAGTGTCGGTCTTAGTGTCGATCTTCGGAGGTGAAGCGGTTAAATCAGAACATATGGATTTTTACTTGTGATATATGATCGTTATGAATTTTATTGTTGTGGACTAACTAAGTATGATGTTTGAAGAAATGAATATCCCTGGGACGGTTCTACCTCCCGGATATTCACGGTGATTTATTTGTTCACTTTATAAGCCCTTTATGAGGTGTCGCTGAGACGCCCGACTGTGGCATTACTTGTATTTTATTTACTTTATAAGCCCTTTATGTGGTGTCGCTGAGACGCCCGACTGCGGCATTGCTTGTTATTTGTTTACCTTATAAGCCCTTTATGATGTGTCGCTGAGACGCCCGACTGTGGCATCGCTTATCATTCATTTACTTTATAAGCCATTTATGTGGTGTCGCCCAGACGCCCGACTGTGGCATTTTATTCCTATTCCATTATTACTTATTCATGTTGCATATAAATAATCTGCCTGCATGCATAATAGATGTTTTGCTTATGACTGACGATGTGATCATGGAGTACCTCAGTGCATGTTTATCAATTATATTATTCCAGTGCTCATAATGTTTGTGAGTACATTCAAAGTACTCACTGGCTTGTCCCTGGCTATTGTCTTGGCCAGATTGCTTGCTTGGAGAGGAGCATTGCGACGACAGCCCCGGAAATTAAGCAACGGTGATAGCAGCCTCACGAAGATAGGAGTCGGCATGGTCAGCTGTTCCTGTGGGAAATGGAGTCCCATAAACACCGATGTTTCACAAACCGCTTCCGCCATCAACCACTAGAAACCCTTTTGTTGTACTCACAGGCCAGAATGGTCTTGTACTACATATTTTGTATTTTTGCTTGGAATTTCTGTATCAAGTTGGTGCCTCATCAGCTAACAGTAATCCTGGGGCTGGTGTGCACAACGGCCATTTTCTGGAAATTAATACCCAGAAAACCGGTCGCGACAACAACTAGTCATGTCCAACTCTGTGAGGGTGGATAGCTTGCCAATCCAATTTGGCATGGAGGAATTCAGATCGTTACTCGTTAGATTAAGTAGCTTAAGGGAAGTGAAGTTGACCTGAGAAAGAGAAGTGAGATCGGTGGCAGGAAGACTAGCATCATTCAGCGAAGCACTCGGAGTGACGGGAGCATGTTCACTGCTTTCAGCCAATCCACGGAAGCAGCAAGATACAACCAACTGAGGTCGAGATACCTCAGGGAAGTTAGCTTGGAAATCCAGTGGAAATTATCCACAGTGATCGTAGGACCTCGAAATGAACCAAGATCAAGATAAATGAGTCTAGACAAATTACTGAGTTGAGGAGGAGCCGTTCCACCAAAACCGGCATGCGACAGATACATATACCTCAACATCTTGAAGGAGCCTATGAATTCCGGGATGGGCACCGCACCAAAGTCACCATGGCTAAGGTTGAGGTGGACCAATCTAGTCAAACCAGCCAAAGATGGTCTGATCTCGCCTTTGAGGGAGTAACCACCAAGGTCCAGCTTGACGACATGGTCGGTCTTCTTGCTGCAGCTCACACCGCCCCAGCTGCAGCAGTTTTCTCCTTGCCATGAGCCTAAACTTCCACCAGGATCGCTGATGCTTTCATTGAAGGGAGACAACACATCCCTCTCCACGGGGATGCACGCAGCTGTGCCCCTGGTGTTGTTGGTGATCACAAGGCACCAAAGGGCCAGCGTTGTGAGCAATCCAAGCATTGTATGAGATCTCATGGCTGTGGACCAAACTGTGAAGCTAAACCAAGCTAGCTGGGGAATACAGAAGCTAGGTGCTCACCTAAAGCATTGTATGACCTCCCAACGTATTACAGATCAAGACTTATCTTCTCTGCTAGTCTGGTCTCCCTACATGTCATTATCTCAAGTCTAGGAGACTTGTCATGTATTGATTGCAGTTTGGAGTGACCAGCCAGTTTTGCCTGCACGACAGGGGAATTGCGACACATCAGTTTGAATTCAAAGAACTGGTGAGACTGGTGGTGTGGAGGAGATCCCCAAAATTCTACGGCAAATCAGGAGGAAGAGTGCAGCCTCCAAAAATTCTACAGAGTGGCTGTAGCCCTTTTCCCCAAATGGAACGTCTGCTTCGCTGTCGCCCTCCGTTCAGCCTGCTCCTTCTCACACCCCCAAATATGAAATATGATCTGCCTGCTCCTTCCCCACCTTCTGTTAGTGGCCATTTCTAGAACAATATAATGTAGCCACGAATGTGATAATAACAAATATTCAGAAGTAAGTGGAGCGGCTATGCATCACTTTCCAGTACGGCCTTCGCCCCAAATCAAACACCTACTTCGCCGTCACCCTCCTTTCGGCCTGCTTCTTTGCTAACCTGCAAAAGACTCAAATATGAAATATGATCAGCCTCCTTCCTTCACCACCTTCTGTTCTGTAAGTGGCCATTACTAGAACAATGTAATGTAAGCCACGGATGTGATAATAACAAATTTTCAGAAGTAGTTGATGTGCTCGATCCAATCCCCTTCTCCACAATATAGGCTCGATCCAATCCCCTCTCTTCATCCTAATTTGGTTATGTAGTGTCACTATGTCAGTGTGGATGTGATATGAAGATGCAGTACTACCAAGCAATCTGCAATCAACAACGCTGCGGTCGTGGTAGGGTATCAAGTTGTGGCTGTGAGAGGTCGGGACCTTCTGGAGCTCCTCCTCCTCGGACTCGTCGTCGGGGGATGCCCGACTCTGCACCTCGCCGGTGGTGCGCTGCAGCTCGTCCATCTCCTCCGCCTCCCTCTCCCGCCGCGCCTCCTCCTCCCATCCGCCCCGCAGCCGCCCGACGCGGAGGCGCGCGGAGAACCTGGCCAATGCGCCCGTGGGAGAGGCGGGCCCAACTGCAGAGGTACGGGCGAGGCCGACTATCAGGCTGCAAGTCAGTGTCTATTTCTTCAGTTATCCAACGGCGCGCAACATACCTATTCATGGATATCTAACGGCTCGTAGGACTCGTCGTTCTGTAGTGTTTCATTCATTCCCGTTATTGTACCGTTTCCTTTCCTTGCCGGGCTATATAAGAGCCGACGCGTTGCGTCTGTAAAGTATTCCATTCTCTGAGGATTATCTCCAAACAATATACCTTATACAATCATATATCTCAAAGGGGCATATTCGAAACATATTCTGTTCTTATCCTCCTTCGAACCCTAGATCGAGTTCGTCTGCCCATGAATTTTCCCTAAATTCCTACTTAGGGCATGACAATTGGTATCATGAGCACAACCTTTCCTTGGCGAATTGAGGGGTGAGATCCACCAGAATTTTTTTCCCTTCCCTCCCTCCCTACTCTGGTGGCGCTGGAGGCAGCGATGGCGGCGACGGCGGCGGTAGACTAAATTCGGTGACAACTCACAAGCATCACCGGGTTACTCGAGCACTTTGCGTCGAGGAGTAAAATTCCTGGGTGATTCGCGGGTGGTGTTGCATCGGAGGCATTAGATCGGGAGACGGCAGAGCTGATACCTAAGATCGGGTTACCAAGTAACTGGAAGTAAAATTCCTCTCTGAGTTCTTCAGCTAAGATGGGGCGTTCGAAGGCCAGTGTGGATGAGGCAGAGCTGGCAGATCTGCTCGCCATGAAGGCGGATCTGGCTGCAAATCGCGAAGAAACTGTTGAATTAAAGGAGGACATGGAGCTGCTTCGGCAAGATGTGTTGACGATCAACTCAAAATGAGACAGCATGAACAAGGTGATAGGCAGTATGCAAACAGCAGTCACAACCTTCAGTCAACAGCTATTTGCAATCACTGACATCCTCAAAACAATGGGCACCAGCGAACCATCAAAATCAATTCCTCCAGTGGGTCGCACTACTACCGCAGGCCCTGAACCTACCGCTGACCAAGCAGCTGATCTTTCCAAACAGCCAACTGATGTGGGCAGAGACCATAATGACACAAGTGCAAGACCATCTACAGAAGAGCTGCGCAAGAGACTGCTTGAACAGCAGGAGAAAACAGGACAAATTGCGGTGCTGGCTGGTCAGAGGCTACCTCCTATAAACACGGGACAAAGATTTGCTCCCCCAGGCTTTAGTAGACCCAATGTTCAAGATTTTGCATTTGAAGGTCCAAGTCCTACAGGCCATATGAAAACAACACGCACTTCTCTGTTCCCTCCTGCACAACAGCAATATGCCACTGATGCATGGGCAGAATATAGCAATTCTTGTGAAAAAGAGATGAGAACACACTTTTTGAAATCAATCACCAAGGGACCAAAAATGGATTTTTCTCGATTTGATGGTGAAAATCCAAGTGGCTGGGTCAGACAATGTGATAAGTACTTCCAAATGGCTGGGGCACCTAATGACTACAAAGTACCACTGGCACAAATGTACATGGTGGGACGTGCTGATAATTGGCTGAGGAGATCAGGAATTCTAAAGAAGCAGATCACCTGGCCTCAACTCTGTGAACAAGTTCTCCACAGGTTTTCCCCGACTAGCTCCTATGATCTCACTGAGAGATTCAACTCACTGAAACAGGAAAACCTAAGTATCAATGAATACACAGATCTCTTTGAAGACCTCATGGCAGAAATGCAACTAGACAACCCTGCCCTTTCTGAATAGTGGTTTGTCAAATGTTATGTCAATGGTATGAGATCTGCAATCAAGTTTCAGTTGAGACCTTTAAGACCACCTACCTTAACAGAGGCTTATTGGTTGGCAATTGACATGGAGCAATGTGCTCCTCCAAGGAAATCACACCACCAAAATGCCCTACCTAACACCAAATCTCCTTACAATGCTTACAAATCCAATGCTGCGGATAACAAGTTTGTGGAAAAGCAAACAGGAGATACACAAAGAGCTAGAGAACCAGGAAAGTGTTGGAGATGTGGAGATAATTGGTTTCATGGACATAAATGCAAACAAGCTCCTGTCATAAATGTTTTAACAGGAGAATAACCTACTGAAAATATTGATGAACCAGATTCAGTATCTAAAGATGAGCAAGAAGAAGCTGCTAAAGAGGAGGACAAATGCATGCAAATATCCCAACAAGCATTAAACCCAGATGGAGCTAAAACAATGTTTGTCCTGGTTAAAATTGGTGGAAAAACAGCTGTGGCCTTAGTTGACACTGGCAGTAATTCTACCTTCACGAACATCCACTTTGCATTGCAAACATCTTGCACAATTCTACAAGATAAGTCCAGGCCAGTAGCAGTTGCAGGTGGAGGCAGGTTGTGGTCAGGAGCATATATTCCTCCCACAGAATTCACTATTGCAACAGTAACTTTTCATCACTCATTCAGAATTCTGGACATGACATTGTGTTAGGTTGTGATTGGCTAGCTGCACACAATCCCACAACATTGGATCACATCAATAGGAAAATCACTGTTTACAAAGGAGACACTGCTGTAACATTACCAGTTTGTGACAAAATCGACGAAGCTACAGAAATTGACTCTGCCGAACTCATGAAATTACTGAACAAAGGAGCAACAGGCTATGTTCTGCACCTGACTAGAGACATAAGAAAACCTGACCCTCCTCCTCCTCGACAACTACCTGAGGAAATACAACAAGTAATTGAGGAAATTCCAACAGTTTTTGTAGAGCCCACTGAGCTTCCCCCAACCAGAGATTGTGACCATGAAATACCTCTAAAATCCAACACTGTTCCTCCCAACAGGAGACCTTACAGAGTACCACACAAACAAAGAGATGAAATGGAAGCCCAAATACAAAAGCTGCTCAAAGCTAGGTTTATTAGAGCTAGTCAGAGCTCCTTTGCTGCTCCTGCAATACTAGTAAGGAAAAAAGATGCCACATGGAGATTATGTCTGGACTACAGACATCTCAATGACCACACTGTCAAGAACAAATTCCCAATACCCATTATTGAGGATTTGCTTGATGAACTGCATGGAGCCAAATACTTCACCAAATTGGATCTTAGGTCAGGGTACCACCAGGTCAGGATGAAGGAAAAAGATATCCACAAAACAGCATTCACTACTTATTGTGGTCACTATGAATTTTTAGTTATGCCCTTTGGGCTGGCTAATGCTCCAGGAACTTTCCAGGCCCTAATGAACTATGTGTTTGGTCCTCATCTTAGAAAGTTCATCCTTGTGTTCTTTGATGATATTCTCATCTTCAGTAAGACCCTGGAAGACCACATCAAGCATGTAAGACTAGCTTTACAACTTCTCCAACAACATCAGCTAGTTGTCAAGTTGTCCAAGTGTGTTTTTGCTGTGCAACAAGTGGAGTACCTTGGTCACATCATCACTGAAAAAGGAGTGGCCACAGACCCTGCAAAGATTGCTGCTATAGCTGACTGGCCTACTCCCACTACAGTTACTCAGTTGAGAGGGTTTTTGGGTGTGTGTGGGTACTACAGGAGGTTCATCCAACATTTTGGCCTCATTGCTAGGCCTTTGCATGATCTTCTTAAAAAGGACAATTTCCTTTGGACTGATAAACAAGACAAAGCCTTTGCTGAATTAAAATCAGCCATGACCACAACTCCAGTATTGGCCCTACCAAACTTTTCACTTCCTTTCACTTTGGAAACAGATGCATCAGGTTCTGGTCTGGGAGCAGTTTTAATGCAGAACAACAGAGCTATTGCTTATTACAGTACTGCACTTTGTCCTAAGAATGCTGCCCTATCAACCTATGAGAAAGAAGCCCTGGCCATTGTTCAAGCACTGAAAAAATGGAGGCACTATTTCCTAGGTAACAAGCTCATCATAAAAACTGACCACCAGAGTCTTAAATTCATTACAGATCAAAAATTGAATACTGCCATGCAACACAAATTGCTGCTAAAGCTCTTGGAGTTTGACTACACATTGGAATATAAAAAGGGCAAGAGTAATGTTGTGGCAGATGCTCTCTCCAGAATGTTTCAGCTCAAGGTTATCACTTCTGTGACACCCAAATGGACCAAGGAAGTGGAACAATCCTACCTCAAGGATGACAGCAGCAAAGAATTATTGGAAAAACTCCTTGCTCCAAATAACACAATTGATCATGAATTTTACCATGCCGGAATCATCAGACACAAGGGCAGAGTACTCGTGTGTAATGTGCCTGAGCTTAAACAGAAGCTGCTAGTTGCATTACATTCTACTGCTCTGGGTGGGCACTCTGGCATGAAAGCAACTTACCACAGAATCAAGCAAATATTTTATTGGCCAGGTCTACAATCTGATGTGGATAAATTTGTGGTAGAATGTCCTGTGTGAAAAAAAACAAGGGGGAAACTTGTGCCTACCCTGGATTTCATCGAAGGCCTCCCTAAATCTCAGGGAAAGGAAGTGATAATGGTAGTTGTGGACAGACTATCTAAATTTTCTCACTTCATTCCTCTGGCTCACCCCTTCAATGTGAAGATAGTCGCTCAAGCATTTATCGACAATATCATCAAACTCCATGGGCCTCCTCTAGCAATTGTATCTGACAGAGATCGGATCTTCACTAGCCACACATGGAGGGACATCTTCAAGAGCATGAAAGTGGAACTTTGTTACAGCTCTGCGTACCACCCCCAATCAGATGGCCAAACGGAACGGGTGAATCAATGCATCGCAAACTACCTCAGATGCATGACTTCAACTCACCCAAAGAACTGGATGCAACACTTGCCAATGGCTGAATACTGGTACAACACATCCTTTTAAGCATCACTCCAAAAAACCCCTTTTGAAGTTCTCTATGGGTATAAGCCTCCTCAGATCAGTGAACTGTCCCTGTCTGCTCCTCCTGGCTCTGAAGCTCACCAGTTCCTGAACAATAGACATCAGTTTCTCGAGGAAGTCAAACAGAACCTGTAGAAAGCGCAAACCAGGATGAAGAAGTATGCAGATCGCAAACACTCTGAGCGAGTACTGGAAGTGGGGGATATGGTATATATGAAGATGCAACCATATCGTTTAAATGCATTTGGAATTCGCTCTCACATCAAGCTACAGAGAAAATTCTATGGTCCTTTCCGAGTCTTGCATCGAGTCAACTGAAGATGTGCATGCAACTTCAGACTAGTGAACTTTACCTTGAATGGTAAAGTCCCTTCTTCTACAGGTTATTTTTATGTCTTGAATGTTCTCCAGCATGTAAAAGAAGGAAGATTTTGTGTTTTCGCTCGGAAACATACTGTCAGTTGTTCTCGCTGCAGCTCTGAATGATTGTCGCGCTGAAATTAGAGCTCCAGTGGCTGGATACGGGCAACACCGTCATTGGATGACGAACTTCAGACTAACTAGAAATCATTAACTGCGTGTTGGAATTGTTATGTGATACTCGTCTCCCTTTCCAATCATAAGGGCCTCTTTGGTACACGGGATTTTGAAAGCGCAGGAAAGGACAGACACAAGAATATGATAGATATACAAGTGCAGAACAGATGACTTCTTTTAGAAAATACAGGTAACGAGATTGCCGGTAACGAGATTGAACAAGGTATTGGGATACCGATGATCGAGTCTCGGGCAAGTAACGTACCGATTGGCAAAGGGAATTGAATACGGGATTGATTAAGTCCTCGACATCGTGGTTCATCCGATGAGATCATCGAGAAGCATGTGGGAGCCAACATGGGTATCCAAATCCTGTTGTTGGTTATTGGCCGGAGAGGCGTCTCGGTCATGTCTGCATGTCTCCCGAACCCGTAGGGTCTACACACTTAAGGTTCGGTGACGCTAGGGTTGTAAAGATATGAATATGCAGTAATCCGAAAGTTGTTCGGAGTCCTGGATGAGATCTCGGACGTCACGAGGAGTTCCGGAATAGTCCGGAGGTAAAGAATTATATATGGGAAGTGCTGTTTCGGCCAACGGGAAAGTTTCGGGGTCACCGGTATTGTACCGGGATCACCCGGTGGGGCCACCCATCCCAGAGGGCCCCATGGGCTGAAGTGGGAGGGGAACCAGCCCATAGTGGGCTGGTGCGCCCCCCTTGGCCCACCCCCCATGCGCCTAGGGTTGAAACCCTAGGGTGGGGGGGGGCGCCCACTTGCCTTGGGGGGCACTCCACCCCCCTTGGCCGCCGCCCCCTTGGGAGATTGGATCTCCCAGGGCCGGCGCCCCCCAGGGGGCCTATATAAAGGGGGGAGGGAGGGGGCAGCCGCACCCCTTGCATCTTGGCGCCTCCCTCTCCCCTGCTACACATCTCCCTCTCGCGCAGACGCTCGGCGAAGCCCTGCTGCGGTGACAACTGCATCCACCACCACACCGTCGTGCTGTTGGATCTTCATCAACCTCTCCTCCCCCCTTGCTGGATCAAGAAGAAGGAGACGTCATCCGCTCCGTACGTGTGTTGAACGCGGAGGTGCCGTCCGTTCGGCGCTTGGTCATCGATGATTTGGATCACGGCGAGTACGACTCCATCATCCACGTTCTAGTGAACGCTTCCGCTCGCGATCTACAAAGGTATGTAGATGCAATCTGAATACTCGTTGCTAGATGAACTCATAGATGGATCTTGGTGAAACCGTAGGAAAATTTTTGTTTTCTGCAACGTTCCCCAACAGTGGCATCATGAGCTAGGTCTATGCGTAGTTCTCTTTGCACGAGTAGAACACAATTGTTGTGGGCGTAGATGTTGTCAACTTTCTTGCCGTTACTAGTCTTATTTTGCTTCAGCGGTATTGTGGGATGAAGCGGCCCGGACCAAGCTTACACGTACGCTTACGTGAGACCGGTTCCACCGACTGACATGCACTAGTTGCATAAGGTGGCTGGCGGGTGTCTGTCTCTCCCACTTTAGTTGGAGCGGATTCGACGAAAAGGGTCCTTATGAAGGGTAAATAGAAGTTGACAAATCACGTTGTGGCTTTTACGTAGGTAAGAAAACGTTCTTGCTAGAACCCTATTTCAGCCACGTAAAACTTGCAACAACAATTAGAGGACGTCTAACTTGTTTTTGCAGCAAGTGCTTTGTGATATGATATGGCCAAAGTTGTGATGAATGATGAATGATATATATGTGATGTATGAGATCATGTTCATGTAATAGGAATCACGACTTGCATGTCGATGAGTATGACAACCGGCAGGAGCCATAGGAGTTGTCATTATTCTTTTATGACCTGCGTGTCAATGGAAACGCCATGTAAATTACTTTACTTTATTGCTAAACGTGTTAGCCATAGTTGTAGAAGTAATAGTTGGCGAGCAACTTCATGGAGACACGATGATGGAGATCATGATGATGGAGATCATGGTGTCATGCCGGTGACAAGACGATCATGGAGCCCCAAGATGGAGATCAAAGGAGCTATATGATATTGGCCATATCATGTCACTATTATTATTTGATTGCATGTGATGTTTATCATGTTTTGCATCTTGTTTACTTAGAACGACGGTAGTAAATAAGATGATCCCTCATAATAATTTCAAGAAAGTGTTCCCCCTAACTGTGCACCGTTGCGACAGTTCGTTGTTTCGAAGCACCACGTGATGATCGGGTGTGATAGATTCCAACGTTGACATACAACGGGTGTAAGACAGATTTACACATGCAAAACACTTAGGTTATCTTGACGAGCCTAGCATGTACAGACATGGCCTCGGAACACGGAGGACCGAAAGGTCGAGCATGAGTTGTATAGAAGATACGATCAACATGGAGATGTTCACCGATGTTGACTAGTCCGTCTCACGTGATGATCGGACACGGCCTAGTTGCATCGGATCATGTTTCACTTAGATGACTAGAGGGATGTCTAATCTGAGTGGGAGTTCATTAATAATTTGATTAGATGAACTTAATTATCATGAACTTAGTCTAAAATCTTTACAATGTGTCTTGTAGATCAAATGGCCCACACAAATGTTGCCCTCAACTTCAATGCGTCCCTAGAGAAAACCAAGCTGAAAGATGATGGCAGCAACTATACGGACTGGGTTCGGAACCTGAGGATCATCCTCATAGCTGCCAAGAAATATTATGTCCTAGAAGCACCGCTAGGTGAAGCACCATTCCTAGCAAACCAAGACGTTATGAACGCCTATCAGTCACGTGCTGATGATTACTCCCTCGTTCAGTGCGGCATGCTTTACAGCTTAGAACCGGGGCTCCAAAAGCGTTTTGAGCAACACGGAGCATATGAGATGTTCGAGGAGCTGAAAATGGTTTTCCAAGCTCATGCCCGGGTCGAGAGATATGAAGTCTCCGACAAGTTCTTTAGTTGTAAGATGGAGGAAAATAGCTCTGTCAGTGAACACATTCTCAAGATGTCTGGGTTGCACAAACGCTTAACTCAGCTGGGAGTTAATCTCCCGGATGACGCGGTCATTGACTGAATCCTTCAGTCGCTTCCACCAAGCTACAAGAGCTTTGTGATGAACTTCAATATGCAGGGGATGGAAAAGACCATTCCCGAGGTATATTCAATGCTGAAATCAGCGGAGGTGGAGATCAAAAAGGAACATCAAGTGTTGATGGTCAATAAAACCACCAAGTTCAAGAAAGGCAAGGGCAAGAAGAACTTCAAGAAAGACGGCAAGGATGTTGCTGTGCTCGGTAAGCAAGTTGCCGGGAAGAAGTCAAAGTATGGACCCAAGCCTAAGACTGAGTGCTTTTATTGCAAAGGGAAGGGTCACTGGAAGCGGAACTGCCCCAAATACTTAGCAGACAAGAAGGCCGGCAACACTAAAGGTATATGTGATATACATGTAATTGATGTGTACCTTACCAGTGCTCGTAGTAGCTCCTGGTTATTTGATACTGGTGCTGTTGCTCATATTTGTAACTCAAAGCAGGAGCTGTGGAATAAGCGGAGACTGGCGAACGACGAGCTGACTATGCGCGTCGGGAATGGTTCCAAGGTCGATGTGATCGCCGTCGGCACGCTACCTCTACATTTACCTACGGGATTAGTTTTAAACCTCAATAATTGTTATTTAGTGCCAAGTTTGAGCATGAACATTGTATCTGGATCTCGTTTAATTCGAGATGGCTACTCATTTAAATCCGAGAATAATGGTTGTTCTATTTATATGAGTGATATGTTTTATGGTCATGCTCCGGTGGTCAATGGTTTATTCTTAATGAATCTCGTGCGTCATAATACACATATTCATAGTGTGAACACCAAAAGAATTAAAGTTGATAACGATAGTCCCACATACTTGTGGCACTGCCGCCTTGGTCACATTGGTGTCAAGCGCATGAAGAAGCTCCATGCTGATGGACTTTTAGAGTCTCTCGATTATGAATCATTTGATACATGTGAACCATGCCTTATGGGCAAAATGACCAAGACTCCGTTCTCCGGAACAATGGAGCGAGCAACCAACTTATTAGAAATCATACATACTGATGTGTGCGGTCCAATGAGTGTTGAGGCTCGCGGAGGATATCGTTATGTTCTCACTCTCACTGATGACTTGAGTAGATATGGGCATGTCTACTTGATGAAACACAAGTCTGAGACCTTTGAAAAGTTCAAGGAATTTCAGAATGAGGTAGAGAATCAACGTGACCGAAAAATAAAGTTCTTACGATCAGATCGTGGAGGAGAATATTTAAGTCATGAATTTGTCACACACTTAAGGAAATGTGGAATCGTTTCACAACTCACGCCGCCTGGAACACCTCAACGTAACGGTGTGTCCGAATGTCGTAATCACACTCTATTGGATATGGTGCGATCTATGATGTCTCTTACTGATTTACCGCTATCATTTTGGGGATACGCTCTAGAGACAGCCGCATTCACTTTAAATAGGGCACCGTCTAAATCCGTTGAGACGACACCGTATGAATTGTGGTTTGGGAAGAAACCTAAGCTGTCGTTTCTAAAAGTTTGGGGATGCGATGCTTATGTCAAGAAACTTCAACCTGAAAAGCTCGAACCCAAGTCGGAAAAATGCGTCTTCATAGGATACCCTAAGGAAACCATTGGGTATACCTTCTACCTCAGATCCGAAGGCAAGATCTTTGTTGCCAGGAATGGATCCTTTCTAGAGAAAGAGTTTCTCTCGAAAGAAGTAAGTGGGAGGAAAGTGGAGCTTGATGATGTACTGCCTCTTGAAACGGAAAGTAGCGCAGCTCAGGAAAATGTTCCTGTAGTGCCTGCACCGATTAGAGAGGAGGTTAATGATGATGATCAAGATACTTCGGATCAAGCTCCTACTGAACTTCGTAGGTCCACAAGGACACGTTCCGCACCAGAGTGGTACGGCAACCCCGTCCTGGAAATCATGTTGTTAGACAACGGTGAACCTTCGAACTATGAAGAAGCGATGGCGGGCCCGGATTCCAGCAAATGGCTAGAGGCCATGCAGTCCGAGATAGGATCCATGTATGAAAACAAAGTATGGACTTTGACAGACTTGCCCGATGATCGGCAAGCGATAGAAAACAAATGGATCTTTAAGAAGAAGACGGACGCGGATGGTAATGTCACCATCTATAAAGCTCGACTTGTCGCTAAGGGTTATCCGCAAGTTCAAGGAGTTGACTACGATGAGACTTTCTCTCCCGTAGCGAAGCTGAAGTCCGTCCGAATCATGTTAGAAATTGCCGCATACTATGATTATGAGATATGGCAAATGGACGTCAAAACGGCATTCCTTAACGACTATCTTAAGGAAGAACTGTATATGATGCAGCCAGAAGGTTTTGTCGACCCTAAGAATGCTAACAAGGTTTGCAAGCTCCAGCGATCCATTTATGGGCTGGTGCAAGCATCTCGGAGTTGGAACATTCGCTTTGATGAGATGATCAAGGCGTTTGGGTTTATGCAGACTTATGGAGAAGCCTGCATTTACAAGAAAGTGAGTGGGAGCTCTGTAGCATTTCTCATATTATATGTAGATGAGATACTTTTGATGGGAAATGATATAGAACTTTTGGACAACATTAAGGCCTACTTGAATAAGAGTTTTTCAATGAAGGACCTTGGAGAAGCTGCTTATATATTAGGCATCAAGATCTATAGAGATAGATCAAGACGCCTCATAGGTCTTTCACAAAGCACATACCTTGAAAAGATATTGAAGAAGTTCAATATGGATCAGTCCAAGAAGGGGTTCTTACCTGTATTGCAAGGTGTGCGATTGAGTACGGCTCAATGCCCGACCACGGCAGAAGATATAGAAGAGATGAGTGTCATCCCCTATGCCTCAGCCATAGGATCTATTATGTATGCCATGCTGTGTACCAGACCTGATGTAAACCTTGCCGTAAGTTTGGTAGGTAGGTACCAAAGTAATCCCGGCAAGGAACACTGGACAGCGGTCAAAAACATCCTGAAGTACCTGAAGAGGACCAAGGATATGTTTCTCGTTTATGGAGGTGCCGAAGAGCTCGTCGTAAAGGGTTACGTCGACGCTAGCTTCGACACAGATCTGGATGACTCAAAGTCGCAAACCGGATACGTGTATATTTTGAATGGTGGGGCAGTAAGCTGGTGCAGCTGCAAGCAAAGCGTCGTGGCGGGATCTACATGTGAAGCGGAATATATGGCAGCCTCAGAGGCAGCACAAGAAGCAATCTGGATGAAGGAGTTCATTACCGACCTAGGAGTCATACCCAATGCGTCGGACCCAATGACTCTCTTCTGTGACAACACTGGAGCTATTGCCCTTGCGAAGGAGCCCAGGTTTCACAGGAAGACCAGGCATATCAAGCATCGCTTCAACTCCATTCATGAAAGTGTTCAAAATGGAGACATAGAGATTTGTAAAGTACATATGGACCTGAATGTGGCAGATCCGTTGACTAAACCTCTCCCTAGAGCAAAACATGATCAACACCAAAATTCCATGGGTGTACGGTTCATCACAATGTAACTAGACTATTGTCTCTAGTGCAAGTGGGAGACTGTTGGAAATATGCCCTAGAGGCAATAATAAAAGATTATTATATTTCCTTGTTCATGATAATTGTCTATTGTTCATGCTATAATTGTATTGTCCGGAAATCGTAATACATGTGTGAATACATAGACCACAATGTGTCCCTAGTGAGCCTCTAGTTGACTAGCTCGTTGATCAACAGATAGTCATGGTTTCCTGGCTATGGACATGGGGATGTCATTGATAACGGGATCACATCATTAGGAGAATGATGTGATGGACAAGACCCAAACCTAAGCATAGCATAAAGATCGTGTAGTTCGTTTGCTAGAGCTTTTGCAATGTCAAGTATCATTTCCTTAGACCATGAGGTTGTGCAACTCCCGGATACCGTATGAGTGCTTTGGGTGTGCCAAACGTCACAACGTAACTGGGTGGCTATAAAGGTACACTACGGGTATCTCCGAAAGTGTCTGTTGGGTTGGCACGAACCGAGACTGGGATTTTTCACTCCGTATGACGGAGAGGTATCTCTTGGGCCCACTCGGTAACGCATCATCATAATGAGCTCAATGTGAACAAGGGGTTGGTCACGGGATCATGCATTATGGTACGAGTAAAGTGACTTGCCGGTAACGAGATTGAACAAGGTATTGGGATACTGACGATTGAGTCTCGGGCAAGTAACGTACCGATTGACAAAGGGAATCGAATACAGGATTGATTAAGTCCTCGACATCGTGGTTCATCCGATGAGATCATCGAGAAGCATGTGGGAGCCAACATGGGTATCCATATCCCGCTGTTGGTTATTGGCCGGAGAGGCGTCTCGGTCATGTCTGCATGTCTCCCGAACCCGTAGGGTCTACACACTTAAGGTTCGGTGACGCTAGGGTTGTAAAGATATGAATATGCAGTAATCCGAAAGTTGTTCGGAGTCCCGGATGAGATCCCGGACGTTACGAGGAGTTCCGGAATAGTCCGGAGGTAAAGAATTATATATAGGAAGTGCTGTTTCGGCCAACGGGAAAGTTTCGGGGTCACCGGTATTGTACCGGGACCACCGGATGGGTCCCGGGGGTCCACCGGGTGGGGCCACCCATCCCGGAGGGCCCCATGGGCTGACGTGGGAGGGGAACCAGCCCATAGTGGGCTGGTCCGCCCCCCTTGGCCCACCCCCCATGCGCCTAGGGTTGAAACCCTAGGGTGGGGGGGGGCGCCCACTTGCCTTGGGGGGCACTCCACCCCCCTTGGCCGCCGCCCCCTTGGGAGATTGGATCTCCCAGGGCCGGCGCCCCCCCAGGGGGCCTATATAAAGGGGGGGGGGAGGGAGGGGGCAGCCGCACCCCTTGTATCTTGGCGCCTCCCTCTCCCCTGCTACACATCTCCCTCTCGTGCAGACGCTCGGCGAAGCCCTGCTGCGGTGACAACTGCATCCACCACCACACCGTCGTGCTGTTGGATCTTCATCAACCTCTCCTTCCCCCTTGCTGGATCAAGAAGAAGGAGACGCCATCCGCTCCGTACGTGTGTTGAACGCGGAGGTGCCGTCCGTTCGGCGCTTGGTCATCGGTGATTTGGATCACGGCGAGTACGACTCCATCATCCACGTTCTAGTGAACGCTTCCGCTCGCGATCTACAAAGGTATGTTGATGCAATCTGAATACTCATTGCTAGATGAACTCATAGATGGATCTTGGTGAAACCGTAGGAAATTTTGTGTTTTCTGCAACGTTCCCCAACAGAGACCACAGCAACCAACCTTGGAGGCTTTGTGACCATACTCGCAAACCTCACCCGTCGTGCCTATGCGTTAGAAGAGCCTCCAGAATATGTTGTGTACCAAGGACCCATGAGCGGTGAGAGCCAACAATTCTGGGCCACTGTACACATCTACGGTAGGGGTCTAGCACTCGAGCGCCCCTACAAGTTCACCGGAAGAACAACTTCCTTTGAGCCACAAGCCATCCAATTAGCTGCTCGAGAGGCTATAGTTCATCTCTGGCACTTGTCGCCCAGAGTTAACTGTCGCTCGTTCCACTACTACCCCAGACGTGAAGGGTATGGTAGACCACCCCAAGTTGCCAACGGAGATCACGAGACAGATCCTGCATTGTTGCACCTAGTGCGCTATGTGGGTGCACTAGAGGAACTGTTCGATCAGATCACCATTGATCTAATCGCAGCTCGTGGAGAGCTGGTTCGTCGAGCCCCGGCAAGAGAAGAGAACGAACTCGACGCCGACAACCCAGTCGTGCTGTTCGGACAACCGATCGAGTCCCTGAGATCTGCCCCAGCCGTCGGCCAAGGTGCTTTGATGGCCCCAGAAGTGCTTCGTCGCCTCTTGGGAGCACACTCCAACGGGGTTGTGGCCAACAATCCCCGAGATGGTCACCATCGCTACCCCGAGCCTGCAGCCCCTCAACCCACTCCAGCTAATTCCGACGGTGAGACCCGTGGAGAAGCCTCGACATCCACAAGGCACGCTCGCTTGGATGTAAACGAGGTAGACTAAGTCACTCGAGTAGTGTCGAGTCTCAGTGTATTCCCCACTTTGTAATCGTGTGACCTTGTAAATAAGCGCCGCCTGTCGTTGTGCCTCTGTAGCCTTGCATGGGAATGCCAGCATGCGGTATAAAATTTCTATCCCAAACCCAGTTACCAAAGATCACCCCGACAACCCCCACAGTGGCACGTCACTCTAGTGAAATGTGTGTATCTGTGGCTTGACCCCGACCCTTGGAGCAGAGCTGGAGATTTCATTACCTTTCACCACGGTAAAATGACCCAGCTCCGGTGCTATAAAAAGGCCACCACGTGACCTTGCCAAGCACCCCTCATCTTGTGCACCATTCTCACAACCATTTCTTGCCATGCCGAGCCCTAGTATTTATCTGAGAACCCCAGATGCAACCCCGGGTAGTTTTGTCAAGATATTGTGGGATTTTACCTGCAGTACCATGGGCACTACCCAGCCACCCCAGTACGAGCTGTTCAAATCGAGAATCACTCCTTCCACCTCGAGATATTGGGCAGCAGTACACATCCCTCCCGTAAACTCAAACCAAGACCCAACAGAGGTCTCCTTCGTGGGGAAATCTATGCCGACCCCACATATGGCCATAGAAGCTGCTGCATACGAAGCGCTTGCTCGCCTTCGATTCGCGGTACCCTATGCCAGCGAATGAGGATATTATTACTTTCCGAGCCGTGCAGCGCCCGGAGAAGTAACATCTTTTCTCGGTGGACGGATTGAGAGAGACCCAGTCCTAGCCAACCTGGTCCAGTACGTCATCGCTCAAGAGCGTTTAACCCAACACGTGATGGGTTATCTCCAGAGCCTCGCGGATTTAAATCCTCAGATCGCCATCGGCAGAACTCTGAGGCCCGACCAAGAGAGACGCATACATCGACTGGTCAATCCACTTCCCCCGATAGAAGAGGAGTGCGTCCCAGTACTAGAGACGTTTTCTTGGGACCCCGTCCAGTTACCGTTTCCATTTTAGACGTTGCTGCTGTGTTCATTATTGCGACATTTATTTATGTGTTGTAAATTATGCGTGATACCCTGAGCTGGTGTGATGAGTCAATTATTTGACTTCTACTATTGTGTGTAGTTTTTGTTGTGGGTTATGCTCCTTTAAGTTAACCGTTTTCCCTCGCGAAAAATCCTGGAGTAACATTTCTTTTCCCGGAGCTGCTGCATCGTACACCTTCTCACGACGTGGATTAATTAATTTCACACAACACCACGGCAGCAGACTCACAACCGCTCGAACACACCCAGCTCGCAAAACACGTAACCGTGGAGTATTTGTTTTTCAAAACAACCCTTATCAAATCTCGAGGACGAGATTTTCTTAAGGGGGGTAGTGTTGTGACACCCCAAAATTTTAACCTTGTTTTGTTAATTAAAATTTTTCCAGGAAATTAAAACTTTTATTTTCTGGGCCCCCTTTTGATTTTTGAACCATTTTCTCCCTTGTTATTATGGAGTTTTTCTCCAAAGTGAAAACTTTTCAGATATGTTGTTGGACTTGTTTAACCTCTCAAGAAAAACTCTTCTTTTATTAGTAGAACTAATTACATAATTAATTTGCTTGATCTTTATTTTCTTGAAAAATGGTTTTTCCAAGGTTATGTGGCCATATTTGAACTACAACCATTTGATAAAATTCACTTAAAATCCCACCAAAATTTGGAGATTTCATGTGATGTTTTTAAATCACTTTTGTTCAAAAACATCTTTATTTCATGAAATATTTTGAGCTCTACACCCAATTTTCTTCTCTGGTCCAGTGGGCAATTTTGCACTACAACTCATTTAAATATTTCTTTCTAGCCTCCACCAAAATTATGGGATGTTGGTAGTAGCATATGTTTCAACTTTATGCAAAAACCTAGTGTTGATCTTTGAAATTTTTGAGTGAATCAACCTCTTTTTCATTCTGGTCCAGCCTTGAGATTTCTACTGCAACCCTATTAAATTTTGCCCCAGTGACTTTGTGCTTTCTCCTACTTGTTGACCACCCTACAAAACCCCTAAGTCCAGGAGCATGCACCCATTTGAATATTTTTGGTTCATGTAATAATGCCTTTCTCTTTCTGTCCAGAACTGGAGTTTTGCAAAACTTGCACTAACAAGTTTCTGTTTTTAGCCAACTAACCTCACCACCCTCTTTTTCATCTAATGAAACCACCATCTGGAGATTTTGGCCACTCCAAGAAAAGCCTAGGTGCTTGTGGCATTTTGTCAAACACCCTGTGGGCATGATCAGATTTGGCATGAGTTTTGGTTTGCATTGTGGACCTGATCCTCTGACCCAACAAGCATGTCCACTAGCATCCCAACTACCCCTAGACCAGAACTGCTAATCCCCAGCTCCAACCAAGCCACCTAGCAGGCCATGGCATTTCACCGAACAGATGGTGGGCGTGCACTGGCGCGCCCAGAGCGCGCCAACTGCAGCCGCGCACCCGAGCCGCCGCGTCGCGCCCAATCCATGCCCCTGACCTTTGGCCCGCCCTGCAGAGCCGCGCCACGCGCTCCCCTTCTCGCCACAACACGCCAGCCCGCCCTGGCGCCCTACAGCGCCACCGCCAGAGCCCTCTTGGCGGCACGCCGGCGTCCGCAGTGCGCCCTGCCATGGTCGGCGCCGCCCAAGCCACCCCGGCTCACCACCTGCCCCTGGGAACTGCACAAGCTTATCCCCTCGCTCGTCGGCTAGCTCTCGTCGCCTCCACGTCGCCCTGCAAGCTACAGAACGTCGGTTCGCCGACGACCTTATCCACGGCCGCCGCCTTGCCTCGCCTATAAAAGGAAGCCCGAGCTCGTCCCCGCACTCATGCAACCTCAGTACACTCCTCCAGTTCCCCCCATGGCAGCCAATCAACCCGAGGAGGTCGTCTTCTTCCTCTCCGGCAACTCCAGCCGCCGCCACTGCCCCAGCCATTCCGGCGCCAGCAAGGCCTTCCCCTCTCCATTCTCTTCACCAGGAGCCCCCTCTCCCTCTCGTGAGTCCATCCCCCTACTTGATTTTGGTCAGGGACCGCCGGAGCCAAAAACTCACTTCGCCCATCGGCCACCGTCCATTGCGGAGCTCGCCGCCGGCAGCTCCGTCCACCCCAGAGACCAAGACGACCACCGACAGGACCGCCCCAATCCCCTAAGACCGCGGGTGGTCTTGGTTTCCCGAACGGTGCCACCGTTCGCCGGCAATCCTTGCCGGAGTTTCGCCCCGCTCGGGCAGAGAGAAAGGAGGGGAGAGAAGACCAGTCAAACCTGACCAGTGGGCCAGGCGGGCCCACTGTCAGTGACCCACGCACGGTCCCCGCTGGATAAGTGGAGGCGCGTTTCCAGAATACGCCTTCGACGTGTACGTATATTCAAAACGTTTTTCTTTTTCTGTTTAATTTTAAAAACAGATTTTTGACCATAACTTTGACTAGCTATAACTTTTTAAATATAACTCCAAATGAATTGATTCTTTTTCCTACATCTCTCAAATTCTGTCTAGTTTATTTTAAGATTTATCTGAAAATTTTCCAAACAACTTTTTTGTACTATTTTTGAAATATGTGTTATTTGCATATTTTTCAAAATAGGATTTTTGAAGAGAAGAAAGCTTTCAAAAGTTTTGGAGTGCACACTGCCTTTCCACACCATAAAGGCAAGCATTCTGAACCCCGGCATAATATTTTTGGTGTGTTAGTTGACACGTTTATAACACCACCTTATTTCGGAGAACTTGTTATTTCATGTGTATGGATGCATATTAGTGATTTCCTTGCTGTTAGAAATGAATATACTTGTGATGGTAATCATCCTCATGTGCCTTACATGCATGCCGGAAAGGAATCCGGGAAAGCCTCTGCCTTGGGTAGGCGTGAGCTTGTCGCCGGTCTCCGTCGGGACAGTTATGTCCGCTATGGCATAGTAAGGCATAATGGGTGGTGATGTTGTTGGTTGAAATATATTTGTTATACATGTCATGCAGGGAATTTATAAACCTCCTGAGTCGACCGTAGATCGAGTCTTGTTCCGGTAACCCCCATACTTGTTTCGTGCTGCCACTGGTCCCTGCCATAGGTGGGGTATGGTTTAGTAAGTTGTTAACCCTTGTCTTGGCACACACCGTACAGAGAGACCATGGTGGAAGATACCGGTTGTAGCCGGTAGGCATGTCACCTGGTCCGGGGGCATGGGTGTTTCCGGTTGGGACCGAGAGGGGGGCACCCCTTAGAGCGCGCGATAGAAATTTGATCCCATGCTACACGAGGTTGTAGCCTCCCCACTTAGAGTTTTGCTTGACAGGTGTCGTGGGTGATTCTAGACACCGGTGAGTTAAGCTGGTGTGTGCAAGTCAGGTGTGTTTTCAATTAAAAGACCATAGACGGAATTAGTCCCGATGGACTAAAGGAATCCGTTACTCATGGGTAAAGAGTACACCCTCTGCAGAGATTAAACCTATTCGAATAGCCGTGTCCATGGTTAAGGATTTCAGTCTGGGATGGGTCAAGTGTCGGTCTTAGTGTCGATCTTCGGAGGTGAAGCTGTTAAATCAGAACATATGGATTTTTACTTGTGATATATGATCGTTATGAATTTTATTGTTGTGGACTAACTAAGTATGATGTTTGAAGAAATGAATATCCCTGGGACGGTTCTACCTCCCGGATATTCACGGTGATTTATTTGTTCACTTTATAAGCCCTTTATGAGGTGTCGCTGAGACGCCCGACTGTGGCATTACTTGTATTTTATTTACTTTATAAGCCCTTTATGTGGTGTCGCTGAGACGCCCGACTGCGGCATTGCTTGTTATTTGTTTACCTTATAAGCCCTTTATGATGTGTCGCTGAGACGCCCGACTGTGGCATCGCTTATCATTCATTTACTTTATAAGCCCTTTATGTGGTGTCGCCCAGACGCCCGACTATGGCATTTTATTCCTATTCCATTATTACTTATTCATGTTGCATATAAATAATCTGCCTGCATGCATAATAGATGTTTTGCTTATGACTGACGATGTGATCATGGAGTACCTCAGTGCATGTTTATCAATTATATTATTCCAGTGCTCATAATGTTTGCGAGTACATTCAAAGTACTCACTGGCTTGTCCCTGGCTATTGTCTTGGCCAGATTGCTTGCTTGGAGAGGAGCGTTGCGACGACAGCCCCGGAAATTAAGCAACGGTGATAGCAGCCTCACAAAGATAGGAGTCAGCCTGGTCAGCTGTTCCTGTGGGAAATGGAGTCCCATAGACACCGATGTTTCACAAACCGCTTCCGCCATCAAACACTAGAAACCCTTTTGTTGTACTCACAGGCCAGAATGGTCTTGTACTACATATTTTGTATTTTTGCTTGGAATTTCTGTATCAAGTTGGTGCCTCATCAGCTAACAGTAATCCTGGGGCTGGTGAGCACAACGGCCATTTTCTGGAAATTAATACCCGGAAAACCGATCGCGACAACAACTAGTCATGTCCAACTCTGTGAGGGTGGATAGCTTGCCAATCCAATTTGGCATGGAGGAATTCAGATCGTTACTCGTTAGATTAAGTAGCTTAAGGGAAGTGAAGTTGACCTGAGAAAGAGAAGTGAGATCGGTGGCAGGAAGACTAGCATCATTCAGGCGAAGCACTTGGAGTGACGGGAGCATGTTCACTGCTTTCAGCCAATCCACGGAAGCAGCAAGATACAACCAACTGAGGTCGAGATACCTCAGGGAAGTTAGCTTGGAAATCCAGTGGAAATTATCCACAGTGATCGTAGGACCTCGAAATGAACCAAGATCAAGATAAATGAGTCTAGACAAATTATTGAGTTGAGGACGAGCTGTTCCGCCAAAACCGGCATGTGACAGATACAGATACCTCAACATCTTGAAGGAGCCTATGAATTCTGGGATGGGCACCGCACCAAAGTCACCATGGCTAAGGTTGAGGTGGACCAATCTAGTCAAACCAGCCAAAGATGGTCTGATCTCGCCTTTGAGGGAGTAACAACCAAGGTCCAGCTTGACGACATGGTCGGTCTTCTTGCTGCAGCTCACACCGCCCCAGCTGCAGCAGTTTTCTCCTTGCCATGAGCCTAAACTTCCACCAGGATCGCTG
The DNA here is from genome assembly GCA_900231445.1 of Triticum turgidum subsp. durum. Taxonomy (NCBI): domain Eukaryota; kingdom Viridiplantae; phylum Streptophyta; class Magnoliopsida; order Poales; family Poaceae; genus Triticum; species Triticum turgidum. The sequence goes on along the minus strand of LT934117.1, from coordinate 590,419,557 downwards.
ATGCTTTCATTGAAGGAAGACAACACATCCCTCTCCACGGGGATGCACGCAGCTGTGCCCCTGGTGTTGTTGGTGATCACAAGGCACCAAAGGGCCAGCGTTGTGAGCAATCCAAGCATTGTATGAGATCTCATGGCTGTGGACCAAACTGTGAAGCTAAACCAAGCTAGCTGGGGAATACAGAAGCTAGGTGCTCACCTAAAGCATTGTATGACCTCCCAACGTATTACAGATCAAGACTTATCTTCTCTGCTAGTCTGGTCTCCCTACATGTCATTATCTCAAGTCTAGGAGACTTGTCATGTATTGGTTGCAATTTGGAGTGACCAGCCAGTTTTGCCTGCACGACAGGGGAATTGCGACACATCAGTTTGAATTCAAAGAACTGGTGAGACTGGTGGTGTGGAGGAGATCCCCAAAATTCTACGGCAAATCAGGAGGAAGAGTGCAGCCTCCAAAAATTCTACAGAGTGGCTGTAGCCCTTTGCCCCAAATGGAACGTCTGCTTCGCTGTCGCCCTCCATTCAGCCTGCTCCTTCTCACACCCCCAAATATGAAATATGATCTGCCTGCTCCTTCCCCACCTTCTGTTAGTGGCCATTTCTAGAACAATATAATGTAGCCACGAATGTGATAATAACAAATATTCAGAAGTAAGTGGAGCGGCTATGCATCACTTTCCAGTACGGCCTTCGCCCCAAATCAAACACCTACTTCGCCGTCACCCTCCTTTCGGCCTGCTTCTTTGCTAACCTGCAGAAGACTCAAATATGAAATATGATCAGCCTCCTTCCTTCACCACCTTCTGTTCTATAAGTGGCCATTACTAGAACAATGTAATGTAAGCCACGGATGTGATAATAACAAATTTTCAGAAGTAGTTGATGTGCTCGATCCAATCCCCTTCTCCACAATATAGGCTCGATCCAATCCCCTCTCTTCATCCTAATTTGGTTATGTAGTGTCACTATGTCAGTGTGGATGTGATATGAAGATGCAGTACTACCAAGCAATCTGCAATCAACAACGCTGCGGTCGTGGTAGGGTATCAAGTTGTGGCTATGAGAGGTCGGGACCTTCTGGAGCTCCTCCTCCTCGGATTCATCGTCGGGGGATGCCCGACTCTGCACCTCGCCGGTGGTGCGCTGCAGCTCGTCCATCTCCTCCGCCTCCCTCTCCCGCCGCGCCTCCTCCTCCCATCCGCCCTGCAGCCGCCCGACGCGGAGGCGCGCGGAGAACCTGGCCAATGCGCCCGTGGGAGAGGCGGGCCCAACTGCAGAGGTACGGGCGAGGCCGACTATCAGGCTACAAGTCAGTGTCTATTTCTTCAGTTATCCAACGGCGTGCAACATACCTATTCATGGATATCTAACGGCTCGTAGGACTCGTCGTTCTGTAGTGTTTCATTCATTCCCGTTATTGTACCGTTTCCTTTCCTTGCTGGGCTATATAAGAGCCGACGCGTTGCGTCTGTAAAGTATTCCATTCTCTGAGGATTATCTCCAAACAATATACCTTATACAATCATATATCTCAAAGGGGCATATTCGAAACATATTCTGTTCTTATCCTCCTTCGAACCCTAGATCGAGTTCGTCTGCCCATGAATTTTCCCTGAATTCCTACTTAGGGCATGACAATTGGTATCATGAGCACAACCTTTCCTTGGCGAATTGAGGGGTGAGATCCACCAGAATTTTTTTCCCTTCCCTCCCTCCCTACTCTGGTGGCGCTGGAGGCAGCGATGGCGGCGACGGCGGCGGTAGACTAAATTCGGCGACAACTCACAAGCATCACCGGGTTACTCGAGCACTTTGCGTCGAGGAGTAAAATTCCTGGGTGATTCGCGGGTGGTGTTGCATCGGAGGCATTAGATCGGGAGACGGCAGAGCTGATACCTAAGATCGGGTTACCAAGTAACTGGAAGTAAAAATTCCTCTCTGAGTTCTTCAGCTAAGATGGGGCATTCGAAGGCCAGCATGGATGAGGCAGAGCTGGCAGATCTGCTCGCCACGAAGGCGGATCTGGCTGCAAATCGCGAAGAAACAACTGAATTAAAGGAGGACATGGAGCTGCATCGGCAAGATGTGTTGACGATCAACTCAAAATGAGACAGCATGAACAAGGTGATAGGCAATATGCAAACAGCAGTCACAACCTTCAGTCAACAGCTATCTGCAATCACTGACATCCTCAAAACAATGGACACCAGCGAACCGCCAACATCAATTCCTCCAGTGGGTCACACTACTACCGCAGGCCCTGAACCTACCGCTGACCAAGCAGCTGATCTTTCCAAACAGCCAACTGATCTGGGCAGAGACCATAATGACACAAGTGCAAGACCATCTACAGAAGAGCTGCGCAAGAGACTGCTTGAACAGCAGGAGAAAACAGGACAAATTGCGGTGCTGGCTGGTCAGAGGCTACCTCCTATAAACACGGGACAAAGATTTGCTCCCTCAGGCTTTAGTAGACCCAATGTTCAAGATTTTGCATCTGAAGGTCCAAGTCCTACAGGCCATATGAAAACAACACGCACTTCTCTGTTCCCTCCTGCACAAGAGCAATATGCTACTGATGCATGGGCAGAATATAGCAATTCTTGTGAAAAAGAGATGAGAACACACTTTTTGAAATCAATCACCAAGGGACCAAAAATGGATTTTTCTCGATTTGATGGTGAAAATCCAAGTGGCTGGATCAGACAATGTGATAAGTACTTCCAAATGGCTGGGGCACCTAATGACTACAAAGTACCACTGGCACAAATGTACATGGTGGGACGTGCTGATAATTGGCTGAGGAGATCAGGAATTCTAAAGAAGCAGATCACCTGGCCTCAACTCTGTGAACAAGTTCTCCACAGGTTTTCCCCGACTAGCTCCTATGATCTCACTGAGAGATTCAACTCACTGAAACAGGAAAACCTAAGTATCAATGAATACACAGATCTCTTTGAAGACCTCATGGCAGAAATGCAACTGGACAACCCTGCCCTTTCTGAACAGTGGTTTGTCAAATGTTATGTCAATGGTATGAGATCTGCAATCAAGTTTCAGTTGAGACCTTTAAGACCACCTACCTTAACAGAGGCTTATTGGTTGGCAATTGACATGGAGCAATGTGCTCCTCCAAGGAAATCACACCACCAAAATGCCCTACCTAACACCAAATCTCCTTACAATGCTTACAAATCCAATGCTGCGGATAACAAGGTTGTGGAAAAGCAAACAGGAGATACACAAAGAGCTAGAGAACCAGGAAAGTGTTGGAGATGTGGAGATAATTGGTTTCATGGACATAAATGCAAACAAGCTCTTGTCATAAATGTTTTAACAGGAGAATAACCTACTGAAAATATTGATGAACCAGATTCAGTATCTAAAGATGAGCAAGAAGAAGCTGCTAAAGAGGAGGATAAATGCATGCAAATATCCCAACAAGCATTAAACCCAGATGGAGCTAAAACAATGTTTGTCCTGGTTAAAATTGGTGGAAAAACAGCTGTGGCCTTAGTTGACACTGGCAGTAATTCTACCTTCACGAACATCCACTTTGCATTGCAAACATCTTGCACAATTCTACAAGATAAGTCCAGACCAGTAGCAGTTGCAGGTGGAGGCAGGTTGTGGTCAGGAGCATATATTCCTCCCACAGAATTCACTATTGCAACAGTAACTTTTCATCACTCATTCAGAATTCTGGACATGACATTGTGTTAGGTTGTGATTGGCTAGCTGCACACAATCCCACAACATTGGATCACATCAATAGGAAAATCACTGTTTACAAAGGAGACACTGCTGTAACATTACCAGTTTGTGACAAAATCGACGAAGCTACAGAAATTGACTCTGCCGAACTCATGAAATTACTGAACAAAGGAGCAACAGGCTATGTTCTGCACCTGACTAGAGACATAAGAAAACCTGACCCTCCTCCTCCTCGACAACTACCTGAGGAAATACAACAAGTAATTGAGGAAATTCCAACAGTTTTTGTAGAGCCCACTGAGCTTCCCCCAACCAGAGATTGTGACCATGAAATACCTCTAAAATCCAACACTAATCCTCCCAACAGGAGACCTTACAGAGTACCACACAAACAAAGAGATGAAATGGAAGTCCAAATACAAAAGCTGCTCAAAGCTAGGTTTATTAGAGCTAGTCAGAGCTCCTTTGCTGCTCCTGCAATACTAGTAAGGAAAAAAGATGCCACATGGAGATTATGTCTGGACTACAGACATCTCAATGACCACACTGTCAAGAACAAATTCCCAATACCCATTATTGAGGATTTTCTTGATGAACTGCATGGAGCCAAATACTTCACCAAATTGGATCTCAGGTTAGGGTACCACCAGGTCAGGATGAAGGAAAAAGATATCGACAAAACAGCATTCACTACTTATTGTGGTCACTATGAATTTTTAGTTATGCCCTTTGGGCTGGCTAATGCTCCAGGAACTTTCCAGGCCCTAATGAACTATGGGTTTGGTCCTCATCTTAGAAAGTTCATCCTTGTGTTCTTTGATGATATTCTCATCTTCAGCAAGACCCTGGAAGACCACATCAAGCATGTAAGACTAGCTTTACAACTTCTCCAACAACATCAGCTAGTTGTCAAGTTGTCCAAGTGTGTTTTTGCTGTGCAACAAGTGGAGTACCTTGGTCACATCATCACTGAAAAAGGAGTGGCCACAGACCCTACAAAGATTGTTGCTGTAGCTGACTGGCCTACTCCCACTACAGTCACTCAGTTGAGAGGGTTTCTGGGTTTGTGTGGGTACTACAGGAGGTTCATCCAACATTTTGGCCTCATTGCTAGGCCTTTGCATGATCTTCTTAAAAAGGACAATTTCCTTTGGACTGATAAACAAGACAAAGCCTTTGCTGAATTAAAATCAGCCATGACCACAACTCCAGTATTGGCCCTACCAAACTTTTCACTTCCTTTCACTTTGGAAACAGATGCATCAGGTTCTGGTCTGGGGGCAGTTTTAATGCAGAACAACAGAGCTATTGCTTATTACAGTACTGCACTTTGTCCTAAGAATGCTGCCCTATCAACCTATGAGAAAGAAGCCCTGGCCATTGTTCAAGCACTGAAAAAATGGAGGCACTATTTCCTAGGTAACAAGCTCATCATAAAAACTGACCACCAGAGTCTTAAATTCATTACAGATCAAAAATTGAATACTGCCATGCAACACAAATTGCTGCTGAAGCTCTTGGAGTTTGACTACACATTGGAATATAAAAAGGGCAAGAGTAATGTTGTGGCAGATGCTCTCTCCAGAATGTTTCAGCTCAAGGTTATCACTTCTGTGACACCCAAATGGACCAAGGAAGTGGAACAATCCTACCTCAAGGATGACAGCAGCAAAGAATTATTGGAAAAACTCCTTGCTCCAAATAACACAATTCATCATGAATTTTACCATGCCGGAATCATCAGACACAAGGGCAGAGTACTCGTGTGTAATGTGCCTGAGCTTAAACAGAAGCTGCTAGTTGCATTACATTCTTCTGCTCTGGGTGGGCACTCTGGCATGAAAGCAACTTGCCACAGAATCAAGCAAATATTTTATTGGAGAGGTCTACAATCTGATGTGGATAAATTTGTGGTAGAATGTCCTGTGTGAAAAAAAAACAAGGGGGAAACTTGTGCCTACCCTGGATTTCATCGAACGCCTCCCTAAATCTCAGGGAAAGGAAGTGATAATGGTAGTTGTGGACAGACTATCTAAATTTTCTCACTTCATTCCTTTGGCTCACCCCTTCAATGTGAAGATAGTCGCTCAAGCATTTATCGACAATATCATCAAACTCCATGGGCCTCCTCTAGCAATTGTATCTGACAGAGATCGGATCTTCACTAGCCACACATGGAGGGACATCTTCAAGAGCATGAAAGTGGAACTTTGTTACAGCTCTGCGTACCACCTGTTGGGGAACGTAGCAATAATTCAAAATTTTCCTACGTATCACCAAGATCTATCTATGGAGAAACCAGCAACGAGTGGAAGAAGAGTGGATCTACATACCCTTGTAGATCGCGCGCTGAAGCGTTCAAGAGAACAGGGTTGATGGAGTCGTACTCGTCGTGATTCAAATCACCGATGATCCTAGCGCCGAACGGACGGCACCTCCGTGTTCAACACACGTACGGAGCAGCGACGTCTCCTCCTTCTTGATCCAGCAAGGGGGGAGGAGAGGTTAATGGAGATCCAGCAGCACGACGGCGTGGTGGTGGAAGTAGCGGGATTCCAACAGGGCTTCGCCAAGCGCTGCGGGAGGAGGGAGATGTGTCACGGGAGGGAGAGGGAGGCGCCAGGGCTCAGGTTGGGCTGCCGTCCCTTTCCCCCACTATATATAGGGCCAAGGGAGAGGGGGGCACAGCCTTGGCCCTTCCTCCAAGGAAGGGTGCGGCCAAGGGAGGAGTCCCTCCTCCCCAAGGCACCTCGGAGGTGCCTTCCCCCTTTAGGACTCTTCCTTTTCCCTCTTCTCTTGGTGCATGGGCCTCTTGGGGCTGGTGCCCTTGGCCCATATAGGCCAAGGCGCACCCCCTACAGCCCATGTGGCCCCCGGGGCAGGTGGCCCCACCCGGTGGACCCCTGGGACACTTCCGGTGGTCCCGATACAATACTGGTAACCCCGAAACTTGTCCCGATGGCCGAAATAGCACTTCCTATATATAATTCTTTACCTCCGGACCATTCAGGAACTCCTCGTGACGTCCGGGATCTCATCCGGGACTCCTAACAACTTTTGGGTTACCGCATACTAATATCTCTATAACCCTAGCGTCACCGAACCTTAAGTGTGTAGACCCTACGGGTTCGGGAACCATGCAGACATGACCGAGACATTCTCCGGTCAATAACCAACAGCGGGATCTGGATACCCATGTTGGTTCCCACATGTTCCACGATGATCTCATCGGATGAACCACGATGTCGAGGATTCGATCAATCCCGTATACAATTCCCTTTGTCTATCGGTACGATACTTGCCCGAGATTCGATCGTCGGTATCCCGATACCTTGTTCAATCTCGTTACCGGCAAGTCTCTTTACTCGTTCTGTAACACATCATCCCGTGATCAACTCCTTGATCACACTGTGCACATTATGATTATGTCCTACCGAGTGGGCCCAGAGATACCTCTCCGCTTACACGGAGCGACAAATCCCAGTCTCGATTTGTGCCAACCCAATAGACACTTTCGGAGATACCCGTAATGCACCTTTATAGTCACCCAGTTACGTTGTGACGTTTGGCACACCCAAAGTATTCCTACGGTATCCGGGAGTTGCACAATCTCATGGTCTAAGGAAATGATACTTGACATTAGAAAAGCTTTAGCGAACGAACTACATGATCTTTGTGCTAGGCTTAGGATTGGGTCTTGTCCATCACATCATTCTCCTAATGGTGTGATCTCTTTATCAACGACATCCAATGTCCATGGTTAGGAAACCGTAACCATCTATTGATCAACGAGCTAGTCAACTAGAGGCTTACTAGGGACATGGTGTTGTCTATGTATCCACACATGTATCTGAGTTTCCTATCAATACAATTCTAGCATGGATAATAAATGATTATCATGAACAAGGAAATATAATAATAACCAATTTATTATTGCCTCTAGGGCATATTTCCAACAGTCTCCCACTTGCACTAGAGTCAATAATCTAGTTCACATCGCCATGTGATTAACACTCATAGGTCACATCGCCATGTGACCAACATCCAAAGAGTTTACTAGAGTCAATAATCTAGTTCACATCACTATGTGATTAACACTCAATGAGTTCTGGGTTTGATCATGTTTCTTGTGAGAGAGGTTTTAGTCAACGGGACTGAACCTTTTAGATCCATGTGTGCTTTACAAATCTCTATGTCATCTCCTAGATGTAGCTACCACGTTTTATTTGGAGCTATTCCAAATAACTTTTCTACTTGGAGCTATTCTAAATTGTTGCTCCATTATACGTATCTGGTATCTCTACTCAGAGCTATCCGGATAGGTGTTAAGCTTGCATCGACGTAACCCTTTATGACGAACTCTTTTACCACCTCCATAATCGAGAAAATTCCTTAGTCCACTAGTTATAAGGATAACTTTGACCGCTGTCCTGTGATCCATTCTTGGATCACTCTTGTACCCCTTGATTGACTCATGGCAAGGCACACTTCAGGTGCGATACACAGCATAGCATACTGTAGAGCCTACGTCTTAAGCATAGGGGACGACCTTCGTCCTTTCTCTCTATTCTACCGTGGTCGAGCTTTAAGTCTTAACTTCATACCTTACAACTCAGGCAAGAACTCCTTCTTTGACTGATCCAACTTGAACACCTTCAAGATCATGTCAAGGTATGTGCTCATTTGAAAGTACCATTAAGCATTTTGATCTATCCTTATAGATCTTGATGCTCAATGCTCAAGTAGCTTAATCCAGGTTTTCCATTGAAAAACACTTTTCAAATAACCCTATATGCTTTCCAGAAATTCTACGTCATTTCTGATCAACAATATGTCAACAACATATACTTATCAGAAATTCTATAGTGCTCCCACTCACTTCTTTGGAAATACAAGTTTCTCATAAACTTTGTATACACCCAAAATCTTTGATCATCTCATCAAAGCATACATTCCAACTCCGAGATGCTTACTCCAGTCCTCAGAAGGATTGCTGGAGCTTTGCATACTTATTAGCATCTTTCAGGATTGACAAAACCTTCCGGTTGTATCACATACAACCTTTCCTCAAGAAAATCGTCGAGGAAACAATGTTTTGACATCCTATCTGCAAGATTTCATAAATAATGCAGTAATCGCTAACATAATTCCAACAGACTCTTAGCATCGCTACGAGTGAGAAAGTCTCATTGTAGTCAACTCCTTGAACTTGTCAGGAAACATCTTAACGACAAGTCGAGCTTTCTTAATGATACTTGCCATCATTGTCCGTCTTCCTTTTAAAATCCATCTATACTCAACAGCCTTACGACCATCGAGCCGTTCCGCCAAAGTCTACACTTTGTTTTCATACATGGATCCTCTCTCGGATTTTATGGCCTCGAGCCATTTATCGGAATCCGGGCCCACCATCGCTTCTCCATAGCTCGTAGGTTCATTGTTGTCTAGCAACATGACTTTCAAGACAGGATTACGTACCACTCTGAAGTAGTACGCATCCTTGTCATCCTACGAGGTTTGGGAGTGACTTGATCCGAAGTCTCATGATCAATATCATAAGCTTCCACTTCAATTGGTGTAGGTGCCACAGGAACAACTCTTTGTGCCCTGCTATACACTAGTCGAAGTGTCGGTTCAATAACCTCATCAAGTCTCCACCATCCTCCCACTCAATTCTTTCGAGAGAAACTTTTCCTCGAGAAAGGACCCGATTCCAAAAACAATCCCTTATTGCTTTCAGATCTGAGACAGGAGGTATACCCAACTGTTTTGGGTGTCCTATGAAGATGCATTTATCCGCTTTGGGTTCGAGCTTATCAGCCTGAAACTTTTTCACATAAGCGTCGCAGCCCCAAACTTTTAAGAAATGACAGCTTAGGTTTCTCTAAACCATAGTTCATATGGTGTCATCTCATTGGAATTACATGGTGCCCTATTTAAAGTGAATGTGGTTGTCTCTAATGCCTAACCCATAAACTATCGTGGTAATTCGATAAGAGATATCATGGTATGCATCATATCCAATAGGGTGCAGTTATGATGTTCGGACACACCATCACACTATGGTGTTCCAGGCTGTATTAGTTGTGAAACAATTTCCACAATGTCTTAATTCTGTGCCAAACTCGTAATTCAGATATTCATCTCTATGATCATATCATAGATCTTTTTATCCTCTTGTCACGACGATCTTTCAACTTCACCCTGAAATTACTTGAACCTTTCAATAATTCAGACTCATGATTCATCAAGTAAATATACTCAACATCTACTCAAATCATCTGTGAAGTAAGAACATAACGATATCCACTACACGCCTCAGCACTCATTCGACTGCACACATCAAAATGTATTACTTCCAGCAAGTTACTTTCTAGTTCCATTTTACTGAAAACGAGGCTTTCAGTCATCTTGCCCGTGTGGTAAGATTTGCATATCTCAAGTGATTCAAAATCAAGTGAGTCCAAACGATCCATCTGCATGGAGTTTCTTCATGCATATACACCAATAGACACGGTTCGCATGTCTCAAACTTTTCAAAAATGAGTGAGTCCAAAGATCCATCAACATGGAGCTTCTTCATGCGTTTTATACCGATATGACTTATGTGGCAGTGCCACAAGTAGGCGGTACTATCATTACTATCTTTTGGCATGAACATGTGTATCACTATGATCGAGATTCAACAAACAATTCATTTTAGGTGTAAGACCATTGAAGGTATTATTCAAATAAATAGAGTAACCATTATTCTCCTTAAATGAATAACCGTATTGCGATAGACATAATCCAATCACGTCTATGCTCAACGCAAACAAAAAATAACAATTATTTAGGTTTAACACCAATCTCGATGGTAGAGGGAGCGTGCGATGCTTGATCATATCAACATTGGAAACACTTCCAACACATATCGTCTGCTCACCTTTAGCTAGTCTCCGTTTATTCCGTAGCTTTTATTTCGAGTTACTAACACTTAGCAACCGAACCGGTATCTAATACCCTGGTGCTACTAGGAGTACTAGTAAAGTACACATCAACACAATGTATATCCAATATACTTCTATCGACCTTGCCAGCCTTCCAATCTACCAAGTATCTAGGGTAATTCTGCTCCAGTGGCTGTTCCCCTTATTACAGAAGCACTTAGTCTCGGGTTTGGGTTCAACCTTGGGTTTCTTCACTAGAGCAGCAGCTGAATTGCCATTTCATGAAGTATCCCTTCGTGCCCTTGCCCTTCTTGAAACTAGTGGTTTCACCAACCATCAACAATTGATGCTCCTTCTTGATTTCTACTTTTGTGGTGTCAAACATCGCGAATATCTCAAGGATCATCATATATGTCCCTGATATATTATAGTTCATCACAAAGCTCTAGCAGCTTGGTGGTAATGACTTCGGAGAAACATCACTATCTCATCTGGAAGATGAAATCCCACTTGATTCAAATGATTGTTGTACTCAGACAATCTGAGCACAAGTTCAACAATTGAGCTTTTCTCCCTTAGTTTGCAGGCTAAGAAAATCGTCGGAGGTCTTATACCTCTTGACGTGGGCACAAGCCTGAAATCCCAATTTCAGCCCTCGAAACATCTCATATGTTTCGCGACGTTTCAAAACGTCTTCGGTGCCTCAACTCTAAACCGTTTAACTGAACTATCACGTAGTTATCAAATGTCTATGTCAGATGTTCGCAACATCCACAGACGACGTTCGAGGTTCAGCACACTGAGCGGTGCATCAAGGACATAAGCCTTCTATGAAGCAATGAGGAAAATCCTCAGTTTACGGACCTAGTCCGTATAATTGCTACTATCAACTTTCAACTAAATTTTCTCTAGGAACATATCTAAACAGTAGAACTAAAGCGTGAGCTACGACATAATTTGTGAAGACCTTTTGACTATGTTCAGGATAATTAAGTTCATCTTATGAACTCCCACTCAGATAGACATCCCTCTAGTCATCTAAGTGATTACATGATCCGAGTCAACTAGGCCATGTCCGATCATCATGTGAGACGGACTAGTCAACATCGGTGAACATCTTCATGTTGATCGTATCTTCTATACGACTCATGCTCGACCTTTCGGTCTTTTGTGTTCCGAGGCCATGTCTGTACATGATAGGCTCGTCAAGTCAACCTAAGTGTTTGCATGTGTAAATCTGTCTTACACCCGTTGTATGTGAATGTTGGAATCTATCACACCCGATCATCACGTGGTGCTTAGAAACGAACGAACTGTCGCAACGGTGCACAGTTAGGGGGAACACTTTCTTGAAATTATTATGAGGGATCATCTTATTTACTACCGTCGTTCTAAGCAAATAAGATGCATGAACATGATAAACATCACATGCAATCAAATAGTGACATGATATGGCCAATATCATATTGCTCCTTTTGATCTCCATCTTCGGGGCTCCATGATCATCATTATCACCGGCATGACACCATGATCTCCATCATCATGATCTCCATCATCGTGTCTTCATGAAGTTGTCTCGCCAACTATTACTTCTACTACTACAGCTAACGGTTAGCAGTAAAGTAAAGTAATTACATGACGTTTATGTTGACACGCAGGTCATAAATAAATTAAGACAACTCCTATGGCTCCTGCCGGTTGTCATACTCATCGACATGCAAGTCGTGATTCCTATTACAAGAACATGATCATCTCATACATCACATATATCATTCATCACATCCTTTGGCCATATCACATCACATAGCATACCCTGCAAAAACAAGTTAGACGTCCTCTAATTGTTGTTTGCATGTTTTACGTGGCTGCTATGGGTTTCTAGCAAGAACGTTTCTTACCTACGCAAAGACCACAACGTGATATGCCAATTGCTATTTACCCTTCATAAGGACCCTTTTCATCGAATCCGATCCGACTAAAGTGGGAGAGACAGACACCCGCCAGCCACCTTATGCAACTAGTGCATGTCAGTCGGTGGAACCGGTCTCACGTAAGCGTACGTGTAAGGTTGGTCCGGGCCGCTTCATCCCACAATGCCGCCGAATCAAGATTGGACTAGTCACGGTAAGCATATTGAACAAAATTAACGCCCACAACTACTTTGTGTTCTACTCGTGCATAGTAACTACGCATAGACCTAGCTCATGATGCCACTGTTGGGGAACGTAGCAATAATTCAAAATTTTCCTGCGTATCACCAAGATCTATCTATGGAGAAACCAGCAACGAGTGGAAGAAGAGTGGATCTACATACCCTTGTAGATCGCGCGCGGAAGCGTTCAAGAGAACGGGGCTGATGGAGTCGTACTCGTCGTGATTCAAATCACCGATGATCCTAGCGCCGAACGGACGGCACCTCCGCGTGCAACACACGTACGGAGCAGCGACGTCTCCTCCTTCTTGATCCAGCAAGGGGGGAGGAGAGGTTAATGGAGATCCAGCAGCACAACGGCGTGGTGGTGGAAGTAGCGGGATTCCAACAGGGCTTCGCCAAGCGCTACGGGAGGAGGGAGATGTGTCACGGGAGGGAGAGGGAGGCGCCAGGGCTCAGGTTGGGCTGCCCTCCCTTTCCCCCACTATATATTGGGCCAAGGGAGAGGGGGGGCGCAGACTTGGCCCTTCCTCCAAGGAAGGGTGCGGCCAAGGGAGGAGTCCCTCCTCCCCAAGGCACCTCGGAGGTGCCTTCCCCCTTTAGGACTCTTCCTTTTCCCTCTTCTCTTGGCGCATGGGCCTCTTGGGGCTGGTGCCCTTGGCCCATATAGGCCAAGGCGCACCCCCTACAGCCCATGTGGCCCCCGGGGCAGGTGGCCCCACCCGGTGGACCCCCGGGACCCTTCCGGTGGTCCCGATACAATACCGGTAACCCCGAAACTTGTCCCGATGGCCGAAATAGCACTTCCTATATATAATTCTTTACCTCCGGACCATTCCGAAACTCCTCGTGACATCCGGGATCTCATACGGGACTCCGAACAACTTTCGGGTTACCGCATACTAATATCTCTATAACCCTAGCGTCACCGAACCTTAAGTGTGTAGACCCTACGGGTTCGAGAACCATGCAGACATGACCAAGACGTTCTCCGGTCAATAACCAACAGCGGGATCTGTATACCCATGTTGGTTCCCACATGTTCCACGATGATCTCATCGGATGAACCACGATGTCGAGGATTCGATCAATCCCGTATACAATTCCCTTTGTCTATCGGTACGATACTTGCCCGAGATTCGATCGTCGGTATCCTGATACCTTGTTCAATCTCGTTACCGGCAAGTCTCTTTACTCGTTCTGTAACACATCATCCCGTGATCAACTCCTTGATCACACTGTGCACATTATGATGATGTCCTACCGAGTGGGCCCAGAGATACCTCTCCGCTTACACGGAGTGACAAATCCCAGTCTCGATTTGTGCCAACCCAACAGACACTTTTGGAGATACCCGTAATGCACCTTTATAGTCACCCAGTTACGTTGTGACGTTTGGCACACCCAAAGTATTCCTATGGTATCCGGGAGTTGCACAATCTCATGGTCTAAGGAAATGATACTTGACATTAGAAAAGCATTAGCGAACGAACTACATGATCTTTGTGCTAGGCTTAGGATTGGGTCTTATCCATCACATCATTCTACTAATGATGTGATCTCGTTATCAACGACATCCAATGTCCATGGTTAGGAAACCGTAACCATCTATTGATCAACGAGCTAGTCAACTAGAGGCTTACTAGGGACATGGTGTTGTCTATGTATCCACACATGTATCTGAGTTTCCTATCAATACAATTCTAGCATGGATAATAAACGATTATCATGAACAAGGAAATATAATAATAACCAATTTATTATTGCCTCTAGGGCATATTTCCAGCACCACCCCCAATCGGATGGCCAAATGGAACGGGTGAATCAATGCATCACAAACTACCTCAGATGCATGACTTCAACTCACCAAAGAACTGGATGCAACACTTGCCAATGGCTGAATACTGGTACAACACATCCTTTCATGCATCACTCCAAAAAAACCCTTTTGAAGTTCTCTATGGGTATAAGCCTCCTCAGATCAGTGAACTGTCCCTGTCTGCTCCTCCTGGCTCTGAAGCTCACCAGTTCCTGAACAGCAGACATCAGTTTCTCGAGGAAGTCAAACAGAACCTGCAGAAAGCGCAAACCAGGATGAAGAAGTATGCAGATCGCAAACGCTCTGAGCGAGTACTGGAAGTGGGGGATATGGTATATATGAAGATGCAACCATATCGTTTAAAATGCATTTGGAATTCGCTCTCACATCAAGCTACAGAGAAAATTCTATGGTCCTTTCCGAGTCTTGCATCGAGTCAACTGAAGATGCGCATGCAGCTTCAGACCAGTGAACTTTACCTTGAATGGTAAAGTCCCTTCTTCTACAGGTTATTTTTATGTCTTGAATTTTCTCCAGCATGTAAAAGAAGGAAGATTTTGTGTTTTCGCTCGGAAACATACTGTTAGTTGTTATCGCCGCAGCTCTGAATGATTGTCGCGCTGAAATTAGAGCTCCAGCGGCTGGACACGAGCAACACCGTCAGTGGATGACGAACTTCAGACTAACTAGAAATCATTGACTGCGTGTTGGAATTGTTATGTGATACTCGTCTCTCTTTCCAATCGTAAGGGCCTCTTTGGTACACGGGATTTTGAAAGCGCAGGAAAGGACAGACACAAGAATATGATAGATATACAAGTGCAAAATAGATGACTTCTTTTATAAAATACAGGTAACAAGATTGCCGGTAACGAGATTGAACAAGGTATTGGGATACCGACGATCGAGTCTCGGGCAAGTAACGTACCGATTGACAAAGGGAATTGAATACGGGATTGATTAAGTCCTCGACATCGTGGTTCATCCGATGAGATCATCGAGAAGCATGTGGGAGCCAACATGGGTATCCAGATCCCGCTGTTGGTTATTGGCCGGAGAGGCGTCTCGGTCATGTCTGCATGTCTCCCGAACCCGTAGGGTCTACACACTTAAGGTTCGGTGACGCTAGGGTTGTAAAGATATGAATATGCAGTAATCCGAAAGTTGTTCGTAGTCCCGGATGAGATCTCGGACGTCACGAGGAGTTCCGGAATAGTCCGGATGTAAAGAACTATATATGGGAAGGGCTATTTCGGCCAACGGGAAAGTTTCGGGGTCACCGGTATTGTACCGGGATCACCCGGTGGGGCCACCCATCCCGGAGGGCCCCATGGGCTGAAGTGGGAGGGGAACCAGCATAAACCTTGAACTGAACGAAAGGTGATGTTTCCATGTCAAGATTGCCCAAGTGTAATGCTGTGAAATTTCCTAGGAAACGTGGTACAGGGCCAGATAGTTTGTTGTTATGAAGATCGAAATATTGCAGAGCAGGAAGTTGGGACAATTCTTCAGGTATTTCACCAGAAAACTGGTTGGACCCTAAACTCACAAGTATCAAAGAATTTAGACTGTCACCTATCCATCTTGGTATGTTTCCTGACAAATTATTTTCTGTGAGATCAAGGATCATCAATGCCTGACATGACTGTAATGAGGTGTGTAATATTCCATATAAGCTGTTCTTGCTGAGATGCAGTGACATAAGGGAATTAAGAGAACCTATGGTGGATGGTATTTCTCCCCACAAGTTATTGCTTGAGAAGTCTATGACATACAGTTTCGATTCCTGGTGCCAACAATTTGGAAGCTCTCCGTAAAGGTTGTTTTTCGATAGGTCAATCAGTTCCATTGATTTCATTTTGCAAAGTTCTGCTGGGATTACTCCACTAATGAAATTTTCTGACAGCGATAGGCAATGCAATCCTTTGTCTTGAAAGCTCTGTGGCAATGATCCTGATAAGTTGTTGGCAGATAGATCCAACACCCGGACACTAAACGGCAAATATGGAATGTTTCCCTCAAGTTTATTACCCCTCATGTTCAGAGTTGACAACATATTCGATTGCTCCAAGGTTCTAGGCAACTTGCCAGTTATATTGTTTATTGAGACATCTAAGCTAGTCATTGAGGAAGAGAAGTTCCAGATCCAGTCAGGTAACGGACCCCTGATGCCTGTGTTGCCTAGATCAATCGTCTCGATTCTAGTTTGTGTCTGCAGCCAAGATGGAAACTCTGGTCCTACAAGGCAATAATGCATTCCAAGATTTATGAGCTGAAAAGGTGGCACCCAACTTTGTTTGACTACAATCCTGAACCAATTTGATGCTAAATCTAAAGTATCCAATCTTGATAAATTGGCAAAGTGTATTTCCGATAGTGTGCCTTTAAGTTCATTGAAGGAAATATCCACCTTTATCTAGCTTGATAGGTTACCAATACTGTGTGGCACAACTCCAGACAGTGAGTTCCCACTGAAATCAAGGACTCTTAAACCTGACATGCCCTTGAGCCAACCAGATAGGCTTCCGGTTAAGTTATTGCCAGCAAGTTCAAGGATCTGCAACCGCTTCATACAGGGAAACATGTTCTTGGCTACTTCTGCCATATCTCCTGACAAGATGTTCCCGGAAAAACTGATTTGAACCAACTTGCACAATCTACTAGCTGATGTTGGTATTGCTCCAGTCAACTTGTTGTCCCCAAGCCCTATGAAAGTAAGTGAAGTCAGCTTGCCGAGGTCATCAGGAATTATGCCTGAAAGCCCACAGCTAGTCATGTCCAACTCTGAGAGGGCAGATAGCTCGCCAATCCAATTCGGCAAGGAAGAATTCAGATCGTTATTCTTCAAATTAAGTAGCTTAAGGGAAGTGAAGTTGACCTGAGAAAGAGAAGTGAGGTCGGTGGCAGGAAGACTAGCATCATTCAGGTGAAGAACTTGGAGTGACGGGAGCATGTTCACTGCTTGCAGCCAATCCACGGAAGCAGCAAGATAGGACCAACCGAGGTCCAGATACCTCAGGGAATTCAGCTTGGAAACCCAATGAAAATTATCCACAATGATCCCAGGACTTCTAAATGAACCCAGATCAAGGTAGCTGAGTCTGGACAAATTACCAAGTTGAGGAGGAGCCGTTCCGCCAAAACCAGCATGTGACAGATCAAGATACGTCAACATCTTGAAAGAGCCTACGAATTCCGGGATGGGCACCGCGCCGAAGTCACCATGGCTTAGGTTGAGGTGCACCAATCTGGTCAAACCCACCAAAGATGGACTGATCTCACCTTTGAGGGAGTGACCACCAAGGTCTAGCTTGACGACATGGCCGGTCTTCTTGCTGCAGCTGATGCCACCCCAGATGCAGCAGTTTTCTCCTTGCCATAAGCTCAACCTCCTATCAGGATCGCTGATGGTAGCGTTGAAGGCAGCCAGCACATCCCTCTCCCCGGAGATGCACGCAGCTGAGCCCTTGGTGTTGATCACAAGGCACCAAAGGGCCAGCGATGTGATCAATCCAAGCATCTTATGGCCTCCCATGGCTGGGGACCAAACTATAAGGCTCAAATTAAGCTAACTGGGGAATAAAAAAGCTGGTCGTCCGATGGCAGATCTGCTTGCACGGTAAGGTGTGCAACACATCTGTTTGAACTCAAATAACACGTCGGAGGAGATTCTTGCCGGCCGTGAGGAAGAGAGAGACAAGCACTAACATATACAAGCACTAACATATACATCCTCTGCCGGCAGGCGGCAGTCAGCATAGACGCATACTTGCTTTTTCTATATCTATATAAACAATATACTCCATACGCAATGAAAGGAATACTCCGTTGTCGGTGTACTAGAGTAGGGGTACCTTGGTATCCCGAACTTGTGCACGGGCAGTCGCAGCATCCCGCGGCAAGGCTTGCCGGGTGACCGCCAAGGACCTCCGTGGTTCCTTTGGAGCCATTCAAGGACAAAGTATCCAAGCCAAGGAGACAAGACCCCGGCAAGAGGAGCTTGCCGGGAAGGCCAACCAAGGCATTTCAAGGAACTTGCTGCGACGCGCCACGCGTCCCGGCAAGGCCCGGTGAGCGACAAGCTCCCGGACGCGACAAGACAACAACTGCGGCAAGGCGCTTGCCGCGGCAAGCCACCACTCTGTACCTGCGCTCCAGTGCATCCACCAATGTGTCGCGCTGGGACCCTTCCAGGCGTGCGTGGCGGGAGGCTGTGCAGCCAGCGATGCGCGGTGGCAAGCGGCGCTGACAAGATTGCCATCGTGGCAAGCGGTGGCGTCTCTGGCGGTCCATTTTGCACTATTTGGGCGACGGAGACGGGCATTTAATGCCCTTGTCCCCTGCCGCCAGGGTTAGGTATGATACACTGTAGCAGGTAGTTGTACCAACCGCAACACCTTTCCATTTTTACCCTTGTCTGCGTTGCCACCTGTCGGTGACCCCTTGAGCATATAAAAGGAGTCCCATGCGCAATGTAGAGGGGAGGAACACTCACGCTCGGTCTCGTTAGCTGTTGGTGTGTACTGTAGCACTCCGCGCTCCCGAGCAAGAACTACACGCTCCACCGCGGCAAGCACTATTGCCGCGGGAGCACCTCAGGCCGCTGCGGCAACTGGAGCGGGGTCTTCCCAGACCACCGCTTCTGCTTCTGCCCTAGTATCCCGAACTTGTGCACGGGCAGTCGCAGCATCCCGCGACAAGGCTTGCCGGGTGACCGCCAAGGACCTCCGTGGTTCCTTTGGAGCCATTCAAGGACAAAGTATCCAAGCCAAGGAGACAAGACCCCGGCAAGAGGAGCTTGCCGGGAAGGCCAACCAAGGCATTTCAAGGAACTTGCCGCGACCTTGTCGCTGGATGCGTCTGTCGTGGTTGTTAGCTCGTCGTCTGCCTCCCTCTCCGCTACTAACGCAGCACTAACCACTTGATTGGTTGCCTCTATATACAGCAGCAACTTCTCTTGTGGCTTAGGTGCGACAAGTGTTGGAGTGGAGGACAGGTATCTCTTCAAGTCCTGCAGCGCAGCCTCCGCTTCCGGAGTCCATTTCATTGGACCTGCCTTTTTCAATATTTTGAAAAACGGCAGGGCGCACTCAGCAGACCTAGAGATAAACCTGCTGAGAGCAGCCACGCAACCGGCAAGTCTTCGTACATCCTTGATGCGCTTTGGTGCTTCAATCTGCTCAATGGCCTTGATCTTGTCGGGATTGGCTTCAATTCCCCGCTGAGACACGAAGAACCCGAGAAGCTTGCCGGAGGGGACTCCAAACACACACTTCTCGGGATTGAGCTTGAGGTTGATCTTGCGCAGATTTGAAATCGCAACACCTTTCCATTTTTACCCTTGTCTGCGTTGCCACCTGTCGGTGACCCCTTGAGCATATAAAAGGAGGCCCATGCGCAACGTAGAGGGAGAGAACACTCACGCTCGGTCTCGTTAGCTGCTGGTGTGTACTGTAGCACTCCGCGCTCCCGAGCAAGAACTCAATACAAACCACAAAGCAGGAGTAGGGTTTTACGCATCCGTGCGGCCCGAACCTGGGTAAACCGCTCGTGTGTTTCGCCTCGATCCGCTCTTCGTGTGATCTCCACCCCCAGAAGGGATTCGGTCCGCCGGTCCCATAGGTGCTCGTGGGTTAGTCCCCCGACATCTTTGGCGCGCCAGGTAGGGGGTGCGTCGAGGTTGTGTGAACCTGATCCGGCGTTCGCACGAGCTAAATCTTCATCGTCTTCATCGACATGCCGCGGAAGAAGAAGGCTTCGGAGGCGGCTGCTCCGTCCGCGCCGAACCCACCACCGCCGGAGCAAACGACTGGTGGGGTAGACGCCGGCGGAAGAACGGGCGTCGACGAGGGAGCTCATGGTGCTGCCAGGTCCAAGGACAGGGCTGCGCTGCCCATCGGCGGCGCAGTCGGCTCCCACAACGACCGGGCGCACTCCAAGACCTCGGCGTCTGTACATGCACCGCGCCAATCCCAGGAGGCGCGGGATCGGCAGCGTCATGGTACTCACAGTGCCATACGTTTGCTGGGCCAAGATCAAGCTGGTGGATCTCGGAGTGCTCAAGACCAGCATGCACGCCAACATGCTGGCGTGAGCGGGGCACGGTCGCCTGGACGGGATACTGCTCCTTCTAACATAGTTAGAAGTCCGAGCATATCCCGCTCCTCACACCGTTCGCCGCCGCCACCCGTCACTTCAGCAGAAGCTTTGGCGCGAGCTCAACTGCTCCTAAACTACCCTCCAGCGGCAGACAAGATAGACGACTGGAGGGCCACCATTTAAAGTCTCATCGGTTTCGCCAACGGCGACACTCCACGGCAGCCGAGTACATCGCAGCCGCGGCAAGTCAGCCAGGCACGAGCCGGTGACGACAAGACCGGTGGGGGTGCAACCACTGTGCACTCTCCACCCCGAAGGCCAAGATCGCCGACTCGTCGGATCCACCTCGACAGCGACTCCACCGCGTCATCGGATCCACGAGCTCGTCGCGATCAGCGCCAAGTTCTTCACGAACGACAGCAAGAAGACGCTCGTACTCGCATCGAGCGCCGAAGAGAAGCGCGGCGTCAATCAGACCAGCGCGCTGGGCCCTCTGTCGACATGCATGCGCCAGGGGAACCAGGCGACTTGCCGTACGCGGTAGGTTGCCCTGCGTTTACTCATGAGCTGCGGCAAGTCGAGTGGCCCAGCAAGAAGAATTTCAAGCCAGATGTACCAGAGAAGTACGACGGCAAGTCGCATCCGTCGGAGTTCCTCAGCATCTACACCATCGCGGTGCAAGCTGCCAGGGGGCAGGACGACAAGGTCCTTGCCAACTATTTCCCGCTGGTGCTCAAGCCCAACGTCAGGTCCTAGCTCATGCATTTGCCGGACGACTCCATATCCTCCTGGGCAGACCTATGCCATCAGTTTGTCGGCGCCTTTACAGGCGGCCACAAACCTCATGGCCAAGAAAGTGACCTTCACCTGCTCGCCCAGAAGGAAGGAGAGCCCCTGCGCAAATACATTCAGAGATTCAGCCGTGTACAGTGCAACATCCCAGATATCCACCCTGCCGCGGTCATTAGCGCGTTCCATCAGAACGTGCGTAACCGCAGGATGCGGGAGGAGATGGCGATGTGCAAGATCAGAGACGTCAGTGAGCTGTATGCCCTGGCCGACAAGTGTGCACGTGCTGAGGAAGGGAGGAAACTCCCCGGAGATAGTACAGGAGCAGGAGGATCTGACAGCGAGGATGCTGCCCCGGCAAAGAAAAACCGGCGGCGGAACAACAGGAAGAAGAAAGGCAAAGATGTGCTAGTCGTCGAGCAGTCCAGCAACGAAGGTGGAGCCAAGAAAGCCAAAGCTGGTAGCTCCGGCAAGGAGATTGCCGCATGCACCAACTGCCAGGCTATGGCGGTCGCCGACAAGCAGGACGGCACCGACAAGCAGTAGTGCAAGATCCACCACACCAAGGGCCATGACCTCCAGAGCTGCAAGAAGGTTGAGCAGCTTGTCCAGCAGCAAAAGGCTGAATATGAGCGACGCGACAAGGAGAGGGCCCAAGGAGGCGCTGGAGAATCCGGCAAGAAGCGCGCCAGCCGGGGAGGACGCCGTGGCAAGGCCAAGCAGCGGCAAGGAGATAGACCTCCCCGCGGCCGCGACAAGGATGAAGACGACGACGACGAAGACATGGATGATGTCGAGTCCAGTGAGCAGGAGTTCCAGAAAGCCACAAAGGTCTTGTGCGTTGACGCCGGTGCTTCTCTGCATACTTCGCACCGCCAACTCAAGCAGTGGGTGCGGGAAGTTAATGCGGCGGAACCACCTGTCGAGTCACGCAAGCTTCTGAAATGGTCCAGCACGCCTATCATCTTTGATATTGAGGACCACCCTAATCGCACAACTGCGGTCGGGTGCTTGCCGATGTTGGTTTCACCAACTATCCGCAACCTCAAGGTCACTAAGATGCTAGTTGACGGCGGGGCCGGCTTGAACCTGATCTCCTCCGTTGTACTCCAGAAACTCCAGATCCCTGACAGTGAGCTTGAAGAGACCGGCACGTTCCAAGGAATCAACCCGGGAAGGAGCAAGCCGAAGGGGAAGGTCACGTTGCCGGTAACATTTGGCAGCGAGTTGAATTTCAGGACTGAGAGGGTCACTTTCGACGTTGCCGATTTTCCATTGCCTTACAATGGGATACTCGGCCGTCCAGCACTCGCCAAGTTCATGGTGGCCTCTCACTACGCATACAACATGCTGAAGATGCCAGGCCCGATAAGCGTCATCTCTGTCCCTGGCGACAAGAAGGACGCTCTTATCTGCGCCGACAAGATCTACCGGGAAGCGGCAGCCGCAACAGATCACAAGTCACTTGCCGTTGAAGCTCCCGGGGGGAAGAAGAAGACCAAGTCCGGCAAGAGTTCTGATGCCCACTCCGGCAAGCGCACCTCTTCGGAGTGCTGCGCTGCCGTTGAGGACGCACCATCGAGCTCCACCGGCAAGTGTAAGAAGACAATGGCAGCTCCGCCAGAGACCAAGAAGGTGTCCGCCAAGGAGGACGGCACTGGTGGTACCTTCACCATCAGTGCCACTCTTGACCCTAAATAGGAAAGCGCGCTCATTGCTTTCCTGCGGGCGAACGTCGACGTGTTTGCGTGGCAACCGTCTGACATCCCCGGTGTTCCCAGGAAAGTAATTGAGCACCATCTTGCCGTTTGTCCTCATGCGCGGCCCGTCAAGCAGAAGGTCAGGAAGCAAGCAGTGGAGCGCCAAGAATTTATCGCAGAAGAAATAAAGAAATTGGAAGCAGCAGGTCTTGTCAGAGGAGTGCTCCATCCTACGTGGTTGGCCAATCCTGTAGTCGTGCGCAAGGAAAACGGGAAATGGAGGCTTTGTATTGACTTTACCGATGTTAATAAAGCTTGTCCCAAAGACCCATTTCCCTTGCCGCGCATTGACCAGATTGTTGACTCCACGGCCGGATGTTCGTTTCTTGACGCATACTCAGGATACCATCAACTCTTCATGGCAGAAGAGGATGAGGAGAAGACCGCATTTATCACTCCATGTGGCACGTACTGATTCATACCTATGCCTTTCGGTTTAAAAAATGCTGGTTCAACATTTGCAAGGGTAGTCCATGTCGCTCTTAAGCCACAAATACACAGAAATGTGGAAGCCTACATGAATGACATAGTGGTCAAGAGCAAGGACAAGGCAACTCTGATACAAGATTTAAACGAGACCTTTGCAAATCTGCGCAAGATCAACCTCAAGCTCAACCCCGAGAAGTGTGTGTTTGGAGTCCCCTCCGGCAAGCTTCTCGGGTTCTTCGTGTCTCAGCGGGGAATTGAAGCCAATCCCGACAAGATCAAGGCCATTGAGCAGATTGAAGCACCAAAGCGCGTCAAGGATGTACGAAGACTTGCCAGTTGCGTGGCTGCTCTCAGCAGGTTTATCTCTAGGTCTGCTGAGCGCGCCCTGCCGTTTTTCAAAATATTGAAAAAGGCAGGTCCAATGAAATGGACTCCGTAAGAGGAGGCTGCGCTGCAGGACTT
This sequence comes from Triticum turgidum subsp. durum, assembly GCA_900231445.1. Lineage (NCBI taxonomy): Eukaryota > Viridiplantae > Streptophyta > Magnoliopsida > Poales > Poaceae > Triticum > Triticum turgidum. Next base: position 590,395,402 of record LT934117.1, on the reverse strand, counting down.
GAAGAGATACCTGTCCTCCACTCCAACACTTATCGCACCTAAGCCACAAGAGAAGTTGCTACTGTATATAGCGGCAACCAATCAAGTGGTTAGTGCTGCGTTAGTAGCGGAGAGGGAGGCAGATGACGAGCCAGCAACCATGGCGGGCGCATCCAGCGACAAGCAGGGGGCTTCCCCGACAAGCTCTGGTCCCGACAAGGATGGATCTGCACAGACGCGCGAGGAGATACAGAAGAGAATGGTGCAGCGCCTAGTTTACTTCGTCAGTTCCCTTCTGCAGGGGGCTAGGTCAAGGTACTCTGGCGTGCAGAAATTGCTTTTTGGCCTTCTCATGGCCTCGAGAAAGCTGCGCCATTACTTCCAAGCACATGAGATCACAGTTGTCACTCGCTTTCCGCTGAAGAGGATACTACAGAATCCAGAAGCGACAGGTAGGATTGTTGAGTGGGCACTGGAACTGTCAAGCTTTGGCCTCAAGTTTGAGAGTACTTCAACTATCCAAAGCAGAGCATTGGCAGAATTCATAGCAGAGTGGACGCCAACACTAGATGAAGAAATTCCAGAAACGAGCATCCCCGTCAAGGAAGCAAGCAAAGAGTGGCTGATGTACTTTGATGGTGCCTTTTCGCTGCAAGGCGCCGGCGCTGGCGTGCTGCTTGTCGCACCCACCGGAGAGCGCCTCAAGTACGTAGTCCAGATGCACTTTCCCAAGGAGCAAGCAACAAATAATACTGCAGAGTATGAAGGCTTGCTTGCTGGTCTCAGGATCGCGGCAGACCTTGGGATCAAGAAACTCATTGTCAGGGGTGACTCGCAGCTTGTCGTCCGCCAAGTGAACAAGAGCTATCAGAGTCCGTTGATGGAAGCCTACGTTGACGAAGTGACAAAGCTAGAAGAGCACTTTGACGGCCTACAGATGGAACATGTTCCAAGAGCTCAGAACGACATTGCCGATGGCCTGTCAAAGTGCGCCGCACTTAAGTTACCTGTGGAACCAGGGATCTTTGTGCTCAAGCTGACTCAACCGTCCGTAACGCCATCAACTGGACAGAGAAAGAAGAGGAAGTTGATTTCTGGTGACTATTTTCCGGCAGAGCTTCCTGAAGCCGCCGCCAAAAAGGTCCCCAAGATCAACACCAAGAGTGCTGAGGAGCACTCTGCTCCGGCAAGCCCTAGGGTTTGTTTCGTTGAAGCAGAGGCTCCCGACAAGTTTTGCTCTGGCAAGCTTGCCGGGGAATGTCAAGCTCCGGCAGAGCCGCAGGTTCTTGCCGTAGAAGCAGATGTTCCCGCAGCAGCAGATGTGCCTTTAGTCCTTGTTGTCGAGCCACAAGCTCCAGCATGGGCACAACAGATTGTCCGTTTCCTTCAGACAGGAGAACTTCCCGAAGAGCAAGAAGAAGCGGAAAGAGTAGCCCGGCAGTCAAGTATGTACCAGTTTGTCGACAAGACACTGTACAGAAGAAGACTCAAGGCGTGAAATTGAAGTGTATTCCCCGGGAAGATGGACAGAAGCTGTTGGCAGAGATACATGGAGGCATATGTGGTCACCACATTGGCGCAAGAGCACTTGCCGGCAAAGCATTCCGACAAGATTTCTTTTGGGCGACAGCCCTCCAGGATGCAACTGCACAAGTAACCAAGTGTGAAGCGTGCCAGTTCCATTCCAAGCAGATACACCAGCCAGCTCAAGCTCTCCAAACGATCCCCTTATCCTGGCCATTTTTGGTCTGGGAGCTCGACATCCTCGGCCCCTTTCCCCGAGCAGTCGGGGGCTTTGAGTACTTGTATGTTGCAATCGACAAGTTCACAAAGTGGCCGGAAGTGGAACCAGTGAGGAAGGCGACAGCACAGTCAGCAGTCAAGTACTTCAGGTCGATTGTTTGCCGTTTCGGGGTCCCTAACAGGATAATCACCGACAACGGTACACAATTCACGAGCCGCACCTTCATGCAATACGTCCAAGATCTTGGCGTCAAGGTCTGCTTCGCTTCTGTTGCTCACCCGAGAAGCAACGGTCAAGCGGAGAGGGAAAATGCTGAATTGTTGCGCGGGCTCAAGACCAGGACTTTCGACAGGCTGCACAGGTGTAGAAGAAACTGGATCGAGGAGCTGCCGGAGGTTCCTTGGTCGATCAGGACGACGCCAAATCGAGCCACTAGCCAGACACCTTTCACTCTAGTCTATGGAGCAGAGGCAGTTCTCCCCACGGAACTCATATACGGGTCACCTCGAGTGCTCGCTTATGATGAGCTTGAGCAAGAGCGGCTGCGACAAGATGACGCGCTGCTCCTTGAGGAAGACCGTCTTCAGGCTGCTGTACGAGCTGCTCGCTACCAGCAAGCTTTGCGCCGCTACCATAGCCGCAAAGTTAACGCCAGAAGTCTCGAGGAAGGCGACCTTGTTCTTCGGCGCGTTCAGTCCGCCAAGAATTCCAATAAGTTGACGCCGAAGTGGGAAGGCCCTTACCGGGTGAAACGAGTCACTAGGCCTGGCGCTGTCCGCCTGGAGACCGAAGATGGCATTCCGGTGAGCAACTCCTAGAACATTGGCCATCTTCGTAAGTTTTACCCGTAAGGCGCGGTTGCCGTTCCGGCAACCACCTTTTGTACAAGTCTTGCCGCTGTTGCATGTAATCCTTTGTACAAAGCCGGGCGCAGACCCCGTGCATAAACCTTATGTGCTCCGCACATCTTGTCAATTTCATGCTTTCTATTTTTTGCATGTGTTATCTGACACTTTGTGCAGCACCTACCCCCGGTAAGCAACAACGAGCCATAAGGCTCCATATCTTTATTTTCTCTTCTTTCTTTTTTTTCTCAAGGAAAGAAAGGTTCCCTCGCCCACAAGTTTGCCGGGGGGAGGAGAAGATAATGGTATGGGCCAGGCGTCGTTCAAGAAAGTTTCGCCTTACCGGGAAGCGAACAACAGAAAAGATAAGTTGCCAAAGTTTGAGCAATCAGATTTTTTTTTTAAAATTTTAAGTTATCCTCCTTGAACGACCGTGCTTTGTATGGAAAACCTGTGCGCGGAGGAACCAACTCGTAGCTAGTTGCGCCCTTACTTTGTTTCGAGTCCGCTCAACAACTTAAGTGAGTTGCGACTAGTTGCGACAAGGTTTCTTGCCGGTAGCGGCTCCGCCAGCAGGCTGCTGACGTCCCGCACTCAGCACTCGCGGCTAAGGTGCCTGCGCCGGCAAGTTCCCTAAAAGCGTAGGGCAAAAACATACAAAGGAAGGAATCAACAGCGACAAGAAAAGAAGAAAACAGGCGGCCTAGTCTACGCGATCGCCCTCAACCCTCTTGATCCCGCTCACCTTGTCCATAATGGGTGCGACAAGGGCCTTGAGCACCTCCAGATCAGCATCCGGCGGCAGGGTCTTGAGGACGTTGGTGAGGTTGAGGCCCGGGTTGCGGAAGGCCACCTTCACCAACACCTTTTGAAGAGCTCCCGCGCAGATCTTGCGTGACTCGTCGGCCAGCTGCTTTGGGATCCTCGCCCGGAGTCGCTGGAGAGCCGTCGCCACGCCCTTGAAGAACAAGGTGAGCTTGGCGCTGGGTTGGAGGTTCTTGTTGGAGGGATACCCGAGATCCTCCATCCCCAGCTGCGCCAGCTCCCTGTCAATGTCTGCGGCAACGTTCACGAGACCCTCCGTCCAGTGCTCCACAGTCTCCTTAAAAGTATTCTGGGCGGCAGCGGCACTCTCCAGCAGCACCTTGCCGGCCTTGACCTCCTCCTTCAAGGCCGCCTCCTGCTCCTTGGCGTCGTCCAGCGTCTTGGTCAAAGCAGTCAGCTTCAACTCAAGATCCACGTTGGAGTCCTTGGCGGCGCTAAGCTCCTTGCCCTTCTCGGCGAGGCGGGCCTGCCGCTCCGAGTTGCTGTGGGCGTCCTTCTCCCGCTCACGCTTGAGCGCAGCAAGCTCTTCGCCGCTCGCCTTGAGATCGGCCTCCAGCTGTGTCACCTTCGTCTCCAGCTCCTTCTTGGCGGCCTCGGCAGCTGCGGCAGCATCTTCTGCTTGTTTGAGGGCTCCGCCAAACGTTTGCTCGCGCGCGGCAAGCTCCTCCTCGTGGCTGTCAAGGTTGACCTTCCGCTGTGCCAGCTCGCCCTCCTGCGCAGACAGCTTTTCAGCGGCAAGCCGCTGTTGCTCTTCGACTTCAGCCCTCTCGAGGAAGAAAGCCTTCTGCGCTTCGGCGAGCTGCTCCCGCTCCTTTGCCAGGGACCGGAGAGCTTCCCGGTGAAAACCCCCGAGCTCCTCCGCGCGCTTTTCGATGTCCACTCCCGCCTTCGCGACAAGCGCCTTGCGGGATTCCAGCTTGGCTTGCCGGGCGCGGTAGAGCAACAACAGCTTCCGCAGCAGCCGCTCCTCCTCAGGCTCGCTGCTGCTGCTGCTCGGCGCATCAACCAGCATCAGCCCAGCGGAGGCGAGCACTTCTTCGTCGAAACTCTCTCCCTCGATCGGCGCCCTGGAGCTTGACGCCCAGGGGAGGTTGATGAAGATGCCATCGCCGGCCTTCAAGTAGACGCCTGGCTGGGGCTCTTCGGAGCCTGGCACTGCGGCAGCGGCGGAAGAGTCGGCGGTCGGTGTAGCGCCTGGCGCTCCTGCGGCCTCTGGGCCGTCAGTACGATCGCCAGACCCCTCGCCAGCTGCTGTGGCGGTAGCCTTGGCGGCCTCGTCGCCGGCGGGATCATCAGCACCGGCTGCCCCTCCAGTGGCAGCGGCGTCGTCGGCAGCAACCTCGGTCTCCATCGGCTCCGCAGCAGATGGGTCTGACGGCCGGAAAAGGGAGAAGAGTCAAGCAAATATCCAAAAGAAAAGAAGATCAAATGAAGAAGAACCCAAGGGAAGTTTTGAAGCAAGAGGATTACCGGCACCGGGTTCTGCAATCGTGGTCTCCGCCGTCGAGGGGCCGCTGGTGCTGTCCTTTGCCGGAGACCTCTCCCTTGCCTGAGATTTCTCCCTTGCCGGAGACCTCCCCCTTGCCGGAGAACTCTCCCTTCGCGGCGTAGTCGAAGCAGATAGGGTGTCGGGGGCGGTCTCCGGACGCTCCTGGTGGGGCTGCTCTGCTCCTACACAAACCAACGATCAGATGTCAGCAAAGCAAGAGTATCCACGCGCGCCTAACAGCGGAAAGCGAACCATATGCTTACGCTGGGGGCTGCTCTGGAGAATATTTGCCGGGTCCGACAAGGTGGTCTCGGGCGCGCCCTCTTTTGTCGGAGGGCTCATCGTCGACGATAATCACCGGGACCTTGGCTCTCTTCGCTGCTCTCTGGGCCAGAGTCCTGAAAAGGAATGAGTTCAGAGTAAAGCGAATGAGATACAAGACAAAACAGCAAGAATTGAAGAACTACAAGTACAACAAGAGAATCTTACTCTTCTTCCTCTTCCTCGTCGGAGCTGAACGCGGAGAAGTCGAAGTCCGGCTCACGTCCGTGCGAGGAGGCGGAGGAGTAGGTTCCCTTGGCCGCTTGGCGGGAACGGTGGCGGTGGTCTGAGATGACCCCGCTCCGGCTGTCGCCGCGGCGTGGGAAGCGGCAGGAGCAGAAGCGGTGGTCTGGGAAGACCCCGCTCCAGTTGCCGTAGTGGCGTGAGGTGCTCCCGCGGCAATAGTGCTTGCCGCGGTGGAGCGTGTCGCGCGGCGCGGCGGCTGTTGACTCGTCTGCCGCTCCGCTACGTCCCCGGCCTTGAGGAGACGCCTTCTTGGTGGAGCTGGGGGCTCTGCTTGCGGCGAGCTGTCTGAGGATGAGGTGGAAGAGGAGTTGATCTCCAGCGAGCCACTCATATCCTCGGCGGGCTCGCTCGACTCGACGTCACGCCCGGCAAGCTTCTCCCCGCCGGCAAGCCCCTCTCGCTCGGTACGGCTTGTCGCCTCTGCTGCATCCGCCTCCTCCACGGTGAACCCAAACTCGCCCGCGGCTGCGGCTGCCGCCGCCTCTTCCAGCCTGGTGGCGATGCGTTGCATCTCTTGCTTGGTGGTGTCGCGGGTGAGGCCATTCTTCTCGTCGGAGCGGATCGGCACTTCCACCAAGCCGTCAAAGAACTCCTGCACGACGTCGTCTTCAGGCTCTTGCCAAGTTGCAACAATTCCATGTGAATCGCACAACGGCATCATGGCACGGATGCGGTCGAGCGCGGAGTTGTTGCACAGCGGAACAACACCCCTCGGCAACCTGAACACCTCGGGATGTTGAGGGTCGTACTTGAACAGCTCATGGAGCATCGCGTTAAGCTCCAGAACAGTGAAGTTCAAGTTGAGGCCCGGGCGCAGCCTCATGATATCCGCCGCATTCTTGAACTCCCAGGCGGGCCTCCCCCGTTCCTGCAGGGGGGCGATGCGGCGGCGAAGAAAATCTGCGCCAACAGCGCCTACGGTGAGCCCGGCAAGCCTGAGGCGCTAGATCCAGGTGACGGCAATCTTCAGCTTAGCGTCTTCTGGGGCCACGTCACTCCAATCGTTGCCGCGTGCTACTGGGGCTTGGCGCCGGGCGGTAAACGGCTGCGGGTTCTCCTCGTCAATCCAGCACCAATCTGCTCTCCATTCCTCCCACTTGCCGCGGAACTCTCCCTCCAGATAAGTGTCCTTCTTGCAGGCCCTCGAGATCCAGGCGATTCCGCCGGATAAAGGCTCTCCTCTCTCTACTCGGGGCATAAAGAAGTGGCGGAAAAGAGCTACGTTTGGATAGACTCCGACAAAGTTTTCGCAGAGATGTGAGAAAACTGCCATGGTCAGAACAGCATTGGGGGTGAAGTCAAGGAGGCAGAACCCGTAGGTGTTCATGATATCGTAGAAAAATTCAGAGAAAGGCGGGCAGAGCCCGCAGTAGAAGAACAAAGCGAAGAATGGGTATCCGTTTGGAGCCGTTTTCCAAGCGGCGGCCGGGAGTACCTTCGTGCGCAGATGCGCTCGCGTCTCCGTCGACCAGAAGAGGTAGAAGTTCTCCCTCAGCTCCTTCGCAGCAAGCTTGGGGGGGGGGGAGATTGCCCGCTCCTTTCGCTGCGCCCCAAGCCGCTGCGCCTCGGTCGACTTCACAGTCTTCCCCTTGTCGGCTTTCGGAGCCATGGCGGAAGTGGTGGAGGAGGTCGACGGCGTTGGTGGTGCTGGTGGCAATGGGGGGCGGGGCGCTGCTCTCTTTCGGCTTTGGGAAGACGAGGGAGCGGCGGAGATTTCTGAGATTGGAATAGCAACCAGCGAATGGGCGAACTACCCCTGTTTTCCCTGCTTATAAAAAGGGAGGGGGTGGACGTTCCGCATTTCCGAATAAAGAAACCACCCACGATCTCTCCCACGACGCCGCATTCGACGCGTGCCGTTCGGGGAGGGCGCGGTGGATACGGAGAAAGATACGGCGTAACCTAGGCCGCGCGTGCCCGTGCCCTGTTTTGGGCCTGGCCCAACAGCGCTCGGCATCGTGTATGGCCCAGGCCCGGGGGCTCCTGTCGGTACTAGAGTAGGGGTACCCTAGTATCCCGAACTTGTGCACGGGCAGTCGCAGCATCCCGCGGCAAGGCTTGCCGGGTGACCGCCAAGGACCTCCGTGGTTCCTTTGGAGCCATTCAAGGACAAAGTATCCAAGCCAAGGAGACAAGACCCCGGCATTTCAAGGAGCTTGCCGGGAAGGCCAACCAAGGCATTTCAAGGAACTTGCCGCGACGCGCCACGCGTCCCGGCAAGGTCCGGTGAGCGACAAGCTCCCGGACGCGACAAGACAACGACCGCAGCAAGGCGCTTGCCGCGACAAGCCACCACTCTGTACCTGCGCTCCAGCACATCCACCAACGTGTCGCGCTGGGACCCTTCCAGGCGTGCGTGGCGGGAGGCTGTGCCGCCAGCGATGCGCGGTGGCAAACGGCGCTGACAAGATTGCCATCGTGGCAAACGGTGGCGTCTCTGGCGGTCCCTTTTGCACTATTTGGGCGACGCAGACGGGCATTTAATGCCCTTATCCCCTGCCGTCAGGGTTAGGTATGATACACTATAGCAGGTAGTTGTACCAACTGCAACACCTTTCCATTTTTACCCTTGTCTGCGTTGCCACCTGTCGGTGACCACTTGAGCATATAAAAGGAGGCCCATGCGCAACGTAGAGGGAGAGAACACTCATGCTCGGTCTCGTTAGCTGCTGGTGTGTACTGTACCACTCCGCGCTCCCGAGCAAGAACTCAATACAAACCACAAAGCAGGAGTAGGGTTTTACGCATCCGTTCGGTCCGAACTTGGGTAAACCGCTCGTGTGTTTCGCCTCGATCCGCTCTTCGTGCGATCTCCGCCCCCAGAAGGGATTCGATCCGCCGGTCCCATAGGTGCTCGTGGGTTAGTCCCCCGACATCCGTACGTACTTATCTTATATATGTAGGTCAAGCAAGCTAGTATATGGGCAGGAAATCCACATGACCACCTGTCTTTGAACAATTAGTGCAAATCGATGTTATTAAGCCCTCCCAATCGCACCTGCTAATGTTGAACTATGTGCGATGACAACATCGTACTCATGGTATGAAATTCGAATTGTGTGCCCGGAAATAAAATGTGTGGGATTGTTAACCCATCATGCATGGGAATCCTCTATAACACTAAACTCTCTAGTTTTACAGAGTCCACATTTAATTGAGGTCTTCAATAAGAATTGGGTCACCCGATTTTGGCCAAGTCAACAATTTTCCAAAGATATCTCATTCTATTCTTTTATACTATACACTATGCTTCCTAATTTTTAAGGTCTCATAATTAATTGAGGTGTTCAATTTAGGCTTGGGTCAACCGATTTTGACCAGGTAAACGCTTTCCTAAGCTCTCCCATTTAATTATTTTATTCACTATGTTCCGTAATTTTGAAGCTCTTTCGTCCAATTGAGGTATTTAATTTTGGATTTGGTACATGCGACCACCCACACAAAAATATTTCCACATAAATATAGGTTGGTTAGCGGATAACACTGAATCACACCATGAAAGGCCCAAACAAACCACGCATTAAGCTACTGACAATGCATCGATCGCTAACCCTCCTTCCCCCGTTTAAAAAAAACTGCTGCCAACGCACGCCCCCACGACCTCTCGCCACCCCTCTTGCTCCTCCCCCTCCCAACGGACGCCACAGCATGGGCGGGCCTCCGCACGCCGATCCTCCGGCACTGTTCGCCGCCCCGTCGTTCCTCCCGCTCCGTTCGCCGCGGGAGCCGCCGCGCCCTTCGCCGCCCAGCCATTCCTCCTTCTCCGTCCGCCGCGGGAGCCGCCGCGCCCTTCGCCGTCCCGTCGCATGGTGGTCGGAGGGGTGAGATGATTGGCTCTGGTGGGTTCGGGCATGTCTACCTTGGGATGAATCTGGACACTGGCGAGCTCCTCGCAGTAAAGCAACTGCTAGGCTTTTGCGATTTGGTGATCTGGTTTGCACTTTCTACAGACTTGAAGTCATTCGTTACACTAAGTCTCTCTCCTTTGTTTGATTTTTTGTTCCAGCTTTGATTGGAAGCACCAACACGACCCGGGAGAAAGCCCAAGTGAGTACCACTTCCCCAACCGATCTGGTTACAAATTTAGTTGTTGAGATTTTTCTTCATATGAGGTGATGATTTGTGGCTTCTGTTTCTACAATTAGGCGCATATAAGATAATTCAAGGAAGAATTACAGCTCCTCAAGAACCTTTTGCACCCCAATATTGCAGTCAGTAGATGAAATACTACTGATTACATATCAGATTTTTTTGGTTAACTTCTAGCCCGTAGTTGCTTGATCTTTTTTCTATGGTTTGAGATTAGGTGCACTGTATATCTTGTTTGATCTATTTTTTTGTTCCAGCCGGCTCTCACCACTCCGACCTCCATGCCGCGTCGGCAACTCCTCTACTATATCCTCCTCTGCTAATTTTGCAGATGAATAGCCTACCATTTCAATCTGTGAAATATTGCTAAATTTTGTAAACTTTCAGATCATGGTACTTACAACCAATGAAATCTTGCTGAACGTTTCAACCTACGGGATCGGGTAGTCAATTTTGCATCATTGATATGACGGCTATGTAAAAAAGTCAGCACTTACATCTACTTCCTTGTGTTGATGCTTCATGCTCAGCAAGTTTCCTTTTCCTTGAGTAGACTTGCCTCGGTCGGTTTGATCTTGTGCTGACAGACCCGTACACCACATCTTGTAGAAGGGTGATATGGATTATGCTCGACCTCTATGACTTCACTCGAGTTAATTCCCTGCGATGCAATTCACACAATTATTCTCGACACCAACAACGACCACCCTGCGAGATGGGCTTCCTAATATTCTGTATTTTCATTTTTCTTACGCTTATGGTACGATTGCAGTGGTTGGTTGGGCTAAGTGATGATTTGTTGGCTATAAGTTAACTGCAAATCAATTTTTTTGTCAAATGGCACATGATTCTGATTAAATCACGGCGATATATTTTCTTGTAGGGAGAGAAGGAGGACAAAAAGGCATTGTGGATACATATATGAAGACCCAACGGAAGAAGCGAAGGGAGGAATGCCAACAACAAGAGGCTGCAGCTAAAAGGTCAAGACTACAGAGTTGAAGAAGAGATGCTACAAGTGCAAAGCTTGTGACCTTTTTCAAACAGTGGTGCAATCCTGATGTTATCGACTTAATTTTTCTCTTAAATCAAGACTTTGCTCTTACTGGTTCCTTAACTTTTGCATAAAGTTGAATCAAGAAATATATTAAGTTTTATTGTTAGATGTTCTCCTATACAATTGCTATTCCTTTAATGCTCTTATACAATTACTATCTTGAATAAGGATGTGACATGTATTAAATATTAATATATGTATCCTGCTAATTTTGCAAGACAATTTTTGATATGTAACTTCAAAATTAAAATGACTTCCTTTCATCACTTTCTGAATGAGGAAATTGGCGCATCTCTAATTGATATTTCATCTTGAACATTACTACATTTAATAGAATTATGATTGAATTGTATTTTCGAAAGAACTTACAACCTGAAGAAGTAGAGAAACTTAGTGTGTACAGTAGTGTAATAAAGAGCAATTGCCTCTAATGACTTGGTTTTCTCTGTACCTCACATCACATAGGATGATAGGGTCAAGCTTTCCACTTTTCCAGTGTGAGCTTAGATGTTTGTTTGGTACTCCTTTTCTGTAAGTTCTTTATATAGGTCGATGAAATTAGGTTAAAGAGGTAGGCGAGGGGAGCAGGGAGGGGATGGTGACCTCGTGGCATGTACTCTGTATGCCTGCAGAGAGATTTATTGTTTCTAGACACATAAAGCCCCCTTGATACATCGTTCTGGTTGCCATCTGCGAGTTTCTGTAACAACAGAGTAATTTATTTGGAAGCAATTGTTATTGAGGTAAGAGTCTTTCTGGGTAGTTTGCCGCAAGTATTTAACTTATGATTTCAGTTTGAGATATACAATCGGCAATCTGTAATCAATACTTCTTATCGGACAATCTAGATGGGTTATAGAATTTATTTGCAAATCTTGTACATAAGCTTAAGAATATCCCTGCTACTTTGGGATATTGTGGTGTTAAATGACCGCTTCATCAATCATAATCCGAGGTGGTGTTTGTCCATCCAATGGCGAAGAATATTACAACAGAGAACTGCACCACCAAGCAAATTCACTCCAAACCAAAATCTGATAAGGCATGTCGCGACGCTAGGAGGTGTTGTAGTGCTTGGTAGCCTGCCACAGTTCACAAGCATAGAGCCAAAGTTTTGAGTGGGTTGTCTTTGGTCTAAGGTTTTTTAAATGCATCAGAATTTATGTTTGTTTGTAACCTGAAATTTGCAGATGGTTTCTGGCTGTAGCTACAATTTTTTGGCATCATACGGCGGTAACACAATAAGGTTCAGTTATGCGTTCATACAATAAAAAATTCTACGTACGAACTGACTGCATCAGTTGTTTTGCTTCTCCTATTCCCTTGAAAGGATTGCTTGATGAAAAGATGTTTTGCTTTTGCAGCCTTATTTCTTATCTAATTTCCATAGTGGTGCTTATGCATAGTTGATTAATGAATGGTACGACCAAGTAGGCTGATGTCAAATGCTTTTACAGATCAAGGCAGAATTGATGCTGATTTTATATCTTGAAGTTTTTAAATCCTGTAACGAAACTATTGCCAATGCTTTGAGTACCCCCCCTGGTTGTAGAGTAAGGGCTCGCTTATATTTTCAATCATACTTTTAATTTTTATCTTTTCCTTTTTCGGTAGCCCTTAATAATCACCGCTAAGTTCTAGTCTACATAATACGAAACATAGAAGTATGCATTGCATAATTTTAGGCAGCAACTTGAATTGTGGTTTAGGCAAGCATATATTTGTCCTAGCGTTGTATATATGGTGAGGGTTTTTCAATATGGTTGTTCTTAGATAACTCGATGATAACTACAAGTTGGTAAATTCAGTTCTTATTGGAGTCCTTTATTTTTATCCAGAACGAAAACAACGGTAATACCTTGTGTAACTTTGATTCAATAAATAAATTATATAATTCAGAACCTATTGTGGTATATGCCAAAAGGGTTTGGTATATACCAACATGCATCAAGTTTCTATCAGATGTCTCTTAATTTGTGAAATATTGCACCAACGTTCAGCTCTGAAACTATACTCATTGCTCTGACGACAGTAAGAATGTACAACACTAGGTTTGATTTGGTTCGAAATGCCTAATTAAGTTCCATCTTAATAATTTCTTACCTTTGCCTTGTGTAAAAATGCAGTTGTGCGATCCATGTTTCATCCTATCGTGGAGATCTCTCGAGCTGCATTTTGTGGAAGCACATGAAAATGCAGGTTTTGATTGATGAATTGGTTGACTTAGCACCCATGAACTCGAGCTGAAAGGAAGTAGGCCTGTAACGAGCCAAGCCATGCAAGATACAAATAATTGTTGCCTTGGCATTTATCTCTTTCTTCATGGTGTTTACATTGTACTGTAAATGCGGAACAAATATTGCGATGTGATAGATGACAGTGAAGTGCAGAATTTTGAGAGCTCATATGTGTGGGGTAGGTTGCCTTTGATGCAGACCTGAAATTAAATAGGTATGCATTGACTCATCAGGAGAGAAATTTATGTGAATGGGTTTAATCTCAATATAAGCTTTCATTAGGTAAGTTTGTAATTTGCAAAGTACTGGATCCTAACATGATTTAATCTGGCATAGTATATGGAAGGTGCTACGAATCATTGGTGGAATTAAAAGTAGCTATGTGTGGATCAAAATTTAAAGATTTTCATATTCAAATTTTGAACTCGAATGAGACGTGCATTGCACGTGCAAGCTTACTAGTAACTAAAAATAAAACACACTACCATCTTCCCCACCCACCAAACTAACTATTCCATCTGTTCCAAAATATAAGGGGTATAATTCTGTTGAAAGTCAAATTTATTTAACTTTGATCAAGTTCAGAGAAAAAATATTGACATCCACAATATTAAACAGAAAAGTATGAAAATTCATTTCACGATGAATTTAAAAATACTAATTAGATATTATGAATTAAAAAATACCGATTTGATATTATGGATTTTGGTATATTTGCTCAAACCACCTGAACCGCAGTTCTGTAGGCGAAACTGCAAGGTAATTTGCACGGCGTCACACAAATGCAAGTCCGGTTCCCTCCCTTCCTCCCTCCGGTGCACCAGGAACTATGAACAGATGACTAAACTGCCACTGCAGACAGCAGCAATGCAATGCAGGACCGATTCGAACACTTTGCTAAATTTCGAGGGTGTGAGCGCACCAGTCAGTTGAGAGATGCTAACCAAATTTCCTAAAATGAACACACAATTCAATAGACGAAACTGCAAGGTACGTAATTTGCACGGATTCGTTACACGAACACCAGGTTGTAGAACTAGACACACGCCATGAACAGATGATTTGCCATCCAGATAAATCCACCGCAGCCGAAAATTTCAAACCCGCCGCACGCATACACCAGAGAGAGAGAGAGGGAGAGAGAGAGGCACCTGCAAGGCTGGATCCCGGCGCCGGCGGCTCGACTCCCAAGTCCCGACGCGCTGCTGCCCGCACCTGGCCCTCTTACTCGGCGCCTGCTGCTTCTTCACCGCCGCCCGCCGTCGCTCCTTCTCCGCGTCCTGCCTCCGCGGCCGTGTCCTGGGGGCGGGGGCGGCCAGCGACCGATGCTTCAGTGCCTTAAAGCACCTACCTTTGTGTCTATGACATGTGGGCCCAACAGATAGCTGACCTACATGTCAATGACCCAAAGGCAGGTGCGACACCGAAGCTGTGTCCACTAAGTCGTGGCCTGAAGGCTCGCATCGGGTTGGGGCGAGACAAAGCGGCGGCAGCAGCTTCCATCAGGTTGGCGTGGACAGGTGCGCTTACGTGAATTCCGGGCCGTCCGTTTGGCTCCTCCGAGATCTGAAGGTTGAGAGCCGTCCGTTTGGCCATGGGGAGAGCTCTTTTCTAGATGTTTATCTGAGTTTTGTGGCTAGGTATATTCCCATGATTCAAGTTGTAATTCCTGAAAACATTTTAGCTAATCAATAAAGACGACTGCTAGCTGCCGGCGCGCTTGGGTCGGTCAGAAACATCTTCTTCCTTTCGTAAGTCAACACAAGCAGAGAAACAAATGTTTACCTAACTTGATATAATTGTTCCGGCATTTCATTCCTTTTCATAGACTTCATCCCTTTTCAATTCAAAAATCTTCATTCTGGATAATACCATACAAAAAAATATAGTGAGGATAATTACAGGCAATGAACGAGCTGAGCTAGAGACTTAAATTACAGAAAGAAGTCACTTACAGACAATAGCAACTGACGATAGATTTGTCGAGTGCGTCTTTATTGAATAACTGAAAAATTTCTGAAAAATCAATCCACACACCATGGAATCCTATTAAGGGAGATGACTCATCAACCTAGAAGCCGCAATACAGTGACACATGTGCACAAAAGGACATGTTCTTGCGGCAGCTCTGTTCCGTATGTATCGCCACACTAAGGTCGGTGTTATATATGAATGTATTTTAGTAGTGCTTATTTGTTGTGTTTTTTCTAACCATGATTTCGACTTATGTTCCAGTTTCCAGGTGGTATTCGGAGCATAAGGAGCAGGATGAACCGGAGCTTAATGCTGCTCGAGATCAACCCGAATTCCTCCCCGATTTCATGAAGCTCCTTCTGAGGTGACGCAAGATGACCGGAGGTTTCTTTCGCTACTGGGATGCATACCACAAGCAGATGTGAAGTTGTGCATGTGTTATAACAACTGATGAGTTGGTGACCATGGCTGGAGATTATCTTGACGAGTCCATCTGTCTCTGTAAAAATGTGTAGTTGAAGGGGTATAAGTGCTTTTAATTTCTCTCAGTCATTATTTATCCCCTTTCTTGAATTGTGGTTAATTATGTATTTATCATTCTTATTTGGGGTGTACTTAAATTTATACAAAACTTTTTTATTTATTTATGAATTATTGTTTTAAACATAATATCTTATTAATTTGCTAGTTTTTGAGATCTATATTTTCAAATATATTTCATGTTATATTAAATGTGCATTTGTAAAGAACATTTATGTTCATTTTTTGAACGGTTAGTGAGAACACTTTTGGTTGCAGTGGATATGTGCTAGATCTATGCAAAATAATAATGATAAAATAATCTTCTTCATGATTGATCTCGATTAGAAGATGTACTATTGTGTATTTTATGCATATGAAACTAGTATCTTTTATTATCTTTCTCAAAGCTCTAGAGAATATGTGTCTAGAAAATATCTTCATAGATATCCCCAGATACCATGATTGTTTATATCAGATGTAAATAATAGAAACATATATTGTCACAGTCCCATTATGCCGATTCTTATTGAGCCACCAAACGAAGAGTCAAGAAGTTGACTGGAGCCCTTGTTTGGACAAGGCTTGCCCATGGCGAGGCAAGATGGCGGAGCATATTGCCCGTGACCCCAGTCTAGCTCTGTTTCCAGGAACATCAGAATTGGTGTCCTCCCTTCTTGGCAGCTCCTACTAACATAACAACAATGTTGATTTTTTTTTTTGCGGCTGAACAACAATGTTGATTGTGATTGCCAAGCCATAAGGGCATCTCCAGCCGTTAGCCCCCCCAGGACGCATAAAAATCGCCCCCTGGGGACGAGCCGGCGATACAATCGGCACTGGGGGCGGTTTTGCGCCCAGTCGTCGCCCTCAGCTCGCCCCCAGGCGCCAAAATTGGTCCACTTTGCAGCCCAATTTCAGCGAATAAAGGACCCATATGGGCGAGAATAGGCCCATATTCGGCGTAGTTTCGCCGTGTCTCGGCGTTCAATTATCAACACAATTATTTCTTATCACATATTTCATCACAGAAAAATCAAATACTTCAACAAAATAGTACAACAACAAATAGTTCAATACAAATTATATAGTTCAACAAATAAAAACTCGTATTTCATCACACGGCGTCCCCCTTGAGCCTCCATAGGTGCTCAATCAGATCTTTCTGCAGTTGATGATGCACCTGTGGGTCTCGGATCTCCTGACGCATACTGAGATAGGCAGTCCAAGTTGCCGGTAGATGGTGATCAACTTCGGCTAGAGGACCCTGCCTGTAGTATGGTTCAGTGTCAAACACTGGGTCTTCTTGCTCGATCTCGATGATCATGTTGTGCAAGATGACATAGCAAGTCATAATCTACCACATTTGATCTTTGGACCAGGTCTGAGCGGGGTACCGAACAACAGCGAATCGAGATTGGAGCACACCAAATGCCCGCTCGACATCCTTCCTGCAAGCCTCCTGAACTTTCGCAAACCAGGCGTTCTTGCCTCCTGCCGCAGGGTTTGAGATCGTCTTCACAAATGTCGACCATCTCGGATAGATGCCATCTGCTAGGTAGTACCCCTTGTTGTATTGGTGCCCATTGATCTTGAAGTTCACCCGAGGAGAATGGCCCTCAACGAGCTTGGCAAAAACAGGAGAGCACTGCAGCACGTTGATGTCATTGTGAGTTCCTGGCATATCAAAGAAGGAGTGCCAAATTGCTAGCTACACGAAATACACCCAGATTTACGAGTAGAAATCCAAGGTAACACTTATTGCTTACAAGTATTTATTTCATTTTTCTTCATGTAGAAAGAGAATGCAAGCTGAAATATAAAGTCTGCAGATTCCTCATGTATGTTCAATTTCCTGAATAGGAAGAACCATACCAACAGCCCTTGAACTACATTGGTTGAAGCAGCATACATACATATTACAGTTCTGCATTTTAAATTTGAAGACCAAGGCAAAGCCCGATCGACGTAATTGGAGGTGAATGTCTGTTTTCTTGTTTGTATTTAATCTTAGAAAACAGAATCTCGTCAAGTGAAAATCCACAGGCATTGCAGTCCAATTGTTCTAGGGATTGGAACCAGACGTGTGACTGAATACTGCTTGGAACATGTGATTCTGCAAAGTTTACGTATATGCACCTTTTTGGATGATACAACTTCTCTATGTTTGTACCTCCTCGTCATTAAAATTTTACAAAATTTATGAGTAAAAAGTAAGAAGTAATGTTCTCACTTCTCTTTTTTATGACCTTCATTATCTCAGTCTCAACAACATCCAGGAGGTGTACCTATGTAGCTAATTTTAATTCAAAAGCTTTATTTCACAAGTTGGCGACACGATATTCAGGATGTTAAGCAGGTGCTATAGTTCTAATTTACTTTCTTCTCATAACATTTGGTCTTATAAACAGTAGAGACTGTAGCCAGATGTTGCTCACTGCACGCTTATACTTATTCTGATTTCTGATGGCCTCCTAAATTTGAATTATTGTCTTTATGCCAAGTGGAGGACCTTTGCAATCTTATCAAGCTTTACGCTAAACTGACACTCTTACTTGATCCCATATTACTCCTTCGAACAATTTGTGCGCAAAGTTGAGGAAGTTGGGGCCAGTAATCGTGTTAGAATAAACCTCTTTCTTCCTTTAAGGGTTTGTTTCCATAATGTGGGGCAGCAGGGTCTGAGTCCCACTATGAGGGATCGACCTTCAGAGATCAGCTACCGGCGTCATACTGCCCCCACAAGTAAACCTGCCATTTATCTTGGGTCCCAAATTGCAGTGTTTGTCCCTCTTCATTTGTTATTAGTCTCTGCGATTTCATTCTTTAGCATCTGATGTGGTAGACCATTTAATCAATTTTCGCGGATAGTCTAGCTCATGTGTTTCTGATCTAAGTGGTGCCACATGTTTCTTCATGAAGCCTCACAAGAAAGTTACATTCTTCTCCATATCTTCAAATTGGCTGTTTATTGATGAGCAAGGTTGATTTGAGCCGTCTTCTGTAAGTGCTCAAATGCAACCTTAAAACCAGTCGCAAAATTGTTTTGGTCCATGTACGACTTAAATAACCTACTGTGTATTTAACTATTGATGTGTATAGGCAATTATTTACTTCTATATACGGATATCTTCGTTACATCAAAGAAAGTTACGGTGTACTAATTGGTAAGTAAATAAATTTAAAATAGTCATTATGATAGTTCTTCTCTCCTCAAGTCTCAGATCTATTTAGACCTATTTTGTTTTTGTACTGACTCTTGAATTTTCTGCTTTCTATTTCCTAGCCCTTCTGATATGTTCTTTACTCCCGATTTCAGCCTTTTAAGGTCTGTTCTTCAGGGATTGCAGAGAGCATGGACCACCGTATGGAAGAAGGAGATGCCATCCTTGACTGTCGTTGTCTTTGGTGTGTTGCTGCCATTTTTCTAATTCTTGCACTACAGAGACCTCAGTCTATCCATGTAGGTCATGCCTTCTAATCAGTCTTTTGACTCTTATGTACGCGTGTGCTCTTGCATTACTTACTAGATCTTGTTGTATACGATGATCCATTGTCGGTTATACAAAGGTTCTGATTTTAAAATTTTGTAATGTTCAATTTAGATTTAATTTTATTCCACCTCTTTTTGAATGGACAATGTGTGTGATGTTTAAACGGTCACTATGTGAAATTCATAGGCATTGTGAGGGCATGGAGAAAGGATTCGATTTTTGATTCTTTTTTTCATGGTTCAGAGCTATTACCTGCTACACCTACACACATGGAAAACTTAAACTTAGCAGTCCAAAATTAAGCAGCAAACTTTATTGCTGGTCATCTAAAAATTCAGTGACAACTGCTGACACATGAGCTTCATTTTTAGTAGAGTTAGTAGATGATGCAGATGATAGTTCTACCTCTCTGACTGAAACAAGAACTTTCTGACCAAGGGCATACCTGCAGGACAGCAGGAAGTCCTAAGGCACGCATCACGCATTCACAAAAGATATGGAGCTGATATTTTAGATTATTACTAGCATATTGGTATGTGCGCGTGTGTGTGGGTGTGTGTGTGTGTGTGTGTGTGTGTGTGTGTGTGTGTGTGTGTGTGTGTCAAGATGGCAACGGGGATGAAACCCATCGGGTTTTGCCTTCCCAAACCCATCCCCACGAGAAAATTCTAAACCCGTCCCCGTCCCCGTCACCGTGCGCGGGGCTACTTTTTTGCCCGTTCCCTAAACCCATTGAGTTTTCTAAACCCACGGGGAACCCGCGGGGAAATCAACATATATAAGGAAACATAGAACCAACAAAGAATAATATTTCGACAACAAAATGATACCACATTTCAGCAACATAGATAATCAGATTTCAGCAACAAACAGGAGCATATTTCAGCCATACATGGTTAAACAAGATGTCCAATTACACAAGTTCTAATATATAATTCTTGGTTCACAAATCAAAAGCACAAATGAGACAAAATAGTCCAATACATAAGTTTTAAAATAGAATTCATAGTTCACAAATCACTTTAAAGTAGGAATCATCATAGCATCTTTCACATCTCCAAGCCTCCAAAAGACTATCTTCAAAGCTTCCAAAGCCAAATCAAAGTGCCAAGTCCTAGAGAAGATCAAAATACGCTGAAGCTTGGTGAAAAAATGTATTTTGCCGGGTTTGCCGGGTTTCGGGTTCGGGGACTACCGAAACGGGTGCAACCCCATGAAACGTGTCGGGTTGTATAATGTGCCCAACAACAGCCCTGCGGGGATGAAAAGACGCCCATCCCCGTCCCCTAATAGGGTAAAAACCCGCGGGGACGCGGGTTTCGGGGCCCCATTGCCATCTTGATGTGTGTGTGTGTGTGTGTTTTAGCATATTAGTACTAGCATACCTGCAGGAGGTCCTAACTTTGTTCAGTTCTAAACAAATTTGAGTTGGTATGTAGTGTTGAGAGGATCCTAAAATATTGTACTACATAATCTCTTTCCAGGTTCTTGAAATTTGCACTCTTGTTGAATTTCGCATTTTGGTCGATTTGTACTGCATCTTTTATTGTTGTCAGCCTAGAATTATATCACATTTTGATCTTTAACAGGCAGATTCATAATTATGCCTTAATACTAATTTAACTGCATGATTTAATTAGTGGCTGCAATATTATTTCATGGTCCACAACATAACTAAATCTGTCAAAATGAAACATTATTCTTCCCATGTGTCAAAGTATTAAGCAATCAAATATTTTAGTATCTAAATTGTTATGTTTAGGATGATATATTTCAAGGAGCCACATGTGCCCAAAACAATGGTGCCAAGTGCGTAGACAATCTGCGCCGAGGATTGCTGACGGAGTAACCATAACGCATCTCGACATGTGGGCCAAGGGCCATAATAAAAAATTAGAAACAAAAAATTGAGCTGGACCCACACTGACGCCGTTGAGCATCTCGATATAGCCGTGCGGTACCGATTCCGAGATCTTGTGAGCTCGGGCTCACATTAGTATTTTCGATGAAGCATTACCTTTTCTTGCTAAGGTACATATGTTGATTTCAGTTGTGTGCCACGTGTTTGCTGTAATGTCTAGAGGAGATTATGAAGTGATTCTCTCTGCCAATTAAACAAATAAACGCCCCGCCCTTATATTTTGAAGAACGTTTGTTTATGCAAGGATTTGCTGGGAAAAACCATCTCCAGAAAAATAGGGCCAAATTTGAATTCTAATAGAGTTGAAGAGACGCATAGAGCAAGAGACATGAATAATACTTCCTTGTGGGCTTCCTGAGAATCTACAATGAAGAATAAGAAGGGGGCAGTAACTAAGTATGCATGTCATCACTGATTCTATTGAAAATAGTTATACATGCATTTCCAGGAAAATTAAGCTATATTTAAATGTTGCATGGTTTAGATATTGGGTGTATGAAATTTTGTTTATACCATAAAAATGCATAAATAAAGTCTCATGTGGCTTGTAATTCACTTGTTATATGTCAAGTTGGAGCTCCGAAGAACATAGTGAAACTGTTTGTTCTGAAGAACAGTTGTCAGTGTTCGGCCTCTCTTTTGTTGTACTTTCTTTCCTCTTTCCTTCTTAGCCCCTTTTTAATAACTTAGCTCGGAACCCCCCTCTTTAGGCCCCTCTGATGGTTAGAGAGTGTTGTCTTGAAGTTCCTTTTAGATTTCTACTAGGCGGCCTTTGTATATACAGATATTCCATTTTATTAATTAATGCTCCAACGGTGGTTTGGATTGGCTCATGACCTGTATGTTGATGCCCATCTTTATATCTGAGAACTAAGGGCTCTATTCTTTTAACCATGAACCGATTTAAGTAGCAAGTTCGTTTTTGTTGGTTAGTTGTATCATTGTTATCCAACACTGAGCACTAATTGACAACCAGCCATGATCATCCATCCTTTGATTTAGTTTGCTTTTTCTTTTGTTAGTTCTAGCTAAGTGAAATCTGCCCGAAGCTTTGAACCTTACCAACGCACGTGATTTGACTCTTGGTGCTTGTGAATTCTGAATGAAGTAAAAGCAGCCAATCTATCTGAATGAATTTGTTGATGATTTGCATGGTTATTCTTTATTCTGGGTGCATGGCTATTCTTGTGTTTGAGCCTTAGGCATGCAGCAATGAGATCTAATTGCACTATTTTGTGAGCCATTTAAACTGAAATCAATCATCCATTTTATTCAGAAAGTTTATCCCAATACTTTGGGTCACTATTGTACTTCTGTTTCGACAACAAAATTTATTTCAACTTGTCATGTGTCAGTTCACCAACAGTACCGAGACCATGCAACTTGGAACATCAAGTAAGAGCATATCCACAATAAATATTTCCATGTTTAACCTTATTATCGACATTTATTAAAATTGGATATAAAAAAGGTGCACAATGACACATGAAGCAGGTTGTGCCCCTTTTATTGCCCGGTGCAACGCGCGGGCATTTGTACTAGTAAATATATAAAGTACTCCGAGGATCGCGCGCGCCGGCGTACGTTACGTACGTTTCGTTTCAATAAAAAAAAGTCAAGAGAACAACCGTGGACATTCATCCACTCATCCAAAGAAAATGACATTCGCCAAAAGGAACAACAACACTAGCTAATTACTACTACCACCGTGGACACATTTTTCTTTTTTAGTTTCATATACTTACTTTGAACATATTTTATGAATATTTTCTTCCAGTTTTTTGATTGGTCAAGGAAAGAAATCAACTATGCGGTCTTTGGGCCGTTGGATGTGGGCTGACGGCTGAGACCTGCTCACGAGAGGGAGCAATCCATGGGAATGAGCAGTGCTTATTTTTTTCCGTTGGATGTGAGCTGGATACACGTGACATGTAATTAGCCAGATCATTTCTTTCATATACTTAAAACTAGTAAGCTTGCACGTGCAACGCACGTCTTGGCTAAAACTCCGTTTGAAGATACATCTACTCCTAATAAAAAACACTTTGTTTGTAGCTATATTTCTTTATGGCACATGCCTGCACGTGCAACACTGTTATAAGCTTAGCAATAAATTTTCTCGGTCCCCTCTTAAACATGTGTGAACAAAATAAGCTACTAATCTCCTCTTAAATCAAAACCAATGCTCCCCTGATCAATAATCAGAGCATTCCCGCACAACAAACCTCAACGGCAATCTTCTCTTTATCAGCCGCTCATCATTTGTGTCGCCACCATTGACGACATCTTCAGCACACTACAGCGGCTTTGGCAGCAATGAAGGCGATGGTAGATTCCGTGGGACTGTTGCACATGGTACCAGGCCAAGCTGCTCACTCCAACCATGAAAGCGACCACCCGCAGCAAACATTGGATGGTCATTATGTGTTGCAGAGCAACTCAAGCACATATGTATCGGTTGAAGTTTCACGGCTATAGTGGCGAAAAATAGCCTTAGTTGTTGCATAGAACAAGAAGGATCTGATGCTTCAATATCGAGCAAAATAGTGTACTATCCTCACTAGTATCGAGCAACATATTTTCTCTCACATTCTCTGTTGGTTTAAAAACATGGTTAGCTGAATACTCCTAGACCGGGGTTTGAAATATTCTACAAAGGTAGTTTTAAAGAATCTTGTAATGATGTGTGAAAACATCAGATTGTCAAAAATAATTACACATCACAATAAGCAGGCAAGGAACCATGCCATGATTTCTGATCTTCTATATGTACTTCCGATTTTGGACAAATGGTAGGCAATAATTACGCTCATTTTTTAAACCAATTTGTAAATCAAGGCAATACAACTCGGAATTCAAACTTCAGTCGTAACAGGTGAAGAATGATTGCCAATATATCCACATCAGAGGCCTATATGAAGAAACAATGAAACTGCCGCTAGGATGGTGAATGAGAAGTCAACATCCAACAACATGAATAGATAGACAGTAGGTAGATAACAAGTTAACCTTATCTTCCTGCAGAATCTTGGATATGACCCCAGTATTGCGAACCAATGGCTTTGTTTTTTCACAAATGGATCCTTTTCCACTAGTAGAAAAAGGGGCTTTGGTCCAGCCAGAAAAGAGCATTAATTCCGATTGCATTACGAACCGGGACTAATGTGAGCGTTAGTCCCGGTTCAAGCGGCGAGGGCATCATACAGACATTACTCCCGGTTCAAATTGGACCTTTAGTCCCGGTTCGTGGCACGAACCGGTACTAAAGGGTGCGATGCCCATTAGTACCGGTTCGTGGTTCGTGCCACGAACCGGTAGTAATGGGGTTGAGACCTTTAGTACGGGTTCGTGCCACGAACCGGTACTAATGGTGCAATTTTCAAATCCTACCCCCCCCCCCTCGGTGCATCGCCTTTTCAGTTTTGTAAAAAGCAAAAGAAAATGATAGAAACTTCAAAATTTAAAATCCTTCGAGATGTAGTTATGTTACTACATCTACTAGTTAGGAACATTTAAAAACTTAAATTTGGACATGTTTTGCAAAAAGTGTAGGGAAAATGTAAAACGGCTATAACTTTTGCATACGATGTCGGAAAAAAACGTATAATATATCAAAATGTTCGGAACGAAAATTCGCATCGCATCCGATGGAGACAGCCTACGGCCTGTTTGCAAATTTTTAGAATCATCAAATTCTAAAAGGAAAAAAAGTTATGCTCAAATTTCAATTTTTTTGATTTTTTGTTAAATCTGGTCAAACTATGGTCAAACTACTTATTCAAGAAGTATTAGTGTTACTAAATAATTATTCAAGAATATTAGTGTTACCAAATAATTATTTTAGTTTTTTTGAATTTTGGTCAACTATGGTCAAACTGTGGTCAAACTACTTATTCAAAAAATATTAGTGTTACTAAATAATTATTGATTTTTAGAACAATAGTTTCAAACTCAAACAGTGAAATGTGTGACTTCATGCTCAAGCTAAATTCCTGAGGGTTAATATGATTGACATCTTACTATTGTCAGGAAAACAACAAGTGCAGACTTGGAAACGAGGGAGAATAGAATCCGGAAGTTAAGCGTGCTCAGGCTGGAGTAGTGAGAGGATGGGTGATCGTTTGGGAAGTTAGATGATTTGGAATGATGAGGGGTGATTAGAGATTAAAGGTTAAATTGAGCAGTGATGAGGGGTGATTAGAGATTAGAGGTTAAAATAATTCAGAAATTTGAAATTCAAAAAAATATTTCAAAAAAAATCATAAAATTTTTCTTTAGTACCGGTTGGTGTTACCAACCGGGACTAAAGGTGGACCTCCAGGCAGCGGCCACGTGGAGGGCCTTTAGTCCCGGTTCCAGTTAGAACCGGGACTAAAGGGGGAGGCTTTAATACCGACCCTTTAGTCCCGGTTCCAGAATCGGGTCTAAAGGCCCTTATAAACCGGGACTAAAGGCCCTTTTTCTACTAGTGTTCCCTTAGTTCTTCTATCAAAACAAACAACTTTCCCCGGGATAACCACCATATATATGTCCGTTTGACAACAACTTGCACCATCCACCTGGCATGATTCTTAGTTGATTGCGCCTATTCTTCTGCTCTCACATGATACAAACCAGACAATGTCGTGTAATGCTCCAATAATCAGACAATCAAGATGCAAAATTATATATAGACTCAATCTTCTTAGTGAAGACATCTTAACATGTGTTGACATCCACAAAACTGTCAGTAATGATTTCATAGATGACAAAAGAAAATTTATGCTATGCCAACAGAATTACCAGTACATATTTTTATTGAAGTACATACGTACATGTACATTCAGTAGTCTACCGGATTTTAATCACATGTACCATGGTAGCTTGAAGCCCTCAACATTAAGAATAAATCAGATAAGCAAATAAAAAATCACATGGACTATTACAATTCACCCCCATTACTGCTCGCATTTCATTCTCAAGGGGTGTAAGTTGTGCAGCAAAAGTCTAGTGATATTCTCAACTGTGTTGGAAAAATAAGATGAGAAGGTTCCGTGCAACATCCTTTACATGTGCACTATATCACAAAAATTGTAAAGATAGACTGAGTAAAATTATGTTGAAATCTGAATCACTTGCAAGAATGCCGAAATAGTGACAAGGGTAGTTGGCACTTCATAAACTCATCATGATCAAATAAACATTATGGTGGGCTTGCATTCTCACCAACAATCAATGGCATCTTGACTGAGCTCCGAGCTAAACGTCTGAGAGTAGAATCATAATCTCCCAAAGTCGTCGTTAATTTCAAAGATATCGTGGCACACGTTGAGAAAATGTTGCCATCTTGAAACAACCGTGAACAAAAAAAATGCATCCTGAAAACAACATGAGCAAGATCAAGTATACCAACTCCCTTAAGGAGAACAGAAATAATTACGAAAAATTATCAATACCCGTGGAGGTAAATTCATCGACGAACATATGAGTTCTTGAGTGCACTATCATCAAAATACACATCCATATCAAGTTCTCCTATGAACTGAACCACCGGTTGTTTTCAGAAAAAGCAGCCAGAAAAAAAGAAGGGCCATAGATCATTTTGGTGTAATCACCCATGATTTTGAGAAATATAGAACGGCGGCCATAGATCGCTTTGATGTCTGGCGTGCATGTGTTGCACCGTGGCTTAGCTAGCTTTGCAGTGAATCAATCAATCCATCGCTGTGTACTGCCGTCTTGCCGGAAGGTTGATCGTCTCGGAAAGTAATCGATCCATCTCCGAAGTTTCAGTACGCGCGTCACCGTCGCCGTAAGCTTGTTGCGTGTATGTGGACAGGGCCAACATGCATCGATCACACGGGCGTCGTTCCATGGCGCCCACCGACTTCCACGACCTGCCGATGGAGGCCCTGGAACAGATCGCGCGGCGCACCGGCCCCCTCGACAATGTCGCCCTGCTCCGCCGTTTGTGCACCGTGGCGCCGCACGCTCAAGGCCACACTCCTCCGCCTGATCAAACTACCGAACCAGCCACACCACGTGTACGTGGAGCGTTGCTGCGAGTGCCCACTGCGGCTGCGAAACAAGCGCCCCCTGCTAGGACAGAACCTGAATAATGGAACAGAAAGTATGCCTCCGACAGACGAATGGTACTGGCCCTCTCGTCGCCGTTTCCTTGGAGAGCAAGACCGACTCAGCAGTGCAGCCGACGCGCATCATAGGCTCCTCCTACGACTGGGTGGTCATCGTCGATGAGGCATGCACCCTGACCCTGCTGGAGCCGCTCACCGGTGGTCGGTTTCCGCTGCGTCCCATCACCTCGTCGCTCGAGCGTAGCAAGCAAGGAGCAGCGGCGGCGTAACATAGGGGATCGGCATCGGCGAGGTGAGGAGCAGCAGCCGTAAGCACTTTGTCCTTGGTCCCCGTAGCCCCTCCCTCTCGATCTAGTCTAGTAATAACGAATCGAATCGTTTTCTTTTCCTTGATCTGATATGCGTTCAGGAGGATTTGTGCCCGTGAAGATGAAGGAGATCTGGTTGGAACAAAGAAGAAGATGGATACACCTAGTATTTGTGTCCGTGAAGAAGAAGGAGATCGATATGGCAACGATTACGAAGCGTTTTTCTCTCACTTATTTACTCTACTAAGGGTTAATTAATTAATACCATAGGGGGCTTTTTACAAAATGTGCGCGACGGTGAACTCGGTTTTTTCTCACTTATTTACTCTACTGAGGGTTAATTAATTAATACCATAGGGGGCTTTTTACAAAACGTGCATGACGGTGAACCCGGAGACTCAATCCGTGCTTTATTATTATAGGGAGAGATATAAATAACAGAAAGTAAAAGTGGGGTACAGAAGGTTGTGCTCTCCAATTTCATCCATCACATGATCATCAAAAGGAATCCACTAACAAGGTTGATCAAGTCTTGTTAACGAACTCATTTCGAATAGCATGAAACTGGATTTTTTTTTTGAATAACACTATGTTACCTCACCATGGATATGCACATCCCCAATAATAAGAATATTATATTTCTTCTTGACAGTAGGAAGAGGAAATTCAAAACCTCCAAATATAATCGATGGAATTTTTCCAATAGAGTTGATACTATGAACCTGAGGTTGTTTCCTCGGAAAGTGTACCGTATGCTCATTACCATTAACATGAAAAGTGACATTGCCTTTAGTGCAATCAATAACAGCCCCTGCAGTATTCAAAAAGGGTCTTCCAAGAATAATATACATACTATCGTCCTCGGGAATATCAAGAATAACAAAGTCCGTTAAAATAGTAACGTTTGCAACTACAACAGGCATATCCTCACAAATACCGACAGGTATAGCAATTAATTTATCAGCCATTTGCAAACATATTTCAGTAGGTCTCAACTTATTCAAATCAAGTCTACGATATAAAGAGAGAGGCATAACACTAACACCGGCTCCAAGATCACATAAAGCAGTTTTAACATAGTTTCTTTTAATAGAGCATGGTATAGTGGGTACTCCTGGATCTCCAAGTTTTTTTGGTATTCCATCCTTAAAAGTATAATTGGCAAGCATGGTGGAAATTTCAGCTTCCGGTATCTTTCTTTTATTTGTAACAATATCTTTCATATACTTAGCATACAGATTCATTTTGAGCATATCAATTAATCGCATACGCAAAAAGATAGGTCTAATCATTTCAGCAAAGCGCTCAAAATCCTCATCATCCTATTTCTTGGATGGTTTGGGAGGAAAAGGCATGGGTTTCTGAACCCATGGTTCTCTTTCTCTACCATGTCTCCTGGCAACAAAGTCTTTCTTATCATAACGTTGATTCTTTGATTGTGGGTTATCAAGATCAACAGCAGATTCAATTTCTATATCATTATCATTACTAGGTTGAGCATCATCATGAACATTATCATTAACATTATCACTAATTTTAGGTTCATTACCAGCTTGTGTTTCAGCATCATAAATAGAAAGATCATTTGTATTCTCAGGTGTTTCAACAACAGGTTCACTAGAAGCATGCAAAGTCCTATCATTTTTCTTTTTCTTCATTTTAGAAGGACTAGGTGCATCTATATTATTTCTTTGAGAATTTTGCTCAATTCTCTTAGGGTGTCCTTCAGGATACAATGGTTCTTAAGTCATTCTACCCGTTCTAGTAGCCACTATAACATCATTATCATTATCCTTACTATTCAATTCATTGGGCAAATCATTTTGAGCTTTAAGTACTTGTTCTACTTGAGTGGTAACCATAGAAGCATGTTTACTAATAAGTTTAAGTTCACCTTTGACATTATCCATATAATCACCCAAGTGTTCAAGCATATTTGAATTGTATTTCAATTGTCTACCAAAATAAGCATTAAAATCTTCTTGCTTAGCCATAAATTTATCAAACTCATCTAAGTATGGGCTGGCAAACTTAGTAAATGGGATTACAACTTTATCATATCTATAGAGAGAATTTACCTTTACTACCTGTGTCGGGTTATCAAGATCATGAGTTTCTTCAATAGGTAAAGGATTAAGATCATATGTTTCTTCAACAGTCGGTAAATTAAGATCGTGTATTTCTTCGATAGGAGGCAAATTCTTAACATCTTCAGCTTTAATACCTTTTTCTTTTATAGATTTCTTTGCCTCTTGCATATCTTCAGGACTGAGAAATAGAATACCCCTCTTCTTCGGAGTTGGTTTAGGAATAGGCTCAGGAATTGGCTCCGAAGGTGTCCAATTATTTTCATTTGTCAACATATTATTCAATAGAATTTCAGCTTCATCTGGCGTTCTTTCCCTGAAAACAGAACCAGCACAACTATCCAGGTAATCTCTGAAAGCATCGGTTAGTCCATTATAAAAGATATCAAGTATTTAATTTTTCTTAAAAGGATGATCAGGCAAAGCATTAAGTAATTGGAGAGGCCTCCTCCAAGCTTGTGGGAGACTCTCTTCTTTAATTTGCACAAAATTATATATATCCCTTAAAGCAGCTTGTTTCTTATGAGCAGGGAAATATTTAGCAGAGAAGTAATAAATCATATCCTGGGGACTACGCACACAACCAGGATCAAGAGAATTAAACCATATCTTAGCATCACCCTTTAATGAGAACGGCAATATTTTAAGGATATAAAAGTAATGAGTTCTCTCATCTTTAGTAAACATGGTGGCTATATCATTCAGTTTAGTAAGATGTGCCACAACAGTTTCAAATTCATAACCATGAAAAGGATCAGATTCAACCAAGGTAATTATATCAGGATCAACAGAGAATTCATAATCCTTATCAGTAACACAAATAGGTGAAGTAGCAAAAACAGGGTCAGGTTTCATTCTAGCATTTAGAGATTGTTTATTCCATTTAGCTAATAACCTTTTGAGTTCATATCTATCTTTGCAAGCTAAAATAGCTAAAGAAGCTTCTTGATCAAAAACATAACCCTTAGGAATAACAAGTGATTCTTCATCATCACTTTCATCAGTATTATCAGATTCGATATTTTCAATCTCTCTAGCCCTAGCAAGTTGTTCATCAAGAAAATCACCAAGTGGCACAGTAGTATCAAGCATAGAAGTAGTTTCATCATAAGTATCATGCATAGCAGAAGTGACATCATCAATAACATGCGACATATCAGAACGAATAGCAGAAGCAGGTATAGGTGTCGCAAGCTTACTCAAAACAGAAGGTGAATCAAGTGTAGAGCTAGATGGCAGTTCCTTACCTCCCCTCGTAGTTGAGGGATAAATCTTAGTTCTTGGATCTTTCAAGTTCTTCATAATGATAAGCAGATATAAATCCCAAGTGACTTAAAGAATAGAGCTATGCTCCCCGGCAACGGCGCCAGAAAATGGTCTTGATAACCCACAATTATAGGGGATCGCAACAGTTTTTGAGGATAGAGTATTCAACCCAAATTTATTGATTCGACACAAGGGCAGCCAAAGAATATTCTCAAGTATTAGCAGTTGAGTTGTCAATCCAACCACACCTGGAAACTTAATATCTCCAGTAAAGTGTTTAGTAGGAAGGTAATATGATAATAGTGATAGCGGTAGCAAAAGGTAACAGTAGTAAAAGCAATGTTTTTGGTATTTTGTAGTGATGATAGCAATAGCAACGGAAAAGTAAATAAGCGAAGAACAATATATGGAAAGCTCGTAGGCAATGGATCGGTGATGGAGAATTATGCCGGATGCGGTTCATCATGTAACAGTCATAACCTAGGGTGACACAGAACTAGCTCCAGTTCATTGATATAATGTAGGCATGTATTCCGAATATAGTCATACGTGCTTATGGAAAAGAACTTGCATGACATTTTTTGTCCTACCCTCCCGTGGCAGCGGGGTCCTTACGGAAACTAAGGGATATTAAGGCCTCCTTTTAATAGAGTACCGGAACAAAGCATTAACACATAGTGAATACATGAACTCCTTAAACTACGGTCATCACTGGTAAGTATCCCGATTATTGTCACTTCGGGGTTAACGGATCATAACACATAATAGGTGACTATAGACTTGTAAGATAGGATCAAGAACTCTCATATATTGATGAAAACATAATAGGTTCAGATCTGAAATCATGGCACTCGGGCCCTAGTAACAAGCATTAAGCATAGCAAAGTCATAGCAACATCAATCTCAGAACATAGTGGATACTAGGGATCAAACCCTAACAAAACTAACTCGATTACACGATAGATCCCATCCAACCCATCACCGTCCAGCAAGCCTACGATGGAATTACTCACGCACGGCGGTGAATATTATGAAGTTGGTGATGGAGGAAGGTTGATGATGACGATGGCGACGAATTCCCCTCTCCGGAGCCCCGAACGGATTCCAGATCAGCCCTCCCAAGAGGTTTTAGGGCTTGGCGGCGGCTCCGTATCGTAAAACGCGATGAATTCTTCTCTTTGTTTTTTTTCTCCCCAAAACACAATATATAGAGTTGGAGTCGGAGAGGCATCAGGGGGCCCACGAGGTAGAGGGGCCCGCCCTAGGGGGCAGGCGCGCCCCCACCCTCGTGGACAGGTGGTGCGCCCCCTGGCCTTCATCTTTTGCAGGTATTTTTTATATTTTCCAAAAAGTTGCTCCGTGAAGTTTCAGGTCATTCCGAGAACGTTTGTTTCTGCACATAAATAACACCATGGTAATTCTACTGAAAACAACGTCATTCCGTGTTAGTTCCATTCAAATCATGCAAGTTAGAGTCCAAAATAAGGGCAAAAGTGTTTGAAAAAGTAGATACGACGGAGACGTATCACTTGCCAAGGTTCCTAAGAGGTATCCTTCTTGTGATAAAAATAGTTAGTTATATTGAAGATATTGCATGAATATGTCCCACAAAACGATTACTTCAATTTATGCTTGACTGCATGGTGGATTGGTGTCTTAACCATATTATGATGGCTTGTGAATTTCACTCTCACGTACACTTTTGATTCCTTAGTAGCTAGGGACAACGACTTTTGTTGTATTTATTGTATATGTTTGTGTTTGCGCAGTCTAGCACTTTATCTATCCATCACTAAATGAAGCACTATTATGTAGTAATAGAAGCATAGGAATACATGTTCTAAGAGCGTGGGCTAGCTCGATATAGCTGGTTGTCTTTCGCTGCTTCTTTTCGCAAGTAGTATATGTATCTTCTCAAACTCCTAAAGATTGTTTTAATCCGTAGTGATTGATCAGCTGTGGCTCTAAAATTTGATGCTAAGTCTTGTTTCCGATTCTCTTGTATTAAGAGTTTGCATGCACCAATGGTATGATTTGAATCTAGTTGCTTTAAGAAGGAATGACTTCTGAATGATTTTATGACTGAAGCATGCGTTAGTTGTTGCAACTTTCATTTCTAAAGTAGCCATGAATATTGTGAAGTTGACAGTACTAATGCATGCCCCTGATTTCTGGTTTACAACATATTGTCATTGCAGTCAATGATAGAAAACCTTCGCAGGAATGCATTCAGGTCCTTATTCAACAAACACGCCTTCACTCAAAAGGTTGTTCGCATGAATGAGACGCTACAACGGTTGCTAGATTCATGTTTGCGACAGAGATCATTGCGAAGTTTGCAATCAGAAGTACTTACTGTGTGCAAATCTGATTTATGATGACTCTGAAGAACTATTTGTTACGTGCAAAGAAGATTTCTAAATGTTCGCGACAGAGATCATTGCGAAGTTTGCAATCAGAAGTGTCTACCCTGCATATCTGGGTCATTTCTTTAAGGAGCTGAACACTAAGTCTCCCATGGCGGGAACATGAGATGATGAGCAAGGCATCATATGTTTATAATAAACTATTTTACTTTTTTTATAAATCACTATATCATGAGAAACTAACTAATTATTATTCGATAATATAACCATTAACATACAATTTTATTTAGTATTCAATGTATTATTCTATTAGATCTAACAAAAAAACAGCAACTAATATAAAACTCAAAGCGTATAGTTATACAGTTCAAGTGTTTGTGATTAGAAATACGGAGTTCATAAGTAGAACCTCACTTGGAAGTGAATTACATTTATCTTTTCCTCAAATAGTGTTAGAGATATTTTAGTTAACTAGATCAGATCTATTTGAGAATAGAAAATAAAAGTCACGCTAATCTACACAATAACTTGCACCACTTTAGTTTCACAATAGTAAGTTCATACACATCGGTTCCAATTTGCAGTATCTTCAAATATCGTGACAGAGATTTTATGATGCACACTTGTAATAAATACCATAGAAGAAGTTTCTAGAGTAGGATTGTCTAGCTTAGTTGTAACCGAAACAAAAATTCTAGAGTATAGGACTAAGTTGGACGGGCCAGACTAAAGCAGAGCATAGAATATTTGAAATTCTGAAGAATATATATATATGCTTGACTCATTTGAAGCGATCAAATTAGAAACCCAATCAATTCTTCTCCGGGTGTCACAGTGCGATTTTGTCATCTGATTAGAAAATTACTCTCTCCGTTCCTAAATATTTGTTTTTTAGAGATTTCAAATGGACTACCACATACGGATGTATATAGACATATTTTAGAGTGTAGATTCACTCATTTTGCTCCGTATGTAGTCATCTATTGGAATCTCTAGAAAGACAAATATTTAGAAAGGAAGGGAGTAGTAAAGCGTATGCATGACTAGCTGGGAGCTGCTACATGCTCGTGCGACGGTGCGAAAGCAAGACCTTGGAGGCTTTCAGGCTTTGGATATAATAAAAAAAAAGTTGAGACGAGATATAATAATATATGAGATGGCTGGATGTTAGTGGACTGCAGATGGGTTGGCAACCGAAGCATACTAGCAACTGTGTAGAAATCCTTATCCAGTTGGGCCCCAACGAAGCTCTGGCTGTTTGGTGGACCCACCAACCCAATCTATAGACGACACCTCAAGAAGTATGCATACACCTTAGTCTTATTGTCTAGTGTGTTGCTTTTGTCATAGTTTGAAAACCATACCGGTAATCGAACCGGCAAGGCTATTGATTTGGGTTTTTACCGGTCAGATCACTGGTTCACCGATCCACGGCGCCACGCAAGGGTGGTTGCAAAGGGGGCGCTAGCACCCTATGAGTTTGTCTATGTGGACAAAATGAAGAGAGAAAGCTCTCAATCGGCTGGAACCCTATCAAAGAGGACTTTTTTTCCTTCACTGACTCTACCCTTAACGAGTCAATCGAGGTCCTCGGTAAAACCAGGGTCATCGGAACGGCCGTAAGTTTCCGGCCATGGAGCCGGACAACTCACTGTCTAATACAACGTTTCCATCTCTGCTCAGACATGTTCAACAAATGGTCAGAAGTATAAGAACCCTGCTCAGATCAGCCGAGCGGTCGGATAAGATAACTTACTGCGTCAATGGGCTTGAAGTAGGAGAAGTCATCGAACATTTGTTGTTGGGCAAAGTCCTCTTTTCCCCCTTTGTAAATCGCCTCAAGCGCAGCCACCAGGGCCACTTGGTTCTCAAAGCCTTTTCTTATGGCTCGGGCGGCGTCATTAGACCTGTTGCATTGCCAAAATGGATGGATGCACTGCTGAAGCGGTTGGACTGCTCGGCCTATGGCCACAGCCATCACATTGACAATCGTGAGCTTGTGGTGGCGGAGGCAAGCAATTTGAGTGGCTAGCCAAGTAACTTCAGCATCCTCCTCTTAAGAGTGGCTTCTCGGCCGCCAGTTGTACCGCTGGCGGTGCATGGGAAAAGAGCGGAAGACCTAGTTGAACGGGGTCTTCGAGCAACAGGTCGGCAATATAGAACCATTAGGTCGCCCACGTCTAGACGTCCTCCTTTGGGGTACTAGGGAGATAACCTGCCCCGGCAATCCGACGCACCTTGTCTCCTCCCACTTCAAATATAGAGCCGTCGAGGGAACAAGGTGCTAGGCAAAAAAAATCACCATAATCCGAATTAAGCCTCGCAACCAAAAAAGGCTTCACAAAGGGCAACGAAACCCGCTATGTGAAAAATCTTAAATGTGTATAGAAAAAATGTTGATCATGTATTAAAAATTGGTAATCTTTTATTTAAAAACTCTTAATCAAGCATTTAAAAAATTGTATAGAAAAAAATGTTGATCATGTATTAAAAAAAGTTACTCTTGTATTTGAAAAACTGTTGACCATGTATTAAAAATTGAAAAATGTTATTAGAAAAATGTTTTTGACATATATAAAAAATGTAGGGTGAAAATCAAAAGAAACATAAAACAAAAAAATATACAAAAGTTAAAGAAAAAAAGAAAATCAGAAGAAAAAAGAAATAAATAGAAAAAATAAAACAAAAAATCGATGAAAAACGAGAAAGGAAGAAACAAAACCTAAGAAAAAAGAAAAGGAAAAGGAAAAAAAACCAATGCAAACCGAGAAAGAAAATAAAGAAAATGAAAGAATAACAACGAAAAAGAAAATAAAATAAAAAATGAAATGAAATGAAAACCGGTGAGAAAAACCTGAAAAAACGGAGAAGAAAACAGTGAAAACCCGACTCATTCTAGTAAATCTCCAACCTGAGCCTAGCGTAGTGTTCCTATCAACGTGGAGACTGGTTCAGCTCCTCACCGCCCCGGGGGATCCCGCCGGTAATCCTCGATTCCTCGTGCTTCCTTTTTCTACTGTCCCGTTCCCATAGTCTGCTGGTTGCTTCGTTTCTCGGCAATTTTTTGATGACCAATCCATCACTTCAGATAGCTGTCGTCGATACCTTCTGTGGCACATTCATGAACAAACATATAAACAGTGAAGCCCATGTTCTTCAGCACAGCACAGCACAGCACAGCACAGCACAGCACAGCAACAGGGGAGAAGGTGAATTTAAACCAACTTGTTGAATGTTTGTTTGGACCGCTCCAGCATGTAGAGGAAGGAAATATTTTGCGTCTCTGCTACAAAACATATCGCCGTCTGCTGTTCTTGCTGCAGCTCTAAATGGCCGCCGCACTGAAACCAGACGTCCAGCAGCTGGAAATCAACCCGTCAGGGGATGATCAACTTCGAAATTAATTAAACTTTGTCAAAGCTGTTGCAGTTGTAACAAGAAATTGAGTCAAACCAAAGCCAAAGATACTTGAAAAATTATGCATGCTCCATGTGTATGAGTTATCAAATGAGTTTCAAGTGGATCGTACAATAATATCCAGCGGGGCAAGTGAGAGAACTCAGCTGGTTATTCTTACAAGAAAATAGCATATGGGTACTTCAGACTATCCGTTCATATTACAAGGCGCTTTACATAATAGCAGTGGAAGGCTGTTCCAGCTCGTAGCAAGTGACAGAGTCCTGACTCCGTGTTGCCATGGAGGGGTCTCTTCCTGCTGGCATCATCCTGTTGATGCCAAGCTTCATCTCAACTGCCGTCCGCAGCTTGCCGAGTACCCTGTCGGTGAACTGAAAGTAAGCCTTCCTCGCGACCGTGCTGCATATGAAGGTGGTGAATACAGTGGAGATTCCAAATGCAAACCCGAGCAGTGTAAATAGACATGTCAGTGTGTCGAATCTGAGATGATGTTTGCGGCGCCGGTTTTTGTTACCCTCGGGCACACAGATTTTGTCAAGTGGAGGCCCGCAGAGATTTTTGTTTCCCAAGAACCAGTCCAAATCTAAAGTTTGCAATTGATTTCCCGACGGTATCTCCCCTGTGAGATCATTGTAGGACAAATTCAGGAAGGACAAATAAACTAGTGACACAATGCTTTCAGGAATAGGACCTGATAGATCATTCCATGAGAGATCGAGTGACTCTAAATCCACCAAATTCCCAAGTGCAGCAGGGATACTTCCTCCGATGTGGTTCCTTGACAGATTCAATAACCGTAATGCAGACAGAAACACTATTTCACTTGGAATCTCGCCAGTTAACTGGTTTGCTGACAGGTCAACTCCGGTAAGCAGGAATGGTATTATCTTAAAAACAAGTACTTGACCTTTCCACGTTACCTCCAAGGCATCTGTGTACACAGAAAAGTAAGCATCCCCGAGACCATAAACCTTGAACTGAACAAAAGGCGATGTTTCCTGGTCAAGATTGCCCAAGTGTAAGGCAGTTAAATTTCCCAGGAAACGTGGTACAGGGCCAGATAATTTGTTGTTATGAAGATCCAAATATTGCAGAGCAGGAAGTTGGGACAATTCTTCAGGTATTTCACCAGAAAACTGGTTGGACCCTAAACTCACAAGTATCACGGATTTTAGACTGTCACCTATCCATCTTGGTATGTTTCCTGACAAATTATTTTCTGCGAGATCAAGGATCATCAATGCCTGACATGACTGTAATGAGGTGGGCAATATTCCAGATAAGCTGTTCTTGCTGAGATGCAGTGACATAAGGGATTTAAGAGAACCTATGGTGGATGGTATTTCTCCCCACAAGTTATTGCTTGAGAAGTCTATGACATACAGTTTCGATTCCTGGTGCCAACAATTTGGTAGCTCTCCGTAAAGGTTGTTTTTCGATAGGTCAATCAGTTCCATTGATTTCATTTTGCAAAGTTCTGCTGGGATTACTCCACTAATGAAATTTTCTGACAGCGATAGGTAATGCAATTCTTTGTCTTGAAAGCTCTGTGGCAATGATCCTGATAAGTTGTTGGCAGATAGATCCAACACCCGGACACTAAACGGCAAATATGGAATGTTTCCGTCAAGTTTATTACCCCTCATGTTCAGAGTTGACAACATATTCGATTGCTCCAAGGTTCTAGGCAACTTGCCAGTTATATTGTTTATTGAGACATCTAAGCTAGTCATTGAGGAAGAGAAGTTCCAGATCCAGTCAGGTAACGGACCCCTGATGCCTGTGTTGCCTAGATCAATCGTCTCGATTCTAGTTTGTGTCTGCAGCCAAGATGGAAACTCTGGTCCTACAAGGCAATAATGCATTCCAAGATTTATGAGCTGAAAAGGTGGCACCCAACTTTGTTTGACTACAATCCTGAACCAATTTGATG
This sequence comes from Triticum turgidum subsp. durum, assembly GCA_900231445.1. Lineage (NCBI taxonomy): Eukaryota > Viridiplantae > Streptophyta > Magnoliopsida > Poales > Poaceae > Triticum > Triticum turgidum. Next base: position 590,357,211 of record LT934117.1, on the reverse strand, counting down.
CTAAATCTAAAGTATCCAATCTTGATAAATTGGCAAAGTGTATTTCCGATAGTGTGCCTTTAAGTTCATTGAAGGAAATATCCAATTTTATCAAGCTTGATAGGTTACCAATACTGTGTGGCACAACTCCAGACAATGAGTTCGCACTAAGATCAAGGATTCTTAAACCTGACATGACCTCAAGACAACCAGAAAGGTTTCCGGTTAACTTGTTACCAGAAAGTTCAAGGACGTGCAACCGCTTCATACAGGGAAACATGCTCTTGGCTGCTTCTGCAATATCTCCTGACAAGATGTTCCCGGACAAACTGATTTGAACCAAGTTGCACAACCTACTAGCTGATGTTGGTATTGCTCCAGTCAACTTGTTGTCCCCAAGCCCTATGAACGTAAGTGAAGTCAGTTTGCCAAGGTCATCAGGAATCATGCCTGAAAGCCCACAGCTAGTCATGTCCAACTCTGAGAGGGCGGATAGCTCGCCAATCCAATTCGGCAAGGAAGAATTCAGATCATTATTCTTCAGATTAAGTAGCTTAAGGGAAGTGAAGTTGACCTGAAAAAGAGAAGTGAGGTCGGTGGCAGGAAGACTAGCATCATTCAGGCGAAGCACTTGGAGTGACAGGAGCATGTTCACTGCTTGCAGCCAATCCACGGAAGCAGCAAGATAGGACCAACTGAGGTCCAGATACCTCAGGGAATTCAGCTTGGAAACCCAATGAAAATTATCCACAATGATCCCAGGACCTCCGAATGAACCCAGATCAAGGTAGCTGAGTCTGGACAAATTACCAAGTTGAGGAGGAGCCGTTCCGCCAAAACCGGCATGCGACAGATCAAGATACCTCAACATCTTGAAGGAGCCCACGAATTCCGGGATGGGCACCACGCCAAAGTCGCCATGGCTAAGGTTGAGGTGGACCAATCTGGTCAAGCCGGCCAAAGATGGACTGATCTCGCCTTTGAGAGAGTAACCACCAAGGTCCAGCTTGACGACATGGCCGTTCTTCTTGCTGCAGCTCACACCGCCCCAGCTGCAGCAGTTTTCTCCTTGCCATGTGTGTAACCTCCCACCAGGATCAATGATGCTGGCGTTGAATGAAGCCAGCGCATTCCTCTCCACGGCAATGCACGCAGCTGTGCCCCTGGTGTTGTTTATGATCACAAGGTAGCAAAGGGCCAGCGTTGTGAGCAATCCAAGCATTGTATGACCTCGCATGGTAAATTAAGCTAGCTGGGGAACACAGAAGCTAGGTACTCATCTCAAGCATCTTATGACCTGACTTCACTGCTAGTCTGGTCTCCCTGCATGTCCTTATCTCAAGTCTAGTCTCCTGTACTTGTCTTCTCTCCTAGTCTGGTCTCCTCCCATGGCAGTTTGGGCTGACGAGATCAAGACTTGTCTTCTCTCCTAGTCTGGTCTCCTCCCATGGCTGTGGACCAATTAAACTGTGAAGCCGACGCTGGTCAGAGATCCCACAACACTGAAAATTCTACCACAAGTCAGGAGGCCATACATCGCTTTCCGAAATCGAACATCTGCTTTGCCGTCTTTCGGCCTGCTCCCATGCCACCTGCAAACACACCCCTAAATATGACCAGTCTCCTTCTCCACCTTCTGCAAGTAGGCACAAATGGGGTAATAGCAAATCATGAGTAGTAAGTAAACTACTAGCTGGTTGGTAGTGTGCAGCTTGGTTCTATCCAATCACCTCTCTTCGTCCTAATTTGGTTCTGTAATGTCACTGTGTCACTATGCCTGTGTGTACATGATATGAATATACAGTACTACTAAGCAATCTGCAATCAACAACGCTGCGGTAGTGGTAGAACTATGAAGTTCAGGGTGTGAGGGGGAGGGGGACTCGTCGGCGCTCACCCGCCCCCACCACCGCCGGAGGCTGACGCGGCGAACCTGGCCGCGCGCGACCACGGCCGCAGGAGATGCGGCAGCCGTGGTGGGGCCTAGAGCCGAGCCGCAGAGGTGCAGGCGCGGCCGTCAGACGGCGATGCGGGGCTGCGGCGACGACGACAGGAGACCGGCGGCCATCGCCGGAGGAGATGGAGGCAAAAAAAGGATCACTGGTGGGACCGGACAATGGGATATTTCCCGAAGGAGGAGAAAGAAAGGATGGGTGTTGTAGATGATTCAATTTGAAGACTGGACTCATCTACATAAATGGACAGTAAAATTTAAATAAATTGTAAAAGTTCAAAAAAAATCTGAAACTATTGATGGGCAAATGACATTCAATGAGGCGCAAAAAAAAGAAGGCAGAATCGGCTATGAACAGTGCATTTTTTCAAACTTTCTCACATGTCCGAAATTTGTCTTTTTTCTACAAGCTCCTTGAATATGTCCAAACTTCACCAAATTTTACATGGGCGTGACGCGTTCGTCCATCTTGCACCAAAAATGTTCAGCTAATGCAAATAGCAACAGATTAAATGAAGTTGGTTTGAATACAAGATTCAAATTCAAACTCCATATGTGATTATTCAAATGCCATTTACTTCATTTGCCCTAAACAGTAGTGATAAGTTGTTCTAACATGCATGAAAATGGTACAGATGGATTCCTTGAATTTTTCTGATAATTTTTCATATATAAATTATTTAATTTGGAGTTATGGTTAATTTTCTATGATTTTTTAGAAGTTTTAGGCATTTTCTGGAATTTCCTGAATATAATTAAATCCAGAAAATACTTATGACATCAGCACTCCGTCATGCTTGCATCAGCAAGTCAACAGGGCTGCCCCGGGTCAAACCTGACGTGTGGGGTCCACACGTCAGTGACATAGGGACTAATCCCGCGTTGACCCGGGCTGGTTAGCTTTGACTAAGCCCTGGGGCCCACTTGTCAGCGTCAGTAGGTGGGGGGGGGGGTTAGTGACTAATTAGCTAAGCCACGTCAGCCCGCCGGAGTTCTGGCCGGCGGCGACCATTAGCGCGGCGGCGAGAGTGGTTTTGGCCACTCCGGCGACCAAATGGGCCGCGGAGGGCATCTAGGAGGAGCTGGGGACGAGCCGAAGCTCCTGGTGGAGTCAGTTGCGCTCGGGGCGGCCGGAATCGGTGCCGACGGAGAGCGAGGCGGCGGCCGGAGCTCGGGTGTGCTCGGTTTCGGCGTTACACGGCACGGCGGGCGCGACCGATGGGCTCTACGGGATGCTGGGGTCACCAGGAACACCCGGAGGCAACGAGCGCAGGCGGAGAAGCTCGGGAGCACGAAGCTCACCGGCCATGGCGGACGGCGGCTTCGGGTGCTTGTGGGGCGGCGGCTACAGGGTGCGCGAGAGAGAGAGAGGTGAGGGGAAACGACGGCAAGCTCACTGTGGTTGCAGAACGCGTCTCAGCGGGCTCGGGGACGACCTGTCGGCGGTGAATCGAACGGCGACGACCTCCGGTGGCCGAGGAGGGGAACGGCGAC
>LT934117.1:590278856-590308101 GCA_900231445.1 Triticum turgidum subsp. durum | reverse complement strand
GAGGTGCCTTCCCTCCTTGGGACTCTTCCTTAGGGTTCCCCCTTCACCCTAGGCGCATGGGCCATAAGGGAAGTGGCGCCCAACCCACTTTGGGCAGGATCCCTTTCCACTTCAGCCCATGGGACCCTCCGGGATAGGTGGCCCCACCTGGTGGACCCCCGGGACCCTTCCGATGGTCCCGGTACAATACCGGTGACCCTGAAACTTGTCCCGATGGCCGAAATAGGACTTCCTATATATAAATCTTTACCTCCGGACCATTCCGGAACTCCTCGTGACGTCCGGGATCTCATCCGGGACTCCAAACAACATTCGGTTACCACATACAAACTTCCTTTATAACCCTAGCGTCATCGAACCTTAAGTGTGTAGACCCTACGGGTTCGGGAGACATGCAGACATGACCGAGACATTCTCCGGTCAATAACCAACAGCGGGATCTAGATACCCATGTTGGCTCCCACATGTTCCACGATGATCTCATCGGATGAACCATGATGTCAAGGACTTAATCAATCCTGTATACAATTCCCTTTGTCTAGCGGTACGATACTTGCCCGAGATTCGATCGTCGGTATCCCGATACCTTGTTCAATCTCGTTACCGGCAAGTCTCTTTACTCGTTCCATAACACATCATCCCGTGATCAACTCCTTGGTCACATTGTGCACATTATGATGATGTCCTACCGAGTGGGCCCAGAGATACCTCTCCGTTTACACGGAGTGACAAATCCCAGTCTCGATTCGTGCCAACCCAACAGACACTTTCGGAGATACATGTAGTGTACCTTTATAGTCACCCAGTTACGTTGTGACGTTTGGTACACCCAAAGCATTCCTACGGTATCCGGGAGTTGCACAATCTCATGGTCTAAGGAAATGATACTTGACATTAGAAAAGCTTTAGCATACGAACTACATGATCTTGTGCTATGCTTAGGATTGGGTCTTGTCCATCACATCATTCTCCTAATGATGTGATCCCGTTATCAATGACATCCAATGTCCATGGTCAGGAAACCGTAACCATCTATTGATCAACGAGCTAGTCAACTAGAGGCTTACTAGGGACATGGTGTTGTCTATGTATCCACACATGTATCTGAGTTTCCTATCAATACAATTCTAGCATGGATAATAAATGATTATCATGAACAAGGAAATATAATAATAACTAATTTATTATTGCCTCTAGGGCATATTTCCAACAGTCTCCCACTTGCACTAGAGTCAATAATCTAGTTCACATCGCCATGTAATTAACACTCACAGGTCACATCGCCATGTGACTAACACCCAAGAGTTTACTAGAGTCAGTAGTCTAGTTCACATCACTATGTGATTAACACTCAATGAGTTCTAGGTTTGATCATGTTGCTTGTGAGAGAGGTTTTAGTCAACGGGTCTGAACCTTTCAGATCCGTGTGTGCTTTACAAATCTCTATGTCATCTCCTAGATGTAGCTACCACGTTCTATTTGGAGCTAATCCAAATAACTGTTCTACTTGGAGCTATTCTAAATTGTTGCTCCATTATATGTATCCGGTATCTCTACTCAGAGCTATCCGGATAGGTGTTAAGCTTGCATCGACGTAACTCTTTATGACAAACTCTTTTACCACCTCCATAATCGAGAAAATTCCTTAGTCCACTAGTTACTAAGGATAACTTTGACCGCTGTCCCGTGATCCATTCTTGGATCACTCTTGTACCCCTTGACTGACTCATGGCAAGGCACACTTCAGGTGCGGTACACAGCATAGCATACTGTAGAGCCTACGTCTTAAGCATAGGGGACGACCTTCGTCCTATCTCTCTATTCTGCCGTGGTCGAGCTTTAAGTCTTAACTTCATACCTTACAACTCAGACAAGAACTCCTTCTTTGACTGATCCATCTTGAACACCTTCAAGATCATGTAAAGGTACGTGCTCATTTGAAAGTACCATTAAGCGTTTTGATCTATCTTTATAGATCTTGATGCTCAATGTTCAAGTAGCCTAATCCAGTTTTTCCATTGAAAAACACTTTTCAAATAACCCTATATGCTTTCCAGAAATTCTACGTCATTTCTGATCAACAATATGTCAACAACATATATTTATCAGAAATTCTATAGTGCTCCCACTCACTTCTTTGGAAATACAAGTTTCTCATAAACTTTGTATAAACCCAAAATCTTTGATCATCATCAAAGCATACATTCCAACTCCGAGATGCTTACTCCAGTCCCTAGAAGGATTGCTGGAGCTTTGCATACTTATTAGCATCTTTCAGGATTGACAAAACCTTCCGGTTGTATCACATACAACCTTTCCTCAAGAAAAACGTCGAGGAAACAATGTTTTGACATCCTTTCTGCAAGATTTCATAAATAATGCAGTAATCGCTAATATAATTCCAACAGACTCTTAGCATCGCTACGAGTGAGAAAAGTCTCATCATAGTCAACTCCTTGAACTTGTCGGAAAGAACTTAACGACAAGTCGAGCTTTCTTAATGGTGACATTTACCATCATTGTCCGTCTTCCTTTTAAAATCCATCTGTACTCAATAGCCTTACGACCATCGAGCCGTTCTGCCAAAGTCTACACTTTGTTTCCATACATGGATCCTCTCTCGGATTTTATGGCCTCGAGCCATTTATCGGAATCCCGGCCCACCATCGCTTCTCCATAGCTCGTAGGTTCATTGTTGTCTAGCAACATGACTTCCAAGACAGGATTACGCACCACTCTGAAGTAGTACGCATCCTTGTCGTCCTACAAGGTTTGGGAGTGACTTGATCTGAAGTTTCATGATCACTATCATAAGCTTCCACTTCAATTGGTGTAGGTTCCACAGGAACAACTTCCTGTGCCCTGCCACACACTAGTTGAAGAGACGGTTCAATAACCTCATCAAGTCTCCACCATCCTCCCACTCAATTCTTTCGAGAGAAACTTTTCCTCGAGAAAGGACTCGATTCTAGAAACAATCCTTTATTGCTTTTGAATCGGAGACAGGAGGTATACCCAACTGTTTTGGGTGTCCTATGAAGATGCATTTATCCGCTTTGGGTTCGAGCTTATCAGCCTGAAACTTTTTCACATAAGCATCGCTGCCCCAAACTTTTAAGAAATGACAGCTTAGGTCTCTCTAAACCATAGTTCATACGGTATCATCTCATCGGAATTACGTGGTGCCCCTTTTAAAGTGAATGTGGTTGTCTCTAATGCCTAACCCGTAATTCGATAAGAGACATCATGGTATGCATCATATCCAATAGGGTGCAGTTATGATGTTCGGACACACCATCACACTACGGTGTTCCAGGCTGTATTAGTTGTGAAACAACTTCCACAATGTCTTAATTCTGTGCCAGACTCGTAATTCAGATATTCATCTCTATGATCATATCATAGATATTTTATCCTCTTGTCACGACGATCTTTCAACTTCACCCTGAAATTTAGACTCGTGATTCATCAAGTAAATGTACTCAACATCTACTTAAATCATCTGTGAAGTAAGAACATAACGATATCCACTACATGCCTCAGCACTCATTGGACTGCACACATCAAAATGTATTACTTCCAACAAGTTGCTTTCTAGTTCCATTTTACTGAAAACGAGGCTTTCAGTCATCTTGCCCATGTGGTATGATTTGCATGTCTCAAGTGATTCAAAATCAAGTGAGTCCAAACGGTCCATTTGCATGGAGTTTCTTCATGCATATCTACCAATAGACATGGTTCGCATGCCTCAAACTTTTAAAAATGAGTGAGTCCAAAGATCCATCAACATGGAGCCTCTTCATGCGTTTTATACTGATATGACTTAAGTGGCAGTGCCACAAGTAGGTGGTACTATCATTACTATCTTATATCTTTTGGCATGAACATGTGTATCACTATGATCGAGATTCAATGAACCATTCATTTTAGGTGCAAGACCATCGAAGGTGTTATTCAAATAAACAGAGTAACCGTTATTCTCCTTAAATGAATAACCGTATTGCGATAGACATAATCCAATCATGTCTATGCTCAACGCAAACACCAATCTCGATGGTAGAGGGAGCGTACGATATTTGATCAACCTTGGAAATACTTCCAACACATATTGTCAGCTCACCTTTAGCTAGTCTCCGTTTATTCCGTAGCTTTTATTTCGAGTTACTAACACTTAGCAACCGAACCGGTATCTAATGCCCTGGTGCTACTAGGAGTACTAGTAAAGTACACATTAACATAATGTATATCCAATATACTTCTACCGACCTTGCCAGCCTTCTTATCTACCAAGTATCTAGGGTAATTCTGCTCAAGTGGCTGTTCCCCTTATTACAGAAGCACTTAGTCTCGGGTTTGGGTTCAACCTTGGGTTTCTTCACTAGAGCAGCAGCTGAATTGCCGTTTCATGAAGTATCCCTTTGTTCCCTTGCCCTTCTTGAAACTAGTGGTTTCACCAACCATCAACAATTGATGCTCCTTCTTGATTTCTACTTTCGTGGTGTCAAACATCGCGAATATCTCAAGGATCATCATATATGTCCCTGATATATCATAGTTCATCACGAAGCTCTAGCAGCTTGGTGGCAATGACTTTGGAAAAACATCACTATCTCATCTGGAAGATCAACTCCCACTCGATTCAAATGATTGTTGTACTCAGACAATCTGAGCACAAGCTCAACAATTGAGCTTTTCTCCCTTAGTTTGCAGGCTAAGAAAATCGTCGGAGGTCTTATACCTCTTGACGTGGGCACGAGCCTGAAATCCCAATTTCAGTCCTCGAAACATCTCATATGTTTCGCGACGTTTCAAAAACCGTCTTCGGTGCCTCAACTCTAAACCGTTTAACTGAACTATCACGTAGTTATCAAAACGTGTATGTCAGATGTTCGCAACATCCACAGACAATGTTCGAGGTTCAGCACACTGAGCGGTGCATTAAGGACATAAGCCTTCTAAGAAGCAATGAGGACAATCCTCAGTTTACGGACCTAGTCCGCATAATTGCTACTATCAACTTTCAACTAAATTTTCTCTAGGAACATATCTAAACAGTAGAACTGAAGCGCGAGCTACGACATAATTTGCAAAAACCTTTTGACTATGTTCAGGATAATTAAGTTCATCTTATGAATTCCCACTCAAATAGACATCCCTCTAGTCATCTAAGTGATTACATGATCCGAGTCAACTAGGCCGTGTCCGATAATCACGTGAGACGGACTAGTCAACATCGGTGAACATCTTCATGTTGATCGTATCTGCCATAGGACTCATGCTCGACCTTTCGGTCTTCTGTGTTCCGAGGCCATGTCTGTACATGCTAGGCTCGTCAAGTTAACCCTAAGTGTTTCGCGTGTGTAAATCTGTCTTACACCCGTTGTATGTGAACGTTAGAATCTAACACCCGATCATCACGTGGTGCTTCGAAACACGAACTGTCGCAACGGTGCACAGTTAGGGGAGAACACTTCTTGAAATTGTTGTAAGGGATCATCTTATTTACTACCGTCATTCTAAGCAAATAAGATGTATAAACATGATAAACATCACATGCAATCAAATAGTAGTGACATGATATGGCCAATATCTTATAGCTCCTTTGATCTCCATCTTGGGGCTCCATGATCATCTCGTCACCGGCATGACACCATGATCTCCATCATCATGATCTCCATCATCGTGTCTTCATGAAGTTGTCTCGTCATCTATTACTTCTACTACTACAGCTAACGGTTAGCAATAAAGTAAAGTAATTACATGACGTTTATGTTGACACGCATGTCATAAATAAATAAAGACAACTCCTATGGCTCCTGCCGGTTGTCATACTCATTGACATGCAAGTCGTGATTCCTATTACAAGAACATGATCAATCTCATACATCACATATATCATTCATCACATCCTTTGGGCCATATCACATCACATAGCATACCCTGCAAAAACAAGTTAGACGTCCTCTAATTGTTGTTTGCATGTTTTACGTGGCTGTTATGGGTTTCTAGCAAGAACATTTCTTACCTATGCAAAACCACAACGTGATATGCCAATTGCTATTTACCCTTCATAAGGACCCTTTTCATCGAATCTGATCCGACTAAAGTGGGAGAGACAGACACCTGCCAGCCACCTTATGCAACTAGTGCATGTTTGTCGGTGGAACCGGTCTCACGTAAGAGTACGTGTAAGGTTGGTCCGGGCCGCTTCATCCCACGATGCCGCCGAATCAAGATTGGACTAGTAACGGTAAGCATATTGAACAAAATCAACGCCCACAACTACTTTGTGTTCTACTCGTGCATAGAATCTACACAATAGACCTAGCTCTGATACCACTGTTGGGGAACGTAGCAGAAATTCAAAATTTTCCTACCTGTCACCAAGATCTATCTATGGAGAGACCAGCAATGAGGGGAAGGAGAGTGCATCTACATACCCTTTTAGATCGCTAAGCGGAAGCGTTCAAGTGAACGGGGTCGATGGAGTCGTACTCGTCGTGATCCAAATCACCGATGATCAAGTGCCGAATGCACGACACCTCCGCGTTCAACACACGTATAGCCCGGTGACGTCTCCCACGCCTTGATCCAGCAAGGAGAGAGGGAGAGGTTGAGGAAGACTCCATCCAGCAGCAGCACAACGGCGTGGTGGTGGTGGAGGAGCGTGGCAATCCTGCAGGGCTTCGCCAAGCACCACGGGAGAGGAGAAGGACTTAGGAGAGAGGGAGGGGCTGCACCAAAGGCATAAGGGGTGTCTCAAGAGGCCCTCCTACCCTCACTATATATAGGGAGCCCAAGGGGGGGTGCGCCAGCCCTAGGAGATCCAATCTCCTAGGGGGCGGCGGCCAGGGGAGGTTTCCCTCCCCCCCAAGGCACCTAGGAGGTGCCTTCCCTCCTTGGGACTCTTCCTTAGGGTTCCCCCTTCACCCTAGGCGCATGGGCCATAAGGGAAGTGGCGCCCCAGCCCACTTTGGGCTGGATCCCTTTCCACTTCAGCCCATGGGACCCTCCGGGATAGGTGGCCCCACCCGGTGGGCCCCCGGGACCCTTCCGGTGGTCCCGGTACAATACCGATGACCCCGAAACTTGTCCCGATGGCCGAAATAGGACTTCCTATATATAAATCTTTACCTCCGGACCATTCCGGAACTCCTCGTGACGTCCGGGATCTCATCCGGGACTCCGAACAACATTCGGTTACCACATACAAACTTCCTTTATAACCCTAGCGTCATCGAACCTTAAGTGTGTAGACCCTACGGGTTCGGGAGACATGCAGACATGACCGAGACGTTCTCCGGTCAATAACCAACAGCGGGATCTGGATACCCATGTTGGCTCCCACATGTTCCACGATGATCTCATCGGATGAACCACGATGTCAAGGACTTAATCAATCCCGTATACAATTCCCTTTGTCTAGCGGTACGATACTTGCCCAAGATTCGATCGTCGGTATCCCGATACCTTGTTCAATCTCGTTACCGGCAAGTCTCTTTACTCGTTCCATAACACATCATCCCGTGATCAACTCCTTGGTCACATTGTGCACATTATGATGATGTCCTACCGAGTGGGCCCAGAGATACCTCTCCGTTTACACGGAGTGACAAATCCCAGTCTCGATTCGTGCCAACCCAACAGACACTTTCGGAGATACCTGTAGTGTACCTTTATAGTCACCCAGTTACGTTGTGACGTTTGGTACACCCAAAGCATTCCTACGGTATCGGGGAGTTGCACAATCTCATGGTCTAAGGAAATGATACTTGACATTAGAAAAGCTTTAGCATACGAACTACATGATCTTGTGCTATGCTTAGGATTGGGTCTTGTCCATCACATCATTCTCCTAATGATGTGATCCCGTTATCAATGACATCCAATGTCCATGGTCAGAAAACCATAACCATCTATTGATCAACGAGCTAGTCAACTAGAGGCTTACTAGGGACATGGTGTTGTCTATGTATCCACACATGTATCTGAGTTTCCTATCAATACAATTCTAGCATGGATAATAAACGATTATCATGAACAAGGAAATATAATAATAACTAATTTATTATTGCCTCTAGGGCATATTTCCAACATTAGCAACTAAACTAATACCAAAATATTTTTCCAATAATAACATGAATAATGGGTAAATTTTCTAACAAAACATTTAACCAACAAAAAATGATCGGATTCTTGTCCATATATCATTCGACCTTGCTTCATATTTTGTCTTAAGGTGAGTGGTTATTTAAATTTTGATAGGTTGACTGGTTTTCTTTGTCACACTGGATTTTATGTTTTGGGTTTGAAGCTGCAGTCCACTTGGCTTGACTAGCCAGTAGGAAGGCAAATACTAAGCAAAGTCAAGACCACCACAGAGGTGACTTAAAATGGAGAAAAAACATTATCCTTATTAGTCTCCATGGAGACTAGAACGTCTAAATTTTGCTCTCTACATAATTGAGAGAAAACGATGCTTAGCCAGGTCACCAAGACCTCTACTATTCCACAAAATCCTGCATTTATCAGACTTCATTTGGAAACATTTAAGAGTATTGTGTCTTATCGAAGATATCATAAACTTTCTTCACATTTGCTTTCTCTTGGGTTTATCAGGAACTACCATACAATCCATATGACTATCCAAATTTCCATCATCATGAGAAAGCTCCTCATTTGCCAGGTCTTCACAAAAACCTTGCAATGAGTTTGTGGACAAACTATTGGGATCAGTATCCTCCATAGGTGTCAACGGCGTTTTTCTTTGAAGAATGGTAATAGCACTATCCAATTCATAAGCTTTAATTTAATTAATTAATGGAGGCTGCAATTTGATAATAACCATGACCAAGAGAAATACCTAAACTATTGACTTTAGATCAAATTGCAATATGTGAAAAAGATAAAACTGACTTCAATCGAAGTATTAAAAGACGGTCGTTGTTTTGATGTTGCGCAACTTTGCATAACAATGAGCACAACTTTGAATACTTTAATATGTAAAGAAGATGCAGTACACTTCTCCATTGTTTATATACTCACTTTGTGTTACAACGAATGACTTCTACTTGATTTATTTGTACACGGAGATGATGGACCTTCTTAGGGGTCCACACAAGTCGAAGAGAGATACATAAGCAGGAAACAAGTCTGATCAATTAGTTTCCCATGCCCTCGGGCAGCTGCCTCTCTATCGGTTGATGCACGGCGCCAATAAAAGTAAAACATGGGTCCTGATAAACATAAATATCATTATTTATAGTAAATTTATTTGTAATTTCCGCACTATTTTCTCTATGTTACAATCATATATAATATATTGAGGTAAGTCTCATAAAGTGTTAAAATTGTTTATTTTACATTTTAGTGTGTTACCCTTCTAATTTTTTAAAGAAAAAACTATCTAAATGAGACGAAGTTTAAAGAAACAACACATGTATTCCCAGATTAATTTGGGCAAGTTAATTAATAATTTATATCTTGGCAGGAATCTCAAAAGTGTGTGGTATATGAAATATCCCAATAACTGTTTTCTAGTTTATAATTAGATATGTGCAAATAAAAATCTGGCTTATTCTAGATGGATAGCGAGTAGTTGACAAACTGCATCAGGATCCCCTGATCTCCACCATTTATCTTTTTTTTGACAAAGGGTGAATTTTATTGGCTCAAAATGAAGCATCAAGAGGATACAAAGACAATAAGACCACCCGGCGGCCTCTGCATAGTAAAGATGCACACGGGCAACCCCAACACATGCATACAAGAACATGCCAACAGATAGCAAAGTCATATAAGACCAAAGCTATGTATAGGCGAAGAAATACCCAAAAGAGATTAGATCCACATTCGGCAAGCTACATCAATGACCATATCCGCACCAACCATCTCATGACACCACACAAACAACGAAGTTCTTCAACATCAACACCTTCAAAAAGGGAGCGACGCTCAATAGCCGCCATTGCCAGATTCGACCACTCAAGATTGGAATCTAGGTTTTCACCCTTAAGAAACGGTCCAAGCATATCTGAGCAATGCCTTCAACAAGGTAACGACGTAAAAACATCGTCATTGCCAGGCATAACCAACTCGGGTCACCCAGGCTTTCACCTCGGAGCTCGACACCGGGTGCTCGAGTAGCACCACCATCAAGTCACTCAAGTACCGTCGCCACCACATTTCCACGATCCCAGCAGCTGCAAGCGATGTGTTAGTCATCACTGCACCACCATTCTTCCGTGTCAAGCCGACGTCCATAGTTTGCATCTCATCATTGAAGTCATCCACCAGATCTGGAGAGAGAAACCCTCAAGAAGATCTTTCGATAGCCACTGCAATCCACCATCTATCATGTAGAATGGTGTTTTACAAAAAGAATAAATACACCCAGCCAATTAGTCAGCCATGTATGCTAGTAAAAGAGTGTATTGTAGTTCCTTAACCAAGAGATTATAATAGGTGACGCCAATATCGAGTTACTGTTGTTTTTGGCAAACTTTGGTCTTCCTTTTCTACTTAAAGTTTTTTCCAATAGAGCTTCATCGTGGAGGCAGATTTAAACTTGTTAGTTAGATCTTGCTTGCTTGCTGCCATTGTATTTACCAGTGTTATTCGGCCATGTGCCAATATGTTATTTGCACATAGTTTAATGTGCACAAGATTCTATGTCAGGATATGTTTTTGTTTGGAGGGCAAATTTTCTTTTCTTTATTTTGCTTGAAGGCAGCCGTGCTTGGATTATGTATGCCATGTGTCATTCTGTTATTGCAACGGCTGAATGTATGCATGTATGCAAGATTACCTATGTGGACATGTTTTGTTGTAAGATTATATCCTTTTTTTCTCCTTGTAAAGCCAGTTGTGTTTGCAAGGCATTTTTTCTTCTTGTTTGATAGATGGATGTAAACAAGTGGATGAATGATGTGTCAATGACTAGACAGATTTTTTGCAGATGTGGATGTGGGACTACTTTGTCCGAGTGCTGCTATGCACAAGATGATGTGTGAACGACAACATATATCAGTCTGTCTATGCATATCAGTAAAGTGCAGTCAACATCTGGATCGGGCATCGTCCCGCTGTCTTCCAGGTTGTGTAGTTCACACAACAGTTTCGACTTTGTCCCCTCTCTGTGTTGTGCACTGCTAACTAACCAAACATGGACTTCACACTTTTCCTCCACCTTTTGAATTTTCTCTCTAGTTAGCACTCCCTCGCCTTCTTTTATTACTTTACATTTTTTCTTACGTCGAACTTTTTGAAATTTGACCAACTTCATAGGAAAAAGGGGAGAACATTCACAGTATACCAAATTAATACCATTAAAGTTATTTGGGATGGGGAGTTCCAACGGTCATGTTAATAAGGATGACAATTTTACCCATGGACATGGATACCCATGCATATCCGACTCGAATGGATAGGGTTTGGATATGCTTTTGTGCCCATGGGCAGCACCCAAACCCGACCTGATTGCTCGTGGGTAGGGCCTGGATATAATCTGTAACCATGGGTATACCCAAACCTGCCCCGATAGTATGACTTAATGGGCAAAAATAGGCTATCCCTACCCCACAGTCACATGTCCCACTGCAATTTTCTACTTTGATATCTAAAACATGCAAAAGAAATTGCACAGTCCCCGCCATAGCTTTTATTAATTGACATTCAATCCCCACCATAACATACTCTAGCACTGAAAGAACATGCGGTGCCCCATGTTTGGTTTTGATAATTGATGACAATTCCTATGGACTAATTGTTGACTTGAGTTATATTTGAAGGGTTTGTCCATAGGCTTTTCTTGAAGTACATTTTTTTGTTCTTCCAATCATGCTGCCTCCGCTATCTCTTCCTTAACTGTTGAAGTTGGTGGTTGTTGCAGCGATGGAACTTCTCTGGTGGATGAGAAGTGGGAGCATGAGACATTTGATCTGAGAATCGAGTTCTTTGCTCTCAGGAGGGTGGACAAGAAAAGCCGCTGACAAGATATGCAACGAGAAGAGCAAAGGGTATGCACCCAACTTGTTCATATATGTATACCTTTGTACAATGTTGAGTTTTTTTTATGATGATTTCAAATTTATCGCCCCAGTCTTAGGGTCCGTTTAGGTGGATATGTGCTGATTGACATACTATTAAATACGACTTAACAAATCAAAGTTTAAACAGTTGGTTTGATTTTCTTTTACTTAATTTCTTTGACTGATGGCAGTGATGATTTGCAAGTATTCAAGCTCAATAGACCAAATCAGAATTGAACCAATTAAACAGTGCCACCACTGAGCAACTATATTTTGAATCTTTTTGGCTGTTATTTTTGCCTTTCAATCTAGATGATCTATTTGGATTGTGAGGAGGTATTGATGCATGATCCAAAACTTGATCCGAGGGGTGGCATGAGCTGCCTGTGTGATGTCATCTTTGCAACTGAATCCATTATAGATCTGTTTCTAATTGTTTATTTTCTTCTTGATTTCGTCAGTATCATGCGAGGAAACCTTATTCAATCTTAGGACACCTTCTGACACAGTGCCTATTTACCTGTGGATTAGAAGGCTTTTATATTCTGATGATACACCATGTTTTCTTGTAAATTATCTTAGTTTTTTGGTATTGGCTAGTGAGCATTGTTCTCTTTTATACTTGCGACCTGATGTAATTAAAGTGCATGATGATTAGCTTTATGTTGAATTACCGTCCGATTCTGAATGACGATATTTTTGCGGCTTTCTGATGCATAAAACCAGAAGCGTACAATTTTCTTTATTATATTGTTAATTTTGTTCAACTTAAATTATCCCAGTGAAGATTCTTAGACCAGGAAGTGCCTATGACACTGTAAACAACAACTGTTTCTCTCCACTGCATGTGTCCTCCCTTTGGCTATAACCTTTGTAGTTTGGTCAGGGCTGGAATATCCTTTTGCACCTGGTTTGGTTCAGTTGTGTGCATGATTTTAAATGGGTCTCTGAGGGATTCTCTCATACTGTTTGCTCTGTTTTGTGTGTGTTGACAGGAACCTTTCTCTGTATTTTGGTTAAGATACACTCTCTAGAGTTAATTGTTGTGGTTACGATATTTTTGTAGTGGCTGAATAAGGTACTGATCAATATGGTTTGATCAGTTTTGGAGATATGTTACGACGATGATGATAAATTTAAGGCTTGTTTCTCAAAACATTCGTAGATGTCGCCTAAGAGCTTTCACCCAGCCAGGCTAGAGAGCTGTGTGTTGGCTTGGGCTGAAGTCAACCTTGGCGAGGAAGTAAACAATGGCATCATTCTGCATGCTGAGTGTGGGCATGCCAACGCAAAGAGACGACAAGGTTGGGAAGGAAGCCGCGGTACCGGCCGCATCAACCATTATACGGGTGGAATTGAGCTTGCAAACCATGCGCCAATCCTTGGCTGAGGTGTGACGGCTCTTGTCAATGCTCCATGTTGTGGCCATCCAATGACGGGAGGGGACCTTAGAGGAGCTTCTGTCGAGGTGATGCAGCATCACAACATACTTGATGGTCTCGCCAAAGGCGGCTATGTCGCGAAGAGACCTTGGATTGATAGCCCCCACGTCGGGTCTGCACGGGAACTTCAGGTAGCCAAGCTTGGGGCGTTTGGCGAGAACGTCGCAGAAGACGATGTTGCGCCAGAGATCCACCCAAGCTATAGTGCCATTGGTTCCTCCGATGGTGAGTGTCTTGCTTGTGAGGTGGTGTTCTGGATATGATGGACCCATCACCACTGGCTTGTTGCTCCATGTCTTGATAGCAGAGTCATAGATGCAGAGGTGAGGAGATTTTTTACCCCAGAAAATGTAAGATTTTGCGGCAACGACGAAGTGATGGGCCTCGGCCTCGTCCTCTGCCTCTCCATGTACATGGGGTCATAGGTCGACGTGGTTGCTGGTGTTTTTGGAGCTTTTGTTGGGCTTGCGCATGATGGCGAGCGAGGTCTCGTTGAGTCGGTGTTGGAAGCCGGGGAGCGGGAGTTGGTGAAGTTTGCGAGAGAGGGTATCATAGACGAAGTATTGGCAATTTTCGGGACACAAGTAATCGGTCGGATGGTCGCTGGTGGCGACGCATAGGAGGACGAGGCTGCCGTCGGTCTCGGTGGCCAGGATGTAGGGCATGACCGGGAACTCGGTGTGGTCCATGTGGGTGGCGTGGACGCAGAAGTAGGAAACGAGCGGCGGGGCGACGGCGCAGAAGGTGACCTGGAGTTGGCCCCTGAGATTGTGTTAGAGTATATTTCCGTGTATCGCTTATGTATAGGAATATCCCATGATTCTGTATGATATGGTTGTGATCTTCTTTGACCTCCAAGGCATGTAACTCTCATGTATTCCTATATATATGTAACACGAGGGCCGCCCATATGTGGCGCATTGCCTAATCATTCTCGTTTACTTGGTATTAGATAGATCAATCCTCTCCTCCTAAACCCTACCACGCCACCGCCAGCCTTCCTGATTGCCGTCACCTAGCCATGGCAGGAACCGGCGCCTCCACCAACTCCTCGCTCACCTCTCCCTCCCTGCCCGCCTCCCACTCCACCATCACCGGCCCCCTCGTCAACACCACCATGCCCGCCTCTGCCTCGCTGGCTGTACAAGTTGCTAGCATGCGCACCCACGTGCCCGTCACGCTTGATCTCCACACCTCCAACTTCGCCAAGTGGAGGATGCTCATCCGCGTCCTCCTCGGCAAGTACAAATTGCTTCCCCACATCACCACCGTCACGGCCGCGGCGGACCGCACGCCGGATTGGACCGTGAGGACTATGTCGTCCGGTCCTGGCTGTACGGCTCTATCTCTGACGAGATTCTTGATATGATCATGGCGGAAGATCAGATGGCGCATGAGGCCTGGAACCTCAACTCCAACCTCTTTCTGGATAACCAGATGACCCGCGCGGTCTACCTCAAGGCCGAGTTCCGCACTTGGTCACCGCGTACTACCACCGCTTGAAGGCCCTCTCCGACGCCCTCGCCGACGTCAGCACTCCGGTCACGGACCAGACTCTCGTCCTCAACTGCCTTTGCATCCTCAACCCACGGTTCGCCGACATCACCACGATCGTGACCATGCAGAACCCGCTCCCAACCTTCGGGCAGACACACTCTTTGCTTGTTCTCCGCGAGACTCAGCTCGCCAACACCTCCGCCGTGGCGAACCAGACCGCCCTGTACGGCGACCACTCCTCCCAGGGCTCCGGCCTTGGCGGCTCCAACTCCAACCGTGGTGATGGCAACCGTTGCGGCGGCAACTCCGTAGCCGGCGGCAACCGCAACAGCGGGAACTGGCGCAAGAAGAGGCAAGGCGGTAGATCCATCGGCAGCAACTCCGGCGGTGCCCGCATCGGTACAGGCGGCCAACCCACGGTCGGTCCATGGATCTGCTTCAACCCATACACTGGTCAGCCGCTACAGCCTCAGGGCGCTCCCACGCCGTGCCCGACCGGTGGAGCCGGCCTGCTTGGACCGTGTCCCCCGGTGCTGCCACCCGCCCAGGAGTTCACTTCCCTGGCTCCTCTCCATGGCCAGGCCTTCGGCACCAACGCTCCTCCGGTCCACGGCTACAACCCGACACCTCAGTGAGACTGCACCGCGCTGATTGCCACCTTGAACAACGCCGCATCAGCCTCCAACATCGGGGAGTGGGTCATGGACTCCGGAGCCACATCCCACATGGCCTCCGACCCCGGTATGCTTCAACATCTCCTTCCTGCTTCTTCTTCCTCCTCCCTTGTCGCCGTTGGCAATGGCTCTATGATGACCCACAAGTATAGGGGATCTATCGTAGTACTTTCGATAAGTAAGAGTGTCGAACCCAACAAGGAGCAGAAGGAAATGATAAGCAGTTTTCAGCAAGGTATTCTCTGCAAGCACTGAAATTATAGGTAACAGATAGTTTTGAGATAAGATAATTGGTAACGGGTAACAAGTAAATAAAGTAACTAAGGTGCAGCAAGGTGGCCTAATCCTTTTTGTAGCAAAGGACAAGCCTGGACAAACTCTTATATAAAGGAAAACGCTCCCGAGGACACATGGGAATTATCGTCAAGCTAGTTTCATCACGTTCATATGATTCGCGTTCGGTACTTTGATAATTTGATATGTGGGTGGACCGGTGCTTGGGTGCTGTCCTTACTTGGACAAACATCCCACTTATGATTAACTCCTATTGCAAGCATCCGCAACTACAAAAGAAGTATTAAGGTAAACCTAACCATAGCATGAAACAAGTGGATCCAAATCAGCCCCTTACGAAGCAACGCATAAACTAGGGTTTAAGCTTCTGTCACTCTAGCAACCCATCATCTACTTATTACTTCCCAATGCCTTCCTCTAGGCCCAAATAATGGTGAAGTGTTATGTAGTCGACGTTCACATAACACCACTAGAGGAGAGACAACATACATCTCATCAAAATATCGAACGAATACCAAATTCACATGACTACTAATAGCAAGACTTCTCCCATGTCCTCAGGAAAAAATGTAACTACTGACAAAGCATATTCATGTTCATAATCAGAGGGGTATTAATATGCATAATGGATCTGAACATATGATCTTCCACCAAATAAACCAACTAGCATCAACTACAAGGAGTAATCAACACTACTAGCAACCTACAGGTACCAATCTCAGACTTAGAGACGAGAATCGGATACAAGAGATGAACTAGGGTTTGAGAGGAGATGGTGCTGGTGAAGATGTTGATGGAGATTGAACCCCTCTCAATGAGAGGATCATTGGTGATGACGATGGCGATGATTTTCCCCTCCCGGAGGGATGTGTCCCCGGCAGAACAGCTCCGCCAGAGCCCTAGATTGATTCCGCCAAGGTTCCGCCTCGTGGCGGTGGAGTCTCGTCCCGAAAGCTTGCTATGATTTTTTCTCAGACGAAAGACTTCAAATAGCAGAAGATGGGCACCGGAGGGCCAACAGGGGGCCCACAAGATAGGGGGGCGCGCCCTCCACCCTCATGGCCAGGGTGTGGGCCCCCTCTGGTATTTTCTTCGTTCAATATCTTTTATTATTTCCAAAACCAACTTTCGGGGAGTTTCAGGACTTTTGGAGTTGTGCAGAATAGGTCTCTAATATTTGCTCCTTTTCCAGCCCAGAATTCCAGCTGCCGGCATTCTCCCTCTTCATGCAAACCTTGTAAAATAAGAGAGAATAGCCATAAGTATTGTACCATAACGTGTAATAACAGCCCATAATGCAATAAATATCGATATAAAAGCATGATGCAAAATGGGCGTATCACTCTACATTACCCGTTTCTCATACTGGTGATGCCTCTATTCCTACTTCCGTTCGCACACTTTTTCTTCACAATGTTCTACTCGTCCCTCATATTGTCAAAAACCTACTTGCTGTTCGTCGTTTCACTATTGATAATTTATGCTCAATCGGATTTGACCCCTTCGGCTTCTCTGTGAAGGACCTTCGCACCAGGGCCGTGATTCTTCGCTGCAATAGCCATGGAGATCTCTACGTGTCCCCCTCCTCGGTCATCAACCATCACGCCCATGGACTCATCGCCACCACCTCCATCGAGCTTTGGCATCGCCATCTAGGACATCCAGGTCGCGACGCTATGTCGCATCTTCATAAATAGTCATCTATTCCTTGTAATAAAGCGGCTTCCCACATTTGTCATGCTTGCCAACTTGGCAAACATGTACGCTTGCCGTTCGCTAGGTCTACCTCGCATTGTGTCGAACCGTTTCAGTTAGTACATTGTGATCTTTGGACATCTCCTGTTTTGAGCAACTCCGGTTTTAAGTATTACCTTGTTATTGTGGACGACTTCTCGCACTATATATGGACGTTTCCTCTCAGCAACAAATCTGACACCGCCGCCACACTTACTAATTTTGTCGCCTACGCCCGCACACAATTTTCCCATTCACTAGTAGCAATGAAGGCCGACAATGGCACCGAGTTTCTCAACGCCACAATCACCACCTTCTTTGCCTCTCATGGCATTCATCTTCGTCTTTCATGCCCGTACACCTCCGCTCAAAACGGCAAGGCTGAACGTGCCATCCGCACCCTCAACGATGTTGCACGCACACTTCTCTTTCAGTCCTCGATGCCACTGCCCTACTGGGCGGAAGCCTTGGCCACCACCACCCATCTCATCAACATACGCCCCTCTCAGTCCATCGCGTTCGCCATCCCCTACATCCGCCTACATAATACCCTTCCTGACTATAGCATGCTCCGAGTCTTTGGATGTTTATGCTACCCTAACCAATCATCCGTCGCCAAGCATAAACTAGCGCCATGTTCCGTCGCATGAATATTACTTGGTTATCCCGCCAACCATAAGGCCTTGTTCGGTTACACCCCTCCACAAGAGGATTCGCGGGGATTTGGGGAGGTTTTGACATGCAAGGGATTAAATCCACTTCAATCCCTGCCAAACCCCCTTTGAATCCCTCTCAACCGAACACAGCCCAAAGGATATCGGTGTCTTGATCCTCAAACATGTCGTGCCATCATCTCTCTCCATGTCGTCTTCGACGAGACGATCTTTCCCTTCTCTTCCTCTCCGGATCGCCCGTCCAACCCCCTTGCGTCGTTGGATTTCCTCCTCCACCTCGTAGCCATAAACACCATACCCGCCCTCTCTCCTGCAGTCCAACCCGCTATGCATGTCAACCCTTCTTCTTTCCCCCACCCCTCTGCCCGCTCGCCCGCGAGCGCGCCTAGCCCCGCTGCAGCGCCTAGCCCGCCGCCCAGCTCGCCCATTCTCGCTAGCCCACCGAGCGCGCCTACCTCCCCGGGCCTTCGCCCGCACCTGCCCCTGGTTCGAGCGCACCTTCTTCCCCTGTCGTCGTGCATCGGCCACCCTCCCCTAGCAACACCCACACGATGCTTACTTGCGCCACGTGTGGTCTCTTTTAGCCCGTCAATCGTATGAATCTTATGGCTTCCGCCTCCTCTATTTCTCTTCTTCCCAAAACATACTGGGGTGCTCTCAACGACCCACACTGGTGTCGTGCTATGCACGATGAGTTCGAGGTCCTTGTCACTAACCGGACGTGGTCACTTGTTCCACGGCCACCTCGTGCTCATGTTGTTTTAGGGAAGTGGATTTTCAAGAATAAGTTTCATTCAGACGGACGGCTTGCCCGCTATAAAGCTCGGTGGGTGGTCCGCGGCTACTCTCAATAGCCGGGCATCGACTTCAACGAGACATTCAGCCCAGTTTTCAAACCGGACACCATCCGCAGCATTGTGCTTTCCCGTGCATGGCCGATCCACAAGCTTGACGTCAAGAATGCCTTCCTCAACGACAACCTTCATGAGGAGGTTTATTGCCAGCAGCCGCCTGGTTTCGTTGATATGCCTACTGCCCCGACTACGTGTGCCGTCTTCACAAGTCACTCTATGGCCTCAAACATGTGCCCTGTGCATGGTACCAACGGTTCGCTCTCTACGCGCATCGCCTCAGTTTTGTTGCATCGAAATCGGATGTATTCCTATTCATCTACCACCATGGACACCAACTCGCGTACATCCTCTTGTACGTTGATGATATTGTGATCACCGCTTCTACATCCATGCTCCTTCCGCACTTGACACGGCAGCTACACTCGGAGTTTGCCATGACAGATCTTGGAGACCTCTCGTTTTTCCTCGGCATCTCGGTTACCCGGGACGCCAATGGCATGGTTCTCTCCGAGCGATAGTACGCCTTGGATCTTCTTCTGCGTGCAGGCATGGCCGACTGTCATCCATCGCTCACTCCAGTTGGCGCCAAGGTCAAACTCTCAACCATTGATGGTGCTTTGCTTGATGATGCTACTACCTATCGGAGTTATGCTGGTGCATTGCCGTATCTCACTCTCACACGTCTGGACATCGCCTATGTTGTGCAGCAGGCCTGCCTCTATATGCATGCTCCCCGCGAGCCGCATCTACACTTGGTCAAGCGTATTCTTCGCTACATCAAGGGTACACTCGACCTCCGCCTACACATTCCTCGATCGTCGTCCATGACTCTCACGGCCTACTCCGACGTCGACTGTTGGGGAACGTAGTAATTTCAAAAAAATTCCTACGCACACGCAAGATCATGGTGATGCATAGCAACGAGATGGGAGAGTGTTGTCTACGTACCCTCGTAGACCGAAGCGGAAGCGTTGACGCAACGTAGAGGAAGTAGTCGTACGTCTTCTCGGTCCAACCGATCCAAGCACCGTTACTCCGGCACCTCCGAGTTCTTGGCACACGTTCAGCTCGATGACGCTCCCCGGGCTCCGATCCAGCAAAGCTTCGGGGAGGAGTTCTGTCAGCACGACGGCGTGGTGACGATCTTGATGTTCAACCGTCACAGGGCTTCACCTAAGCACCGCTACAATATGATCGAGGTGTAATATCGTGGAGGGGGGCACCGCACACGGCTAAGCAACGATAACGAAGATCAACTTGTGTGTCTATGGGGTGCCCCCTGCCCCCGTATATAAAGGAGTGGAGGAGGGGAGGGCCGGCCCTCTCTATGGCGCGCCCTAGGGGAGTCCTACTCCCACCGGGAGTAGGATTCCCCCTTTCCTAGTCCAACTAGGAGTCCTTCCATGTAGTAGGAGTAGGAGACAAGGAAGGGGAAGGGAGAAGGGAAGGAAGGAGGGGGCGCAGCCCCTCCCCCTAGTCCAATTCGGACTAGCCCTTGGGGGGCGCGCGGCCTGCCCTAGGCAGCCCCTCTCTCTTTCCCGTATGGCCCAATAGGGCCCAATACTTCTCCCCCCGTATTCCCGTAACTCCCCGGTACTCCGAAAAATACCCGAATCACTCAGAACCATTCCGATGTCCGAATATAGTCGTCCAATATATCGATCTTTACGTCTCGACCATTTCGACACTCCTCGTCATGTCCCCGATCTCATCTGGGACTCCGAACTCCTTCGGTACATCAAAACTCATAAACTCATAATATAACTGTCATCGAAACCTTAAGCGTGCGGACCCTACGGTTCGAGAACAATGTAGACATGACCGAGACACGTCTCCGGTCAATAACCAATAGCGGGACCTGGATGCCCATATTGGCTCCTACATATTCTACGAAGATCTTTATCGGTCAGACCGCATAACAATATACGTTGTTCCCTTTGTCATCGGTATGTTACTTGCCTGAGATTCAATCGTCGGTATCCAATACCTAGTTCAATCTCGTTACCGGCAAGTCTCTTTACTCGTTCCGTAATACATCATCCCGCAACTAACTCATTAGTTGCAATGCTTGCAAAGCTTAAGTGATGTGCATTACCGAGAGGGCCCAGAGATACCTCTCCGACATTCGGAGTGACAAATCCTAATCTCGAAATATGCCAACCCAACATGTACCTTTGGAGACACCTGTAGAGCTCCTTTATAATCACCCAGTTACGTTGTGACGTTTGGTAGCACACAAAGTGTTCCTCCGGCAAACGGGGGTTGCATAATCTCATAGTCATAGGAACATGTATAAGTCATGAAGAAAGCAATAGCAACATACTAAACGATCGAGTGCTAAGCTAATGGAATGGGTCATGTCAATCAGATCATTCAACTAATGATGTGATCCCGTTAATCAAATAACAACTCTTTGTCCATGGTTAGGAAACATAACCATCTTTGATTAACGAGCTAGTCAAATAGAGGCATACTAGTGACACTCTGTTTGTCTATGTATTCACACATGTATTATGTTTCCGGTTAATACAATTCTAGCATGAATAATAAACATTTATCATGATATAAGGAATAAATAATAACTTTATTATTGCCTCTAGGGCATATTTCCTTCAGTCTCCCACTTGCACTAGAGTCAATAATCTAGATCACATCGCCATGTGATTTAACATCAATAGTTCACATCT
Source organism: Triticum turgidum subsp. durum (assembly GCA_900231445.1). NCBI lineage: Eukaryota > Viridiplantae > Streptophyta > Magnoliopsida > Poales > Poaceae > Triticum > Triticum turgidum. Next base: position 590,286,216 of record LT934117.1, on the reverse strand, counting down.
TTATGTGATTGGTTCACATCTCCATGTGACTAACACCCAAAGGGTTTACTAGATTCAATAATCTAGTTCACATCGCTATGTGATTAAGACCCAAAAAGTGATCATGTTTTGCTTGTGAGAGAAGTTTAGTCAACGGGTCTGCCACATTCAGATCCGCATGTATTTTGCAAATTTCTATGTCAACAATGCTCTGCATGGAGCTACTCTAGCTAATTGCTCCCACTTTCAGTATGTATCCAGATTGAGACTTAGAGTCATCTGGATCAGTGTCAAAACTTGCGTCGATGTAACCCTTTACGACGAACCTTCTGTCACCTCCGTAATTGAGAAACATATCCTTATTCCAGTAAGGATAATTTTGACCGTTGTCCATTGATCTACTCCTAGATCACTATTGTACTCCCTCTCTTAACACAGTGTATGGTATACAATAGATCTGGTACACAGTATGGCATACTTTATAGAACCTATGACTGAGGCATAGGGAATGACTTTCATTCTCTTTCTATCTTCTGCCATGGTCGGGCTTTGAGTCTTACTCAACTTCACACCTTGTAACACATGCAAGAAACTTTTTCTTTGACTGTTCCATTTTGAACTACTTCAAAATCTTGTCAAGTTATGTACTCATTGAAAAAACTTATCAAGCGTCTTGATCTATCTCTATAGATCTTGATACTCAATATGTAAGCAGCTTCACCGAGGTCTTTCTTTGAAAAACTCCTTTCAAACACTCCTTTATGCTTTGCAGAATAATTCTACATTATTTCCGATCAACAATATGTCATTCACATATACTTATCAGAAATGTTGTAGTGCTCCCACTCACTTTCTTGTAAATACAGGCTTCACCGCAAGTCTGTATAAAACTATATGCTTTGATCAACTTATCAAAGCGTATATTCCAACTCCGAGATGCTTGCACCAGTCCGTAAATGGATCACTGGAGCTTGCATATTTTGTTAGCACCTTTAGGATTCACAAAACCATCTTGTTGCATCACATACAACTCTTCTTTAATAAATCCATTAAGGAATGCAGTTTTGTTTATCCATTTGCCAGATTTCATAAAATGCGGCAATTGCTAACATGATTCGGGCAGACTTAAGCATAGATACGAGTGAGAAACTCTCATCGTAGTCAAAACACCTTGAACTTGTCGAAAACCTTTTTGTGACAATTCTATCTTTGTAGATAGTAACACTACTATCCGTGTCCGTCTTCCTCTTGAAGATCCATTTATTATCAATGGCTTGCCGATCCTCGGGCAAGTCCACCAAAGTCCACACTTTGTTCTCATACATGGATCCTATCTCAGATTTCATGGCCTCAAGCCATTTATCGGAATCTGGGCTCATCATCGCTTCCTCATAGTTTGTAGGTTCGTCATGGTCAAGTAACATGACCTCCAGAATAGGATTACCGTACCACTCTGGTGCGGATCTCACTCTGTTTACCTACGAGATTCGGTAGTAACTTGATCTGAAGTTACATGATCATCATCATTAGCTTCCTCACTAATTGGTGTAGTAGTCACAGGAACAGATTTCTGTGATGAACTATTTTCCAATAAGGGAGAAGGTACAATTACCTTATCAAGTTTTCTACTTTCCTCCCACTCACTTCTTTCGAGAGAAACTCCTTCTCTAGAAAGGATCCACTGTTAGCAACGAATGTCTTGCCTTCGGATCTGTGATAGAAGGTGTACCCAACTGTCTCCTTTGGGTATCCTATGAAGACATATTTCTCCGATTTGAGTTTGAGCTTATCAAGATGAAACTTTTTCACATAAGCATCGCAACTCCAAACTTTAAGAAACGACAGCTTAGGTTTCTTGCCAAACCATAGTTCACACGGTGTCGTCTCAACGGATTTAGATGGTGCCCTATTTAACGTGAATGCAGCTGTCTCTAATGCATAACCCCAAAACGATAGTGGTAGATCGGTAAGAGACATCATAGATCACACTATATCTAATAAAGTACGGTTATGACGTTCGGACACACCATTACACTATGGTGTTCCAGGCGGCGTGAGTAGTGAAACTATTCCACATTGTTTTAATTGAAGGCCAAACTCGTAACTCAAATATTTTACCTCTGCGATCATATCGTAGAAACTTCTATTTTCTTGTCACGATGATTTTCCACTTCACTCTGAAATTGTTTGAACTGTTCAAATGTTTCAGACTTATGTTTCATCAAGTAGATATCCCCATATCTGCTCAAATCATCTGTGAAGGTCAGAAAATAATGATACCTGCTGCAAGCCTTAATATTCATCGGACCACATACATCAGTATGTATGATTTCCAACAAATCTGTTGCTTGCTTCATTGTTCCGGAGAATGGTGTTTTAGTCATCTTGCCCATAAGGCATGGTTCGCAAGCATCAAGTGATTCATAATCAAGTGATTCCAAAAGCGCATCAGCATGGAGTTTCTTCATGTGCTTTACACCAATATGACTTAAACGGCAGTGCCACAAATAAGTTGCACTATCATTATTAACTTTGCATCTTTTGGTTTCAATATTATGAATATGTGTATCACTACGATCGAGATCCAATGAACTTGTTTCATTGGGTGTATGACCATCGAAGGTTTTATTCATGTAAACAGAACAACAATTATTCTCTGACTTTAATGAATAACTGTATTGCAATAAACATGATCAAATCATATTCATGCTCAACGCAAAAACCAAATAACACTTATTTAGGTTCAACACTAATCCCGAAAGTATAGGGGAGTGTGCGATGATGATCATATCAATCTTGGAACTATTTCCAACACACATCGTCACTTCACCCTTAACTAGTCTCTGTTTATTCTGCAACTCCTGTTTCGAGTTACTACTCTTAGCAACTGATCCAGTATCAAATACTGAGGGGTTGCTATAAACACTAGTAAAGTACACATCAATAACATGTATATCAAATATACTTTTGTTCACTTTGCCATCCTTCTTATCCGCCAAATACTTGGGGTAGTTCTGCTTCCAGTGACCAGTCCCTTTGCAGTAGAAGCACTTAGTCTCAGGCTTAGGACCAGACTTGGGCTTCTTCACTTGAGCAGCAACTTGCTTGCTGTTTTTCTTGAAGTTCCCCTTTTTTCCTTTGCCCTTTTCTTGAAACTAGTGATCTTGTCAACCATCAACACTTGATGCTCTTTCTTGATTTTTACCTTCATCGATTTCATCATCATGAAAAGCTCGGGATTCGTTTTCGTCATCCCTTGCATACTATAGTTCATCACGAAGTTCAACTAACTTGGTGATGGTGACTAGAGAATTCTGTCAATCACTATCTTATCTGGAAGATTAACTCCCACTTGATTCAAGCGATTGTAGTACCCAGACAATCTGAGCACATGCTCACTAGTTAAGCGATTCTCCTCCATCTTTTAGCTATAGAACTTGTTGGGGACTTCATATCTCTCAACTCGGGTATTTGCTTGAAATATTAAATTCAATTCCTGGAACATCTCATATGGTCCATGATGTTCAAAACGTCTTTGAAGTCCCGATTCTAAGACGTTAAGCATGGTGCACTAAACTATCAAGTAGTCATCATATTTAGCTAGCCAAACGTTCATAACGTCAGCATCTGCTCCTGCAATAGGTCTATCACCTAGCGGTGCATCAAGGACATAATTCCTCTATGCAGCAATGAGGATAAACCTCAGATCACGGATCCAATCCGCATCATTGCTACTAACATCTTTCAACACAATTTTCTCTAGGAACACATCAAAATAAACACAGGGAAGCAACAACGCGAGCTATTGATCTACAACATAATTTGCAAAATACTACCAGGACTAAGTTCATGATAAATTTAAGTTCAATTAATCATATTACTTAAGAACTCCCACTTAGATAGACATCCCTCTAATCCTCTAAGTGATCACGTGATCCAAATCAACTAAACCATGTCCGATCATCGCGTGAGATGGAGCAGTTTCATTGGTGAACATCACTATGTTGATCATATCTACTATATGATTCACGCTCGACCTTTCGGTCTCCGTGTTCTGAGGCCATATCTGTATATGCTTGGCTCGTCAAGTATAACCTAAGTATTCCGCGTGTGCAACTGTTTTGCACCCGTTGTATTTGAACATAGAGCCTATCACACCCGATCATCATGTGGTGTCTCAGCACGAAGAACTTTCGCAACGGTGCATACTCAGGGAGACCACTTCTTGATAATTAGTGAGAGATCATCTTAAAATGCTACCGTCAAACTAAGCCAAAATAAGATGTATAAAAGATAAACATCATATGCAATCAAAATATGTGACATGATATGGCCATCATCATCTTGCTTCTTTGATCTCCATCTCCAAAGTACTGTCATGATCTATATCGTCACCGGCATGACACCATGATCTCCATCATCTTGATCTATATCAATGTGTCATCACGTGGTCGTCTCGCCAACAATTTCTCTTGCAACTATTGCTATCGCATAGCGATAAAGTAAAGCAATTATTGGACGCTTGCATCTTATGCAATAGAGAGACAACCATAAGGATTTTGCCAGTTGCTGATAACTTCAACAAAACATGATCATCTCATACAACAACTTATATCTCATCACGTTTTGACCATATCACATCACAACATGCCCTGCAAAAACAAGTTAGACGTCCTCTACTTTGTTGTTGCAAGTTTTACATGGCTGCTACGGGCTTAAGAAAGAACCAATCTTACCTACGCATCAAAACCACAACGATAGTTTGTCAAGTTGGTGTTGTTTTAACCTTCGCAAGGACCGGGCGTAGCCACACTCGGTTCAACTAAAGTTGGAGAAACTGACACCCGCCAGCCACCTATGTGCAAAGCACGGCGGTAGAACCAGTCTCCCGTAAGCGTACGCGTAATGTCGGTCCGGGCCGCTTCATCCAACAATACCGCCGAACCAAAGTGTGACATGATGGTAAGTAGTATGACTTATATCGCCCACAACTCACTTGTGTTCTACTCGTGCATATTACATCAACGCATAAAACCTAGGCTCGGATGCCACTGTTGGGGAACGTAGTAATTTCAAAAAAATTCCTACGCACACGCAAGATCATGGTGATGCATAGCAACTAGATGGGAGAGTGTTGTCTACGTACCCTCGTAGACCGAAGCAGAAGCGTTGCCGCAACATAGAGGAAGTAGTCGTACGTCTTCCCGGTCCAACCGATCCAAGCACCGTTACTCCGGCACCTCCGAGTTCTTGGCACACGTTCAGCTCGATGACGCTCCCCGGGCTCCGATCTAGCAAAGCTTCGGGGAGGAGTTCTGTCAGCACGACGGCGTGGTGACGATCTTGATGTTCAACCGTCACAGGGCTTCGCATAAGCACCGCTACAATATGATCGAGGTGTAATATCGTGGAGGGGGGCACCGCACACGGCTAAGGAACGATCACGAAGATCAACTTGTGTGTCTATGGGGTGCCCCCTGCCCCCGTATATAAAGGAGTGGAGGAGGGGAGGGCCGGCCCTCTCTATGGCGCGCCCTAGGGGAGTCCTACTCCCACCGGGAGTAGGATTCCCCCTTTCCTAGTCCAACTAGGAGTCCTTCCATGTAGTAGGAGTAGGAGACAAGGAAGGGGAAGGGAGAAGGGAAGGAAGGAGGGGGCGCAGCCCCTCCCCCTAGTCCAATTCAGACTAGGCCCTGGGGGGCGCGCGGCCTGCCCTACGAAGCCCCTCTCTCTTTCCCGTATGGCCCAATAAGGCCCAATACTTCTCCCCCCGTATTCCCGTAACTCCCCGGTACTCCAAAAAATACCCGAATCACTCGGAACCTTTCCGATGTACGAATATAGTCGTCCAATATATCGATCTTTACGTCTCGACCATTTCAAGACTCCTCATCATGTCCCCGATCTCATCCAGGACTCTGAACTCCTTAGGTACATCAAAACTCATAAACTCATAATATAACTGTCATCGAAACCTTAAGCGTGCGGACCCTACAGTTCGAGAACAATGTAGACATGACCGAGACATGTCTCCGGTCAATAACCAATAGCGGGACCTGGATGCCCATATTGGCTCCTACATATTCTACGAAGATCTTTATCGGTCAGACCGCATAACAATATATGTTGTTCCCTTTGTCATCGGTATGTTACTTGCCTGATATTCGATCGTCGGTATCCAATACCTAGTTCAATCTCGTTACCGGGAAGTCTCTTTACTCGTTCCGTAATACATCATCCCGCAACTAACTCATTAGTTGCAATGCTTGCAAGGCTTAAGTGATGTGCATTACCGAGAGGGCCCAGAGATACCTCTCCGACATTCGGAGTGACAAATCCTAATCTCGAAATATGCCAACCCAACATGTACCTTTGGAGACACCTGTAGAGCTCCTTTATAATCACCCAATTACATTGTGACGTTTGGTAGCACACAAAGTGTTCCTCCGGCAAACGGGAGTTGCATAATCTCATAGTCATAGGAACATGTATAAGTCATGAAGAAAGCAATAGCAACATACTAAACGATCGGGTGCTAAGCTAATGGAATGGGTCATGTCAATCAGATCATTCAACTAATGATGTGATCCCGTTAATCAAATAACAACTATTTGTCCATGGTTAGGAAACATAACCATCTTTGATTAACGAGCTAGTCAAGTAGAGGCATACTAGTGACTCTGTTTGTCTATGTATTCACACATGTATTATGTTTCCGGTTAATACAATTCTAGCATGAATAATAAACATTTATCATGATATAAGGAAATAAATAATAACTTTATTATTGCCTCCAGGGCATATTTCCTTCACCGACTGGGTAGGTTGCCCTGATACTCGGCAGTCTACCTCTGGTTAATGTGTCTATTTCGGTGGCACCTTGGTCTCTTGGTCCTCCAAGCGCCAGACCATGGTTTCCCGATCGAGTGCTGAGGCGGAGTATCGTGATATGGCTCACGCTGTTGCAGAGCGCTGCTCGATTCGCTAGCTTCTTACAGAGCTTCATCACCCCTTGACTACTGTCACGATTGTTTTTTGTGATAATGTCAGCACAGTGTACATGGTCTCCAACCCAGTGCAACACCGCCGTACCAAACACATCGAGATCGACATTCACTTTGTTCGCGAGAAGGTGTCCCTTGGTCAGGTTCGTGTGCTTCATGTGCCATCATCTCGACAGTATGCTGACATTATGACGAAAGGCTTATCTTCACAGCTCTTCTCGAAGTTCCGTTCCAGTTTGTGCCTCTTGCCAGCTGACGCAAAAACTGAGGGGGGATGTTAGAGTATATCTCCGTGTATCGCTTATGTATAGGAATATCCCAACCTACCTGATTCTGTATGATATGGTTGTGATCTCCCTTGGCCTCCAAGGCATGTA
>LT934117.1:590267535-590278591 GCA_900231445.1 Triticum turgidum subsp. durum | reverse complement strand
GGCCGCCTCATGTGTGGCACATTGCCTAATCATTCTCGTTTACTGATTGGGGGCCCCGGCCTCCATATCGATGACAGCGGTGGTGGCGTTCTTGCGGTCGGCGAAGTAGGTGCATGGATTGATCAGGACGAAGGGCAGCCGCTCGCCGCCGTCGTTGGGGGGGAGGGGGATTAGCACAATCGATCCGAGTTGGGTGGAGATCGATTCGAGATGAAATCGAATTGTAGTGGGAGTCGGAGTATAAGGGGATCAAGCCAGCCTACCCAGCCAACGTAGGGCGCAGCCCAGCCCAGGTCGGAGTGAAATTAATAAAGGGGATTAACACATGCATGCATGGGTTTCTGAAAAAAAGCATGTTGCCATCTATTGCCACCGTTCCTTGATATATATTAGAGATTCTAATATGAACTAGTAGATATGAAGCAAAATAACGCTCTGTTTGGATGTTTGTATTGGAGGGCTCCGTATTGAATTGGGTGGAATATCAATTCAACCAGGAAACTGTTCATAGCTTTGGTCTTACATGACTTTGCTACTGGTCGGTGTGTTTTCTTGTATGCGTGTGTTCATGTTGGTTGTGCGCATCCTAGCTATGCAGAGGCCGATTGTGTGCTCATGGTGTTTTATATCCTCTTGATGCTTCATTTTGAGCTAATAAAATTCACCCTTTATCGGAAAAAAATTCAGCCAGGAAACTGTAATGGCCATGAATACAAATTCGGTTGTTTGGGTGTAAACTGAATTGTCTCACGGAATCACACTAAGGGTTCAATACGAAATCCTATTTGGATGGCAAACTATGAAATTGCATAGCAACATGAGTATAGAATAATGCATTGGCCACAATCTTCTAGTTATAAAAAAACTTGACTACTATAATTCCCCTCTGACAAACTAGTGTTAATCACTGTGAAATCTTGACAACATGAGGCTACACCATATCAGCACATAAACATAATTGCTTGATCAACATAGTCAAATGGTATTGAACTTAATTACTAGATTTACCATGTTTGCATCTGCCATCTAGGCGGGGCGTGGAAACTGTTGAGGATCGTAGCAGAAATTTAAAATTTTCTACGCATCACCAAGATCAATCTATGGAGTAATCTAGCAACGAGGGGAAGGGGAGTGCATCTACATACCCTTGTAGATCGCGACACGGAAGCGTTACAAGAACGCGGTTGATGGAGTCGTACTCGCGGCGATTCAAATCGCGGAAGATCCGATCAAGCGCAGAACGGACGGCGCCTCCGCGTTCAACACACGTACAGCCCGGGGACGTCTCCTCCTTCTTGATCCAGCAAGGGGAGAGGAGAAGTTGAGGGAGAAGTCCAACAGCACGACGGCATGGTGGTGGAGGAGCTTGTGGTTCTCCGGCAGGGCTTCGCCAAGCACTATGGAGGAGGAGAAGGTAGGAGGAGGGAGGGCTGCGCCAGGGAAGAGGTACGGCTGCCCTCCCACCCTTTCACTATATATAGGGGCAAGGGGAAAGGGGGAGGCGCCCTAGGGTTTCCCCCAAGGGGCGGCGGCTAGGGCAGATTGGATCTCCCTAGGGAAAATCCTAGGGAGACTTGCCACCAAAGCCAAGCAGGAGGAGGCTTGCCTCCCAAGCCAGGTGGAGGCGCCCCACCTCCCCAAGTAACGTGGGAAAGGGTGTGGGGGGCGCACCACCCCTTAGTGGGCTGGTTTGCCCCTTCCCCTTTGGCCCATGAGGCCCTCCCACACTTGTCGGGGCTCCCGAAACACCTTTCGGTCATGCTGGCCATAGCCTGATACCCCCGGAACACTTTCGGACTCCAATACCCTTCGTCCAATATATCGATATTCACCGCCGGACCATTCCGGAACTCCTCGTGATGTCCGGGATCTCATCCGGGACTCCGAACTACCTTCGGTAACCACAACTATTTCCCATAACAACTCTAGCGTCACCGAACCTTAAGTGTGTAGACCCTACGGGTTCGGGAACCATGCAGACATGACCGAGACACCTCTCCGGCCAATAACCAACAGCGGGATCTGGATACTCATGTTGGCTCCCACATGTTCCACGATGATCTCATCGGATGAACCACGATGTCGGGGATTCAATCAATCCCGTATTTAATTCCCTTTGTCTATCGGCATGTTACTTGCCCGAGATTCGATTGTCTGTATCCCCATACCTCGTTCAATCTCGTTACCAGCAAGTCTCTTCACTCGTTCCGTAACACATCATCCCGTGATCAACTCCTTGGTCACATTGTGCACATTATGATGATGTCCTACCGAGTGGGCCCAGAGATACCTCTCCGTTTACACGGAGTGACAAATCCCAGTCTCGATTCGTGCCAACCCAACAGACACTTTTGGAGATACCCGTAGTGCACCTTTATAGCCACCCAGTTACGTTGTGACGTTTGGTACACCCAAAGCATTCCTACGGTATCCGGGAGTTGCACAATCTCATGGTCTAAGGAAAAGATACTTGACATTTAGAAAAGCTTTAGCAGACGAACTATACGATCTTGTGCTAGGCTTAGGATTGGGTCTTGTCCATCACATCATTCTCCTAATGATGTGATCCCGTTATCAACGACATCCAATGTCCATGGTCAGGAAACCGTAACCATCTATTGATCAACGAGCTAGTCAACTAGAGGCTTACTAGGGACATGGTGTTGTCTATGTATCCACACATGTATCTGAGTTTCGTATCAATACAATTCTAGCATGGATAATAAACGATTATCATGAACAAGGAAATATAATAATAACCAATTTATTATTGCCTCTAGGGCATATTTCCAACAGTCTCCCACTTGCACTAGAGTCAATAATCTAGTTCACATCGCCATGTGATTAACACTCACAGGTCACATCGCCATGTGACCAACATCCAAGAGTCTACTAGACTCAATGATCTAGTTCACATCACTATGTGATAAACACTCAAAGAGTTCTGGGTTTGATCATATTATGCTTGTGAGAGAGGTTGTAGTCAACGGGTCTTGCCATATTCAGATCCCTATGTATTTCGCAAAACTTTATGTCATATCGTAGATGCTGCTACCACGTTCCACTTGGAGCTATTCCAAATTGTTGCTCCATTATACGTATCCGGTATCTCTACTCAGAGCTATCCGGATAGGTGTTAAGCTTGCATCGACGTAACTCTTTATGTCGAACTCTTTATCATCTCCATAACCGAGAAACATTTCCTTATTCCTCTAAGGATAATTTCGACCGCTATCTGGTGATCCTCTCCTAGATCACCTTTGTACCCTCTTGCCAGACATGTGGCAAGGCACACATCAGGTGCGGTACTTCAGCATGGCATACCGTATAGAGCCTATGACAAAAGCATAGGGGACGACCTCCGTCCTTCCTCTTTCTTCTGCCGTGGTCAATCTTTGAGTCTTACTCAACTTCACACCTTACAACTCAGGTAAGAACCCAACCCCTTCTTTGATTGATCTATTTTGAACTCCTTCAAAAACATGTCAAGGTGTGCGTTCTTTGAATGTATCATCAGGCGTCTTGATATATCTCTATAGATCTTGATGCCCAATATGTAAGCAGCTTTATCCAGGTCTTCCTTTGAAAATCACTCTTCAAACAACCGTTTATGCTTTCCAGAAATTCAACATTATTTCGGATCAACTATATGTCATCCACATATAGTTATCAGAAATGTTGTAGTGCTCCCACTCACTTTCTTGTACATACAAGTTTCTAGCAAACATTGTATAAACCTAAAAGCTTTGATCACTCCATCAAAGCATGTACTCTGACTTCGAGATGCTTGCTCTAGTCCATAGAAGGATTGCTGGAGCTAGCATACCTTTTAGCATCCTTAGGATCGACAAAACTTTGATTGTATCACATACAACTCTTTCTTACGAAAACTGGTAAGAAAACTTGTTTTTGACATCCATCTGTCAGATTTCATAATCGAAAAATACAGCTAATGCTAACATGATTCCGACGGACTTAAGCATCGCTATGGGTGAGAAAATCTCATCGTAGTCAACTCCTTGAACTTGTGAAAAAATCTTTGACACAAGTTGAGCTTCATAGACGGTAACATTACCGTCCACGTCTGTCTTCTTCTTAAAGATCCATTTATTCTCAATGGCTTGCCGATCATCGGGCAAGTCCACCAAAGTCCATACTTTGTTCTGATACATGGATCCTATCTCGGATTTTATGGCTTCTAACCATTTGTCGGAATACGGGCCCACCATCGCTTCTCCATAGCTCGTAGGTTCATTGTTGTCTAACAACATGATATCTAAGACAGGATTACCGTACCACTCAGGAGTAGTACATATCCTTGTCGACCTACGAGGTTCGATAGCAACTTGATCCGAAGCTTCATGATCACTATCATTAACTTCCTATTCAATAGACGTAGGCGCCACAGAAAACATCTTTCTGTGTTGCATCACTCTCTGGTTGAAGTAAAGGTTCGACAACTTCATCAAGTTCTATCTTCCTCCCACTCAATTCTTTTGAGAGAAACTCCTTCTCGCGAAAGGACACGTTCCTAGTGACAAACAATTTGCCCTCGGATCTGAGATAGAAGGTATACCCAACTGTCACCTTTGGGTATCCTATGAAGATGTATTTGTCTGCTTTGGGTTCAAGCTTCTCCGGCTGCAGCCTTAAGCATCGCAGCCCCAAACATTAAGAAACGACAACTTTGGTTTCTTGCCAAACCAATGTTCATACGACGTCGTCTCAACGGACTTAGATGGTGTCCTATCTAAAGTGAATGCAGCTGTCTCTAACGCATAACCTCAAAATGAAAACGGTAGATCGGTAAGAGACATCATAGATCGCACCATATCTCATAAGGTTCGATTACGACGTCCGGATACACCATTACCTTGTGGTGTTCCAGGTGGCTTCAACTATGAAACAACTCCACAATGTCTTAAGTGATTGCCAAACTCATAACTCAGAAAATCCCCTTTTGATCAGATCGTAGGAACATGATCTTCTTGTTATGATGATTCTTAACTTCACTCTGAAATCGCTTGAACTTTTCAAACGTTTCAGACTTGTGCTTCATTAAGTAAATATACCTATATCTACTCAAATCGTCAGTGAAGATGAGAAAATAGCGATATCCACCGCACGCTTCAATTCTCATTGGATCACACGCATCAGCATGTATGATTTCCAACAAGTCACTTGCCCGTTTCATTGTACCTGAAAACGGGGTCTTAGTCATCCTCCCATGAGGCATGGCTCGCATGCGTCAAGCGATTCAAAATCAAGTGACTCCAAACATCCATCGATATGGAGTTTCTTCATGCATCTTACGCCAATATGACCTAAGCGGCAGTGCCACAAGAAAGTGGTACTATCATTATTAACTCTGCATCTTTTGGCGTGAACATGTGTATTACCATGACCGAGATTCAATGAACCATTCACATAGGGTGCATGACCATGAAAGGTATTATTCATGTAAACAGAATAACCAGTATTCTCTAACTTAAATGAATAACCGCATTGCAATGAACATGATCTAATCATATTCATGCTCAACGTAGACACCTGATAACATTTATCTAGGTTCAATACTAATCCCGAAGGCAGATGGAGCGTGCGATGGTGATCTCATCAACTTTGGAAACACTTCCAACACACATCGTCACCTCGCCCTTAGCCATTCTCCATTTAGTCCATAGATTTTGCTTCAAGTCACCAATAATAGCAACCGAACCGGTATCCAATACCCAGGTGCTACCAGGAGTACTAGCGAGGTACACGTTAATGACACGTATATACTTTGTTGAAGTCTCCAGCCTTCTTATCTACCATGCATTTGGGGTAATTCCGCTACCAGTGACCATTCCCCTTACAATAGAAGCACTTAGTCTCGGGTTTGGGTTCAACCTTGGGTTGCTTCACTGTTGCGGCAACTGGTTTGTCATCCATGAAGTTTCCCTTCTAGCCCTTGCCCTTCTTGAAACCAGTGGTCTTGTTAAACCATCAACACTTGATGCTCCTTCTTGATTTCTACTTGTTGCGGTTTTAAGCACCGCGAACAGCTTCGGATCAACTCCATCCCTTGCATGTCATAGTTCATCACGAAGATCTAGTAGCTTAGTGAGAGTGACTACAGAACTCTATCAATCACTATCTTATCTGAAAGTTTAACTCCCACTTGATTTGAGTGATTGTAGAACCCAGACATTCTGAGCACATGCTCACTAGCTGAGCTATTCTCCTCCATCTTGTTGGCAAAAGAACTTGTCAGAGGTCTCATACCTCTCAACACGGGCATGAGCCTGAAATCCCAATTTCAGCTCTTGGAACATCTCATATGTCTTATGGCGTTCAAAACGTCATTGGAATCCCGATTCTAAGCCGTAAAGTATGGTGCACTAAACTATCAAGTAGTCATCAGGATGTGTCTGTCAGGTGTTCACAACATCCACAGACGACGTTGTAGGGGTTTGCACATCAAGCGGTGCATCAAAGATGTAAGCCTTCTGTGTAGCAGTGAGGACACTCCTCGGACTATGGACCCAGTCTGCATCATTGCTTAAAATATCTTTCAACTTAGTCTTTTCTCTAGGAACATATTAAAACAGGGAGCTAAAGCGTGAGCTATTTATCCACAACATATTTGCAAAGACAATTTAGACTATGTTCATGATAATTAAGTTCATCTAATCAAATTATTTAATGAACTCCCACTCAGATAAACATCCCTCTAGTCATCTAAGTGAAACATGATCTGAGTCAACTAGGCCGTGTCCGATCATCACGTGAGACGGACTAGTCAACATCGGTGAACATCTTCATGTTGATCGTATCTTCTATACGACTCATGCTCGACCTTTCGGTCTTCCGTGTTCCGAGGCCATGTTTGTACATGCTAGGCTCGTCAAGTCAACCTATGTGTATTGCGTGTGTAAATCTGGCTTACACCCGTTGTATTCGAACGTTAGAATCTATCACTCCCGATCATCACGTGGTGCTTCGAAACAACGAACCTTCGCAACGGTGCACAATTAGGGGGAACACTTTCTTGAAATTATTAAGAGGGATCATCTTATTTAAGCTACCATCGTTCTAAGCAAATAAAATGTAAAACATGATAAACATCACATGCAATCAAATAGTGACATGATATGGCCAATATCATTTTGCTCCTTTTGATCTCCATCTTCGGGGCTCCATGATCATCGCTGTCACCGACATGACACCATGATCTCCATCATCGTGTCTTCTTGAAGTTGTCTCGTCATCTATTACTTCTACTACTATGGCTAACGCTTTAGCAATAAAGCAAAGTAATTACATGATGTTTATGTTGACACGCAGGTCATAAATAAATTAAGACAACTCCTATGGCTCCTGCCGGTTGTCATACTCATCGACATGCAAGTCGTGATTCCTATTACAAAAACATGATCAATCTCATACATCACATATATCGTTCATCACATCCTTTTGGCCATATCACATCACAAGGCATATGCTGCAAAAACAAGTTAGACGTCCTCTAATTGTTGTTGCAAGTTTTTACGTGGCTGCTATAGGTTTCTAGCAAGAACGTTTCTTACCTACGTGAAAACCACAACACGATATGCCAATTTCTATTTACCCTTCATAAGGACCCTTTTCATCGAATCCGATCCGACTAAAGTGGGAGAGACAGACACCCGCTAGCCACCTTATGCAACTAGTGCATGTCAGTCGGTGGAACCAGTCTCACGTAAGAGTACGTGTAAGGTCGGTCCGGGCCGCTTCATCCCACGATGCCGCCGAATCAAGATAAGACTAGTAACGGCAAGTAAATTGAAAAAATCGACGCCCACAACTGCTTTATGTTCTACTCGTGCATAGTAACTACGCATAGACCTAGCTCATGATGCCACTATTGGGGATCGTAGCAGAAATTTAAAATTTTCTACGCATCACCAAGATCAATCTATGGAGTAATCTAGCAACGAGGGGAAGGGGAGTGCATCTACATACCCTTGTAGATCGCGACACGGAAGCGTTACAAGAACGCGGTTGATGGAGTCGTACTCGCGGCGATTCAAATCGCGGAAGATCCGATCAAGCGCCGAAGGAACGGCGCCTCCGCGTTCAACACATGTACAGCCCGGGGACGTCTCCTCCTTCTTGATCCATCAAGGGGAGAGGAGAAGTTGAGGGAGAAGTCCAACAGCACGACGGCGTGGTGTTGGAGGAGCTTGTGGTTCTCCGGCAGGGCTTCGCCAAGCACCATGGAGGAGGAGGAGAAGGTAGGAGGAGGGAGGGCTGCGCCAGGGAAGAGGTACGACTGCCCTCACACCCTTTCACTATATATAAGGGCAAAGGGAAAGGGGGAGGCGCCCTAGGGTTTCCCCCAAGGGGCGGCGGCTAGGGCAGATTGGATCTCCCTAGGGAAAATCCTAGGGAGACTTGCCCCCAAAGCCAAGCAGGTGGAGGCTTGCCTCCCAAGCCAGGTGGAGGCGCCCCACCTCCCCAAGTAACGTGGGAAAGGGTGTGGGGGGCGCACCACCCCTTAGTGGGCTGGTTTGCCCCTTCCCCTTTGGCCCATGAGGCCCTCCCACACTTGTCGGGGCTCCCGAAACACCTTTCGGTCATGCTGGCCATAGCCTGATACCCCCGGAACACTTCTGGACTCCAATACCCTTCGTCCAATATATCGATCTTCACCGCCGGACCATTCCGGAACTCCTCGTGATGTCCGGGATCTCATCCGGGACTCCGAACTACCTTCGGTAACCACATACTATTTCCCATAACAACTCTAGCGTCACCGAACCTTAAGTGTGTAGACCCTACGGGTTCGGAAACCATGTAGACATGACCGAGACACCTCTCCGGCCAATAACCAACAGCGGGATCTGGATACTCATGTTGGCTCCCACATGTTCCACAATGATCTCATCGGATGAACCACGATGTCGGGGATTCAATCAATCCCGTATTCAATTCCCTTTGTCTATCGGCATGTTACTTGCCCGAGATTCGATCGTCGGTATCCCCATACCTCGTTCAATCTCGTTACCAGCAAGTCTCTTTACTCGTTCCGTAACACATCATCCCGTGATCAACTCCTTGGTCACATTGTGCACATTACGATGATGTCCTACCGAGTGGGCCCAGAGATACCTCTCTGTTTACACGGAGTGACAAATCCCAGTCTCGATTCGTGCCAACCCAACAGACACTTTTGGAGATACCCGTAGTGCACCTTTATAGCCACCCAGTTAGGTGGTGACGTTTGGTACACCCAAAGCATTCCTACGGTATCCGGGAGTTGCACAATCTCATGGTCTAAGGAAAAGATACTTGACATTTAGAAAAGCTTTAGCAGACGAACTATACGATCTTGTGCTAGGCTTAGGATTGGGTCTTGTCCATCACATCATTCTCCTAATGATGTGATCCCATTATCAACGACATCCAATGTCCATGGTCAGGAAACCGTAACCATCTATTGATCAACGAGCTAGTCAACTAGAGGCTTACTAGGGACATGGTGTTGTCTATGTATCCACACATGTATCTGAGTTTCGTATCAATACAATTCTAGCATGGATAATAAACGATTATCATGAACAAGGAAATATAATAATAACCAATTTATTATTGCCTCTAGGGCATATTTCCAACAGTCTCCCACTTGCACTAGAGTCAATAATCTAGTTCACATCGCCATGTGATTAACACTCACAGGTCACATCGCCATGTGACCAACATCCAAGAGTCTACTAGACTCAATGATCTAGTTCACATCACTATGTGATAAACACTCAAAGAGTTCTGGGTTTGATCATATTATGCTTGTGAGAGAGGTTGTAGTCAACGGGTCTTGCCATATTCAGATCCCTATGTATTTCGCAAAACTTTATGTCATATCGTAGATGCTGCTACCACGTTCCACTTGGAGCTATTCCAAATTGTTGCTCCATTATACGTATCCGGTATCTCTACTCAGAGCTATCCGGATAGGTGTTAAGCTTGCATCGACGTAACTCTTTATGTCGAACTCTTTATCATCTCCATAACCGAGAAACATTTCCTTATTCCTCTAAGGATAATTTCGACCGCTATCTGGTGATCCTCTCCTAGATCACCTTTGTACCCTCTTGCCAGACATGTGGCAAGGCACACATCAGGTGCGGTACTTCAGCATGACATACCGTATAGAGCCTATGACAAAAGCATAGGGGACGACCTCCGTCCTTCCTCTTTCTTCTGCCGTGGTCAATCTTTGAGTCTTACTCAACTTCACACCTTACAACTCAGGTAAGAACCCAACCCCTTCTTTGATTGATCTATTTTGAACTCCTTCAAAAACATGTCAAGGTGTGCGTTCTTTGAAAGTATCATCAGGCGTCTTGATATATCTCTATAGATCTTGATGCCCAATATGTAAGCAGCTTTATCCAGGTCTTCCTTTGAAAATCACTCTTCAAACAACCGTTTATGCTTTCCAGAAATTCAACATTATTTCGGATCAACTATATGTCATCCACATATAGTTATCAGAAATGTTGTAGTGCTCCCACTCACTTTCTTGTACATACAAGTTTCTAGCAAACATTGTATAAACCTAAAAGCTTTGATCACTCCATCAAAGCATGTACTCTGACTTCGAGATGCTTGCTCTAGTCCATAGAAGGATTGCTGGAGCTAGCATACCTTTTAGCATCCTTAGGATCGACAAAACTTTGATTGTATCACATACAACTCTTTCTTACGAAAACTGGTAAGAAAACTTGTTTTTGACATCCATCTGTCAGATTTCATAATCGAAAAATACAGCTAATGCTAACATGATTCCGACGGACTTAAGCATCGCTATGGGTGAGAAAATCTCATCGTAGTCAACTCCTTGAACTTGTGAAAAAATCTTTGACACAAGTTGAGCTTCATAGACGGTAACATTACCGTCCACGTCTGTCTTCTTCTTAAAGATCCATTTATTCTCAATGGCTTGCCGATCATCGGGCAAGTCCACCAAAGTCCATACTTTGTTCTGATACATGGATCCTATCTCGGATTTTATGGCTTCTAACCATTTGTC
>LT934117.1:590234803-590264248 GCA_900231445.1 Triticum turgidum subsp. durum | reverse complement strand
TGTCACCGACATGACACCATGATCTCCATCATCATGATCTCCATCATCGTGTCTTCTTGAAGTTGTCTCGTCATCTATTACTTCTACTACTATGGCTAACGCTTTAGCAATAAAGCAAAGTAATTACATGATGTTTATGTTGACACGCAGGTCATAAATAAATTAAGACAACTCCTATGGCTCCTGCCGGTTGTCATACTCATCGACATGCAAGTCGTGATTCCTATTACAAGAACATGATCAATCTCATACATCACATATATCGTTCATCACATCCTTTTGGCCATATCACATCACAAGGCATATGCTGCAAAAACAAGTTAGACGTCCTCTAATTGTTGTTGCAAGTTTTTACGTGGCTGCTATAGGTTTCTAGCAAGAACGTTTCTTACCTACGTGAAAACCACAACACGATATGCCAATTTCTATTTACCCTTCATAAGGACCCTTTTCATCGAATCCGATCCGACTAAAGTGGGAGAGACAGACACCCGCTAGCCACCTTATGCAACTAGTGCATGTCAGTCGGTGGAACCAGTCTCACGTAAGAGTACGTGTAAGGTCGGTCCGGGCCGCTTCATCCCATGATGCCGCCGAATCAAGATAAGACTAGTAACGGCAAGTAAATTGACAAAATCGACGCCCACAACTGCTTTATGTTCTACTCGTGCATAGTAACTACGCATAGACCTAGCTCATGATGCCACTATTGGGGATCGTAGCAGAAATTTAAAATTTTCTACGCATCACCAAGATCAATCTATGGAGTAATCTAGCAACGAGGGGAAGGGGAGTGCATCTACATACCCTCGTAGATCGCGACACGGAAGCGTTACAAGAACGCGGTTGATGGAGTCGTACTCGCGGCGATTCAAATCGCGGAAGATCCGATCAAGCGCCGAACGAACGGCGCCTCCGCGTTCAACACATGTACAGCCCGGGGACGTCTCCTCCTTCTTGATCCATCAAGGGGAGAGGAGAAGTTGAGGGAGAAGTCCAACAGCACGACGGCGTGGTGTTGGAGGAGCTTGTGGTTCTCCGGCAGGGCTTCGCCAAGCACCATGGAGGAGGAGGAGAAGGTAGGAGGAGGGAGGGCTGCGCCAGGGAAGAGGTACGACTGCCCTCACACCCTTTCACTATATATAAGGGCAAAGGGAAAGGGGGAGGCGCCCTAGGGTTTCCCCCAAGGGGCGGCGGCTAGGGCAGATTGGATCTCCCTAGGGAAAATCCTAGGGAGACTTGCCCCCAAAGCCAAGCAGGTGGAGGCTTGCCTCCCAAGCCAGGTGGAGGCGCCCCACCTCCCCAAGTAACATGGGAAAGGGTGTGGGGGGCGCACCACCCCTTAGTGGGCTGGTTTGCCCCTTCCCCTTTGGCCCATGAGGCCCTCCCACACTTGTCGGGGCTCCCGAAACACCTTTCGGTCATGCTGGCCATAGCCTGATACCCCCGGAACACTTCTGGACTCCAATACCCTTCGTCCAATATATCGATCTTCACCGCCGGACCATTCCGGAACTCCTCGTGATGTCCGGGATCTCATCCGGGACTCCGAACTACCTTCGGTAACCACATACTATTTCCCATAACAACTCTAGCGTCACCGAACCTTAAGTGTGTAGACCCTACGAGTTCGGAAACCATGTAGACATGACCGAGACACCTCTCCGGCCAATAACCAACAGCGGGATCTGGATACTCATGTTGGCTCCCACATGTTCCACGATGATCTCATCGGATGAACCACGATGTCGGGGATTCAATCAATCCCGTATTCAATTCCCTTTGTCTATCGGCATGTTACTTGCCCGAGATTCGATCGTCGGTATCCCCCATACCTCGTTCAATCTCGTTACCAGCAAGTCTCTTTACTCGTTCCGTAACACATCATCCCGTGATCAACTCCTTGGTCACATTGTGCACATTATGATGATGTCCTACCAAGTGGGCCCAGAGATACCTCTCTGTTTACACGGAGTGACAAATCCCAGTCTCGATTCGTGCCAACCCAACAGACACTTTTGGAGATACCCGTAGTGCACCTTTATAGCCACCCAGTTAGGTTGTGACGTTTGGTACACCCAAAGCATTCCTACGGTATCCGGGAGTTGCACAATCTCATGGTCTAAGGAAAAGATACTTGACATTTAGAAAAGCTTTAGCAGACGAACTATACGATCTTGTGCTAGGCTTAGGATTGGGTCTTGTCCATCACATCATTCTCCTAATGATGTGATCCCGTTATCAACGACATCCAATGTCCATGGTCAGGAAACCGTAACCATCTATTGATCAACGAGCTAGTCAACTAGAGGCTTACTAGGGACATGGTGTTGTCTATGTATCCACACATGTATCTGAGTTTCGTATCAATACAATTCTAGCATGGATAATAAACGATTATCATGAACAAGGAAATATAATAATAACCAATTTATTATTGCCTCTAGGGCATATTTCCAACAGTCTCCCACTTGCACTAGAGTCAATAATCTAGTTCACATCGCCATGTGATTAACACTCACAGGTCACATCGCCATGTGACCAACATCCAAGAGTCTACTAGACTCAATGATCTAGTTCACATCACTATGTGATAAACACTCAAAGAGTTCTGGGTTTGATCATATTATGCTTGTGAGAGAGGTTGTAGTCAACGGGTCTTGCCATATTCAGATCCCTATGTATTTCGCAAAACTTTATGTCATATCGTAGATGCTGCTACCACGTTCCACTTGGAGCTATTCCAAATTGTTGCTCCATTATACGTATCCGGTATCTCTACTCAGAGCTATCCGGATAGGTGTTAAGCTTGCATCGACGTAACTCTTTATGTCGAACTCTTTATCATCTCCATAACCGAGAAACATTTCCTTATTCCTCTAAGGATAATTTCGACCGCTATCTGGTGATCCTCTCCTAGATCACCTTTGTACCCTCTTGCCAGACATGTGGCAAGGCACACATCAGGTGCGGTACTTCAGCATGGCATACCGTATAGAGCCTATGACAAAAGCATAGGGGACGACCTCCGTCCTTCCTCTTTCTTCTGCCGTGGTCAATCTTTGAGTCTTACTCAACTTCACACCTTACAACTCAGGTAAGAACCCCTTCTTTGATTGATCTATTTTGAACTCCTTCAAAACCATGTCAAGGTGTGCGTTCTTTGAAAGTATCATCAGGCGTCTTGATATATCTCTATAGATCTTGATGCCCAATATGTAAGCAGCTTTATCCAGGTCTTCCTTTGAAAATCACTCTTCAAACAACCGTTTATGCTTTCCAGAAATTCTATATTATTTCGGATCAACTATATGTCATCCACATATACTTATCAGAAATGTTGTAGTGCTCCCACTCACTTTCTTGTAAATACAAGTTTCTAGCAAACATTGTATAAACCTAAAAGCTTTGATCACTCCATCAAAGCATGTACTATGACTTCGAGATGCTTGCTCCAGTCCATAGAAGGATTGCTGGAGCTAGCATACCTTTTAGCATCCTTAGGATCGACAAAACTTTGATTGTATCACATACAACTCTTTCTTACGAAAACTGGTAAGAAAACTTGTTTTTGACATCCATCTGTCAGATTTCATAATCGAAAAATACAGCTAATGCTAACATGATTCCGACGGACTTAAGCATCGCTATGGGTGACAAAATCTCATCGTAGCCAACTCCTTGAACTTGTGAAAAACTCTTTGACACAAGTTGAGCTTCATAGACGGGAACATAACCGTCCACGTCTGTCTTCTCCTTAAAGATCCATTTATTCTCAATGGCTTGCCGATCATCGGGCAAGTCCACCAAAGTCCATACTTTGTTCTGATACATGGATCCTATCTCGGATTTTATGGCTTCTAACCATTTGTCGGAATACGGGCCCACCATCGCTTCTCCATAGCTCGTAGGTTCATTGTTGTCTAACAACATGATATCTAAGACAGGATTACCGTACCACTCAGGAGTAGTACATATCCTTGTCGACCTACGAGGTTCGATAGCAACTTGATCCGAAGCTTCATGATCACTATCATTAACTTCCTATTCAACAGACGTAGGCGCCACAGAAAACATCTTTCTGTGTTGCATCACTCTCTGGTTGAAGTAAAGGTTCTACAACTTCATCAAGTTCTATCTTCCTCCCACTCAATTCTGTCGAGAGAAACTCCTTCTCGCGAAAGGACCCGTTCCTAGTGACAAACAATTTGCCCTCGGATCTGAGATAGAAGGTATACCCAACTGTCACCTTTGGGTATCCTATGAAGATATATTTGTCCGCTTTGGGTTCGAGCTTCTCCGGCTGCAGCCTTAAGCATCGCAGCACCAAACATTAAGAAACGACAACTTTGGTTTCTTGCCAAACCAATGTTCATACGACGTCGTCTCAACGGACTTAGATGGTGTCCTATCTAAAGTGAATGCAGCTGTCTCTAACGCATAACCTCAAAATGAAAACGGTAGATCGGTAAGAGACATCATAGATCGCACCATATCTCATAAGGTTCGATTACGACGTCCGGATACACCATTACCTTGTGGTGTTCCAGGTGGCTTCAACTATGAAACAACTCCACAATGTCTTAAGTGATTGCCAAACTCATAACTCAGAAAATCCCCTTTTGATCAGATCGTAGGAACATGATCTTCTTGTTATGATGATTCTTAACTTCACTCTGAAATCGCTTGAACTTTTCAAATGTTTCAGACTTGTGCTTCATTAAGTAAATATACCTATATCTACTCAAATCGTCGGTGAAGATGAGAAAATAGCGATATCCACCACACGCTTCAATTCTCATTGGATCACACGCATCAGCATGTATGATTTCCAACAAGTCACTTGCCCGTTTCATTGTACCTGAAAACGGGGTCTTAGTCATCCTCCCATGAGGCATGGCTCGCATGCGTCAAGCGATTCAAAATCAAGTGACTCCAAACATCCATCGATATGGAGTTTCTTCATGCATCTTACGCCAATATGACCTAAGCGGCAGTGCCACAAGAAAGTGGTACTATCATTATTAACTCTGCATCTTTTGGCGTGAACATGTGTATTACCATGACCGAGATTCAATGAACCATTCACATAGGGTGCATGACCATGAAAGGTATTATTCATGTAAACAGAATAACCAGTATTCTCTAACTTAAATGAATAACCGCATTGCAATGAACATGATCTAATCATATTCATGCTCAACGTAGACACCTGATAACATTTATCTAGGTTCAATACTAATCCCGAAGGCAGATGGAGCGTGCGATGGTGATCTCATCAAATTTGGAAACACTTCCAACACACATCGTCACCTCGCCCTTAGCCATTCTCCATTTAGTCCATAGATTTTGCTTCAAGTCACCAATAATAGCAACCGAACCGGTATCCAATACCCAGGTGCTACCAGGAGTACTAGCGAGGTACACGTTAATGACACGTATATACTTTGTTGAAGTCTCCAGCCTTCTTATCTACCATGCATTTGGGGTAATTCCGCTACCAGTGACCATTCCCCTTACAATAGAAGCACTTAGTCTCGGGTTTGGGTTCAACCTTGGGTTGCTTCACTGTTGCGGCAACTGGTTTGTCATCCATGAAGTTTCCCTTCTAGCCCTTGCCCTTCTTGAAACCAGTGGTCTTGTTAAACCATCAACACTTGATGCTCCTTCTTGATTTCTACTTGTTGCGGTTTTAAGCACCGCGAACAGCTTCGGGATCAACTCCATCCCTTGCATGTCATAGTTCATCACGAAGATCTAGTAGCTTAGTGAGAGTGACTACAGAACTCTATCAATCACTATCTTATCTGGAAGTTTAACTCCCACTTGATTTGAGTGATTGTAGAACCCAGACATTCTGAGCACATGCTCACTAGCTGAGCTATTCTCCTCCATCTTGTTGGCAAAAGAACTTGTCAGAGGTTTCATACCTCTCAACACGGGCATGAGCCTGAAATCCCAATTTCAGCTCTTGGAACATCTCATATGTCTTATGGCGTTCAAAACGTCATTGGAATCCCGATTCTAAGCCGTAAAGTATGGTGCACTAAACTATCAAGTAGTCATCAGGATGTGTTTGTCAGGTGTTCACAACATCCACAGACGACGTTGTAGGGGTTTGCACATCGAGCGGTGCATCAAAGATGTAAGCCTTCTGTATAGCAGTGAGGACACTCCTCGGACTACGGACCCAGTCCGCATCCTTGCTTACAATATCTTTCAACTTAGTCTTTTCTCTAGGAACATATTAAAACAGGGAGCTAAAGCTTGAGCTATTTATCCACAACATATTTGCAAAGACAATTTAGACTATGTTCATGATAATTAAGTTCATCTAATCAAATTAGTTAATGAACTCCCACTCAGATAGACATCCCTCTAGTCATCTAAGTGAAACATGATCCGAGTCAACTAGGCCGTGTCCGATCATCACGTGAGACGGACTAGTCAACATCGGTGAACATCTTCATGTTGATCGTATCTTCTATACGACAAATGCTCGACCTTTCGGTCTTCCGTGTTCCGAGGCCATGTCTGTACATGCTAGGCTCGTCAAGTCAACCTATGTGTATTGCATGTGTAAATCTGGCTTACACCCGTTGTATTTGAACGTTAGAATCTATCACACCCGATCATCACTTGGTGCTTCGAAACAACGAACCTTCGCAACGGTGCACATTTAGGGGGAACACTTTCTTGAAATTATTACGAGGGATCATCTTATTTAAGCTACCGTCGTTCTAAGCAAATAAAATGTAAAACATGATAAACATCACATGCAATCAAATAGTGACATGATATGGCCAATATCATTTTGCTCCTTTTGATCTCCATCTTCGGGGCTCCATGATCATCGATGTCACCGACATGACACCATGATCTCCATCATCATGATCTCCATCATCGTGTCTTCTTGAAGTTGTCTCGTCATCTATTACTTCTACTACTATGGCTAACGCTTTAGCAATAAAGCAAAGTAATTACATGATGTTTATGTTGACACGCAGGTCATAAATAAATTAAGACAACTCCTATGGCTCCTGCCGGTTGTCATACTCATCGACATGCAAGTCGTGATTCCTATTACAAGAACATGATCAATCTCATACATCACATATATCGTTCATCACATCCTTTTGGCCATATCACATCACAAGGCATATGCTGCAAAAACAAGTTAGACGTCCTCTAATTGTTGTTGCAAGTTTTTACGTGGCTGCTATAGGTTTCTAGCAAGAACGTTTCTTACCTACGTGAAAACCACAACACGATATGCCAATTTCTATTTACCCTTCATAAGGACCCTTTTCATCGAATCCGATCCGACTAAATTGGGAGAGACAGACACCCGCTAGCCACCTTATGCAACTAGTGCATGTCAGTCGGTGGAACCAGTCTCACGTAAGAGTACGTGTAAGGTCGGTCCGGGCCGCTTCATCCCACGATGCCGCCGAATCAAGATAAGACTAGTAACGGCAAGTAAATTGACAAAATCGATGCCCACAACTGCTTTATGTTCTACTCGTGCATAGTAACTACGCATAGACCTAGCTCATGATGCCACTATTGGGGATCGTAGCAGAAATTTAAAATTTTCTACGCATCACCAAGATCAATCTATGGAGTAATCTAGCAACGAGGGGAAGGGGAGTGCATCTACATACCCTTGTAGATCGCGACACGGAAGCGTTACAAGAACGCGGTTGATGGAGTCGTACTCGCGGCGATTCAAATCGCGGAAGATCCGATCAAGCGCCGAACGAACGGCGCCTCCGCGTTCAACACATGTACAACCCGGGGACGTCTCCTCCTTCTTGATCCATCAAGGGGAGAGGAGAAGTTGAGGGAGAAGTCCAACAGCACGACGGTGTGGTGTTGGAGGAGCTTGTGGTTCTCCGGCAGGGCTTCGCCAAGCACCATGGAGGAGGAGGAGAAGGTAGGAGGAGGGAGGGCTGCGCCAGGGAAGAGGTACGGCTGCCCTCACACCCTTTCACTATATATAAGGGCAAAGGGAAAGGGGGAGGCGCCCTAGGGTTTCCCCCAAGGGGCGGCGTCTAGGGCAGATTGGATCTCCCTAGGGAAAATCCTAGGGAGACTTGCCCCCAAAGCCAAGCAGGTGGAGGCTTGCCTCCCAAGCCAGGTGGAGGCGCCCCACCTCCCCAAGTAACATGGGAAAGGGTGTGTGGGGCGCACCACCCCTTAGTGGGCTGGTTTGCCCCTTCCCCTTTGGCCCATGAGGCCCTCCCACACTTGTCGGGGCTCCCGAAACACCTTTCGGTCATGCTGGCCATAGCCTGATACCCCCGGAACACTTCCGGACTCCAATACCCTTCGTCCAATATATCGATCTTCACCGCCGGACCATTCCGGAACTCCTCGTGATGTCCGGGATCTCATCCGGGACTCCGAACTACCTTCGGTAACCACATACTATTTCCCATAACAACTCTAGCGTCACCGAACCTTAAGTGTGTAGACCCTACGGGTTCGGAAACCATGTAGACATGACCGAGACACCTCTCCGGCCAATAACCAACAGCGGGATCTGGATACTCATGTTGGCTCCCACATGTTCCACGATGATCTCATCGGATGAACCACGATGTCGGGGATTCAATCAATCCCGTATTCAATTCCCTTTGTCTATCGGCATGTTACTTGCCCGAGATTCGATCGTCGGTATCCCCATACCTCGTTCAATCTCGTTACCAGCAAGTCTCTTTACTCGTTCCGTAACACATCATCCCGTGATCAACTCCTTGGTCACATTGTGCACATTATGATGATGTCCTACCGAGTGGGCCCAGAGATACCTCTCTGTTTACACGGAGTGACAAATCCCAGTCTCGATTCGTGCCAACCCAACAGACACTTTTGGAGATACCCGTAGTGCACCTTTATAGCCACCCAGTTACGTTGTGACGTTTGGTACACCCAAAGCATTCCTACGGTATCCGGGAGTTGCACAATCTCATGGTCTAAGGAAAAGATACTTGACATTTAGAAAAGCTTTAGCAGACGAACTATACGATCTTGTGCTAGGCTTAGGATTGGGTCTTGTCCATCACATCATTCTCCTAATGATGTGATCCCGTTATCAACGACATCCAATGTCCATGGTCAGGAAACTGTAACCATCTATTGATCGACGAGCTAGTCAACTAGAGGCTTACTAGGGACATGGTGTTGTCTATGTATCCACACATGTATCTGAGTTTCGTATCAATACAATTCTAGCATGGATAATAAACGATTATCATGAACAAGGAAATATAATAATAACCAATTTATTATTGCCTCTAGGGCATATTTCCAACAGTCTCCCACTTGCACTAGAGTCAATAATCTAGTTCACATCGCCATGTGATTAACACTCACAGGTCACATCGCCATGTGACCAACATCCAAGAGTCTACTAGACTCAATGATCTAGTTCACATCACTATGTGATAAACACTCAAAGAGTTCTGGGTTTGATCATATTATGCTTGTGAGAGAGGTTGTAGTCAACGGGTCTTGCCATATTCAGATCCCTATGTATTTCGCAAAACTTTATGTCATATCGTAGATGCTGCTACCACGTTCCACTTGGAGCTATTCCAAATTGTTGCTCCATTATACGTATCCGGTATCTCTACTCAGAGCTATCCGGATAGGTGTTAAGCTTGCATCGACGTAACTCTTTATGTCGAACTCTTTATCATCTCCATAACCGAGAAACATTTCCTTATTCCTCTAAGGATAATTTCGACCGCTATCTGGTGATCCTCTCCTAGATCACCTTTGTACCCTCTTGCCAGACATGTGGCAAGGCACACATCAGGTGCGGTACTTCAGCATGGCATACCGTATAGAGCCTATGACAAAAGCATAGGGGACGACCTCCGTCCTTCCTCTTTCTTCTGCCGTGGTCAATCTTTGAGTCTTACTCAACTTCACACCTTACAACTCAGGTAAGAACCCCTTCTTTGATTGATCTATTTTGAACTCCTTCAAAAACATGTCAAGGTGTGCGTTCTTTGAAAGTATCATCAGGCGTCTTGATATATCTCTATAGATCTTGATGCCCAATATGTAAGCAGCTTTATCCAGGTCTTCCTTTGAAAATCACTCTTCAAACAACCGTTTATGCTTTCCAGAAATTCTACATTATTTCGGATCAACTATATGTCATCCACATATACTTATCAGAAATGTTGTAGTGCTCCCACTCACTTTCTTGTAAATACAAGTTTCTAGCAAACATTGTATAAACCTAAAAGCTTTGATCACTCCATCAAAGCATGTACTATGACTTCGAGATGCTTGCTCTAGTCCATAGAAGGATTGCTGGAGCTAGCATACCTTTTAGCATCCTTAGGATCGACAAAACTTTGATTGTATCACATACAACTCTTTCTTACGAAAACTTGTTTTTGACATCCATCTGTCAGATTTCATAATCAAAAAATACAGCTAATGCTAACATGATTCCGACGGACTTAAGCATCGCTATGGGTGAGAAAGTCTCATCGTAGCCAACTCCTTGAACTTGTGAAAAACTCTTTGACACAAGTTGAGCCTCATAGACGGGAACATTACCGTCCACGTCTGTCTTCTCCTTAAAGATCCATTTATTCTCAATGGCTTGCCGATCATCGGGCAAGTCCACCAAAGTCCATACTTTGTTCTGATACATGGATCCTATCTCGGATTTTATGGCTTCTAACCATTTGTCGGAATACGGGCCCACCATCGCTTCTCCATAGCTCGTAGGTTCATTGTTGTCTAACAACATGATATCTAAGACAGGATTACCGTACCACTCAGGAGTAGTACATATCCTTGTCGACCTACGAGGTTCGATAGCAACTTGATCCGAAGCTTCATGATCACTATCATTAACTTCCTATTCAACAGACGTAGGCGCCACAGAAAACATCTTTCTGTGTTGCATCACTCTCTGGTTGAAGTAAAGGTTCGACAACTTCATCAAGTTCTATCTTCCTCCCACTCAATTCTTTCGAGAGAAACTCCTTCTCGCGAAAGGACCCGTTCCTAGTGACAAACAATTTGCCCTCGGATCTGGGATAGAAGGTATACCCAACTGTCACCTTTGGGTATCCTATGAAGATGTATTTGTCCGCTTTGGGTTTGAGCTTCTTCGGTTGCAGCCTTAAGCATCGCAGCCCCAAACATTAAGAAACGGCAACTTTGGTTTCTTGCCAAACCAATGTTCATACGACATCGTCTCAACGGACTTAGATGGTGTGCTATCTAAAGTGAATGCAGCTGTCTCTAACGCATAACCTCAAAATGAAAACGGTAGATCGGTAAGAGACATCATAGATCGCACCATATCTCATAAGGTTCGATTACGACGTCCGGATACACCATTACCTTGTGGTGTTCCAGGTGGCTTCAACTATGAAACAACTCCACAATGTCTTAAGTGATTGCCAAACTCATAACTCAGAAAATCCCCTTTTGATCAGATCGTAGGAACATGATCTTCTTGTTATGATGATTCTTAACTTCACTCTGAAATCGCTTGAACTTTTCAAACGTTTCAGACTTGTGCTTCATTAAGTAAATATACCTATATCTACTCAAATCGTCAGTGAAGATGAGAAAATAGCGATATCCACCACACGCTTCAATTCTCATTGGATCACACGCATCAGCATGTATGATTTCCAACAAGTCACTTGCCCATTTCATTGTACCTGAAAACGGGGTCTTAGTCATCCTCCCATGAGGCATGGCTCGCATGCGTCAAGCGATTCAAAATCAAGTGACTCCAAACATCCATCGATATGGAGTTTCTTCATGCATCTTACGCCAATATGACCTAAGCGGCAGTGCCACAAGAAAGTGGTACTATCATTATTAACTCTGCATCTTTTGGCGTGAACATGTGTATTACCATGACCGAGATTCAACGAACCATTCACATAGGGTGCATGACCATGAAAGGTATTATTCATGTAAACAGAATAACCAGTATTCTCTAAATTAAATGAATAAACGTATTGCAATGAACATGATCTAATCATATTCATGCTCAACGTAGACACCTGATAACATTTATCTAGGTTCAATACTAATCCCGAAGGCAGATGGAGCGTGCGATTGTGATCTCATCAACTTTGGAAACACTTCCAACACACATCGTCACCTCGCCCTTAGCCATTCTCCATTTAGTCCGTAGATTTTGCTTCAAGTCACCAATAATAGCAACCGAACCGGTATCCAATACCCAGGTGCTACCAGGAGTACTAGCGAGGTACACGTTAATGACAGGTATATACTTTGTTGAAGTCTCCAGCCTTCTTATCTACCATGCATTTGGGGTAATTCCGCTACCAGTGACCATTCCCCTTACAATAGAAGCACTTAGTCTCGGGTTTGGGTTCAACCTTGGGTTCCTTCACTGTTGCGGCAACTGGTTTGTCATCCATGAAGTTTCCCTTCTAGCCCTTGCCCTTCTTGAAACCAGTGGTCTTGTTAAACCATCAACACTTGATGCTCCTTCTTGATTTCTACTTGTTGCGGTTTTAAGCACCGCGAACAGCTTCGGGATCAACTCCATCCCTTGCATGTCATATTTCATCACGAAGATCTAGTAGCTTAGTGATAGTGACTAGAGAACTCTGTCAATCACTATCTTATCTGGAAGTCTAAGTCCCACTTGATTTGAGTGATTGTAGAACCCAGACATTCTGAGCACATGCTCACTAGCTGAGCTATTCTCCTCCATCTTGTTGGCAAAAGAACTTGTCAGAGGTCTCATACCTCTCAACACGGGCATGAGCCTGAAATCCCAATTTCAGCTCTTGGAATATCTCATATGTCTTATGGCGTTCAAAACGTCATTGGAATCCCGATTCTAAGCCGTAAAGTATGGTGCACTAAACAATCAAGTAGTCATCAGGATGTGTCTGTCAGGTGTTCACAACATCCACAGACGATGTTGTAGGGGTTTGCACATCGAGCGGTGCATCAAAGACGTAAGCCTTCTGTGTAGCAGTGAGGACACTCCTCGGACTACGGACCCAGTCCGCATCATTGCTTACAATATCTTTCAACTTAGTCTTTTCTCTAGGAACATATTAAAACAGGGAGCTAAAGCGTGAGCTATTTATCCACAACATATTTGCAAAGACAATTTAGACTATGTTCATGATAATTAAGTTCATCTAATCAAATTATTTAATGAACTCCCACTTAGATAGACATCCCTCTAGTCTTCTAAGTGAAACATGATCCGAGTCAACTAGGCCGTGTCCGATCATCACGTGAGACGGACTAGTCAACATCGGTGAACATCTTCATGTTGATCGTATCTTCTATACGACTCATGCTCGACCTTTCGGTCTTCCGTGTTCCGAGGCCATGTCTGTACATGCTAGGCTCGTCAAGTCAACCTATGTGTATTGCGTGTGTAAATCTGGCTTACACCCGTTGTATTCGAACGTTAGAATCTATCACACCCGATCATCACGTGGTGCTTCGAAACAACGAACCTTCGCAACGGTGCACATTTAGGGGGAACACTTTCTTGAAATTATTATGAGGGATCATCTTATTTAAGCTACCGTCGTTCTAAGCAAATAAAATGTAAAACATGATAAACATCACATGCAATCAAATAGTGACATGATATGGCCAATATCATTTTGCTCCTTTTGATCTCCATCTTCGGGGCTCCATGATCATCGCTGTCACCGACATGACACCATGATCTCCATCATCATGATCTCCATCATCGTGTCTTCTTGAAGTTGTCTCGTCATCTATTACTTCTACTACTATGGCTAACGCTTTAGCAATAAAGCAAAGTAATTACATGATGTTTATGTTGACACGCAGGTCATAAATAAATTAAGACAACTCCTATGGCTCCTGCCGGTTGTCATACTCATCGACATGCAAGTCGTGATTCCTATTACAAGAACATGATCAATCTCATACATCACATATATCGTTCATCACATCCTTTTGGCCATATCACATCACAAGGCATATGCTGCAAAAACAAGTTAGACGTCCTCTAATTGTTGTTGCAAGTTTTTACGTGGCTGCTATAGGTTTCTAGCAAGAACGTTTCTTACCTACGCGAAAACCACAACGCGATATGCCAATTTCTATTTACCCTTCATAAGGATCCTTTTCATCGAATCCGATCCGACTAAAGTGGGAGAGACAGACACCCGCTAGCCACCTTATGCAACTAGTGCATGTCAGTCGGTGGAACCAGTCTCACGTAAGAGTACGTGTAAGGTCGGTCCGGGCCGCTTCATCCCACGATGCCGCCGAATCAAGATAAGACTAGTAACGGCAAGTAAATTGACAAAATCGACGCCCACAACTGCTTTGTGTTCTACTCGTACATAGTAACTACGCATAGACCTAGCTCATGAGTCCACTGTTGGGGATCGTAGCAGAAATTTAAAATTTTCTACGCATCACCAAGATCAATCTATGGAGTAATCTAGCAACGAGGGGAAGGGGAGTGCATCTACATACCCTTGTAGATCGCGACACGGAAGCGTTACAAGAACGCGGTTGATGGAGTCGTACTCGCGGCGATTCAAATCGCGGAAGATCCGATCAAGCGCCGAACGAACGGCGCCTCCGCGTTCAACACACGTACAGCCCGGGGACGTCTCCTCCTTCTTGATCCAGCAAGGGGAGAGGAGAAGTTGAGGGAGAAGTCCAACAGCACGACGTCGTGGTGGTGGAGGAGCTTGTGGTTCTCCGGCAGGGCTTCGCCAAGCACCATGGAGGAGGAGGAGAAGGTAGGAGGAGGGAGGGCTGCGCCAGGGAAGAGGTACGGCTGCCCTCACACCCTTTCACTATATATAAGGGCAAGGGGAAAGGGGGAGGCGCCCTAGGGTTTCCCCCAAGGGGCGGCGGCTAGGGCAGATTGGATCTCCCTAGGGAAAATCCTAGGGAGACTTGCCCCCAAAGCCAAGCAGGAGGAGGCTTGCCTCCCAAGCCAGGTGGAGGCGCCCCACCTCCCCAAGTAACGTGGGAAAGGGTGTGGGGGGAGCACCACCCCTTAGTGGGCTGGTTTGCCCCTTCCCCTTTGGCCCATGAGGCCCTCCCACACTTGTCGGGGCTCCCGAAACACCTTTCGGTCATGCTGGCCATAGCCTGATGCCCCCGGAACACTTCCGGACTCCAATACCCTTCGTCCAATATATCGATCTTCACCGCCGGACCATTCGGAAACTCCCCGTGATGTCCGGGATCTCATCCGGGACTCCGAACTACCTTCGGTAACCACATACTATTTTCCATAACAACTCTAGCGTCACCGAACCTTAAGTGTGTAGACCCTACGGGTTCGGGAACCATGTAGACATGACCGAGACACCTCTCCGGCCAATAACCAACAGCGGGATCTGGATACTCATGTTGGCTCCCACATGTTCCACGATGATCTCATCGGATGAACCACGATGTCGGGGATTCAATAAATCCCGTATTCAATTCCCTTTGTCTATCGGCATGTTACTTGCCCGAGATTCGATCGTCGGTATCCCCATACCTCGTTCAATCTCGTTACCAGCAAGTCTCTTTACTCGTTCCATAACACATCATCCCGTGATCAACTCCTTGGTCACATTGTGCACATTATGATGATGTCCTACCGAGTGGGCCTAGAGATACCTCTCTGTTTACACGGAGTGACAAATCCCAGTCTCGATTCGTGCCAACCCAACAGACACTTTTGGAGATACCCGTAGTGCACCTTTATAGCCACCCAGTTACGTTGTGACGTTTGGTACACCCAAAGCATTCCTACGGTATCCGGGAGTTGCACAATCTCATGGTCTAAGGAAAAGATACTTGACATTTAGAAAAGCTTTAGCAGACGAACTATACGATCTTGTGCTAGGCTTAGGATTGGGTCTTGTCCATCACATCATTCTCCTAATGATGTGATCCCGTTATCAACGACATCCAATGTCCATGGTCAGGAAACCGTAACCATCTATTGATCAACGAGCTAGTCAACTAGAGGCAAACTAGGGACATGGTGTTGTCTATGTATCCACACATGTATCTGAGTTTCGTATCAATACAATTCTAGCATGGATAATAAACGATTATCATGAAGAAGGAAATATAATAATAACCAATTTATTATTGCCTCTAGGGCATATTTCCAACAGTCTCCCACTTGCACTAGAGTCAATAATCTAGTTCACATCGCCATGTGATTAACACTCACAGGTCACATCGCCATGTGACCAACATCCAAGAGTCTACTAGACTCAATGATCTAGTTCACATCACTATGTGATAAACACTCAAAGAGTTCTGGGTTTGATCATATTATGCTTGTGAGAGAGGTTGTAGTCAACGGGTCTTGCCATATTCAGATCCCTATGTATTTCGCAAAACTTTATGTCATATCGTAGATGTTGCTACCACGTTCCACTTGGAGCTATTCCAAATTGTTGCTCCATTATACGTATCCGGTATCTCTACTCAGAGCTATCCGAATAGGTGTTAAGCTTGCATCGACGTAACTCTTTATGTCGAACTCTTTATCATCTCCATAACCGAGAAACATTTCCTTATTCCTCTAAGGATAATTTCGACCGCTATCTGGTGATCCTCTCCTAGATCACCTTTGTACCCTCTTGCCAGACATGTGGCAAGGCACACATCAGGTGCGGTACTTCAGCATGGAATACCGTATAGAGCCTATGACAAAAGCATAGGGGACGACCTCCGTCCTTCCTCTTTCTTCTGTCGTGGTCAATCTTTGAGTCTTACTCAACTTCACACCTTACAACTCAGGTAAGAACCCCTTCTTTGATTGATCTATTTTGAACTCCTTCAAAAACATGTCAAGGTGTTCGTTCTTTGAAAGTATCATCAGGCGTCTTGATATATCTCTATAGATCTTGATGCCCAATATGTAAGCAGCTTTATCCAGGTCTTCCTTTGAAAATCACTCTTCAAACAACCGTTTATCCTTTCCAGAAATTCTACATTATTTCGGATCAACTATATGTCATCCACATATACTTATCAGAAATGTTGTAGTGCTCCCACTCACTTTCTTGTAAATACAAGTTTCTAGCAAACATTGTATAAACCTAAAAGCTTTGATCACTCCATCAAAGCATGTACTCTGACTTCGAGATGCTTGCTCTAGTCCATAGGAGGATTGCTGGAGCTAGCATACCTTTTAGCATCCTTAGGATTGACAAAACTTTGATTGTATCACATACAACTCCTTCTTACGAAAACTGGTAAGAAAACTTGTTTTTGACATCCATCTGTCAGATTTCATAATCAAAAAATACAGCTAATGCTAACATGATTCCGACGGACTTAAGCATCGCTATGGTTGAGAAAATCTCATCGTAGTCAACTCCTTGAACTTGTGAAAAACTCTTTGACACAAGTTGAGCTTCATAGACGGTAACATTACCGTCCACGTCTGTCTTCTCCTTAAAGATCCATTTATTCTCAATGGCTTGCCGATCATCGGGCAAGTCCACCAAAGTCCATACTTTGTTCTGATACATGGATCCTATCTCGGATTTTATGGCTTCTAACCATTTGTCGGAATACGGGCCCACCATCGCTTCTCCATAGCTCGTAGGTTCATTGTTGTCTAACAACATGATATCTAAGACAGGATTACCGTACCACTCAGGAGTAGTACATATCCTTGTCGACCTACGAGGTTCGATAGCAACTTGATCCAAAGCTTCATGATCACTATCATTAACTTCCTATTCAATAGACGTAGGCGCCACAGAAAACATCTTTCTGTGTTGCATCACTCTCTGGTTGAAGTAAAGGTTCGACAACTTCATCAAGTTCTATCTTCCTCCCACTCAATTCTTTCGAGAGAAACTCCTTCTCGCGAAAGGACCCGTTCCTAGTGACAAACAATTTGCCCTCGGATCTGAGATAGAAGGTATACCCAACTGTCACCTTTGGGTATCCTATGAAGATGTGTTTGTCTACTTTGGGTTCGAGCTTCTCCGGCTGCAACCTTAAGCATCGCAGCCCCAAACATTAAGAAACGACAACTTTGGTTTCTTGCCAAACCAATGTTCATACGACATCGTCTCAACGGACTTAGATGGTGTCCTATCTAAAGTGAATGCAGCTGTCTCTAACGCATAACCTCAAAATGAAAACGGTAGATCGGTAAGAGACATCATAGATCGCACCATATCTCATAAGGTTCGATTACGACGTCCGGATACACCATTACCTTGTGGTGTTCCAGGTGGCTTCAACTATGAAACAACTCCACAATGTCTTAAGTGATTGCCAAACTCATAACTCAGAAAATCCCCTTTTGATCAGATTGTAGGAACATGATCTTCTTGTTATGATGATTCTTAACTTCACTCTGAAATCGCTTGAACTTTTCAAACGTTTCAGACTTGTGCTTCATTAAGTAAATATACCTATATCTACTCAAATCGTCAGTGAAGATGAGAAAATAGCGATATCCACCGCACGCTTCAATTCTCATTGGATCACACGCATCAGCATGTATGATTTCCAACAAGTCACTTGCCCGTTTCATTGTACCTGAAAACGGGGTCTTAGTCATCCTCCCATGAGGCATGGCTCGCATGCGTCAAGCGATTCAAAATCAAGTGACTCCAAACATCCATCGATATGGAGTTTCTTCATGCATCTTACGCCAATATGACCTAAGCGG
Organism: Triticum turgidum subsp. durum; assembly: GCA_900231445.1. Classification (NCBI taxonomy): domain Eukaryota; kingdom Viridiplantae; phylum Streptophyta; class Magnoliopsida; order Poales; family Poaceae; genus Triticum; species Triticum turgidum. Next base: position 590,245,554 of record LT934117.1, on the reverse strand, counting down.
CAGTGCCACAAGAAAGTGGTACTATCATTATTAACTCTGCATCTTTTGGCGTGAACATGTGTATTACCATGACCGAGATTCAACGAACCATTCACATAGGGTGCATGACCATGAAAGGTATTATTCATGTAAACAGAATAACCAGTATTCTCTAACTTAAATGAATAAACGTATTGCAATGAACATGATCTAATCATATTCATGCTCAACGTAGACACCTGATAACATTTATCTAGGTTCAATACTAATCCCGAAGGCAGATGGAGCGTGCGATGGTGATCTCATCAACTTTGGAAACACTTCCAACACACATCGTCACCTCGCCCTTAGCCATTCTCCATTTAGTCCGTAGATTTTGCTTCAAGTCACCAATAATAGCAACCTAACCGGTATCCAATACCCAGGTGCTACCAAGAGTACTAGCGAGGTACACGTTAATAACACATATATACTTTGTTGAAGTCTCTAGCCTTCTTATCTACCATGCATTTGGGGTAATTCCGCTACCAGTGACCATTCCCCTTACAATAGAAGCACTTAGTCTCGGGTTTGGGTTCAACCTTGGGTTGCTTCACTGTTGCGGCAACTGTTTTGTCATCCATGAAGTTTCCCTTCTAGCCCTTGCCCTTCTTGAAACCAGTGGTCTTGTTAAACCATCAACACTTGATGCTCCTTCTTGATTTCTACTTGTTGCGGTTTTAAGCACCGCGAACAGCTTCGGGATCAACTCCATCCCTTGCATGTCATACTTCATCACAAAGATCTAGTAGCTTAGTGATAGTGACTAGAGAACTCTGTCAATCACTATCTTATCTGGAAGTCTAAGTCCCACTTGATTTGAGTGATTGTAGAACCCAGACATTCTGAGCACATGCTCACTAGCTGAGCTATTCTCCTCCATCTTGTTGGCAAAAGAACTTGTCAGAGGTCTCATACCTCTCAACACGGGCATGAGCCTGAAATCCCAATTTCATCTCTTGGAACATCTCATATGTCTTATGGCGTTCAAAACGTCATTGGAATCCCGATTCTAAGACGTAAAGTATGGTGCACTAAACTATCAAGTAGTCATGAGGATGTGTCTGTCAGGTGTTCACAACATCCACAGACGACGTTGTAGGGGTTTGCACATCGAGCGGTGCATCAAAGACGTAAGCCTTCTGTGTAGCAGTGAGGACACTCCTCGGACTACGGATCCAGTCCGCATCATTGCTTACAATATCTTTCAACTTAGTCTTTTCTCTAGGAACATATTAAAACAGGGAGCTAAAGCGTGAGCTATTTATCCACAACATATTTGCAAAGACAATTTAGACTATGTTCATGATAATTAAGTTCATCTAATCAAATTATTTAATGAACTCCCACTCAGATAGACATCCCTCTAGTCATCGAAGTGAAACATGATCCGAGTCAACTAGGCCGTGTCCGATCATCACGTGAGACGGACTAGTCAACATCGGTGAACATCTTCATGTTGATCGTATCTTCTATACGACTCATGCTCGACCTTTCGGTCTTCCATGTTCCGAGGCCATGTCTGTACATGCTAGGCTCGTCAAGTCAACCTAAGTGTATTGCGTGTGTAAATCTGGCTTACACCCGTTGTATTCGAACGTTAGAATCTATCACACCCGATCATCACGTGGTGCTTCAAAACAACGAACCTTCGCAACGGTGCACAGTTAGGGGGAACACTTTCTTGAAATTATTACGAGGGATCATCTTATTTAAGCTACCGTCGTTCTAAGCAAATAAAATGTAAAACATGATAAACATCACATGCAATCAAATAGTGACATGATATGGCCAATATCATTTTGCTCCTTTTGATCTCCATCTTCGGGGCTCCATGATCATCGTTGTCACCGACATGACACCATGATCTCCATCATCATGATCTCCATCATCGTGTCTTCTTGAAGTTGTCTCGTCATCTGTTACTTCTACTACTATGGCTAACGCTTTAGCAATAAAGTAAAGTAATTACGTGACGTTTATGTTGACACGCAGGTCATAAATAAATTAAGACAACTCCTATGGCTCCTGACGGTTGTCATACTCATCGACATGCAAGTCGTGATTCCTATTACAAGAACATGATCACTCTCATACATCACATATATCGTTCATCACATCCTTTTGGCCATATCACATCACAAGGCATATGCTGCAAAAACAAGTTAGACGTCCTCTAATTGTTGTTGCAAGTTTTTACGTGGCTGCTATAGGTTTCTAGCAAGAACGTTTCTTACCTACGCGAAAACCACAACGCGATATGCCAATTTCTATTTACCCTTCATAAGGACCCTTTTCATCGAATCCGATCCGACTAAAGTGGGAGAGACAGACACCCGCTAGCCACCTTATGCAACTAGTGCATGTCAGTCGGTGAAACCAGTCTCATGTAAGAGTACATGTAAGGTCGGTCCGGGCCGCTTCATCCCACGATGCCGCCGAATCAAGATAAGACTAGTAACGGCAAGTAAATTGACAAAATCGACGCCCACAACTGCTTTGTGTTCTACTCGTGCATAGTAACTACGCATAGACCTAGCTCATGATGCCACTGTTGGGGATCGTAGTAGAAATTTAAAATTTTCTACGCATCACCAAGATCAATCTATGGAGTAATCTAGCAACGAGGGGAAGGGGAGTGCATCTGCATACCCTTGTAGATCGTGACACGGAAGCGTTACAAGAACGCGGTTGATGGAGTCGTACTCGCGGCGATTCAAATCGCGGAAGATCCGATCAAGCGCCGAACGAACGGCACCTCCGCGTTCAACACACGTACAGCCCGGGGACGTCTCCTCCTTCTTGATCCAGCAAGGGGAGAGGAGAAGTTGAGGGAGAAGTCCAATAGCACGACGGCGTGGTGGTGGAGGAGCTTGTGGTTCTCCGGCAGGGCTTCGCCAAGCACCATGGATGAGGAGGAGAAGGTAGGAGGAGGGAGGGCTGCGCCAGGGAAGAGGTACGACTTCCCTCCCTCCCTTTCACTATATATAGGGGCAAGGGGAAAGGGGGAGGCGCCCTAGGGTTTCCCCCAAGGGGCGGCGGCTAGGGCAGATTGGATCTCCCTAGGGAAAATCCTAGGGAGACTTGCCCCCAAAGCCAAGCAGGTGGAGGCTTGCCTCCCAAGCCAGGTGGAGGCGCCCCACCTCCCCAAGTAACGTGGGAAAGGGTGTGGGGGGCGCACCACCCCTTAGTGGGCTGGTTTGCCCCTTCCCCTTTGGCCCATGAGGCCCTCCCACACTTGTCGGGGCTCTCGAAACACCTTTCGGTCATGCTGGCCATAGCCTGATACCCCCGGAACACTTCCGGACTCCAATACCCTTCGTCCAATATATCAATCTTCACCGCCGGACCATTCCGGAACTCCTTGTGACGTCCGGGATCTTATCCGGGACTCCGAACTACCTTCAGTAACCACATACTATTTCCCATAACAACTCTAGCGTCACCGAACCTTAAGTGTGTAGACCCTACGGGTTCGGGAACCATGTAGACATGACCGAGACACCTCTCCGGCCAATAACCAACAGCGGGATCTGGATACCCATGTTGGCTCCCACATGTTCCACAATGATCTCATCGGATGAACCACGATGTCGGGGATTCAATCAATCCCGTATTCAATTCCCTTTGTCTATCGGTATGTTACTTGCCTGAGATTCGATCATCGGTATCCCCATACCTCGTTCAATCTCGTTACCGGCAAGTCTCTTTACTCGTTCCGTAACACATCATCCCGTGATCAACTCCTTGGTCACATTGTGCACATTATGATGATGTCCTACCGAGTGGGCCCAGAGATACCTCTCCGTTTACACGGAGTGACAAATCCCAGTCTCGATTCGTGCCAACCCAACAGACACTTTTGGAGATACCCGTAGTGCACCTTTATAGCCACCCAGTTACGTTGTGACGTTTGGTACACCCAAAGCATTCCTACGGTATCCGGGAGTTACACAATCTCATGGTCTAAGGAAAAGATACTTGACATTTAGAAAAGCTTTAGCAGACGAACTATACGATCTTGTGCTAGGCTTAGGATTGGGTCTTGTCCATCATATCATTCTCCTAATGATGTGATCCCGTTATCAACGACATCCAATATCCATGGTCAGGAAACCGTAACCATATATTGATCAACAAGCTAGTCAACCAGAGGCTTACTAGGGAAATGGTGTTGTGTATGTATCCACACATGTATCTGAGTTTCGTATCAATACAATTCTAGCATGGATATTAAACGATTATCATGAACAAGGAAATATAATAATAACCAATTTATTATTGCCTCTAGGGCATATTTCCAACAGAAACTGCTCAGCTTCGTCACCAGTTCAACTCTAAATGCAACACTTACGTACAGATTCGGAGAAAGAACACAAATGAACCAAGGAACTAAAAAATGATCGATTCAGATCAGTCTACTCCCTGGTCATTTTGTAGGCATGCATCTGAGGTATCCATACAAGGAGGGATGGCCCATACAATATAGCGAATGCCCATTAGCAATGCCGCAAGAGTTCATTGCTAATCTTACATGTTCGTGGTCTTTTTTTTTCTTTTTGTCATTAACCACTGGCAAAAAAAACCACACGTTGTAACAGGAGCAAAATCACAATCGCCTTACCCAATGGCTCAAAACCACATTTTCGTGCATCACTGTGTTTGTGTGTGTGTGTGTCATTGAGACATTCCAGAGAGCACAGGTCGTGTAATCAGTGGCGGAGCTACACTATCAATGGTAGGCGGGCCAGTACAAAGGAAATCCACTATTTCTTTCTTTCACATCTCAATCTACTCTGAATCCTTCACTGCATTTGCTACTAGCTGGGCGGGCCGTGGCCTATTTTTGATACGAGTAGCTCCGTCAGTGCGTGTAATGTATGTACAGTCTTAATAAACATAAAAAGTGCGTGTATGTTTGCACAGCACTGCTTATAAATGACATGTTCATTGTCATCCATTGGCATTGTTCAAGCTAGCTCGGCCCTAGGCGTAACTCGCTGCTAGCTTTTTTTTAACCGAAAAAGGGTTTCCCCCCGCTTTGTATACAAAGCAACCAACCGAACCATACAGGGATAGGTGCTGGGGCGGAAGCAGCACAATCGCTGCTAGCTTTGCCACTGTTGTCATCATAAGAGTTGATTGATTCAGATATCTAAATTAACTTCCCGATTAATTCACAGAGTGTAAAGAGCCATTATCTTCATCGGTTGATATATTATTGAGAGCCTAAAATCATGAGGATCATATGTATGTACACAAACTGAAGAAATTGATGAATAAACAGTTGAGGTTTATTTGATAAGTTACCAGATTTTTGTTAGGATTAAAAATTCCTTCTAACCTTGCTCGCACCCAGAGCTATAAAACTTAAAGTACAAATCAATTTTCTTTGAGAAGTAGGAAACATAATAAACGGATTTGCACTTAGTGTGCCAACACAAGTTTTATCTTTGAGGAGTGTGCGAAGAAGATTACCCTAGTTACATCAGGTTAATTGAATATCATTTACTAAGTTAAATCAAATAGCAATGTTTCATTGTAATTTACTTTGTAACTTGGTCCTTCCAAGCTGGATTTAAAACGCAAGCATTACACACATTTTTTTTCTGGCAAGGGCACCATGCGGAGAGTATATGCTACTGCAATGAGATAATACCAAAAATAGCAGATCAAATAACATTTAAGTGCATGATCTCCTAGAACATATATTTATAAATACAAGAGACATACATTTGGAAGTGTTTCTTACTGGCAAAACATACGTTGAGCTAAAAATAAGTAGACCTTGCTTTACCAGTATATAATTCAAATTGCTTAGAACAAATAGCAAGATTAGTAACCAGATAGTGTTTATCATGTTCTTTTTCTGTGTGTAGAGAACATCTAGGTGAATAACCTTGTGTACAAACTATCAACCTTTTTTCTGTTAGCAAATTGATAGGAAATAATGAAAAAAAATTCATTTCCATTTCTGTTTTGCAAATTTTCATTTTTGTTTTCATGTTTCCTCTCCGTTTCCATTTTTTCTGCGGAAAAACGAAAAGTTTCCACTCCATTTTTATCCATGTTTTTGGTCATTGGTTGGACGGTATTTCAAATAGGTACAAAATGGTAATAAGGGTGCGAGCATATGCCTTAATATGGTCGCTCTTAGTATGCAGAAATGATTTTGGTTTTAATGACAAAATTACTTCTCTTTGAAAGTTATTTTTCATTGTACGCACTTACTTCGTACGTGGTCTATGCTACAATGTGTGGAGTACCAATCATTGTTCAAGGGGGTGTGTAAGCGGTTGGAGCAGGTGGCTACAGAGGTTTTTACCCAACATGGGTGGCAACATAATCTCCGGATCGGTCCATCAGCCATTTCGACATAGGCATAGTGTCGGTCTATGAGACTCTACCATTGCCAAATTGTCAGCTTTTTATTACTTGTTTTCTCTCAGACTGTTGATGTTTGGTGTATGCATCGTAGTTATGCAGAGGTCGGGTGATAATTTTATTGCTTTGTATCGCTATAGTTTGAGATAATAAAAGCGCCCTTTATCCAAAAGAGGGGGTGGGGGTGGGGGGGCGTGGCCGGAACCAAGGAAAATAATATATACGCGGGTTAGCAACTACACTAATACCAAAATATTTTTCCAATAATAACATGAATAATGGGTAAATTTTCTAACAAAACATTTAACCAACAAAAAATGATCGTATTCCCGTCCATATATCATTCGACCTTGCTTCATATTTTGTCTTAAGGTGAGTGGTTATTTAAATTTTGATAGGTTGAGTGGTTTTCTTTGTCACACTGGATTTTATGTTTTGGGTTTGAAGCTGCAGTCCACTTGGCTTGACTAGCCGGTAGGAAGGCAAATACTAAGCAAAGTCAAGACCACCACAGAGGTGACTTAAAATGGAGAAAAAAACATTATCCTTATTAGTCTCCATGGAGACTATAAAGTCTAAATTTTGCTCACTACATAATTGAGAGAAAACGATGCTTAGCCAGGTCACCAAGACCTCTACTATTCCACAAAATCCTGCATTTATCAGACTTTATTTGGAAACATTTAAGAGTATTGTGTCTTATCGAAGATACATCATAAACTTTCTTCACATTTGCTTTCTCTTGGGTTTATCAGGAACTACCATACAGTCCATATGACTATCCAAATTTCCATCATCATGAGAAAGCTCCTCATTTGCCAGGTCTTCACAAAAACCTTGCAATGAGTTTGTGGACAAACTATTGGGATCAGTATCCTCCATAGGTGTCAACGGCGTTTTTCTTTGAAGAATGGTAATAGCACTATCCAATTCATAAGCTTTAATTTAATTAATTAATGGAGGCTGCAATTTTATAATAACCATGACCAAGAGAAATACCTAAACTATTGACTTTAGATCAAATTGCAGTATGTGAAAAAGATAAAACTGACTTCAATCGAAGTATTAAAAGACGGTCGTTGTTTCGATGTCGCGCAACTTTGCTTAACAATGAGCACAACTTTGAATACTTTAATATGTAAAGAAGATGTAGTACACTTCTCCATTGTTTATATACTCACTTTGTGTTACAACGAATGACTTCTCCTTGATTTATTTGTACACGGAGATGGTGGACCTTCTTAGGGGTCCACACAAGTCGAAGAGAGATACATAAGCAGGAAACAAGTCTGATCAATTAGTTTCCCATGCCCTCGAGCAGCTGCCTCTCTATCGGTTGATGCACGGCGCCAAAAATAGATCGGTCTTCTGACAACCACGCGCATCCACATATGTATAGATACATAACACAACATGAAACAGAAGAGGTATTTTCACGGCTTAGATCAGATATTGACTCCGATCTTGTCTCCTCCTGCCAGGCAGCATCTTCAGTTAGATAGGCCTGCCTTGGGGCACAATCTTGTCCTTGATCCACATGTAAATAGGCACTAGGAAGAAGTATGTGGCGCATATTGTCCCAATGAGGAACCGAAAGAAGACGAAGATGGGGTTCACATGTGGCTTGCTAACATCCCGATTCTGGTGAGCTCGACATCCTTGAATCCAGCCCTCTCAAACCACTCGATGTACTCTTCCTCCGTGGGGAAGAGCATCCACATGTCAGCGAAGAAGCGAGATAGCCAGAACGTCGGGCGAACGGGGCCTATCATGCAAGCCACGCCGTCGGCGCTCAGGACCCTGTAGGCCTCCCTGATCCCCCGCTGCGGATCGGGCCAATGCTCAATGCTGCCATGCATGGAGTCCAAAATCAAGAACTCAGACGACTCGATCATTGTATGTGTCAATGTAAAGTCTAAGGAGACAAGATTGTCTATAACCGACCTGCCAGCGGAGACGTATCGGTCGAAGGTGTCAGTGGGGAAGGGGAGGTCCTCGGCGTCACCCTCCATGATCTTGATGCCCCTGAGGGCCTTCTTCTTTCTGGCCTTGTCGAGTTGGTGCGGCGACGTCACCTTCTCGGGGTCGACATACCGGACGACGCCGAGCGTGGTGAAGCCAGTGCCGCCACCGACGTCGACCACCTTGAGGGCGCGGCTATGGAGGCGGGCATGCTCCAGGGAGATGTCGCGCATGTCCTCGGTGTATTGGCCCGGGTTGAACACATGGTCGTAGCCCAAGGAGATGAAGCTGTAGAACCAGAGGGCCTCCTTCTTGTGCTGGATCAGCCGGAGTGGCTTGGTGGAACCCATGGCCAATCGTTGCTCTGGCCGGACAGCAAGGAAGCGGCCGGATGATGGATGTTTAGGGAATTAATGGGAAGGCATCCGAGTTTGGTCGTGCTCCGTACGTACGTCTGCCGCATGCATGTGCACGTACGTGATAGGAACTGGATGGATGGAGTAAGTAGCTACCTGCAAGCTCGCTCGCTCGCTCCATCGATGGCCGCCAGCTGGGAAAGCAAGTCCATCCATCCATCCATCCATTCATCGTTCCGCGCGCGTCGCAACACTTCCCTTATACAGCACGTACGTACGTACTCCCTCCGTTCCGAATTACTTGTTTTGGATTTGTCTAGATACAGATGTATCTAGACTCATTTTAGTGCTAGATACTTCTATATCTAGACAAATCCAAGACAAGTAATTTAGAACGGAGGGAGTAGTATTGTATATTTTTTCTTCTTCTTCTTTTGCCAAAGAGAAAAACAAACAAACAAACCCCGTACGTGCTCTCTCCGGCGCACGCACTTCCATCTCCATCATCAATCAATCCAAGGGAAGAAAAAAAAAACCGTCTCGTTGAGCAAGCATGCATGTCCCCTGGTTCCCTCCCTCCAATCGTTTTTTTCCTTTTTTTAAAAAATAAAAGAAGAAGAGAGAAGTATCGCTCGGTCGCTCGGTCGTAATACGAGCTGGGTCATGCACGCAACCTGCGAGTTTGCTACTCCCTTCCTCCCTCTGTAATAATGTAAAAAATAAATAGAAGAGCGTTTACATCAATGAAGATTACTCCGCCATCGAAAATCCATTTATCAAACCTTGCGCTGCACCAAACACTTGCCCCCATCTTTTCACCACATATATACAACATATATATCATTCATGGTCTTTGCGACAAACGACAGAGCACGCATCCTCGCGGCAGACAAGAGAACAGAAACCGAATGCATGTGAGGAGGTCATCGCCACCACAGAAAAGAAAAATAGAAAACGGTCGGCACGGGCATCATGCACGATAATATCATGTCTTCCCTTCAACGGTGGTCGCGAAAAGAATATTCTCTTATTTAGTTTCATTCATATAGTTAATTTGAACATGCTTTTTATTTTTATAATTCATTAATTAAGGAGAAAAAATAATCTATGACGCGGTCTACGGACCGTCGGATGCGGGCGGATGGCTGAGATTGGCTCAAGAGGGGGAGCAATCCGTGGGAGACCGTGATTGGCCAGTCAGAAGAAGCGGCAAAACTTTCTCCAAAGAGCCGAGCTCTTTCTTCCGTTGGATGTGAGGGGAGGGCTGAGATTTTATCTAGAAGGAGGAGTGATCCGCGTGACATGGGCAGTGACCAATCAGCAGCGAGTCGTTCGTACGCCAACCAAAACTTAAATTTTCTCGGGCGAGACGAGAGGAGACTCCGTACCAATGGATAGTGGATGGATGGGAGCGGACGGCTGGGATTTTTCCAAGAGGATCGTCGATCCGTGGGATATTGGGTAGCGACCAATCAGCAGCGAGTCACGCGTGCGTGCGTACACCCACCAAAAATTAAATTTTCATGGGCCTCCCCACCCACCACCGAAAGGAAAGGAGTCCAGTCCGCTCGGCTCCCGATCCATTCCCATTCCAATCCCCGAGCAAACAGAAACCCTCCCCACACCCACCGGCGCCGCCACCCACCGCCCCGCATTCCTTCCTCGGACCTCGCCGCCGGCCATGGCCTCCGTCCGCTCTCTCCCCCACCCTCCCCTCTCCCCTCTCCTCGTCGCAAGAGAAGAGTAGAGAAGGGAAGAGAAGAGGGAGGGAGATCGAGCGGAGCGAGCCGGTCAGGCGGCGGCCATGGCGCGCCCAGAACCGCCATGCTCGCCCAGGGCTTCTTCGGCGGAGATCCTGATCCGTGCCGTGCCAACCCAGCGGGCGGCCAGATGTGACGGAGAGATGCTCGCGCGCCGGCTGCTTCTGCTAGCCCGTTGCCCACGCCATGGCAGCAAGGAGGAAGCGACGCGGAAGGAGGGAAGGCCGCCGGTGAGCTTCAGGCGTTGGACTCGACGGGGACGCACCTCTTC
>LT934117.1:590212923-590234681 GCA_900231445.1 Triticum turgidum subsp. durum | reverse complement strand
TATAGATAGATGCAGCAAAGCTATCTCTTTCATACTCTCTGTGTGCAGGCTGTGCAGTACATAGATTCCCTATGCTTTCTTTTATTACTAGTTTTACCTTAATTACCAGGGAAGGGAAGGGAAGGGATGATGCCCGCCACTTGAGTTCCCGTCCCTACCTATAGCTATGTATGTATGTTAGATAGACAGATTAGATTATGCAACCAGTAGCGTCTGCCTATCATGTTTGATTCCAAACAGTTATAGACAGTATCTAAGTAAGTAAATTAAATCCCTGAAAACTAACCAATCATCATGTCATGTGAGGAGACTTGCCAACTCCTCGTTTACCTACTTGTGGCTTCGGCCAATTAACATTCGCCGATCCATCCATCACGACCTACACAATTGATGAAACATCAACTCCTCAGACCAACTGATCTTCATTCTGGTCAACTAGTTGCCTGTCTTGATCGATGCCAAGCACCAATTACATCACGTAGTCTAGTGCTGCATCGTGTCTTGTGCACCAATCTTATGCCTACTTCTTGCTGGGTGCCTTACTGGTCGGAGCAGATCAGTTCCCAAGTTAGATTGGGACACAGTTCAAACACACTATGCAGATTAGGGGAGGAGCCCGCTAGATTCAGATTTATATGAACGAAGCACAGGCTATGAACCGCGTGTGCAACAGCAGAATTCCCACTCATCGCATTAAGTTCGTAATTCATTCATGATTAGGTGACTGAATTTTGGTTTTCTCATTGCCAATGCTTGGCGTAACTGATAACTCGATTTCTGAACCCCAATATGTCGATCTCATCATCTCGTAGAGAAGAAGAAAGCTTGATGTGGATCTATTTTCATGTCAAGTTTATCTAGCATTTCCAGTTTTCATTTCATTGTCTTTCTTGTTCTATCATATGTAAGTAACTCCCTGGAAGCTAACTCATCATCATGTCAGACTTACCAACTCCCTCCAGAATACATTGTCTGTCTTGATCAATGCTAGCACTAATTATGTCATGTAGTGTCGTGTTTTGTGCACAAATCTTATGTCTACTTCTTGCTGGGTGCCTTTGGCCGGTGCAGGTCAGTTCCTAATTTCGATTTGGACACAGCTCAAACATGATGCAGATTAGGGGACGCGCCTGCTAGATTCAGATTTACATGAACAAAGAAAAGGCTATGAAAATTAGTAACCGCGTGTGCAACAGCAGAATTCCCACTCATCGCATTAAGTTCATAATTCATTCATGATTAGGTGTCCTTTTCATGACTCAATTTTGGTTTTGTCATTGCCAATGCTTGACATAACTGATAACTCGATTTCTAAACCCCAATATGTTGATCTCATCATCATCTGGTAGAGAAGAAGAAAGCTTGACGTGTGATCTTTTTTCATGTCAAGTTTATCTATAGCATGTTCAGTTTTCATTTCCTTGTCCTTCTTGTTCTATCATATGTAAGTAACTCCCTGGAAGCTAACTCATCATCATGTCAGACTTACCAACTCCTCGGTTACGTACTTATGCCTTTGACCAGTTAACATTCACAGCAGCAGCCGGTCCATCACGACCTACACAATTGAAACATCACCTCCTCCGACCAACTAATCTTCATTTGGTCAACTAATCATCATTCTAAGTAACTGGGTTTGTTCTTTCCAATCTCTCTGAGAAGTTCACGCACATGATATCCAGTGGGATAGTACAATTTTTGGATTTGTAAACAGGCATTGTGTAACTGATGTGTACTATAGTACAATATTTGGATATGCCAACAAACACCCTGTATCTGCTGTGTATTACAGAGTATCATGTGGATAGGTTTAATCACTAATGCTTATGAAACGTCGATATAACATTTCAAATCTGTGTACTGGTATCGTTGTAATGAATTGGGTTCAGTACATTAGTTTGGCCTAACAGTCTTATTTTCTATGCCGATCATGTGTATACAGTAGGAGATAATTTTTTTATGTATATATTGTCATATTTTGACTTGAACAAGGGCACATGTGACCATGGCTGATGGAAACCTCCTATCCATGGGCTCGTTGTCTTCTCAACTAGCATTTGTCTATCATTGTCCATTCTCACCAATTATATATATGTTGACTGTAAGTAACTCCCTGGAAACTAACTAATCATCATGTGAGACATTCCAACCCCTCATTTACTTGTGCCTTTGGCCTATTAACATTCACCCCATCAGCACCTACACAATTGAAACAGCACCTCCTCCGACCAACTAATCATCATTTGATCAATTAGTTTTCTATCTTGATCGATGCTAGCACTAATTACATCGTGTAGTGTCGTGTTTGTGCACAAATCTTATGTCTGCTTCATGTTGGGTGCCTTCTTGGTCGGTGCAGATTAGTTCCCCATTTCGATTTGGGCACAGCTCAAACATGATGCAGATTAGGGGAGGTGGCTGCTAGATTCAGATTTACATGAATGAAGAACAGGCTATGAAATTTTTTAACCGCGTGTGCAACAACAGAATTTCCACTCGTCGTATTAAGATGGCCAATGCTTGACGTAACTGATAACTTGATTTCTGAACCCCAGTATGTTGATCTCATCATTTGGTAGAGAAGAAAGCTTGATGTGTGTGATCTATTTTCATGCCAAGTTTATCTAGCATGTTCAGTTTTCATTTCGTTGTCTTTCTTGTTCTATCATATATGAAGCTGAATTCTATTGTGATTTATGGATCAGTTGATGAAGATATTTGATATTTTTCTCAGGTATTTACTGTAATTGCTGGACGATTGTCGAGTCATGACCGCCATGTAGTGTGCACGGGGGAGAACTTCACCGGCGAGTCCGTTGGTGTGAGGCCCTTTTGCCTCACTTGCCATGCTTGGTGGCGCGCGTTTAGTTGCAATCTTTTTTGAGAGGAAAAATGCATCTTTCCAGAGGAAAAATGCATTTTCTTTTCTGAGAGGAAGTTCAGATATTCTAGGTTCTTTTCTGTTTGCCCTGCTTAATCGTCTCAGGCACCTAACAATATCTGCTCCCAAAACAGGTATGAAGAGCATGGTGAGTGCCCTTCTGTCTCACTTGCCGTCCTCGGCGTTGTCTGTTTGCTTGCAATCTTTTCAGAGAGGAAAATGTGTTCTTTCCTGAGAGAAAAAGTGTGTTCTTTCCCGAGAGAAAAAATGCATTCTTTTCTGAGAGGAAAAATGCATTTCAAAGTATGAGGGTATAGCACAAGTTGGTATGTAGTAGGTGCTTTTGGCTGCGACATGGTGTTTCTCTTGTGTTCCTTGATCTACCGACTATTGCCTTGTTTGCCGGATCAGGTATATAGCAATAGCATTAACTGCGTGTTTAGTTTATGCGCAATCAGTAGGTTAATTAAGACCGTGTGGCTGACTGTGATCTTGTCATGTACGCGTGCACGTCGCTGTAGCTTCTATACCCACAAGCTAGAAAGTGCAATAATAGCTCTTTCTAATGGATCCTGTTTTTCCTCTAGATCTTGATGACATGCTCTATGCGTTGGCTTTGGGCATCGAATTTGACATCATGAAGAACATCCAATTCCAAGGTACACACATGAACCATGCTCTGCTCGTCTACTAAATATCTATCTACACTAGTATCAGTCAGTTTGTAGCAAGAGATATATAGCTGTGTGGTGTTGATGTGCTCGTCTTGTTGTTTGATTGTGTATGTCTCAGATCATATGGCTGAGAAGCTAGGCGTCGGCAAGAGTGGAGCTCTGCCTTCTCCTCTACAAGCAGTACGGAACCAACATGGTCGGGCTACCGAGCAATGTTGGGTGTGCCTTTGGCAACCAAGACAGGGAGCCGATGCCGTCTGGCACGAGTTTGGTCAGCGAAGCAACCATTGCTGTGCCTGTGCTCACTCCTGCATGGCAGGTCTGCTCCTTCTCCACCGGCGGAGGTGAAGAGCCTCCTTCCTGTTCCTGCTCCGACCGTGCCAGCGCCGACACCATGGAAGGTCTCCAACACAGAGAAGAGAGGAGAAGAGAAGAGGGAGGGAGATCGAGCGAGCATGTCAGGCAGCGGCCATGGCTTGCCCAAATCCACCAAAGGCTTCTTCGACATGGGCCTCGACGGAGGTCCTGCTTAGTGCCAACCCAGTGGGCAACCAGCTGTCGACGGAGATGCTTGGGCGCTGGCTCCTGCTGTGCGGCCGTTGCCCGCTCCCCATGGACCTTCCTAGCCTAGCGGCAAGGAAGGAGGAAGAGGCCGCCGGCGAGCTTCAGGTGGTGGAATCCGGAAAAGCTCCTCTTCCACTCCCCTATCCTCTGCTCACCCCCAAGGTAACCTCTTCTCTTCTCATCTGATCCATCCTCCATTTGCATTTGCGTTTGTATGCTCTAGCAGTTTCATACTCTGTCTCTGCAAGACATGGATTTGCTCTGCTTTTACTAGTTTTAACTTACCAGGGAAGGATCACGCCACCACTTGAGTTCCTTACTACCCATGTTAGATAGATTATTATGCATGGGGAAAAACGAACATCTCTTGAAGCTTCATTATTTGCAGCGAATTCACAGCAAATTGTTGGGTTTTCGCACAAATTTGTCAAGGGAAGACATGCAGTGCACGTCTCTAGTTCTTTTTCAAGGCAAGCAGCGTGTCCGTGTGTGTACCTGTAGCTACATACATAGTTTGGCTGCACGTACGTATGCGACTAGAAAAAAATGGCCTTGACGGCTGCCCGATATTCGGGTCCCCCGTCCTGGTAGTTAGAATCGCATTGACTTGTCTGCTTTCAGGGTTCATGGAGACACATTTCTGGCTACTTGTTAGGCGAGGTGCCCTTGATCTCCCTCTAAAATATCGCCGCCTAGTACTATGGGGGCTGTTGAGTTGATACTAGTGGGGCTAGCTGATGCACTCATGGAGACAACGTACTATGTGAACTAGAACAACATTGCCTCTTCTTCTGAACTCTAAAGCTTCTCTTTTTCTGTAGTAGGAATCATTTTTAGGTGCTTTAGGCCCTGTCCATTTGGCGTGTAGAAGCGTCTGACCAATTATCTTGAACATGGTCTCCAGACTTGTTTATATGTTCCTGAATTTTGTGATGTGGTCATTGTTGAAGGGCCGTTAACCTTTTGTGCCTGCTTTAACAAACTAAAAAAAAATGCTTGCACGAAGTTCTTCATAAACTGTTCCAACTTCCAAGGCAGACATATGTTGTTCATATGTTAGTTTCAGGGTGAACACGCATTCATAGTTACCAGATGTGTCTATCTGGACGAAAAAAATAGTTTATCTAATATAAATTATCGATGTTAGCTTTCAAAGCTTATAACCTAGCTTTAAAAACTATTCATGACAGGCACAATTTCTTTGTACAGCGAATAACCAAGATGATGTGTGGCACTCTGCTGGATTGGTTGCATTGCTGGTGGTGTGCTCCTTATACTTGGTGTTGGAGTACTCTTCTGGATTGACCAAGATGATGCAGGCACCCTTTTAGTAATTCTGGAGGTACATTAAACTGCTTATCCTTTGTTTTTCTTTCATTTGGTTGGAGAGGATGCAAGTTTCTATGGGCTGAATGATATTATGCATTGCTGCTGTATTTATACGACACATTTATGTAGTTTTTTCAAGGCCAACAGATTGTTCTCTCTGTATATCTTTAGCTGCATACGTAGTTTGGCTGCACGTACATAGATGACTAGAAAAAAATAGCATCGACGATTGTGGCGGACACAAACACGGGGATATTTGGGACTGCGTCCTGATAGTTGGTGTCATGCATTGTGGTCTGATATGCTTTTAGAGTTGAAGGAGACACCTTTTTGGCTACCTGTTAGTCCTGATAGTTGGTGTCATGCATTGTGGTCTGATATGCTTTTAGAGTTGAAGGAGACACCTTTTTGGCTACCTGTTAGTGAGGTGCCCCTCATCTACTTGATCGGCAGTACCTAGTTGTTGAGAGTTGATACCAGTGAGGCTCGCTAGTACACTCACCGATGCCAAGTTGGTACCGTTAGAGTGTCCTGCAAAAAAAACTGGTTGGCTTGCTTCAGGTTCTGAGCATCATAATTCACTACGTCCGTTTGTTAATTATATATGTCATGTCCTACAATTTGTTCTGTAATGTGACCTGTGATTTATGGATGAGCTGATGAAGATATTTAATGTCGTTCTCAGGTATTTTACCATTCTTGCTAGCTGAGTATCAAGTCATATGCTATAGAGACCGCCATGTGGTGTGCTTGGGGGAGAACTTCACAAGCGAGTCTGTCGGTATGGGGCTTACTTCAAATTCGGAAGGCGCAGGTGAGGTGACCTTGGCGAGAGCTCCATCTGTTTGTACTAGTAGCCTATAAAATCGCTGGCTGATTCCTTCCGTCCTTCTGCATCCTTCTGCGTGCAGCTTTGGGAGACATCCGATGGCATTTCGCCGTGCACTTGCAGAGCAACAAGGTGAAATTGGTACTAGGTACGGTTCTTGAAAATCCTGACAAATCATTGTTGAACAATTGTTCTTTGCTAGACACCACATACATCATAGATGATCTGTTATTTTTACAGCAAAGTTTGATAATTGGTTAGTGATACACGGATACTAATATATTGCCACACCTAGAAGTAAACAGTGATGTGTAATCGCTACTAACTGACGTTCCTGTTGACTGCCATGCCGCTCAGGGCATAATAAATTGATTGATGAATATATACGGATTCCAACTCTTGCTCTCATGATAATGGCTTATCAGTTGTTTGTTAAAATAAGCCCACACACGCCGCTATAACTCTGCTGGTGTATGTAGGGTTGGATTTATTATGGTATGAAAGAACTAACAATCACGGGCGCTATATTTGTTGTTTTGCAGCTGTTGTTCCAAATCTTGACATGGTTGAGAGTGGAGCATCCTAGCCTAGCAAGAAGGAGGAGGAGACACCGATTTAAGGAGGAAGAGGCCGCCGGCGAGCGAGGTGTTGAACTCCCCCATCATCTCAAGGTAACCCTCCATCCAAGGTCTTCTTGTCCAAAAAATTCCACCCATTTGCACACGTATGCATTAGCAGTTTCATACCCTATCTGTGCAAGACATGGAGTGGCTCTGCTTTTAGTAGTTTTACCTTACCACGGAAGGATGAGGCCACCACTCAAGTGCTTACCTATGATAGATAGATTATGCAGGGGGCAGATGACCATGGATGATGGGACACCTCCTATCCATTGGCTCTTTCTCTTCTCAAGTAGTATTCCATTTCTTTCTATTGTTCCATGCACACGTGTCGAGTATCTGTAGTCTGTAATTATTATTTGCTTGTTGGTATATGTTCATCTACTTTGTATGTGACACAACTCATTCTTCTTTTCAATATCTATGCATGATTGTATGCATGCGCATGAATGAGCTATTTTGTCCAGTGGGTCGCTTCTATATTGTTTACTCTACAGCGGGCAGTCTATTATTTTCTACTCCCTCCGTCCGGAAATACTTGTCGGAGAAATGGATGTAATCCATTTTTATCCATTTCTCCGACAAGTAATTCTGGACGGAGTGAGTATATGGTAGTATTTTAGACTAAGTGGTCTTCTTTTTAGGTAAGATGATATCAATAAAAAGGAAGAGAAGCACTCCCTAAATAGCAGAAAAAATACCCACAAATATGAAGTATTAGTGTGCGTATGTGTCTGCTGTTCTAGTTGTATAAAGTACGCTCACACCAGACATCAACCTTCTTCTCTACCGTCCACATGTGTACTAAGTTCCGACTAAGTGTATTCTGAGTGCTAATCTCGCAGACCCTGAACTTCTTTAACCATGCTGGCCCTCTACTAGTCAATTATTTTGGTATTGGATATGTGTTATGCTCTTGTCATGGTTAAAGAATGGATTTTTCCGCTGTAACTTGATTTAATCTCACCTGGAAACATATTAATTATCTGACTTTTGCCCCCGCAAATAAAATTATTTGGACTTATAATTGTACTAGTCAGGTACTCCTTTCGTCTGGAATTATTTGTCGCTCAAACGGATGTATCTAGGATTGAATACATCAAGATACATCCATTTCAGCGACAACTAATTCTAGACGGAGATAGTATATGCTTTATGTACTCACAAAACTAAATGCATATTATGGCAGCAAGTCTGTCAATAAACTGTGTATTCAAAAATCAATTTCACACCAAATTCAGCAATCTTGTGGCTTTGAGCAAAGTACAGGTCTTTGCGTAACACCCGACACCTTAGCCCCATTGTGCATCCTAACACAAGTGACAGAGTTTGTTTAATGAAACAATTTTGTCTTGTGGTTTTCTTAATGGTACAAAATGAGTAACTATCCACTGTACTGTTCATTACCTATACATATCATTCTTTTTACGTCGATGAGTAATAATATCAATAAAAATACAATTTTGCTTAACAACTGCAAAAGTCAACAGCTGATGATTGACAAGATTGGCAATAAGCCACTGGTTCCTAGGTTTTCTGCACCTAAGACAGTGAGACATTTTAAGCTTGTAGTCTGAACAGTACCCATATTTATGGTTGTAGCCTATTTCATTCATTCATGCCTTTAGTTACAAAATATTCTACTCTGTTCACTACTTGTGAAGCTGAATTCTATTTTTACTTTATGGATCAGCCGATGAAGATATTTGGTATTTTTCTCAGGTATTTACTGTAATTGCTAGACGATTGTCAAATCATATACTCTAGAGACCGTTGTGTGGTGTGCGCGCGGGGGGGGGGGACTTGCAATCTTTTCTGAGAGGAAAAATGTATTTTTTTCTTGAGAGGAAAAATGCATTTCTATTTTGAGAGGGAAAATGCATCTCAAGGGATGAAGGTATACCACAGGTTGATATATAGTAGGTGCTTTTGTTGGCTGTGACTTGGCGTTTCTCTTGTGTTCTTTGATCTAGCGACCATTGGCGTGTTGCTGGATAAGTTATATAGCAAGAGCATTGACAGGGTGTCTATTTTCTGTGCTATCAGGAGGTTAATTAAGACTTTAGCAAAGGGCAAAGTGACTGAATGTGAGCTTGTCCAGTATGCCTGCACATTGTCGTAGCTTCTATTTCCACAAACATGTGGAATAAAAGGAAATGAACAATTTGGGTATCTATTTTCACTAGGTTAACAAGGCGAGAAGTCAAAGTGACCATGATCTATTGTATATATACTACTCATGCATCATTGTAGGACCGCAGATGCTGTTGCTAACATTGTCCCTTTAGAGTGTCTTGCAAAATAATTGGCTGGCTTGCTTCAGAGCATTGCAATTCATTCTGTATTCTTTATGTAACGTGACATGTGTTTTGTGTCTGTAGTAGGTGTTTTTCACTTTGTTTGGGTGTGACATGAAGTTTCTCTTGTGTTCCTTTATCTAGTAACTATTGCAGTGTTTGCTGGATCCGGTATATAGCAAGAGCATCGACAGCGTGTTTAGTTTCTGTGCAATCAGTAGGTTAAGGCTAGCAAAGGCAAAGTGGCTGACTGTGATCTTGTTCTGTATGCCTGCACATCGCTGTAGCTTCTATTGACACAAGCATGTTGAATGGAATGGAAGGAACAAATTGGGAATTAAAATGAATGATGTCTTATATATCTCCATCACCTTCCAAGCTCAGTTTGGTAATTGAAATCGAGTCCACAGAAATCACCTTGTTATGTCTTTGCAATGGTATCTATTTTCAGTAGGTTAATTTAAGAATTCTAATACTACAAGAAGTCAAAGTCACTGATTTGTTGTATATATATTGTGTTGGTTTGTTAAATATATTTTTAGGAAATTCTCATGTAGTGTGACCTGTGATTTATGGATCAGTTGATGAAGATGTTTACCACTTTTTTCAGGTATTTTACTATAATCGCTAGACGAATGTCGAGTCATATACTCTAGAGACCGCCGTATGGTGTGGGCGGGGGAGAACTTCACCAGCGAGTCCCTATGTGTGAGGCATACTTCAACTGCAAAAGGCGCCCAACGGTGAGTGCCCTTCTGTCTCACTTGCCGCGCTCGGTGGTATGTGTTTGCAATCTTTTATGAGAGGAAAAAGATGCATTTCACCGGATACTAAAACTCTATTATTTGTTTTAGTTGTGTGTTTCTAGTGATATAGTATGTTAAGAAAACCTTAGAGTGAAATCACCGAGTATGTGTAAAATTAAATCTGCTATGAGCGGAAGCTATTCCGTGTTGTTTGTATCCCAACCAGATCTGTTTTTCAAATTCTGGGGGAATGAGGCTATATAAATTTAACTTCATATCTTCATTTATTTTTATATAGACCCCAGTCGCAACCGGTTGACATGGCCACGGTTGAGTAGTGTTGTTGCCAGGGGTGTCTTCTGGGACCACTATGTGCCGCGTGTTGTGTAGTTTTTTTTTTTGCATTAAGAAAGAAATCCACGTCAACAACGAATATTTTCTCACGTAAATCTCTGGCTGGCTGGCCTCCAAGGAAGCGTTTCCTTCATGTTGACTGACTATATATTCTTTTGCAACATGAGCATGTAATCACAACCAGTGTGCCTGCGTTGGTGTGTTTTCTACGTGCGTGTGACGTCGGAATAATTAAGAAATAGGAAGGAAAGGAATAATTCTGGACTCTTGGTCTTCTCAACATAATTTCTCCTATTTCTTTAGGATTCAATCATGTTGCTTCACATAATATGTTGTTTAATGGACCCTGGTTTTGTTGTAAGCTAGAAACCGCAATATCTCTTCTTGATGGACCCTTTTGTTCCTCCAGATCTTGATGACACGCTCTATCTGGTGGCCTTCAGTCTCCGACATTGACCTTGACATCTTGAAGAACATCTAATTCCAAGGTACATACATGAACCAAGCTCTGCTCGTTCTACTTAATATCTATACTAATATCTGTCAGTTTGTAGGGAGAGATGAATGCCTAGTTGGTCCTGATGTGCTCGTCTTGTTGTTTGATTGTGTATGTCTCAGATTATATGGCTGAGATGCTCGGCTTCAACAATAGTGAAGCGCTGCATCCTCCTCCTCTACAAGCAGTACAGAACCACATTGGCTGGGCTGCCGAGCAGTGTTGTTGCCGGGTGTTCCTTTGGCGACCAAGACACGGAGGCCTACTTCAACTTCAAAAGGCTGCCAACGGTTCGTGCCCTTCAGCCTCACTTGCCATGCTCGGTGGCCTGTGTTATCTTGCAATCTTTTCTGAGAGGAAAAATGCATTTCTTTTCTGAGGGTATACCACAGGTTGATTTGTAGTAGGTGCTTTTTGTGTCTATGACTGGGCGTTTCTCTTGCGTTCCTTGATCTAGAGACTATTGTTGTGTTGTCGGATCAGTTATATAGCAAGAGCATTAACATCATGTTTATTTTTTGTGCAATCAGTAGGTTAATTAAGACTTTAGCAAAGGCAAAGTGACTCAATGTGATCTTGTCCAGTATGCCTACACATTGTTGTAGCTTCTGTTGCCACAAGCATGTGGAATGAAAGGAAATGAACAATTTGGGAATTGAAATGTATGTATGATTTGTTGTACATCACCTTCCAATGTCAGTTTGGAAATTGAAATGAGTGTAGTGAAATCACCTTGTTATTTTTTTCAAGGGGTATGTATTTTCAGTAGGTTAATTAGGAGTTTT
Organism: Triticum turgidum subsp. durum; assembly: GCA_900231445.1. Taxonomy (NCBI): domain Eukaryota; kingdom Viridiplantae; phylum Streptophyta; class Magnoliopsida; order Poales; family Poaceae; genus Triticum; species Triticum turgidum. The sequence goes on along the minus strand of LT934117.1, from coordinate 590,223,106 downwards.
AAAACAATTCAGGAAGTCAAAGTGACCGTGATTTGCTGTATATATACTACTTGTGCATTATTTCAGAGCTGTAGTTGTTGTTGTTGTGAGCATGTAGTGAGGTATCACGAGAGGAATGACATCTTTGTCCTTCCTATTACTTCTTCTAGAATACGATGCTTTTCTGTACATGGGCCTAATCAACGTGACCGTTTTTGATCCGCTGAAGCGATTGAGGTTTTATTAAGTTGGCTTCGGTTATTATCGCTTCGCATTAGTCAATCATTGCTCTGACAACATTGTACCCTGTTGACACACGAACACGTCACGTGTACCCTTGACGCCGGGGGTGATGCACCACAGCTCACGTCGAAGGAGGCCCGACCGACAGCGCGATACGCAAGACGGTCGGCGGGCGCTTTTGCAGACCCGAAACCCCGCGCACCCGGGAGGGACCCCGTCAGGGATTGCGGCGGCTATGGGCCGCCCTAGGTCGATTCGCTTGCCCCTAGAGCCTCGAGATTCGCAGCTCTCAAACAAAGAACGGCGAAGAACGAGAGAGAAAAACGGTGGAGAGATAAAATGTAGATGAAAAAGTAGTATATTGATTTGTTCGATTGTGTGTTGTTCAATCGGCCGTCACCCCCAACATATATAAGAGGCGGCTGGACTTCTCGTACAAGCAAAGGATTTATCTAGGCTTTCCTTACAAGAAAATTACATCAATTCACGTCCTAGAATCCTAGTTCTGGTCCCACTCGGATTCAGCCCGAATCTGGTCCAATCTTTTGTCTTGCCCCTTGCGTGGGCTGTGGAATCTGCATATGACTTCCGATGGAGACGGTTCAAACATCAATTACGTGTGCTTCGACGAGGCCAACAATCCGTATGTTGATCACTTCTCCAAATAAGGCCGTCTTGAATACTCCACGGGGTCATCTTTAATTTCGAGTCGGACTCGTTCATGTAGCTGACTGGACCGTCCGACTCTTGCAGCGTCTCTGCAGGTCGTATACTATGTCGGATGATGATGACTCCAAAAGCAAAGTTGACCGTTTCGACGTTACGAACAACTCCTATGTTGAACACTTCTTCATCCGAAGCCATTTAGATAAGTATTTGAGCCCATCTTCAGCATCTGGTCGGATTGGCCTCGACAGTTTCTACTGTTCACGGCAGCAAACTTTCCCGACAAGGTTACTGTTCACGGCGGCAAGCTTTCCCCGGCAAGGTTACTGTTCATGGCGGCAAGCTTTCCCCGACAAGGTTACTGTTCACGGCGGCAAGATTTCCCTGGCAAGGTTTTTGAGGCAGTAAACGACCTCGGATGAAAATGTGTCCAAAAGCAAAGTTGACCGTTTTGACAAGATGAAAAATTTTGTGTTGAACGTTTTCCGATTCGAGGCCATCTTCTGGGCCAAAACACTCATGCATTACATCAGACACTTGCCAAGACATGTCTGGTCTTCCGCGTCATACTTCGCCTCTTGACAGGGCTGCATCCAGATAGCTCTAACTTTTGCATACGAACTCGGATTGAGATGATTTTTATATCAAAATCGACCGATTCGACGAGACGAAGACAATTCATGTAGAGCATTCCTTCATCCGAGATTTTCCTGGAGGCGTACTTGACCAAAAAACACTCAGAACACCTAAACATGACAATCTGAGTGTAGTTTTGGTCTTTGGTATGATGCCGAATGATTATGGTACAAACATCAAAGTTGTTCCACTCGGCAATGTGAAATTTCTCATTTAGAATATTTTGTCATTTGAGGCCATCTCCATTGCATTCTGCATTGTGCCAAATCAGGTGTCAACACAGGCCCCCCTGTTTTTCGGCAAAGCTTGCATGCCGAAAAATAATATGCATGGTGTTCGTTCTAAGGACGATGCCAACACTCCATCGGCCATTTATTTTTCTCAGGGCGATAATTATATATCGGCCATGTTTGTGCTAAGGGCGATAATCGTATATCGGCCGTTGCCTACTTAGGCTTCCCGCCACACACTCGGGTGGTACTTCTTCAAATATTTGCCATTGAGAGCTCGAGGTAACAATGCCCCCTGTATTGATTCCACCAAATATGAATTTCCGGGAACAACTCTTGTAATCCTAAAGGGACCTTCCCAACTTGGAGACCACTTCCCGAATTTTCTATCTCTTGAACCAATCGGTAGAATCACTTTCCAGACGAGATCACCAACTTGAAAATTCTTCAACTTGACTTTCTTATTGTAAGCCCTTGCCACCCTCAACTTATCTCTCTCTATGGCATTCAAAGCAGCCAAACGTTTATCAGCAACCTCATCAATGTTGTCCATCATCAAGTTGTAGAAGTCTATTGCCGATAAATCATTTTGTTTGCTATTCTTAAAGCATTCAAATTTACTTCCACTGGTAAAACAGCCTCTTGACCATATACTAGCTCATATGGAGTCACCTTCGTAGCACCATGCCATGAGATCCTATGTGCCCATAATGCCTCAGACAACAAGTCATGCCATCTCCTTGGATTATCCTCAATCTTCTTCTTGATGAGCTTGATTAAAATTTTATTGCTAGACTCAGCTTGTCCATTAGCTTGGGCATAATATGGGGAGGAATTGAGCAACTTTATGTTATAAGATTCGGCAAACTCTCTGACTTGGTGTGACATAAAAGATGAACCTTGATCTGTAGTTAACGTTTGAGGAATACCGAATCTATGAATAATGTGCTCGGTTATGAATTTAATTACCTCCGTATGCGTCATGTTCTTGAGAGGTACTGCTTCAGACCACTTAGTGAAATAATCAGTTGCCACCAATACGAACCGATGCCCCTTTGAAGAAGACGGATGAATTTGCCCAATAAAGTCTAAACCCCATCCTCTGAAAGGCCACGGCTTGATAATAGGATGCAACATAGCAGCGGGAGCCAATTGAATCACCAAATTTTTGACAAGCTTCGCACCCTTTATAATATCTGAAGCAATCATTAATCATGGTCGGCCAATAAAACCCAGCACGTCGTAATAACCATTTCATCTTGGGAGCCGACTGGTGAGTACCACAAATGCCTTCATGTACCTCTCCCATAGCAACTCTTGCTTGGTCCTCATTCAAGCACTTTAAAAGAACATCATCAACTGTTCGGCGATAAAGATCATCATCCCTCATAGTATATTTAAAAGCCATACGCCGAACAGCCCTGTCCACCCTTTCACTCGGATTACGCAAGTAAGCAACAATGGGCTTCCTCCAGTCGGAATTGTCACCTGCACTAGATTTTTTGTTAATGACCGAATCAGTGGGTTCTGGTTCGGCCTCTTCTATACTGGTAAGACAAGACATCGGATTTTGAGAAATATGAAACATGCCATGATCAACATGGTATCCAGATGCTTGTTGTGCCAACTCATTTGCTTTCCAGTTGTCATGTCTAGATATATGTGCAATGCTAAAACAATCCAAAGTAGAGATTATATCTAGACATTTATCAAGATAAACATTAAGTGATTCGTCCAAACACTGAAAGACTTTGGATATTTGCTGTACCACTAGTAACGAATCACCACAAGCCTCAATATGTGTAACACCTATAGCAAGTAACATCTCTAGGCCGAATAACAATGCTTCATATTCGGCTTGATTGTTTGTGCAAAAATATTCTAAGCGGCATGAGGCTTCAAAAACAGCACCATGAGGAGATATATAAATAATACCAACACCTGGCCATTGCTACAAACTGACCCATCAAAGTATAATATCCATGGTACTAATGAAATAAGGTTCATATCAACATCATGCTTGTCATTAATCCGATGTTCAACAATGAAATTAGCAACAATTTGGCCTTTCATGGACTTTAGAGATTCATAAGCCAAATCATATTCAATCAAAGCATAAGCCCACTTGCCAATTCTACCACTAAGAATTGGCCTATGCAACATGTATTTAATGACATCGGTTTGACAAGCTACTACACAAGCACTCGACACTAAATAATGTCTCAGTTTTGTGCAAGCATAATATAAGCATAGACATAATTTCTCAATAAATGTATACCTTGTCTCTGCGTCCAATAAGCGGCGGCTCAAATAAGTGATGGCATGCTCTTTTCCTTCGGTCTCTTGAGTTAGAACAGCACCAATAACTTCTTCCTCTGCTACAATGTAAAGTCTGAAGGGTTCCCTATGCTTGGGTGCTCTCATCACCGGAGGAGTGCACAAATAATTCTTGAACATATCAAATGCTTCTTGATGTTTTGCCCCCCAAGTGAAATCAGCATCATCCTTTAACCGAAGGATAGGAGTAAATGCATCAACTTTCCCTGACAGATTAGCTATGAACCTTCTCAAATAGTTGACCTTGCCAAGGAACTTTTGCATATCTCTCTTGCATGTTGGAGCCTCCACTTTCTGTATAGCCTCTATCTTTTTGGGATCAATCTCTATGCCATCTTCATGAATAATGAAACCCAAAAACTTGCCAGCTGACATGCCAAAAGCACACTTCAAAGGATTCATCTTCAGTCCATACTTTTTCATTCTTTCAAAAGCTAAACGCAAATCGGCCAAGTGAGATTCAAAAGCATCCGATTTGACAACAATATCATCAATATAAACTTCAAGTATGATACCGAGTAAATCATGGAAAATCAAATTCATAGCCCTTTGATATGTGACTCTAGCATTTTTTAATCCGAATGTCATCACTGTCCACTCGAATAAACCAACGAAACCAGGGCATCGAAAAGCAGTCTTGTACATGTCCTCTTCGGCCATAAAAATTTGATTGTATCCGGCATTACCATCTAGAAAGCTAATAACCTTATGCCCAGAAGCATAATTAATAAGCATATCGGCTATTGGCATAGGATACTCATCTTTGGGTGTAGCCCTATTCAAATCTCTGAAATCAATGCACACCATCAACTTGCCGGATCCTTTCTTCTCCACTGGGACAATGTTAGAAATCCACTCGGCGTACCTGCAAGGTCGAATGAAATTAGCTTCAAGCAGTCGACCGATCTCTTCCTTGATCCGGTCATATGTTTTCGGATTAAATTTTCTGGCCGACTGTTTATGAGGTCTAAAACCGGCCTTTATAGGCAACCGATGCTCCACTAGCTCTCGGCTTAACCCTGGCATCTCATGATATTTCCATGCAAAGCAACAAACATATTCTTTCAATAGCTCGATTAACTTAGCTTTACAATCGGCTTTCAAATTTTTGTTTATAAATGTCGGTCGAGCGACTGAATCATCTCCAATATCTACCTCTTCTAATGGATCGGCCGACGTAAAACCTTGTCCAAGTTTATCCATGTCATCCAACTCCTCTATAGACTCATACATATCGTTCTCGCTGGACCGATATTTCACAAGACGTTTTTTGTAACCACTCAGAGCTAGAATCCATTTAAACATATCATACCTTGGAGCCGATTGCATTCAGTCGGCTTTAAAGAGACGGGCACAAAACCATTCTTGGTTGCGCTGAGAAAATCAAACTCTGATAAGTCACGTCCCGTCAAGCAAGTAGCATTGGGATGTTGCCAATCCACCGATGCATCGGCCAAAGCGACACAGGCCGAGTTATCCGCATGAATGACTTCCACTTCATCATCAACCCACCGAATCAAAAACTGGTGCATAGTGGATGGCACGCACTGGTTTGCATGAACCCAATCACGGCCTAGTATGACGTTGTAGTTACCTTGTACCTCAGCGACAAAGAATGCAGTGCCAAAGTTTTGCTTCCGACTGTAAGATCCACATACATCACATCTTTGGCTTCAGTTTTCTCTTTGCCTTCAAACCCGTTAAGCACCATATTGGTTTTGATCAATTCTTCATCAGGCAAACCCAATTTCTTGAAGACCGAATAGGGCATAAGATTTACCACAGCATCACCATCAACAAGCATCCGAGTGAGCGGCGACCCATTGATATGACCTCTGAGATATAATGGTTTCAGATGCGTTACTGGTTCTTTTGGCTTCTCGAATATCGCGTTTTTAGGGCCAAAATCCAGCTGAGCCACCTCCCCTTCCTCATCTACAGCACGAAACTCAGCAGGCAAGTAATACACCATATTGATATCCATACCTTCATGAACCGGCGTAGACTCATAGTCCAACATATCAGCCTCCTCCTCAAGTGCATCCACCGATTCAGAAATTTGTCCGAGTGAAGAAGAAGCAATAGGTAACGTACACGATGCAACGATTGTGTCGTCCTTTTTTGGTAGTGTAGGTGCTGCTGTGATAGGCGTAGAGGCCACTGTATCTCGTATTTGTTTGGGCCTCCACACTTGTTTTGTAGGTACCATAGGCCAAGTGTCATTGAACAACTTATCCCTTTGCTTCTCAGCCTCTTGTTCTGCCATCTCTTGGCTCCTTAACCTCTGTAGTTTCCTCTTCTGTGTCTTTGTTAGCCCTGAAGGACACCACTTTGGCTGAGTGTATTTAGGATCTCTCGTTTTTACTCGGCTGGTGCTTGCTTCATGGTCATTAGCCGAGTGCTTTGGCGCGATAGAAAGTATCGGCTCAGTCGGTTTGCTATGCACAATTGGCTGCTGTATGGCAAATGTTTTGGTGCCCAAGATAATTGATTCGGCATCCATTTTCTCCTTGCTTTTTCCCGACTCAACTGCTGCAACACTTGGCGACTTAACAGGCCATTCTTTTCGACTTTCCAGATGCATGAAATTTCCACTCGGGCGCAGCTTTTTACTCTGATGGAATCCGCTCGGATGGATGTCACTCGGATGGAATCCAGTCGGATGGAATCTACTTGGCCACATTTTTTCACTCGGATAGCTTCCACCTGGGTGCATCCTTACACTCGGATAATTTCCGCTCGGTCGCATATTTTGACCAGCCGACTGATAGTCACTGATGTTGAGTTGGCCATTATATGAGTAACCAAGTCGATCCCACACAGATTGCCTCTGCTCTTCTGAAAACCGCGCCCTTGGTCCACTCGGTTTTGTATACCGACTGAACATATCAGCTGATGGTGACCTTGGTCGTTTCAGATGAGTCGGTCGATTGAAACTAGAACCGGCCGACTGGTTAGCATACTTGGACAGCAACATATCAAAAGTTGGCTTGATCCGCTTGCGCTGCATTTTAGCTTCATTCTTTTTCCACTTGCCAACTTCTGGACTCTTGGGCTTGACAAATTTAACACGAGTATTTTCTTGCACTTGCGGTTGCCCCCCGAGTGTAGGATTCTTGATGGTGATTTTGATCACTTCCTTGCCATCGAGTTGTTTATCAAACACAACCTGTCTCCCCAAGACCTTGTTGTCCTCCTTGTCTTTCCTGGGCTCACCAACAATGACATTAGCTTTATTAGCAGATTCGGCTACCTCCGGCCGAATGAGTAGCTTCCTCCCCTCCAAATCCATGGTATTCATTGGAAACGGTTGTTTATCAACTTGCATCTCAGAAAAGTTCAATCGTCCGTCATTAATGGCCGATTGTATCTGTCGTCGAAAAACATTGCAATCGTTAGTAGCATGAGAAAAAGAATTATGATACTTGCAATAAGCACGCCGTTTTAGCTGTTCAAACGGCGGTAAAGTATGAGATATTCTAATAATCTTAGCCTACAGCAAAGTATCAAATATTCTATCACACTTAGCAATGTTAAAAGTAAACTTCATCTCTTCATCACGATTCTTATGAATCGGTTTCAGATCATTGCAAGTAAAGGGTTTGGCCTTAGATGGCCAAACAAATTCAGTAGCAAAAACATCACCCTCATCATCCGAGTGATCACTGTCATATTCCACCATATTCATCTTTGGACGATCGGCTTTGTATCTATGCACTTCTTTGAGGTCTTTGCTTCGGCTTTCCTGAGCCAAAGCCCTTTCTAATACTTGGTTGATATTTAAGAACTCGTAGCCCTCTAGCTTTTCTCTAATGGGAGTTCTCAAGCCACTCAACACTAGGTCTGCCAAGTCCCTCTCGGTTATCACCAAACTAAAACACCGGTTTTTTGTTTCTTTGAATCTCTTGACGTAATCGGAGACCGATTCATCATGTTTCTGTTTAACCAATGTTAGATGTGACAACTTGAGTTCATTGTCGCCGCTATAAAAGTGATCATGAAACTTCTGCTCTAGCTGCGACCAAACCCGAATGGAACCATGGGGTAAAGAAGAAAACCATGAAAATGCAGTACCAGTTAATGATAAAGGAAATAAACGCACTTTCAATTCATTCAATGAGCCTGCCTCACCCAATTGTGCTAAATATTGACTAACATGCTCCCATGTGGTTTTTGTGCCTTCTCCATTAAATTTAACAAAATCAGGAATTTTATATCCGGGAGGGCACTGGATGGCATCAAAGTACTCGGGGTACGGCTTTTGGTAAATCCGATTCTGAGGTAACTCAACTCCAAAATTCTCTCGAAGCATCTTAGCCATCTCCTCCCTAAGATTAGCTAGACCATCATCCATAGTGGAGGATGAAGCTTGTGGCAGTGGCATAGGAGGAGTAGGGTTACTAGCTGCAGGTAAAAACTGTGGCATGTATGTCGACCCATAATTTGGTAATGGTCGAGTGGATGTAGCTATAGGTAGGGTTTGGTTCGGCGTTACCACCGAACCTGGCATGCTCATAATAGGATTAATGGGTTCAGCTACAATCTGATTTGTTTGGGCAGGATAATAAGTCATCGGCATGGGAGGCGCCGATGAGATGGGCAAAGACAGATTAGGGTTTTGCATACTAGCCGCTACACCATCATTACCACTAGGCGATTGAGATATATTCTTCTGAGCATTAGTATTTTCTATGAAAGTTTGATAGACTAGATTGTTACCATCAGCAATACGACTTTCAATCTCAGCCCACTGCTCAGGAGAAAAGGCAGTACTTACAGAGGGTTTAACCTGCTCGGCTTGAAGAGGAGGGAACCTGATTTCTTCAATCGGAGTGATGTTGCCTTGGCGATCCTTCTTGAATTTTGCAAGGAACTCCTGCAAATCCTTCTCTTCGCGCGCCTTCTTGTACTCCTCATAGACTTGGCGATGATCGGCCGATATCTCATCAAGACTAGGCTTAATGATGTTATCGGCGTCTACCTCAGATGGCTTGGGAAGATCAGACATGGTGGATGATGACAACTGATCTTTAATCCCCAGCGGAGTCGCCAAAAAGTGTGTTGACACACGAACACGTCACGTGTACCCTCGACGCCGGGGGTGATGCACCGCAGCTCACGTCGAAGGAGGCCCGACCGACAGCGCGATACGCAAGACAGTCGGCGGGCGCTTTTGCAGACCCGAAACCCTGCGCACCCGGGAGGGACCCCGTCAGGGATTGCGGCGGCTATGGGCTGCCCTAGGTCGATTCGCTCGCCCCTAGAGCCTCGAGATTCGCATCTCTCAAATGAAGAACAGCGAAGAACGAGAGAGAAAAATGGTGGAGAGATAAAACGTAGATGAAAAAGTAGTATATTGATTTGTTCGATTGTGTGTTGTTCAATCGGCCGTCACCCCCAACATATATAAGAGGCGGCTGGACTTCCCGTACAAGCAAAGGATTTATCTAGGCTTTCCTTACAAGAAAATTACATCAATTCACGTCCTAGAATCCTAGTTCTGGTCCCACTCGGATTCAGCCCGAATCTGGTCCAATCTTCTGTCTTGCCCCTTGCGTGGGCTGTGGAATCTGCATATGACTTCCGATGGAGACGGTTCAAATATCAATTATGTGTGCTTCGACAAGGCCAACAATCCGTATGTTGATCACTTCTCCAAATAAGGCCGTCTTGAATACTCCACGGGGTCATCTCTAACTTCGAGTCAGACTCGTTCATGTAGCTGACTGGACCGTCCGACTCTTGCAGCGTCTCTGCAGGTCGTATACTACGTCAGATGATGATGACTCCAAAAGCAAAGTTGACCGTTTCGACGTTACGAACAAATCCTATGTTGAACACTTCTTCATCCGAAGCCATCTAGATAAGTATTTGAGCCCATCTTCAGCATCTGGTCGGATTGGCCTCGACAGTTTCTACTGTTCACGTCAGCAAGCTTTCCCGGCAAGGTTACTGTTCACGGCGGCAAGCTTTCCCCGGCAAGGTTACTGTTCACGGCGGCAAGCTTTCCCCGGCAAGGTTACTGTTCACGGCGGCAAGCTTTCCCCGGCAAGGTTACTGTTCACGGCGGCAAGCTTTTCCCGGCAAGGTTA